>JACWFT010000005.1:0-645203 GCA_019775415.1 Penicillium sp. VS I D KN
CCCATTAGGCCCAGCCCATTTGCCGAAGCCTAAGTACGACTAATATAAAGGTGATATATATCGCGTAGAATAGCATGTATATTATTATATATGCGTTTCTGCTGAATAAGGTCAGTGATAAGCTCTTTATGGGCGAAGAGGTCAATTCTAGGCGGCATTTTGGGTAGGGGGGATGGTTAAACTTGCAAGAATCATGGGCGATTTTGATTAATTCGTGACAATTCAGAAACAGGCCGACTCATCACGGGAATACTACCAAAATAATCCTGAAGACCTGGAGATTCAGGAAAATCGCTCGGATTGGTCATAGCATGCATGGTGGTGGAGGTATGGCAAGGTGAAATGTGGGGTGTGGTGCTGCAACTTGTTTGTATGTCGGACCAATCAAATTATCTTACAATTACAGATTGGCATACAAAACTGCGTAAGAGCGGTGGGCAGAGCGGTCAAAACACGCTTTCGAACTAGTACAGATCGGGCCAAATCAGGCATTGATCAGGCACAAATCAGGCCAAAAATGCAAAAACACATCATCCGACCTCTAGGCCACTATCGGACACGGTACCCCACCGCCCCAGACCTTGCACTGCAGATCAATGGGGTCAAATGACTGACACTTTCAAGTGTGGTGCTAGACTTAATGTTCCTGGAAGGGCTTTGAGCGAAATTTTTTCACGTAATAGCTGACTGTGCGAAGCAAGCGTCTTCATATTCAGTGTTTCCGTAATTTTAATTAGTCACCTATGAATGCATGCTGTCTTTACGGTTCATGCAAAGTTTTACTACCAAAAGGTATGTATATGCGCTTTCACGAAGACTTTAGAGAACCGTTACCTTAGTACCTACCATATGCTGAGCGCATCTTCTCTCCCGACTTCATCGCCGGGAGTAATGAGCATGTGGTCCTCCTGCTGACGCTTATGGTGCTGATACTTATGGAGATTCCCTTCCAAGAGTACATACCGCTCCTACACCACTCGTCTCCGTAGTCAAGACTATGCTTGCCTTTGTTAACGATATCGCAGCGAACTTTTGCGCGATCTAGTGGTGTATGCTTTCCCAGATTCCTCGCATCGACAGCGCCATTAGCAAGTAACTTCTCAACCACTTCTAGGTGGCCATTTCTTACCGCGGCATCGAGCACAGTGCAATTTGACATGGCGTAAGTCCCATTCACATCAGCTCCCACATCAATCAAAAAGTCAACGATCTCGGTGGCACCCACCCATGCCGCACAGTAAAGGGGGCCTCCCTGAGAATATCCGTCATAGTCGTCATGCAGTTCATTGGGATCCGCACCATGAGCGACCAATAGCTTCACAATAGTGAGATAGTCTCCGGGTTTACCAGTTTTATGGAGAGCTTGATAGCCCATCTTATCGAAAAAACACCCAGGGCCTCGCTGATCGGACATGGAGTTAGTGAGAAGATATCGGCCATCTCTGATGGGCTCGCCAACACCTGCTCGAGCAGCATATTGCAGGGGGCTCATTCCTCTTCCATCCCCTTTATTCACATCTGCGCCCATTTTGAGAAGCATTTTCACGACTGCATATTGTCCGCCTCGAGCCGCTTCCATCAAAGGTGTCGGGCCTTTCATGCCCATACGATCACCCTGCATACAGTCGACATCGGCACCGAGTGATATGAGCAGTCTCATAATCTCTTCTTGCCCTTCAAAAGCAGCATAGTGCAGAGGCGTCAGGCCTCCTCCGTCTTCTAGGTCGATTGGGTCCCCTAGATCGGCCCCTTGATCAAGCAGACACTGGACCATTGTGAAGTACCCTGACTGGGCTGCATAGCTCAGAGGTGTCCGATGTCCCAAGCACTTCGCGTTGACATCTGCTCCGGAATCGATCAGATATTGAGCAAATTCGAGTTGGCCGCCTCCCGCTGCCCAGCTGAGTGGGGTGCGGTAGCTGTAGCCATCTTCCTTATCGATATGTCGCTGGAGACCCAGAGACACCTGATGCTCCAGAAGCATTTGCCATATTTCAAAGTCCCCATACTCGGCTGCGTAGCTCCATGCTGTGCGGCAATCGGGATCGGTTTCGTCTCCTTTTGCTCCTAGTTTTAGAAGTTTTTGCACGCCTGATGTCAAACCATATTTGACGCACAAGGGCAGTGCAGAGCCATCATTCTTGAATAAATTGTCCTGAAACAGATATTCCCCGAGGAGGTTTTCCAGACGGTGGTTCGCCAGGAGAAAAGAGGCGATGTCCAAATCTTTTGAAAGGAATGTGGCGATATGAAAAAGTAACTCGTTAGGTAATCCGAGGATCGACATCGGAGGCATGATGTCCCTTGGCAGGTTCCTTGTGTATGCTTTGGAACTTGAGTAGTCAGGTTGCTTAGCTTTTGATCATTCCAGCATTTGATATGATTATCCAAAAATGAGTCATCTCGTATCAAGGCCCCACTTCAAGCGGTTCTACAGCAAAGCAAGATGACGCTAGACCAAAAGTAAAAAGGGGACCGAGACCTACATTCAAAGAAGGGCCGTGGTTGAATGACTATTCTCTTCTCTTCTCTGGCCCCGCGTCTATCCACCACCACGGCCTTATACCGCAGATCAATTACTACGCAGAAATTGTTGAATCGAGAAACGAAGAAGATATGTCACATTAATTTCAAGACTCACTGCCTCTCTTGAGCACGCTTTTCGCGTTCTTATATCAAGATTTGCAAACACAAAAGAAAACCGAAAGCCCAGGACGCCTGTCATACCTGAAATCCCATCAAGGTAACCAGACCTGAGTGATGTCCCAGAGCAACCAAATTCCCTCTGATTACCGACCGAGATGGCCGAGAACCGGGAGGAAGCCTCAAGGCTTTTATCCCGTTTAGCACTATCCACTGCTCATGCAGTACAAACATCTTCATATTCGGTAGAGAAGGCAAATTGGGGGCAAGATGGCTAGGCCTGGATTGGATATCGAGGATACCCAGGTTGGTGCTGAGATGTGAACAATCCTTAGAGAATTCGAGATTAGTGACTGGTGCGCCGACGTTCAAGGTTTGCTGTAGGGCGCCAGTCGCTGTATCCCAAAGCCGGACTGTGTCATCGTAGGAACTAGACGCTAGAATCTGGTTATTTGGCGAGAAGATTACCAAAAGGATCTTTTGTGAATGGCCCTCGAGAGTCCGCTGTAAGGCACCTGTTGGTATATCCCAGAGCCGAATCGTCTTATCGTCAGAGCTAGACGCTAGTAGCCTACCGTTGGACGAAAAGACTATCGACCGAGGCCATTTCAAGTGGCCTTCAAAAGTCTGCTGCAAGCTGTATCTTGCCATATCCCAGAGCCGAATTTTCTTATCAGTAGAGGTGGAGGCAAGCAGCTGGCCATTAGGTGAGAAGGCCACTGACGAGACCAGACCTGAATGACTCTCGAAAGTCTGCAGTAGAGCGCCTGTCTCTACATCCCAGAGTCGAACTGTCTTATCATAAGAGCCAGACGCTAGTTTCTGGCCGTCGGGTGAGAAGGTCACTGACCAAACTACATTTGAATGACCCTTGAGAGTATGCTGTAGAGTGCGTCTTGATATATCCCAGAGTCGGACGGTATGGTCGTCAGAGGTAGACACCAGGAGCCGGCCGTTAGGCGAAAAGGATACTGATCTAACTGAAGCTAAGTGACCGCTAAGAGTGTGTTGAAGTGCGCCTGTCTGTGTATCCCAGAGCCGGATCGTCTTATCATAAGAGCCAGTCGCTAGCATCTGGCCGTCAGGCGAGAAGGCCATTGACCTGATCCAATGTGAATGGCCCTCAAAAATTTGCTGTTTGGCAAGTCTTGACATATCCCAAAGCTGAATCCTTTCATCCGAGCTGGATACTAGTAGCCGCCCACTAGGCGAGAAAGCCACCGATGAAATTTGGCTTTCTTGGGCCTTAATAGCCTGCAGTGGGGGGCCGCCTTTCGATAAATCCCAAAGCTGGAGTTCGCTAGTAGAAGCCGTGGCAAACTCCGTGACCCCGTTATTGGGAAAGAAGGCTGACGTGCCAGATACGAGGAACCTACCGTCAAGTGAAAAGGCTATCGAGGATATTGAGCCTGCATGGCCCTGGAGGGTTTGCTGCAGGGCTCCTGTCGCCGTCTCCCAAAGCCGGACGGTCCCATCAGAAGATCCCGACGCTAATAAGATGCCATTTGGCGAGAAGGCTATCGAGGAAATTGGGCCTACATGCCCCTCGAGAGCTTGCCTGAGGCTCCCTGTCACTGTGTCCCAGAGTCGGATTATGTTATCTTCAGAACAAGACGCTAGTAGCCGGCCGTCCTTAGCTGAGAATGCTATTGAGTGAACTGGGCCCGCATCGCCTTCAAGGACTTTATGTAAGGTCCAGGTCGCCGTGTCCCAGAGCCGGACTGTGTGATCATCTGAGCTAGACGCTAATAGCCGAGCGTCGCTTGGCGAGAAGGCTACTGATATAACTGGACGCAAGTGGCCCCTGAGGGTATGCTGTAAGGCTCCTGTTACCCCATTCCAGATCCGGACTGTATGATCCTCGGAGCAAGACGCTAGCAGCCGCCCGTCGTTAGGCGAGAATGCCACTGAGCGAACTGAGCCTGTATGCCCTTCAAGGGTATGCTGTAGGACGCCTGTGGCCGTGTTCCAGAGCCGGATAGTCCTATCAGTAGAGCCAGAAGCTAGTAGCTCGTCTCTGTTGGGCGAGAAGGCCACTGAGTGGACACGATCTGAATGACCCTCGAGGATCTGCAGTTCTGCACTCCAAGTTTCCTCAACCTGTGGAAGCCGACATATCCAGTTAGGAAGGTCTGCTTGGAATTGTGTGCGGACTATTGATTTCGTTGGAGTAAATACGAGCCCCGAGCAGTAAAGCTGAAGCGGAGCATCATCGACTATCCGGCTGTTCTTCAATACAAAGCGATTTGCATCATATAAAAACTCAGATAATGCAGTATTCCCCTCAATCTATATTAGTCAGCCTTTGTAAGATTCATTGTTCTTTGAAGGGGCTTACCTGTGCAATTGTATGTAAAAGCTTGATGGCTCCTAGAAAGTCAGAGAGACGACCCAGGATGCTCATTGCTTCCATCCAGTGCAAAAAATGCACCTGAAGAAACAACAGGGCTTGAGGTAGCATCATATGTCGGGGTTTGCCCTTGTTTAAGTGGTATACCCAGTAGAAACAGGCATATTGTAATTCTGCCGGGATGCATTCATCAATTGTGTTCTGATCAATCTCAGCACGTTGAATTCCAAAATTTGGTAGTCGACATATATTCTTAGCCAACTTCTTACACATGAGGAGGCATTTCTTGGCGAGGGCACAGTGCATTTCTTCCTTATCCACCCAGAATGGCGTCTTCTCGCGTGTCTTCTCATCGAGAAGAAAGTCTCGAAATGATATGTGAAATAGTTGAATCGGCAAAGCCTCATTCTGTGGCACACTCAAAACTGAGTGTAATGGGTTCAGTCTGGTGTTAATAAGCCTCTCCGAAACGTTGATAAGTTTTGAAAGCGAGATAACTGAGAGTGGGCTCTCTAATATCACGATTGTACCGACCACTCTATGGAATTCTTGAACTAGCTTCTCCTTTTGCCCCTGTCCCATTTGTCTTTTGAGAAGCCGATCAAGCACAGGTAGATATGTGCTAGCCAGTTTGGATTCTTCTCTTTCATATTCAAGAATTTCGGGAAGACTATCCAGTGGATCCCAATCAGGATCCTGGAATATACGGCATATAGTAGCGGCGAAGATGAACAACGGAACTGATAATGCCACTAATTTCTGCAGGTTTTCTGGCCCGGGCCAGTCAATAGGTAGGGAGGCTCTCGCTCATTTTTCATCTCGGCGATTCGATGCTTCAAATACAATGATAAGTCATCCTGGATGATTTCCGTAGGAATTTCATGAAGAATCATATCTTTATGATCGTTATGTGCAAACTTTCTGAACTCCACACGAATCGGCAATTCAGGCCTGCTGGTCAAGAAAATTCGCAATTGTATACCATTTGACTTCTGCAGCTGTGGTAAAAGCCGGAGTATCACCTGGATATCGACATCTCCTTCACATTCGTCCAGTGCATCGATCACTATCACAACAACTCGTGTTGAGGTAGTGGATAGAGGTATGCCCAGCAGTGGCTGAAGAATCAGCCTGTTAAACTGTTCCTCGAGCCCCTTGGTGGCAACGGCAGGGTCTCCTCGAATTACTTCTTGGACGCCGGTGAACATTTGGGGAATGCTCTTCACTAGTTGACTGGAGATTGTCGGGAAAAGCTTCATCGCATTTCCGCGATCTCCTTCACCCCTTTTGAAAAAGAAGCTTGCTCCAAGTGAATCGGCCTTTCTAAGTGTGGCTGCCACTGTTCGTGAGATGGTCGATTTCCCAGTTCCTGCTCTTCCACTCAGCCAAAAAATGGATTCACCGTTCGGCGAGGTGGCCCATTCCCTGACTTGGCGAAGAAGGTCTATCCTAGTGCCTGGTAGACACTTTTCTTCATGTTGGTCCGTGTAGGAGTCGAACTCCGCCCCTTGTGCAACTGGCAAGTGTTGGATATCTATGTAGTGACTGATACGGTCCGTGGTCTGGTTTATATCATTGATGGTAATCCTACATATTCATCAGCTAGAATTAGATATAGAAGTTTAGGAAACCCCACCTATTTTCAATGTTCAGGAACGTGTGAAAGGTTTCTTGGTAGCCTTCAAGGGCCCTCATCTTTCTATCCACATCTGCCTTTTTGAAGGGCCATGTAATTGCGCGAGCCCCTATCCTTTTCATGGCTATATCTCTTTTCCTTGGACTAAGATCTTTCTCCAATTTCGTGAGAGTTTCATGGCAATCGGTGATAGAATCTCCCAGAGCCTGGGAATAGGAGAGGCTGGAAGCACTAGGACCCCGCAGAAGTGCTTCGAGGGCTTTTAAAGCTTCGACAAGGCTCAAAACCCTCCGCTGTAGCCTAACAATCTCATCTTTGGCATTCTTGACCTCCAAAACATAGCCCCCGCAGATCTTCCCAACAGTTGCCCCAGTTTGGATGATCGCCAAAATGCTAGTTAAACTCGACACTACATCCATGGTAGAAGCGCGAGTACACTGCGTGGGCTTTTCTTGTAAGCCGCGAGTAAATTGAGATATTCCAAGAGGGGACTCATAAGAGTCCCAAGTCACTCAGTCAAGGCTGACTAGTGGAAGAGGGGTAGAAGTCAAGAGTGTGCAATCTATTTTAGCGGCGCTAACAGGGCCAATCATGCATCGGCCTCGCCAACGACTGTGATCACGAGGATAAGCCTGTCTATGTGCCTAAGGACCAGCTTCTATGAACAGAATGATCTCGGCACCTAATAATGTCTATATTTGAAGATACACTGAATTCTACTGCGGAGCCGCGTGTGCCATGTATCCGCCGCCTGCTTAACTGGCCCTAAGTTTTCCAACTACCCACTAAACGACCAAATTTCCAATGCTCTTGCAACTTGACTAGAGCGAATAGCGCGCCAAATGCCACAAACTGAATAAAATAGAAGAGCAATGACTTACACAATAGTTAGTAGTGATTAGATATACTCGATAGATTTGGCCTCCGGCCCGGCCCGCGAATGTACGAGCCCTGGAGAAATACCCGTGTCGCGTGGAGTCACCCCGATCCAAACACTCATGGGAAACAATGTATCGAAGTTCGTGAAAAGCTTTCTAATATTGCTTTCCTAATATTGAAAGTCGAGTCTCGCAGCGCTACGATTATACCGTATACGTGTGCGAAGTGTAAAGAAAATCATTCGCGAATAGTTCAATGGTGGTAAGTGATTATTGAGTGAGCCATACGCCTTCAGCGTTCGAAAAAGCAGCCGTCCGCTGCTCAAACATTCGCCGATGAAACGACTCGGTGTAGTCTCAACCCAAAGAAGCACCTCTGAGGAGTGGTGACCGACGAAGGGCATGAAGGCCTTGGCAGTGGTGCCAAAAGAATGTTGTCAAGTGTGTAAATAAAGCAGATTTCGAACATGATTGGTCAAAACCATAGACCTGTATCAAAATCCATCTAGGACGAGCGGGGATGCGATGGAACATCCCACTGATCTTCACTACAATGAATGGTGGGGCTAATATGAAGTTAAAGTTCAAAATTCAATAGGATTAATCCGCCGGTTCGAATCATGGGAAACTGTAGTGCAAGTGCCGACAGAAGAGATGTCGGGAGGACCAGGAACGGCATTGCCGCCCTAGAGAGTGAGATCCCGACAATTGCACTTTGGCTGCCGAAGGCGAGTCCCGTGTAAATTACGTGTTATATTACCGTGAAATACCACACATATTTCACATTCCGTTTTGTGGTTGGAGCAGAATGTGTAATTTTCGATTTCACCACAACATTTGTTGCGAGTAAGAAAGGATCAGGCAAATGTCTTTTTAGTACATGGAGATCGTGTGACATCTCACTTTAACTTCCCATCTCCACATCCTGAGAACCCCCCCAACTTTTCCCACCCCGCAAAGATGCAGGTGGTTTTGCTGCCCCCTTCTGACTAATTTCGGGTAGTGATGTGGGGTCGGCTTCCGATGGCGGCAAAGGGCTTAGGGAGCAACACCGCGAAGCACTCCGATATGTGGGGAAGGAAGGCGGTGGCCACCCCGGGCAGGCCCGGGTAAGCGTTTTTTCGGCTTCTCTGGATCAGTGTCTAGCCGAAAATTGCGGGTTGGGGCACTGGGGTAGATAGCTTCGCAATGATGTTCTTTTTCTCCTTCTCTCTTCTTTCTGCTGGATCAGAAAGACCTTCTCCCAGACATTCAAGGTAGTCGAGACATCATGTCGCGGCCTCTCGCCCCTGTGATGTCGGTGTTCCGCCCCATCTGGCGGCGGAACTTCTCTGCTTCCACCTCCAAGAGCGCCATTAACAAGCTGTGCGCCTCTGCCAATGAGGCTGTCAAGGAAATGAAGGGTTCATCGACCGTCCTGGTCGGTGGATTCGGTTTCGCTGGTGTACCTCTCTCTCTGATCAACGCCGTCCGGGACCGCCCCGAGATCAAGGACCTGACCGTTGTCTCGAACAACGCTGGTATGCCTGGTGTTGGTCTTGGTAAGTGCAATTGGACACCCAATTGAGTCCGTGAGGCCTGTAACTAATCACGCTATCTTCTTGTAGGTCAATTGCTCGAGACTAGGCAGATTAGCAAGATGATTGCTTCTTTTATTGGCGAGAACAAGTTGTTCGAAAAGATGTACCTTGGTGGCGATCTGGCTCTGGAGCTCACTCCCCAGGGCACTATCGCTGAAAAGTGCGCCGCAGCTGCTGCTGGCGTTCCGGCTTTCTACACTCCCGCGGCTTTCGGCACTATTGGTGAGACCATGTCAAGTGCACGGTTCTACCCGCGAAATTAGGCTGACAAAGTTTACAATAGTGCAAACTGGTGAACTCCCCGTTCGGTATAACAAGGATGGTACTGTGGCTGAAATGTCCAAGCCTAAGGAGACTCGTGTCTTCAACGGCAAGGAATTCATTCTGGAAGAATCTATCTATGGTGACTACGCTCTGGTTAAGGCCCACAAGGCCGATCGTCTGGGCAACTGTCAGTTCCGCATGTCTCAAAACAACTTCAACGAGTCCATGGGCAAGAACGCCAAGTACACCATCGTTGAGGCTGACCACATTGTTGAGGTTGGTGAGATCTCCCCCGAGAACATCCACCTCCAGGGTATCTACGTCGATGCTGTCATCCAGAGCACCGAGGAGAAGCAGTTCGACAAGATCGTTTACGCCAAGGACCCCAGCGAGATGCTTGCTACTGGTAACAGCGAGGCCACTGCCCGCCGTGAGCGTATCGTCAAGCGTGCCGCCAAGGAATTCAAGGACGGCATGTACGTTAACCTCGGTATTGGTGTTCCGCTCCTCGCTCCCGCCTACCTGCCTCCTGGTGTTGAGGTCGTTCTGCAAGCTGAGAACGGTATCCTCGGTCTTGGTGACTACCCCAAGCCCGGCCAGGAAGACCCTGACCTGATCAACCCCGGCAAGGAGACCGTCACTCTGAACCCCGGTGCTTCTCTCTTCGGCTCCCAGGAGTCCTTCGGTATGATCCGCGCTGGTAAGATCGACCTTACCATGCTCGGTGCCCTCCAGGTCAGCCAGTACGGTGATCTCGCCAACTTCATGCTTCCCGGAAAGGTTAAGGGTGTCGGTGGTGCCATGGACTTGGTCGCCAACCCCGAGAAGACCAAGGTCGTCGTTACCATGGAGCACACTGACAAGAAGGGCAACCCCAAGATTCTGCCTAGTAAGTTTTCGTTCATCTCCCGCATTGACGCCACAGCTAACAATCAATTTCCAGCCTGCACCTTCCCCCTGACCGGTCCTCGCTGTGTTTCCACCATCATCACCGACCTCGCCGTCTTCGACTGCAGCCCCACCGAGGGTCTGACCTTGATCGAGCACGCTGAGGGTGTCACTGTTGAGGAGATCACCAGCAAGACTGCTGCTCCCTTCAAGGTCTCCCCTGACCTGAAGCCCATGCAGCTGTAAAATTGCATTTGAATATATACATTAGAATTGGGTCTGGAACCGGTGTCTGTTTTATTTGCGAATATCAATACTCCCAGTGGTAGATTGAATTAAGATTATTTTTTTTTCATAAAGACTATATTTACACTATACTTACTTTGTAAAGACCTTTGAAGCCATTAGAACCGCCAGAGTTTACCAAAAAACTCATGTCCATTGGCAACTTCCAGATTTCCCTAACAAAAGTCACGAAAATACAGCCTGTGCTGCATGCGTGAGCTTATGTGGGGTCGAACCCACCTGCAGATCAATCAGTGGGGCTCCCCACGAGCAGTTTGTGATGAAAGTGGTGCTAATTGGAGAATTTAGTACCGCGGTTCGTACGTAATCGGTGATTTATTTAGGGTCAATTGTTAAACAGTGATGGTAGCTGCAATGTTGTCCTTTCCATTACGACGCATATCTACTCTGCGGAGGACGGCTTCACTGCTCGGTCGCCCAAACCCACAATGTATCTTTCGCGGAATTGCTACAGGAACCAAAGCTGTGGAGACCAAGAAGCTCCCGCTTGCAGGCGTGCGAGTACTGGATATGAGCCGGGTCCTCGCAGGGGTACGTATCAATGCCGGAAGCCTGTCCGGAAGCGATATTTGGACTGATACCCAACCAGCCATACTGTACACAAATTCTGGGTGATCTAGGGTACGTAGGAAATGAAACATGTGGAAAGGAAAAAGCTCATGGTTCAAACGCATAGAGCGGAGATAATTAAGATTGAACACCCCATTCGAGGCGACGATACCCGCGCCTGGGGCCCGCCCTTTGCAGCATACACCGACGGTCGAGCTGGCAATGGCGAAAGCGCATACTACCTTTCCGTATGTACATGGTCAATTCATTGGCTTACACAATTTTGCTAAAATCTTCCAGGTCAATCGCAACAAGAAGTCACTCGGCCTCTCTTTCGCCCACCCGGAAGGTGTCGAGATCCTTCACCAACTCGTGCGAAATTGTGATGTGGTAGTTGAAAACTATCTCCCCGGCTCTCTCAAGAAATACAATCTCGACTACGAAGCATTGCGCCAGATAAACCCGCGCCTGATTTATACCAGTATCACGGGATATGGACAGACGGGTCCTTACAGCAACCGACCAGGTTTCGACGTGATGGTCGAAGCGGAGTTTGGACTCATGCACCTAACTGGTACTCGAGATGGACCACCTGTGAAAGTCGGAGTTGCCGTTACAGACTTGACAACGGGGCTGTATGCGTGCAACTCCATAATGGCGGCTCTGCTGGCACGGGCGAATACGGGGGAGGGACAGCACCTCGATGTTTGCTTAAGTGATTGTCAGGTGGCGACGCTTGCTAATATGGGGGAGTCGGTGTTGATTAGTGGGAAGAAGGATGCTGGGAGGTGGGGGACTGCTCACCGTAAGAAGATATCTTCCTTTGGTGCTCTGGTGATACTAACAACGAATTAGCTTCTGTGGTTCCATACCAAGCATTTAAGACGGCTGATACGGATATTTTTGTCGGGGGAGCCAACGATCGTCTATTCGGCATTCTGTGCGACAAACTCGGCAAGCCGGAGTGGAAGACCGACGCACGCTTTATTAGCAACAGTGATCGTGTCCATAATCGATCAGAGCTCGAACCGTTGATTGAGGCTGAAACTATGAAGCAAACAACGAAAGTGTGGCAGGATCATTTCGAAGGAAGTGGGCTGCCCTTTGCGGTTGTGAATGATGTGCAAGGAACAATGAATCACGAGCATGGTAAGTTCTCACAGGATTTTCATCGACGGTGCTGACAATTGATTCAAAAGTACGTGCTCGTGGAATGGTTCAATCCATTGATCATCCTGCTTGCGGACCGATCAAGGTCATCAGCCCTCCCGTCAAGTACTCGAATGCCGAGCCTAGCATTCGGAGCCCACCGCCTCTTCTGGGTGAGCATACTGAGGAGCTTCTGAAGGTTATTGGATTTGATACTGCTCGTATTGGGGAGTTGAAGAAGAAGGGGGTCGTAGCATAGCTGGCATTATGTACAATAACGTATACTATATCTAGAGGATCATAGAAAGAAAGGTGAAGAGCTCGATTTACTAGCATGGTATTAAGCTTCAGTGCGTAATTCGTCACCAACGCCAGCCCTTGGTTGTAGAACTGAGAGTAAATCCGGGTTTCTGTGACGAGAACATGGACAATTATGAAATAAAAGTCGATCAAAGATCGTTCGCTATGGTACGAGTCCTGGCAGTGAGCCATTTTGTGACATCTCCATCAAAAACGAAAGGTTTGTTTTTGTTCTAGGGAAACTTCCAAGCGTGTGATTGGTCACCCCTGTGTATGAATGTAATCTTGAGCGAAAGGTGCCTAATTGAGATGCGTGTCTTGCAATTGTGACCCTGAGCGTGATAGGTCGATCCTGGGAGTGAGGGAGTGATCTTAGGGCACCCCAGGCCTCCAGCCAAGGGTATAAATACCCCCGTTCTTTTCATCTTCTATCCACTTCCTGCTTCCTCATCCACCTCCCCCACCTCTTTAAATTTTGAATACTTTGAATAATTCATCTTTCAAGTTTCATCTTCCTTCAAGTTCCAACACCACTTTGAACATTCTTCGATATTCCTACTTCTTGGAACTTCGAACTTCTTTCTCCATTGTCCAAGCTGCACCGTCACTTTGAATTGCTGTCTTCTTTCTTTCTTCTTCCCTTTTGAAATCTCATGATGCATCCATCAATCTGATCATATTTGACATCCCATGTTCATTTTCCTCCTTGAAAATTCTGCCAACAAATTGATCACACTGATCAAAAATCCCTCCAAACTGGCCTAGATGAGTTTCAAGATGTCTTTGCAGTCTTCACTCCATGTGATGCCACATGCGACTTCCACAACAATCGAGTATACTAAAAAGCCACTCCCCTCTGAAAGCCTCGAATCAAACCATTTGCACCTGGGAGCACAGTCTGAAATCGTCATCAGCCAAAAACCAAGACAAGAACCATGTTGCTCGGCTCATGTCCTCTCTGAACAGGCGTCACTCGGCACAAACCACAAACAATATCAACAAGCTGAGTGTCAGGACAAATTCAGTTTGGACAGGGTCACAGGTTACAACAACCACAATTAACCTTTCCCGCAGGCCTCGACACTTTCCTTTCTGGCTTGCGGCTCACCCTTTCTGAACAAGCGTCACGCATCACAAATCAAATTGCGTGTCAAGAAAAAATCAGACTGGACTTCACAACAACCACTCCCAATTCCAATTCTATCACACTCACTGTAATCGATACCCTTCTCAATTCATTTTGACAAATCGTTTGCACTCATCAAACCACCAAAAATCAAAATACCACATTCAAATTCTGTAAAACTGCGTGTATTTCTATATGCCACTTGCTGCCTCCTACCTATTCCTGATATCCTTATATTTGCGTTTATGAAAATATAACCAGATCTACAAGATGGCGTATGGCCCAAAAGTTTGTACCTAATTAACTTGTCACTACCGCAAAATCATGGTGACTGTTAATCTAACTCTGCCAAAATAACCATGCACCTATATTTATAAATCTTCTTCATTAATTAGTGCAAAGTCTTCAAAACTGCGATTACTTTCAACAGCCTAAACTTTGAATAAAAATTTAGAAGCCAACTGGTCATGCCTGGGCGTTGATCCCTTTAGCCTCCAACGTGTGAAACAAACTTCTAGGCCCTTTCTACTTGGTCCTTGTAGAGCTTATGAGCCACTCGTGTTCATTGATCCTGTAGCTGTTTAGTACCTTCTTGGAGTCCATTGGTAATTCTATCTTTAGCATAAAACTTATCGAACAAGCTTACTAAAATACGAGTATAATACTATACATGGATTTTCGGATCCGGGCGTCGACTCCCCGGCTCGGATCCGAGATATTGTAGTATCATGTAATATAAAGGCAAGAAACATCGCTGTTCGCTTTTATATTCAAATTGACGCTTTTAAGACAGTTAAATATATTATTTCAGATCTCAATACTATCCTTACACAAACGCAAAAATGCGAGTTCTTGTTATTGGCGCAAGTGGTCGTACAGGCAAGCTAGTTCTCGACGAACTCCACGATCGAGGTATACTTCTATCAACACTTCATGTCAACTTGAAATGAAAGCAGCTGACGAAAGGCAGGACATCAGGTTACAGTGCTGGCTCGCAATCCAGCAGCATTGGAAGGATATCAGGTGGATATCGTCAAAGGTATGAAAACAAGGCAGTATATGCAAGTAACCCCGACTAACCAATTGACTTGGCAGGCACACCCGCCAATATGTCCGATATGAGAGAAGCGTTCAAGCGAGATACCCCAGAAGTCGTTATCGTAACCCTGAACGCACCTCGAACCAGCGATAGTCCCTTCGCCGCAGTGATTTCCCCACCACGCTTAATGGCCGATTGCAATGCCAACGTAGTGGCAGCTATGAAGGAATTCGGTGTTCCCAAAGTGGTTGTTCTTCAAGCGTTCGGGGTTGGCGACTCATGGTCGAATATGCCGTGGATATTACAATTGCTGATGAGCAAGTCCAACGTTCGACATCAGTACGAGGACCACAACCATACCGACCGTGAAATCCGTGCGAGCGGAGTGACTTTCGTTTTCGTCCGTCCTTCCCGGCTGGTGGAAAGCGATGTACTGGAAGTTCGTGAATGGCCCGGAGATGGCAAAGGTGTTTCAATGATGGCGAGTTCTAGTCGGAAAAGCGTTGCTCATTTCCTGATCGATGCGGCGACCGAGTCCAAGTGGGACAACACGGCGCCGGTGATCACAAACTAAATCTACTGAACAAAAAGCCTATATAGTCGATATTGTTTCCGTAAATGCATTACAGTTTTTGTTATCTTATCCGAAAAATCAAGATTTAGCTCCAAAACGTGCACAACTTTGAGGTCCAAACAGGGAAAGCGTGGAAAAGTCAGGTCCAACATTGGGGGCTGAAGGCTTGGCGCTGCTGGTACTCTTCGGCATTGTCAGATTGCTTCGATCCTTGATGTCTACTCCAGATATGGAACCTCAGTCTCGTAAAAGACCGCGGCCTGTGGTGTCGTGTCTGCGATGCCGAGAGAAGAAGCTGAAATGCGACCGGGTGGCGCCCTGTCAGAACTGTGTAAAAGGGGGGTACGAGGCGGAATGTACTTATCACCAACAACCCGATGCCGTCGACCCACACTCGCAGCCAAAACCAAAGCGAGCCAAAATAGCCGAAGCCAACGAACCAGACCGGACTCTGTGGATGGGCCCGAGTATCGGCATCATCGAGGATCTGCAGCAGCGGGTCCTGAAATTGGAGTCTCTCCACGCGGTAAGACCTCACGCTAACAACCACGGTCCGATTAGAGATGCGTCGGTTCAAGACTCGTGGTAAGGCAAATAGAATACCTGAATGTTTTCTCTTTTGCTGTTTCCTTCGCTGACTTGGAAGAATAGGCCACGACCGGAAATCACCCAGTCAAGCTCATCGTACTTGGGAACTTTGGTGGTCAAGGGATCTCGATCGAGATATCATGGACAGAACGATAGGATCACTCTTTTGAATCAGGTTTGTTCTTCATAGAATACAACGATTTTCATGCACTGACAGCCTCTAGTTTGCAGAAGCTAAGATCTTCATTAATCAATCCTTGAACAATCCCACTTTGGTTGAATTAGCCAAAGAGGTTCAGTTCCTACAGAACAAATCCCAGACACCAAACGACTCACCAGAGTCACTCTCGGGCATAGAAAGCTTTCCTGAACTCCAGAGTCTTCTGGGTTCATTGCCTGCGAAGACTGTCTGTGACCAACTTTTACTTGTGTACACCAAGAATCTCGAGAAGAATCTCAGAATCCTACATATTCCCTCTTTCCTTGCACGCTACAACGCCTTTTGGACTACCTCGGACCATGACACGTCGTTTCTTTCCATGTTTATCCCTCTCCTTACCGTGGTTTTATCCATCTCAGTCATCATTGACACCGCACCTCCCTCGCCAGAGTACTCCCCGTCTTGGGACTACCTGAAGCAACATGCAGTTGGTGCGGTTCACGCTTGGATGCAGAAACTTCCACGAAAGCCAAGAACCGACATGTCAACTCTACAAGTAAGGACGCTTCTGTTACTGGCCCGCCAACTAAGACAGGTCTCGCTCGACGAACTCTGGAAAGAAAGTGGTTCGCTTGTGCGCTCTGCAATGGTGATGGGGCTCCATGTCAACTTATCACACTCCAAGAGCCTGTCACCTTTTCAGGCTGAGTGCCGACGTAGATTATGGGTCTCAATTGTGGAAATGGACCTGCAGACAGCTATTGCTGCGGGAATGCCTGTGATGACACCGGCACTTGAGTTGTCTCCTCTCACACCTTCCAACCTCAACGATGTTGACTTTGACGAGTCAACCACTGAACTCCCGCTATCGAGGCCCATGGATGAAGAAACCGACTCTCTGCCACAGATTACTCTGGCTCAGTCTCTCGCACTGCGTATAAAGACCATGAATTTGGTCCAGCATACAAATCCCGAGGAAAGCATAGAAGAACGCCTCAGACAAGGCCAACAGATCGAAGAGTCTTTACAAATGATTCCGCCTCCGCTCAAATTATACGATTCAGACAATAGTGATCCCGCCTTTGTTTTGAATCGCGTGATTCTGGACATTCACATTCGCCGTCCACTTCTTTCGCTTTACAGACCTGTCCTTGCCAGTCACCCACATGACGACCCCTCTTTCTTTGAAATCCAACGTGCTTCTCTTGATTCATCCATTGCAATTCTTGCATATCAAGACATTTTCGATCCAAACATTTTTGATCTTGACATTCCCAATATCAACTCATACTGGAACATGTTCCATACCTTCTGCCAAAATGATATCATTTTAGCCGCTCTCACTGTTTGTGAATATCTGAAGTCCTTTGATCAACATACCTCTATCCACTCTTCTTTCAATGGTTTCAATGTCCAAAACAACAACAATCAACAAAATCAGAACAATACCATCAACCCCCACCCTTCCAACAACAACCCTACCAACCACGCCCTGTCACACAACAAAGCAAGTTTAACTCGTTTGGTTGAGAACACAATCGACAGTTTAACTCGTCGTATTGGTAAGAAAGGCACCAACATGAAAGACATTCTTCTCTTATCAGTCGTCCTTCAATCCGTCCGCGCTCGTGGCCCCACCGAACAAAAAGACCGCCGCATGTCTCATGGAGCAAAGAAAGCCTTGTCCGCGTGTCGACAGAACCTTCTATCTGCGGCGAATGAAAACATCTTCGCTTTCCATTTCAATGACCCAAACCCGCTATCAAATTACGAGGTATATCTAACTCCAGGGTGGCATACCTCTTTGCTAAATTTCTAGTCTCCGGATGTAGTGTTACCACCTAACGTCTCTGCTCAACTGAACCAACCCTCCCCTTCCATGCCTGACCTCCTGCAACAATCTGCCTCCCTCGCTGCAGAATTCGATACCTTCCAGAGCGATCTCTTCACCTTTGATGACGGATCCTTTATGTGGAATATATGATCGGCGCTTCATTTCCTACAGCCTATAGGGGCGTTTTTCGGAAAATATAAATTGAGAAGGGAAAATTCAAAACCAGAACAAACAGAACAAATATCAAAGATATTGTGGTGGCACAATCTGCCGGCACACGGAACAGCGGAGAGGAAGCTCCGAAATTCGAGGGCAATATAGCGTCATACCGGTGACCGACCATCAGTACCCAATAGCATTCACGATTTTCTTGTGGAACGAAGATGATGTGATACGATATGGTCAATGGCACTTACGGCATGCAGCGTGGAGGCACAATCTGCAGGGCCATTGACTACAGCGATGAGGAAGCATCGATGCCCAACAACAATCCACAACTTCTCCGGTTTTCACCATTGGGCCTGATTGATATCTTGATTGGAGATGGTATATGATGGGTTCAATTCAACAACCAACATGGAGGCATAGTGGAAGTGGCGCACAGTGGGGGAAGCATCGAGTGCATGGCATCAAGTGGTTACTATCACTATTGTCTGAATAACTTGAAGCCCGGTTCAGTTCACATCTCGTGGCAAGTGAGTGCTTTATCCATCTAATATCAATGCAAAATTACATGCCCTAGCTACACCTTACTGCATCATGTATCCGGGTTTCAGAACAAGGTATATGGTGAGGTTTACTCAAGTATCAGTCTGTAGATTCGCAAAAGCCACCCAATCCCTCGCTATAGATTCGCCGCCTCAGCTCGTTTTGAGTAATACTGCGTCATATCATGCCGAAGCAAATCCAAGCCCTACATCTCAGATTAACAAGCGATTCAGGATATCGAAATAAATCAAACTTACCAAAACGATACTCCTCGCAGTTTCTTCATCAGTCTCCCCTTTAACACAAAGCTGGAAAAACTCATCATTCTCGCGAGCCTTGGTCGGATCCTGATCATACAGTCGTCTGAAATTCTCACGGGACATAGGATCGATGATCTCGGCCCAGATACGTTTGCGAATTTCACTGTATTTATCGAGGATAGTCTCATCCGCAAAACCCTTGTGGATACCCATCAATGAATCGAAGAGACTGCCAACATCGGCAATACCGCCTGTTAGACCGAGTCCACCGCTAAATGTTCAGTCAGTGTTGAGTCGCGCCAGCTTGACTGGGTACTAGAGTGCTTACAATGGGTTACAGAGATGAGCTGCATCTGCTGCAAGAAGGATTCTCCCAACCCGGAAACTTGGCGCGCAACGCTGTTGCAGCTTATACGGGCTGATGTTGGTAATCTGATATTGATCAGGGGTAGGGTTCCCAGGTAGAAGTGTCTCGTAGTGCTGAGGCTGTCGAGCAATGTATTCTTCTCTGCTCAGCCCAGGCTTATCGCCGTATGTGACGCGCCAGAGACCATCTGTTGTAACCCGGGCTGCCATGTACCAATAATCAGGGTGGACGACGAAGTTGCTGTCCCAGTACCCGAAACGGTCGAAGTCGTAGTAAACCTGGTTCTATGTTTAGTAAGGAATCCTTGTTAAGTTGTAGGTATAGATCCTACGTTGGTTGCGATAATCTGCGCATTCAGTGTTTCTCCTGGGTATTCAGGCCCAAATAGCTCTCGGCGCACAGTACTGCTGGCCCCGTCACAGCCAATGACATAGTCTGCCTCGGACCGTTGAAGACCACTCGGTGTTTCGGCTTCGACCCACGCTTGTCCCTCATCCTGACCGATGCGCACGACTCGATGGGACCATTTAACTTGCGCCGTTGGTTGCCGCTGGATATGTTCGTAGAGCAACTCCCCCAGCCGATCCAATGGAAGTACAACCATCTTGGTGGGATAATCATCAGGAAGCACAGCATGGTTCATGCCTGCGATAAACGTGCCATCGAATTGCCGCCACGCAAATCCAGCAGGTTGGAACCCTCGTTCCTTGATATCTTCGAGAACCCCAGCTCTCCTTAGCTCGTATACTGCTGGACTTGCATAGTGAGCAGCTCGAGGCTGCTTGTCAATTTCGGAACCAGCATCTAGCAGTTCGACTTCAATCCCCTGTTTCGCGAGCAAGAGGCCGAGAATTAGACCTGATGGTCCGGCTCCGACTATGATCACCTAAAACTAGTTAGTCATAGTCGACTACTCCAGAAAATGCGCAGTACCTTCTTGACCCCCATGACTTTGAATTTTGCTCAGCGAAGAAGGAGTAGGAATATTGTTTAAAAAGCCGAGTATCTGATTCAAGACGGTTCAAAGGGTCAATATTAGCCCCTCTAGTGGAGTCAGGTAGTCCACCCCCGCCGTGGGGCCAGTCTTGGACTGCCTGCTATTGCCATGCAAAATAGCCATTATACTTTCAGTGGTTCGGCATCAATGCGGGGGAAGATTGAGTGGGGAGGTTGTCCGGGGGGAATCCCGAGAACTCGCTGCACCATTGATAGTAATGTGATCCATCGAATCATGAGCGACTCCAACTTGTAGATCTGAGCTTCTGTCTCATCTTCACCAAAGAAACTGCTGTTGAAAATTAACGGAAGGTGCACCATCCCAGGAACAGCTGGTTTGCGGGGGCGTAGGTATACTGCCTTCTAAAGGTTCTTCATGATTGTTAAGCAGTCCCCAGTGAAGCGTATGAGAAGTTCGGGGGTATTTCTCCCGGTGCTCATCTAAACCGAGGGATACTGAAGACCGGTGTTGTCCGACAGGCAAACTCTCTGGTCTGTGCGTGATTTCATCCTCGGTATCGTCGATGTTTCTCTTTGTACCTCGAGAATTCTTTTTGTTTGGAGAAGAAACAGCAGTCTCACTCAAGCTTGGACTACTCGAATCGTCGGTATTCCAGCCTGTGCAGAACTGCTGCCATTTTCGAATGTTCTCTGCAGTATCCAGGGGATACTTAGCCCAATGATCGGTGCCTTTCTTCTCTATCCTCGCCAAAGGTGCATATGGCGTTCCGAAGTCTTTCCTAGACCTTGCATCTTCAGGGAATATTGCCTTGAGCTGGCTATCTGGAACATCAGACAGTAATTTGACAAGAGCGTTCTCGGTGACTTGGAGGCGATGCTCTAGTGTTTCAACATAACCCTTTGCCGGACCTCTTCACCTCAGCTTAGCATGTATCTTTATATACTCTCGAATAATTGCACCTACCTTTTCAAATGCTCGGGCCATTCACAAGGCCGATTGTACTCTAGGCACTGTCCACACACCGGTCTATTTGACGATGTTAGTTACGATTTTAGAAGATTATGTTTATCTCCCACTTTTCGCCACTACACTACATTGCAGGTTAGTATACCGATAATATTTTGACAGATAGAAAGCATACCTTCTGTTTCCTCGATCGACAGGCGGTACATGCCGTTGTGGCTCTTGGCGGCCCTTTCTGAGGTTTTGGCATTTTGCCTGCTGGTGAAGAGTGCTGCAAGGAAGGATACAGGGATACTTTGAATATCCCTAATAAGTTGATAACAGACTAAGAGTAGCTCTTCAAATTGACAATAGCTTCAAGAGAGGATACGAAAAGCCAGTGAAGAGAGATGAAGCTGTGAGTGCGGGGGATTGAATCGCCTGAAAGTTCTGCCGACCGCCGTTCTACTCTGGGAAGCTTCCTTCTATACATGTATTTAAAGTACTTTCTCGCCCATGAAATGTCTCTTTTTGTTTGCATGATAAATGACCATCTAACGTAATCGATATCCTTCACTCTTCATTGCACATCAAGTTTGATTCTCTTTTACTTCTACTTTCCATCATGAGTGTCTCTTATCAAATCGCATCCATTCCGGGTGACGGAATTGGCCCCGAGGTCGTCAGTGCTACCATTCAAGTCGTTGAGAAATTGGCCAAGACACTCGGAACTTTTCAGATCAACTTCACCCATATCCCATGGGGGACCGACTATTACAAGGAACATGGGCGATACCTCTCGGAAGATGCTTTGACCACTCTGCGGAAGTATGATGCCGGACTCTTTGGCGCCGTGGGAGATCCAGGTATGGAGTATAAGTAGAACAATATTTAGTATAAATCCCAAGTTCTGACATATACTAGGTGTACCGGATCACATCTCTCTATGGGGCCTGTTACTTGCCATCCGAGGTCCTCTACAGCTCTATGCCAACGTTCGACCAGTGCGAACATTCCCAGGGACTAAATGCCCCCTTAACACCGCAACCGGGGGCATCGACTGGATGCTAGTGCGTGAGAACTCTGAAGGCGAGTATTCAGGCCAGGGAGGTCGCTCGCATATTGGACAGCCATGGGAAGCCGCCACAGAGGTAGCCATATTCACACGAGTCGGAATCGAACGCATTATTCGATTTGCCTTTGAGACTGCGCAATCCCGACCTCGAAAGCATCTGACAGTCGTTACAAAGAGCAACTCCATGCGCAATGGAATGGTTCTCTGGGATGAGATCGCGGCGTCTGTTGCTAAGGACTTCCCCGATGTTTCCTGGGATAAGATGCTCGTAGATGCAATGACAGTCCGAATGGTATGGAAACCAGAGTCTATTGATACGATTGTTGGCACCAATTTACATATGGATATTCTTTCGGATCTGGCTGCTGCGCTGGCTGGTTCTATCGGTATCGCACCGTCTAGTAATTTGGACCCGACTCGCAAGAACCCATCTTTGTTTGAGCCCGTTCATGGAAGTGCTTTCGATATCATTGGAAAAGGCATTGCCAATCCCGTTGGGACGTTCTGGTCTGCAGCGGAGATGCTCACTTGGTTGGGAGAGAAGGATGCCTCGGCTAAGTTGATGCAGTGTATTGAGAATGTTTGCGCTGCTGGGATTTTGACGCCTGATTTGGGTGGGAGCTCGAATACCCAGGGCGTGGTTGATGCGGTTTGTGCTGAGATTGAGAAGCTGAAGGCTTGACTCTAGGTCTTGAAATCTTGCTGCGGCCAGCTACCGGCGGCTTCAAGAAAAGTTGACCGGTGCTTTGCTTGGAACCAAGCAAATAAGCAATAGATGCAGATCATACATTTCGAAGTAACTTCAAAGCAACAATTTATTTGTACAATGGTCGGTATGACAAGAGGTAGTTTGATCTTCAATTTTAACTAAGATTGTAGAGTGTTGAGCTATACTAAATAGATGCAAAGGAGGGGAAATGTCATCTGTCAACTGTACAATGCCGATGCCGTTCGACTAGAAACTGCTTAGTAATCCCTGTTCCAACAACCCCATTTTCTCTCAAGGCGCAAAACTCTATACTTCGGTGATTCATGCGTATCTTCTTTGATATCGCGATGTCCAGGTCGGGATGGCACCTCCTGAATATGCACCCGGAACGTCGGAGATTGGCTCCTTGACCGCCCATTCCAATGAGGACAGTCGGTTTGTCGGTAGCTCCAGCGGCGTCTACTTCATCAACACCGTCAAACGAGCATTTTCAAATGGACATGATGAATCTGCAACCCGAGAAACCGAGTTCCCCACTGCGGAAGATACCCTTGTTGGCGTGGATGATTCATCACGGCACAAGCGTCGACGCACAGAGTCCAAAAATGAATCAGCCTCATTTGGAGGTGAACCTTCTGGGTCATGGAAATATGATCCAGCTCTCACCTCCTCTCTGGGAGCTGCACCACCTCCTGAAATAGCAAAGGAGCTTATGATGTCGTACTTCAAAGTTTGGCACCCGCTGTTTCCGTTCCTGCATGGTCCTACCTTCCTGCAGGCCATGGAGAAATTGTACTCCAATAGTCCCACACCCAATGACTCGGTTGATGACTCAACTTCGGAGCACAGAGCTACCTGTTGGACGATTATTCTGCAGTGCATATTTAATCTAGGGAGTCTCTTGCATCCTGATCTCCAACTTCCGGATGCCTGTAAAGTCCGGTCACCCGGTGGAATGACACCTCTCCTCTCAACATTGGCATCTAGACATGATATAGTCTCACTGCAAGCGTTGTTGGCCATTCAAGTATACCTTGTTGCGACTATGTCTCTTCGATTGGCGTCCACATTTGGAGGATGTGTTCTGCGCTCAATGCTCCATGCAGGGTTACATCGATGTCCATTTCGATACAGCCAGCTCTCATCTCACGACCGACAGCTCAGGAAGCGTATTTTCTGGTGCGCATATGCAATTGAACGGTATCTAAGCCAGGCACTCGGCTTACCGCTCGGGATTCAAGACTCGGATATTGATGTCTGTTTGCCAGCGGCCCCTGAGATGCATTCCCCACGTCTTATCAGGGATTTGAGTATGCATCCTGCGAATATAGATCGTCGTGGAACAGTTGTCGCTCGGTCACCTTCTTTTGTGGAGGGCTCTGGCGAACGTCAAACAGCGAATACCGGAAATAAAGAAAGCGTCATAGCAAGTTACGTCGATTCTGGGACACTTACTGGTCGCGCACTGGAACTATTTCATAAATCCATATTGGTTCGCTCAGTACGCCGCAGTTCAGTACTATTTTTAGTTACTGATGTGCATAAGTGGTGGAATAGCTTACCTCCTGAGCTTCAAGGGAAGGAGCCAGGCTATGGGACAAAAGATTTTCAAGATAAAGGTGGCAGTGATGACCCGTTTGACTTTGGTCCCTTTTTCACTGTGCTATATCAGCACCTGGTCCTGATCATCCACCGACCATCTCTATCTTTGGATCCATCAACTGCGGAGTTCTGCTCGGGGTTACAAACATGCATTGGTGCCGCACGGGGAATTCTTGCTGCGCTTAAAACGCAACTGGGGCTTCGGCAGGCTTTATTCTGGCCTGGCTTCTTATCTGCTGCTTGGATGTCGGGCTTGGTTCTCGCGTTCGCTTGTCAGTTGAAGCAGTATGTTCTCACAAAGGGTCTACAGTGAGTCAAGATTGTTACACGGGGCTTTGTCGCACAAATGCTGACTGTTCTTAGGGAGATCGATGACTGTTTGGAATATCTTCGTCGCATGTCTAGTCAGTGGGAAACTGCTAGACAATGTCACCATGCTTTGTCTCTATTGTCTACCAAGATCAAACGAATGGGTAATGAGCAGCAAAGCCTAGCGAATCCTCATGCATACGCTGTGAGGACCCCAGACAGAAACGACAGCTCTATTAATTCTCTTGATCGGGACAGATCTCAAAAAAAGGACATAACTTCTGCCGATGCACATCACACAGAGGCTGGGTATCCGAACGTCATTCCCGACCCCCGGCCAGAAATTAACCCAATGCCTTCCAGGTACAATGATTCGGGCAACGATTCTATTCTAGCCGAGGATCTGGGCTTTCAAAGTGAGGATGCCGGATACTTGGCCGGGGGATCCAGCTTTGACTTGAACATGGTTGACCTCCTAGACGGAGCGGATTTTGATTCCCTATTCGACCTGACCGGTCAACAATATCCTAGTTTTTAACTACATCTAGACGTACACCAACACCTGAAAGATCATATGTAATATTTGTGGTCAGAGAGTTTGATATACTTGAGAGTATCTCCATCCCCCGTTTTGTCCAACTTTTTCTTTCCATCTATCCAACTCTCACCAAGGGCTGGATTTTTTCTTTCCATCACTTCATCTCTCACCAAGGCTTTGATTGAGACCATCCAATGGCTCAATGGTCGATCGACAAGCCCATGTTGAAGATACAACTTGACAATGCTAAGATCATTGCCGTTATAGATGGTCAGCTTAGCAATCCAACCATTGACGGCCAGATTTCTATGCAATCATAGAGGTGAAGCCATTTTCCCTGCGGTCAAAAAAGGGGGCGTCCACCCTGAGACAAATGGGCATTGAGTTGCTGTGCTGGATCCAGGACTGCAGGACAAGGAAAAAGCCAAAGAAGCGGTGAGTAGATCGGATTCCCATAGAACATTGGATGATTCTAATATTCTAGATATTTCATGCTGTCACAGTTGTGCCTAGAGATGTGGATCGTTGTCGCCGATTGCTCGAAGGGCTATCTGGACTTCTTGGACACCTGTGGTGAAGCACCCTCGTCTAACATTGATACGGCCTTTCTTCCCCTAAGTATCCATGGGCCTTTCAACATCTTCTCCGCAAAGGATATGTATACTTTCGGAATTTTGGTCTTTGCTCTCACGACGCAGTATAATACCGAGGTCCCAACAAAAGGTAGCAACTAAAAGTTATTTTTTTGCTAGGATAGCCAAAAGCCTGTATATCAAAGAGCCATGCAGAGCAATTGAGAACACCTGAGCAGCCTCCAAGCAATAATTAATCTCAGTAAAATCGATATCAGCGGTCTAAGTGACTGGTTGTGCCTGGTCTGGGGACGTCAGCTAAACCCAAAAAGTTGGCTGTGGCAAGACTCAACCTTGCTGAGGAATTGATTCCTCTAAGTCATAGTTTTATAGCCGAACCATTTGTTCTGATTGTCTGCCCCACTTGGGAGCTGGCTACTCGGATCTTTGAGATACCTCGCCACGTCGCTTTTGTTATCGTTCTATGCTCCGCCCATACGTCGCGTATAGAAGTGCTCCTGTTCGTCTCCAGCGAAAGGAATTCATGAAAGGGTGTGACATCCTCATTGGAAGCCCCAGTCGTATTATCGACTTCATAGGGCAGCCTAACGTTTTGTCTTTCCGCCGTGTGAGATCCACGTTTATTGATGAGGCAGATGATTTCAAGAAGGCCATGTCCAGTGGAGACATGCAGGAGGAGAAGGAAAATCATCGTTACATGAAGTTTCCCACTAACTTGTGACAAGGGATGTCGCCGGCTTGCACGCACCATATGGAATGGCGTTTCGGGGTCTCTAGTGTCACACTTCTAGCATATGGGGGAGTCCGCCTTGTTCCGTCGGGCTAGGCATGCGTTGAGCCTATGGTGGCCTGTCCGGGCCTGCATGAGGACTGAGGTCTCCGGGGCACTGAGTCCCGTATATTTCCAGTGTTTTCCTTTGGATCTCTGGTTTTAGCTTGCGGAGCTCTGCGCTGAGAAGCCGTCCCTGGGCGCTTGGTTTTGGATGCTGCCATTCCAGGGCCCAGTCTTGCCTGCTCTTGTGTCTGCTGCGGAGGTCCAGAGCTACTTGGAGGGTTCGTGGTAGGCATCCAGGGAGAGGCGGTGCTTTCTGGCCGTATATCCACTTCCACTCGGCGTCCCATCCGGTAGCTGCTTTGGCTAGCGCGTCAGCACGGTAGTTACCTTGGAGTTCCGGCCCTGACTTCGGGAACAAGACAAGACTTTACGAGATAATTATGAGCCACATGCCGACTCGCACTCTAGTTTTCTGTCAGAAGCGGGAAAAGAAGGGGCGAAGCAGAGAGCATACAAATGTATAGATTATCGAGTCATGGTAAGGATTATGGAAGGTGGCAGTCAAGCGCTGGAAATCCAGCCTTCAATTGATTACCAGTTGATTTATCATAGAAGTGCATAGTCGCACATAGTGGGCCTGAAACGGTGCCGAGTCCCCTCTAACCCTGTGTAAGCTCCGATGCCTGTTGAAGGTTATTCTAGATAGGTGCTATGCCTGATTAAGTCGCTCCAGGATCTTCAGTGCCACCTCCCTAGCCTAGATAATTACACTTGAACAAGCTAATTTTTCCTTCTCCTTTCATCGTCCATGCATTTCCTATTAAATACCCCTTCGAATCAGTACAAGCTCAGTCAAGATGAAAACCGAGTATGACCTATGCCAGAAGCAGTGCAATGAGTTGGAAAGATACTCCGCTCCCTCTTTCCCTGGGAAAACTTTCTCGATTATGCCGACCAACGTCTAGCTGACACAGAGACCTCTGATCTTGGAGTACAGCTACATCATCTCGATATCGAGACTGGTGATATAAATCCTCCCGATATACCCTACTTTCTTCCAAGAAAAGATTTTCCAGACATCCCCGACGCTTGCAAAAGTTTGCTCCAACCGGACTGTGTTCTTCGGCTGGTGAACAAAGACTTTGCGATTCATGGATAAAAAACGACTTAGACACCTACATAACCCTCGCTATTCGTTCGTACTCATTTGATCGGACTCTTGACATAGATAGCGAATTCATATGCCCCAAGTATGTTGATACCCTGCAGGATCTCTAGAGGTGTGAAGATTACTCACCTTCTCGCCTTCGTACAGGAACCTCCTAAGCCGATACGATTGGATTTATGACCGGTGAGCCAGAAATCCTGTACACTTCAATCTAATACTCCCAAGCTCTCTAAAGTTTGATCTGCAAAAGAGATACCGCGCGTAGGGAGGCGCAGGATTTGCGTATGTGTGAACAGGATGAGATCCCCCACGCTTCACTGTTTGTAACGCAGCCCGACGGTCCCAAGCAACCGAAGAAGCTCCATAGCCGGTTAACTAAAGGGAATGGCCAAAATCACGGATGGGCAAGAGCAGACGTCAAGTCTGTGGCAATGACGAGCTTCCTTCGATTGAAGAGGTAGTGGTGATGGCGGGCCATCTCATGAAGGCCGCTGACGCCCAAAAACGATCGATGAAGGAGAACTCTTCAAAAACCTTCGATCGTGTTTCCCCGGTGGGTGCCGCGATCTCCCTGGCTTTTGTCGCTACTTTTCCTAACAGGCTATATAGAGGCTCGTCGTCGTCGTTGATTTCACGGGGCGCTGTCGCATTCTTTCCGGATACTACGATGGAACACGCCACGTTCATTTTACGCGGATCTTGAATTTTCAAGAGTTCACTGCCAGGCCACCGACAGGCAAAGAGTATATTGATAGCATCGACAAGAAAAAGTATTTCCAAATGATCAATCTCATTCTGAAATGGACATGGCCAATCGCGGTTGGGACCACACACGGAGAAGCACGATCACCAGTGATTTCGGAAACGAACAAAGAGTCATCAGAAGCCCTGGTCACTCCGAGCATCAAAAGGTCGGGTGAGAATCCTCAACCGATGGTGATTAGGATCATGGCTAGGGTGGCGACTACGTAATGGCGAAACAGGAAACGTTCCGGTGGCCAAGTCATTTTGCTACAGATTATGGATTACATTACCAGCAGAAGTACTACTTCAAGTATTTTACCCCAGTTGCGCCGTGTAGATTATACGCTGGCTCCTACTCAAGTATTATTAGAATTATCGAATAAAGCTTGCTACTTGCACCCAGTAGATCATCTAGCTTTGATTCTCTTCATTTTGTAGACTACATTGCCGCACTACTAGCATTCGCCTTTCAGCTCAGCAACCTCTGAGCAATCCCCCATTCGGGCTAGGTGGATGGTACCTGAGGGATCGACAGCTAGTGGGGCCAAGACATGATCAATGATGTGGTAGATGACCGATGGCAGTATCTCCTCCTTCTGGAAGTTCGTTTTGCTGATCTCGTATTGCTGGTTTCGTATGATCAGGGTCATGCGTGTATAAGGGCTGATGTTAATCAGGGGCTAGACGCTGCAATGTACATACTACGGACCCTAATCGGCGCTAGTTTAAGGGGTCATCGGGTACAGACACGCGAATACGTAAATTGACTAACGAATGACTGAAGCAAAGCGGGCTCTTGACCATCTCATTCTTATCAAGACACTGTACCCTCGTAACCAGGCACAGTAGAGACAGCACAAGATATCCATCCGCGAGGAAGGCATACTCTATGTTACACTCGTGTAGCAGTAAAACAAATACGTGGAAGATTGGTAAAAAAAAAAGCAGAGTTTGGGGGATAGGAAGAGAAAAACGTCACAACTCCCTCCCAGAACACAATAAAAGGGATAGATAGAAAAATGCCACATGCGGCGCCCAAGATAACTTTTACCGACCCCCCAATACAATGCCAGTCCCTCTGTACGTGCTTGTCATCCGAAAACTTCCCGCAATGATCGGAAATGTGTACTAGGTAGATAAGAAAGAAAGAGGAAGAAAGAGAGAATCAACGTGTCGCGTTCCTAGACACCAGTAGGTGACACTGCCTAACACAAAAAAAAAAGAACTTTTCAAACCGAGGGATATCAATTCGGATGGGACAGAGGGAAAGAGCCAGAACAGGGTGTTAATGTAAAAAAGAAAGGGACAAGAAAGAAAAAAAGGTCATCAAAACGTGCATCCAAGTTTCCGAGAGGCGGTATGTGGGTTGGGCATCCAATCACAGCCGTTATTGATGCGCTCGACCATTGCGAGAGAAACGTCCCTTAGGACTTGTTCTCCTCCGAGGAAGCCTCCTTGGGGGCCTCCTGGGGCTTGGTCTCGGCAGCCGACTCACCCTCGGTACCCTTGTTCTTCATATACTCATCATAGACGTTAATGGCCTCATCGACCTTGGCGCGGAGAGCATCCTCCTCGTCGAGCCTGAAAAGAAATCATTAGGACATGGCAGGTGGAAACTAGGGTGAAAGGGGGGAAAACTTACAGTCCAAGGAGCTCAGTGTTGTCCATCTCCAAGAGCATACCAGTGATCTTACCAGCAAGCTCGGGCTGTTGGGCCTGGATCTTGGGGTAGAGAGCCTCACCAAGCATCTGCTTCTGCTGCTGAGGGGGAGCAGCGGCGAAGGTCTGGTGGTTGATACCGCTGGAGGAAACGGCCTCCTGGGCGGGCTGACCGGCAGGAGCGGGTTGGCCACGGCCGCGACCCATCTGAGGACCACCACGGCCACCAAAGCCAGGACCACCACGCATGTTACCCATGGGCATTCCGGGGACCTGGCCACGGCCACCAGCACCACGACCGAACTGACCCTGCATGGGGTAGCCCATACCGTTGGGAACACCGCCGGGAACCTGCATATTCATGGGCATACCCTGGAAGTTAGGGGGAGGAGCCATGCCGCGGCCACCCTGCTGACCGGGGAAACCAGCGGGGTACTGGCCGGGGCGTCCACCAGGGATTCCCATAACCATACCGGGCTGAGGAGGGAAGGGCATACCACCACGCTGAGCACCGGGAATGAAGCCCTGCTGAGCGGGGTTGTAGTAGACAGCGGCGGGCTGCATGTAAGGCTGGGGCATACCAGCGGCAGCGGCGGCCTGTTGCTGACGGATGGTGTTGCGGGCCTGGATGCTGGCCTCAAGCTGGCTGCGGCGAACATCCTTGCGCTGAGCGAGAGCGACGTAAAGGGGCTTGCCGTTGACCATGCGCTGGTTCATCTCAGTGACGGCCTTGGAGGCCTCATCGGGGCTGCTGAAGCAGACGAAGCCGAAGCCCTTGCTCTTTCCAAGGAGCTTCTTCTCGCCCTTCTCGCCCTCCTCCTCGCCCTCCTCAGTCTTCTCCTCGGTCTTCTCCTCGGTCTTCTCCTCAGTCTCCTCCTTCTTCTCCTCGGTCTTCTCCTCCTTGGCCTCAGTCTCCTGCTCGGCCTCCTTCTCCTCGGAGTCGGGGCTGGGAGAGCGGTCGGTCAGGCTGTCGCGCATAACCTTGGCGGAGGTGATGGTTCCGTAGGAAACGAAGAGCTCACGGAGCTTCTCGTCATCGACATCATCAGTCAGGTTCTTGACGTAGAGGTTGACACCCTGGTACTTGGAGGCCTTCTCAAGACGGGCAGCCTCGTACTGCTTGCGGAGCTCCTCCTCACGCTCGTGCTTCTTCTGGGCACGACCAACGTAGAGCTTCTGGCTCTTGATGTCCTTCTCGTTCATCTCGTCGACGGCGGCCTGCGCAGCCTCGTGGGTGGAGTAGTTGACGAAACCGAAACCACGGCTCTTGCCGTCCTGGTCGTGGCTGAGGGTAGCGGAGGTGATCTCACCGAACTTCTCGAACATGATGCGGAACTCCTCATCGGGGATCTCGGTGTCAAGGTTCTTGACGTAGATGTTGGTGAAGTTAGCCTTCATCTCCTCGAACTTGCTCTGGCGGTCCTTCTTGGAGATGTGGTGACCGACGAAGACCTTCTTGTCGTTCAAAAGCATGCCGTTAACGTGCTTGATGGCGTTGTTGGCAGCCTCGGCGGTCTCGTAGTGGACGAATCCGTATCCCTTAGAGTTGGCGAACTCATCCTGAGCGACCTTGCAGGACAGAATGTTACCGAAGGCAGCAAAGGTGTCGTGAAGAGCCTTGTTGTCAATGGCGTTGTCCAGGTTCTTGATGAAAACGTTGCCCTGGCCAGTCTTGCGCAGAGCGGGGTCACGCTGGGACCACATGATACGGCAGGGCTTGCCCTTGATGAGGGTGTAGTTCAGGTCCTCCAGAGCACGCTCACCATCGGCGGTGTTGTTGTAGTTGACGTAGGCATAACCGAGCGAACGGCGGGTGACAGCGTCACGGCAGACACGGATGGAGGCAACCTGGCCGATGGAAGAGAACAGCTCGTAGAGCATGGCCTCAGTCACGGAGGGGTCGAGCTCACCAACGTAAAGGGAAGCGGAGTGAGGCTGAGCATTGGCACCCTCGCCGGCGGTCTCGACGGCGGCGGCAGCAGCGGGAGCACCGTTGGCCTCGGGGGTGGTGCCGTTGGCATTGCTGTCAGCGACAGGGGGGGTAGTGGTGGCTTCGGCAGACATATTGACTGATTTTCTTTTTTACTGTTAAAAGTTTTAGCAGGCTTTCACTAGGATCCGGATGTGCGGGTGTGCAAAGGTGCTTTTTCATCGTTACACAACATTCGCGAAATCTGTCTTTGGGGAAGAGGCATCTGTCGAGATGAAAGAGCAATGCTGGGAAAATTTGAAAGGAGAAGTTGCCGTACAAGTGACACCGTAATACCCTGCTCATAAAAACAAAGTGTGTTTGTCTCCTTGGAGAGAACGCGGTTCACAATAGTGACCAGAACCGTGACAAAATGTGAAATGATGCAATTCAAACAAGAACACCTCCAATTCGAAGCAGTGCGTAGTGGGGGAGAACGTGGGCAGGAGGGGATTGTTTCGAGGGGCGCGACCAACCTGGAAGAACGGGTGAAAGAAGTTCGACACACCGCACAATGGAGGGGGAGATAAGATAGGGATTTGAATTTTCGAGGGTTTTCTGGGTTTTTTTTGTAATTTTTTTATGACTTTCGATAAGAGGTTCGAAAGGAAAAAAAGGTTCCCTAAGAAAGAGAGGAGGGGAAAGGCAGACGAGGGTTGGAGAAAGAAAATTAATGTGAAGGCGGTTTTTTTCCAGAAAACTCAGTCCGTAACTGAGTGCCCCCACTTGCCCCGATGTGGAAGGCGGTGAGTAATTCTTCACTTTGTCTTTTTCTTTGTACTGGATCAGGTGATTAGCCACATGATAGTCTACTTGAGGTAGGAATTGGTACTGGAAGGTTTAAACATACTATTTTATGTCTAGACAATACTACTAGGAAGGAGAGAAATCAAAGCAATACCATCTAATGAATTCTGTGGAATCCACCAACACAACACTCGGGAGATACGGAAGATAGAGAGATACGCGGATTTGTTGTGTCCACAAATCGCATTCCTTACCCTCGGCAGATCCTCTTTCCGCAGCCAATGAGCTGCCCCATATTTAGTCAACGCCAATGCTATGCATAGAACGTACACGAACCACATAAGTGTAAGACTAAAGAACAAATGAACAGAGTAAGAAAGGAATATAATTCAATAAAAGTAAAGCCCGAAATATAACGACTTAGCTTAGATCAAATCCGGCTCCCGAACTCACCGCATACAACAGCTTTGTTCGGAGCCTCTCGGCATTCGAGTACCGTGGCAGCTTCAGCAGGTTCACACACGTACTCGTACTTGGCAATCGCTCCTGGTCCTCGCTCGAGTCTCGGATACTGAATCGCGGGTGGAGATGGCTGAATCCAAGTAGCGGAGCTCGTGGAGTAGAGGTCACAAACCGCAACACCTTCTGCTTTTCCTCGGTGTTCATCTCGTGCAGCACCTTCCAGAATAACTGGATGGTCGGGTGCTCCTGGTTGTCGTCACCGATTACATATACTCCGCCATACTGCGTGTTGCGTCGCAGATCTTCCACATCAATGTCACCTGTCTCCCCACTCACTAGAGTCTGCAGTTCAGACTGGTTGAACATGGACAGCCAAGACGGTTGGATGATCTGACCCAGTCCCTGAAGGAAGGCGTTGGTCTGCTGCACTGGTTGTGCCTGTAGGCGGTATCGTGCGATATAGGAGATGTAAACCAGGCGATTCTGATTCGTGACAGGTATGTTTGAGCCATCCGGTCTCAGCTCTTTTGTGACCAAACGATCGTTTGATCCCGGCATCGGAATGGTGTCAGTGACGGTGAAGTCGAGAGCGAAATCCTCAACTTCGCCAGGGTAATTCTTCAGTTTCAAGAGGCCCTGGTACAGACCTGCATCAAGGTCCTTCAAATCATTGATATTGGCCCGGTAGGACGACTCTTTCAAGGCAGATCCACTGCCGCCAGTCAACGCCCACTTTAGGAGGAAGAAAGGCGCGAAGTTAACGTCAACAAGAATTCCTTCATAGAGACATTTTCCAATGATACGTCCAAGGAACTCGTATCGGCGAAGCAGCTCTCGAATGTTTCCTGTCCATTCCGTGCTCTGCTCCATCACCTGGTTCTCTCGCATTTGTTCCTTGCACTGCTCAACAGCGGTGGGGTTGGGATACAACAGGTGCTGATCATTCTCTGCAAACATGTTGAAGCCATCCTCCGTTTTAAATGCTTCACTCGTGATGCTGGTTAGGAACTCCTTTGTAACACCACCGCCATCAATGCCCGCTTCCATGGATCCGAATCGATCAATGAAACTGATCTGGATCGGTTCTTTCAGACCGTCGCCCAACTGGTAAAATTGGCCCAATGCATCATCAAAGATATGCTCTCGTCGAATCTCTGCCTGATGTCGGGCAAGGACATCTTGTACGCCTTGCTGATGACCATTTATCATCGCCATCTGAGCGACGGATACGCGCCAAGCGTCAGGTTCCACAAACCCATTTCGGCGGCGGTGCTGATCATGGTAGATAAATTCGCGGAATATTTGGACTCTGGTAGTGAAGGGAATGAAGAATGGCATGTTTCGAAGAATCTCCAGCCTAGGTGCAATAGCCGCTAAAATTCGTCCATGAACAGCTCGCTGCTGGTTTCTTCTCAATGCCTCTATTCGAATAGTCTGTTGGGCACGACCAGTTCCTGCTAGCCCAGATGGTTCGTTGGATCGATCGGTCTCCTCATTCACAAGGTCAATGTCCTCCGGGTCGTCGGCCTGCGTTTGGAATTCGTGCCTCCTCTCTTCTTCCGCGACAACAGAGGATATAAAGCCTTCCATATCGAAACGACTAGTCATAAGCCAATGATCCTTGGGAAGGAACTTTCGACGAGAGCTATCGAGGCAGCCATCATTAGTATCACAATGATCATCAGAGTTCGGTTCATGATTTCCACTTACTCTCGTTCATGTAACATTCGAAGCAAGCCTGTTACCAGCCCTTTGAAGTACTCAAGTGGGATCCCGGTAACGCCAGGAAGGTAAGTCGTTTGGCTTTTTGCTTCCAGCTCCTTTGTGCTCGGGAAAGAATTAGAAGTAGAGGTTTGACCAGTGTTGCTGAAGTAACTGCTAAGGCTGACTGCGGTGGGTCGAAGCTCTGGCTCACTCAAATCAACAGCATTCCAGTAAAGGGTAAAAGCCAAATTCTTGAGAAAAACAGTCATATTCTTGACATCTTCCAGGGGCAAGGCACTCTCCCTTGTCCAGGAAATTTTGGCATCATCTGAAGATGTGAAGGATGATGTGCTAGAGAAGAACTCGTCATCATCCATGACTTTCAGAACAAATGTATAAAGCTCAAGGAAAAGGAGTATGGTGGTCCACTCTTGATCCCGCTGATTCCGCGATATTTGGGCAGGCTCTTTGGTGTCCTGGTAGGATTGTAACAATGGAAGCACTTTAGTAGAGTCACTGCTAATTATCTGAAAGACGCGACTGGATCTAGATGCTTGCCAGAAATATTTGATCGCTGGTACCTTTGCATCTGACTGACCCGAGACTTGCTGCCCAGATGGGGCCGAGCCCAGGTACAGCCACATTCGAATATCATCTCCGCGGCGAGGGAAGATCCTCAGCAGGTTCAAGGCGTATGTAGCAAGAACCTGGGCTTCTTTGGATGCATCAGACTCGCTACTCGACATGTCAGACTGTGTCAGGCGGGGTGATCGAATAGGAGAAAGTAGTCCAGTGACACTACTCTGGTTCACAAGGCCTGTAAGTTGCTCCTTAATGAATGGGTGTAAGGGCCGCACGCCTGTTGGGGAGTCCAAATCACTTGGATCTTCCGCCTCCAGGCCTTGCATGAGATGAGTCGCCGTGGACGTCAGCAGATCAGAGATCACACTCACAAACTCCAGCTCCGGTGGTCGAACAAAGGCTTCGCCACCCAAAGCATATCGGTGAAAAAAAATCAAGTAGGAAAACAACCAAGTGCGAGCCTGCATGTCATCCAAGTTGCGAGAGCCCTTGGCAGTTGAGTTGAGCCTAGATGACACCGCTAATGCAAGCATGCGATAGTTTGTTTGGTCGGCCAAGTCATCTAGCTTCCCCAGGTGTCTCTCAAGGTCTGGTATGGTGAGATATGAGGTAGCAAAGGATTCGTATGCCGACATAGTTTCCGAAGTGATGGGCCTCAAAAGAGCCAGGACAGCGTCTTTGATACTTTCAGGGCTGAGTGTGAACCCTTGTGAATTGGATGAATCCTTGTTTGAAAAATTCGCTGTCAAGAAAGCCATAGCATCGTAATAGCTATCAGCGATAACAGCCATTTGCTTAGGGATCAGTTCAGCGAGAAGAACCGCTCCTCGGAGTAAAGGCTCAATAGTAGCAAATGGAACGCAAGAGCTTGATGCAGAGTTGAGCGCACGCAGCACAGCTAGAGCCAGTCGTTTGAGGAGCTTAGTCCACTCGCCTTCGGTAGCAATAGTAGGTAAAGTTCGCAAAGTCTGTTCGAATGCATCGACGAAGTACACAAGCCGCAAGACATCATCTTGCTTTCTTGCTGATACGAACTGAACCAGAAGCCGAAGCTGACCCAGGCATTGATCAGCAGTGGCATATGGTGCAGGACGACGTGAGGAGAACACCATATTCTCCGAGCCAGCCTCAGTTCCAACAGCGACATCCATGGCATCTGTCATGAGCTGCTCATTGGCATCCCACTCTGATCTCCAAGCGTCATGTGTAGCCCTCCTGCTGCTGTCGCCCCGCCACACTCGCTGGATGACTCGGACAGCATTCTGTTTGTCTCTGTCCCGCTGTCTTTGCATCCGCTCCTGCTGTGCAATGGCGACAGCACTTTGTGGGTTCGAGGCATGCGGAGCCGGTCGGGAAGGAGAGCTTCCGGGGAATGCAGCGAAAGGATTATTGGTGCGGCCACTTAGATTCACCTGTCGTGGACGACGAGAGCTTCCGGTAAAGGACTGGAACATCGTGAGGGCCTGGCTACCCGGAGGTAAGGGGAAGGTTTTTGAAAGGCTGATCTATTCAAATCAAGTCGCTTTTGATGCAGGAAAAGAGAAGAGATGCAAGCCCATCTCGCAACGCTGGGCAATGAATGCGAATGTGAAGAACTATGACATACGCGGGCTACGATACGTGAGCGCATGGCGACCTTATCAGTGATATGCACACGGCACACGCACTCGTTATCAGCTCATGAATGACTAAGAATTGTTAATACGACGCTAATTCCACGCACCACGCAAAGTTCTATTGCGGCGTCGCTAGCCTATACGAACGGAATGAGGTATGAAATAAAAGATATATTTGAACTGAACATATAGCAGATCAAATCCAATTATTTTGCAGGTATCTTCTATAAAAGTCGGTCCAGAATGCTCAATGATTGCATTCCAACTTTTCGTCCCAAGGCCTGGTGACCGGGACATGCATATTGTCGACATCCACTGCGCTTTATGCTGATAGACCTGATCAGGGCCAGGTTTCATTCAAGTATGCTGTACATATAATACATAGAGGTGCGATCGGCCAGCGAGTAATAGAGGGGTAGAACGAGGAGGTGGGCCGTCGGAGGGGAATCGGTTGGCGACAAGCTGTATTTCTGGGATAGGAAGCAGCCTACGAGAATTGTTAGAAGATCGCAATGGCTGTATCTTTGGGTAAAATGTATGTACTAACAGTCGGATATAATGGTATGCTTCAAACGCGGTTATTGACTGGACCGAGATGGGACCGCTTGGCTCTGATTTTCGGCAGTCTCGCGGGCAACAACCTCCTCGGCATTCTTGTCACCCCAGACGTTAATGTAGTCCTGGCCCTTCAAGCTGTCAACCACGGTGACTGTGCGGCCATTGCGGGTGATCTGTTTGACGTATTGGTCACGTTTGGGTTCCACTTTCTTCGAAACAAAAGGAGTGAGCTGTCTTCCGGTCAATGGTTATTCAAAAATGTCATCAATTTAGTTGCACAAACATCAAATTCGTCTAGATCATCAGGAACCACATAGGTCCGGACCTTCTTCCAGTCGATCACGTAGTTGCCCTTCTTGTCGAACTGACCCATCGAGCCAGTCCGCGTACCCTTGTAGTAGCCGCCATTGACCTGCTTTGTGGTGAAGCGCAGGCGCGCCATCATAGTAGGTGAAGGCTTGAACATGTTGGCGAGTGTTGTAAAATTGAGAGCGAGACAGGGAGGGCAACAATGGAAAGCAGTTGAAGTTGAGAAATCCTAAGTCCGGGCGGTCAGACACCAATCTCCACGCCGAGAACTTTTTTTTCGCAGCCAAAAAAAAAGTTGAACGGACCACTCAAACCAAACACTTTCCCAACCAACACGGGAACTTGGTCCTTCTTGTACATTCCTGTACAGAACCGAGGCTCCTGTAATTTTCAATTTGCGATTTTTTCGTCCCATCGCAATCATGCCTCGCCAGCAAACCAATCTGCGGGGTCCGAAAGATCGGGGTGCTTCCAAAGGCAGACCAGCACCTAAGCGCAAGAGCGATCGCGCCATTAATGCTCTCTCCATCGCCGAGAAACAGATCCCTACTAAACTCGGCGTACGCCGCAATCGTTTAGGTTTCTACGATGATGGCTCCGAACGCAAATTCAACAACAACCGCGATGAGGACGAGGACGGCGAAGACGAAGATGGGGACATTCCAAACTACAAGCGCCGCAGATTCAACACCGCCCCCGATGATGGCAGCCTCAACGGTGGCAGTGACAGCGAGGGTCACGAGTGGAAATTGGGACAGGTCGATAGCGATGACGATGAGTCTCTAAATAGTGACGAAGCTCTTGGAGAAAGCGACGAAGAAAGATTTGAGGGCTATACATTCCGCGGAAGCTCTAGCAACAAGTCCAAACCCAAGCCGAAACAACCTACAAAGAAGCGTGCCGAGATCAGTCTATCCGAGGACGTTGATGCATCCGAATCCGAGGGCGAAGATGAAGATGAAGATGAAGACGATGACCTTGGTGAAGATGCCGTGGATCTTCTGACTGCCTGGGATATGAATACTGCGGAGGAAGAGGCCGAAGCCAAGAAAGCTGCCGCAAAATCGAAAAATGCGGCAGCCGGTGACAGTGAGAATGACAGTGAGGAAGATTCAGGCTCAGAGGCAGATAGTGAAGAGGACCAGAGTGACGATACTGGGCTATCTCTTTCTGATGATGAAGAATTTGATGGACAGAACGACGGCTTGAGTAAGCTTCAAGACTTCGTCAATTCCATGGAGACGGGACGTCGTACGAAGTCCACACAAAAATCACAAGAACAGAGCAAGCCTACTGAGTATGGCTTGACTTCGTCAAAGAAATTGACTGTCGCCGATCTACTGCCCTCGATCACAGATTCCCGCCTCAAGAGCTCTTTGAAGCATGTCGAGGCTATTCCTCAAACATCCAAGGCTGGCATTCCGGGCAAGCTGGATGCTCCTTTGGCGAAACGCCAGCAAGACAAGCTCGACCGTACTGCAGCTTACGAAAAGAGTAAAGAAACCTTGGATCGCTGGATTGACACTGTCAAACACAACCGCAGAGCCGAGCATCTTATGTTCCCTCTTCCCGATCCGAATAGCGAGCAAGTCCACCGCATGGACGTTGCAAAGCCGACGAACGATTTAGAAAGCACTATTCAGAGCATTCTCGTTGAGAGTGGATTGGCGGAAGCCAACGGCAAGTCCGCTGAGGAGCAAGTCCAAGGTTTGGAGGATATCCAAGCTCGCACATTGCCTATTGAAGAGATTCAAGCCCGTCGGGCCGAGCTACGGAAACGACGTGATTTGCTTTTCCGCGAAGAAGTGCGTGCCAAGCGAATTAAGAAGATCAAGAGCAAGTCCTACCGCCGTGTTCACCGTAAGGAGCGTGAGCGCCTTGAAGAGCAAGAAAAACAAGCCCTTCTGGAAGCTGGCGTGGACTTGGATGCAATGGATGTCGAGAAGAATGAGCGGATGCGAGCTGAAGCCCGTATGGGCTCCAAACACCGCGACAGCAAGTGGGCTAAGAGCTTGAAAGAGACTGGCCGTACTGCCTGGGATGAAGATGCCCGTAATAATGCGGCCGACTTGGCTCTCCGTGAAGAGGAGCTTCGGAGACGAATTGAAGGAAAGAGCGTCTCCCGCGGTGATGATGCCTATCTGGAATCATCTAGCTCGGAGTCCGAGGACGATGATCCTTGGGCTTCTGATGCTTCTGATGTGGAAAAGCGCAAGATACAGAAGAAGCTGCGCGCTTTGGACAACGACGAGGCTGCTGAGATCCCCAAGGGCCCGCATTCCAACCTTTTCGAAATGAAGTTCATGAAAAATGCGGATGCGGCTCGCAAAGAGGCGAACGATGCAGAACTCAGACGCCTCAACCGTGAGCTGCATGGCGAGGAGTCACAGTCTGAGGCTGAGTCGGAAGTTGGCCGGCGGAAGTTTGGTCAGTCTGAAAAGACCGAAGCTCAGTCACAGGCGAAAGCATTGCCAAAGAACGAATTCGAGGAGAAGCCTGGCTCGGATGACGAGGATGAAGATGTTGACATTGTGGTTGATCGTCCGTTCAAGTCAAAGCCTGCCGCTTCTATCCCGAAGACCACCGCCAAGCCCTCTACCAAGATGTTCAGCCAACCGCCGAAGGAAGATCTTGAAGCAGAGAACCCGTGGCTGGTTCAAACTGAGCGCACCAACCGTCGTCGGACTGGTACAGATGCTCAAGAGTCTATGGACATCACACTCGACGACGAGCAGCCACAGGCCCCACAAGCGCCTGCTTCATCTAATAAGAGCAAAGCAGTCAAGGCAGCTCCTGCCAAGAAGCGTTCTCGTGACGAACAAGACAGCGACGATGAAGATAATGTCCCTGTCCTGCTAAAGAACCATGACCTAGTTGCGCGAGCTTTCGCTGGCGACGAGGTCGTCCAAGACTTCGAGCAAGAAAAGATGGACACCATTGACGATGAAGGCGACAAGGTCGTGGACAACACCCTGGAAGGCTGGGGCAGCTGGGCTGGCGATGGGGTCAGCAAGAAGCAGAAGAACAAGAAGCGCTTCTTGACCACGGAGCAAGGTGTCAAGCCCGAGAAACGTAAGGATGCCAAGCTCTCTCGTGTCATCATCAACGAGAAGCGGGTAAAGAAGGTATGTTCACTCTTTTTCAAATCTATTCATTTACACATACTGACTTTTTCATCAGAATGTCAAGTACATGGCAAGCTCACTGCCTCACCAGTACGAAACGAAGGCACAGTACGAGCGTTCACTGCGTATGCCTCTGGGTCCGGAATGGTCTACAAAGGAAACATATCAAAGTGGAACCAAGCCTCGTGTCATGATCAAGCAGGGCATCATCAAGCCCATGGAGAAGCCCATGATGTGATGATTCAACGATCGAACAGCACCCGGCACGTTTGGCCTCATGTATATTTCTTATCTGGCATGTCCTCCATAACTCGGAGTGTTATTTTGCATTGCTTTTTTTTAGTCAAAAATACCACATAGATTGTGCTCTTTTCACAAAATACTTTTTGAGAAACCCGGAAAACATTACTAGTAGGCAGTTAGTCCATATACCTAGAATACATGAGCCGTAACATCTTGAAACATGTAACTGAATTGCGTGACACATTCAAGTAGACACTTGACTGGTTCTCAAAAGGCAGCACTTGCTCAGCTCTTGAGTGAGCTATAAAAAGTGACAGTCATGACAAGCCTGCCTTGCGAATCAGGCCTCAACGTTTGGTTACTGTACCTCCTTGGTTAACTACCATAGTCAAGACTATACATCTCATTTTCTCTCTCTTCGACCAAAGCATTATTTTTGTAACCTCGATTTATTCGATGACAGATAATGACAAATAACTATCATGCTCAGTAAGTGTCGAAGAATCCGGCCTCGAGAGTCGGTTGACATTATATATCCATAGCCGCACGCCCAGATGCTCCACTCCTACTTCCCAAACTTTACTCAAACTTCCAAGGTTTATTCCAAAAGTTGTCATGTATATTTCACTTTTTCAGGCCCGAGCCTACTTAATTCATATCAATTCAAAGCAAAACCAGCGCCCCAGAGAAAGCCCAAAAAATAAACTAAAATTCCCAAGTCGAAGGCAAGCCATAGACCAGCTCTTTCTTGCTTCGTTTCATTTAGAGTCTATGCTTGCGCCTGCTCCAAGCTCTGGTCTTCTGTCCTAGCCAAAGGAAGATCCAAATCAACAACCCAAGGCGCATTCTTGGGGCGGTAGGAGAGAGTACAAATACTGGCATTTACGAAAAGCGTTTCTTTTCCAAATTCGAGCGGCTTCTCGCCACTTTCTGAGCTCATATCGTAGAACACACCACGATTCGTCAGCATCTCTTCTTCATTTGTAACAATAGGTTCCTGCTTGACACAACCATCGGCAAGGGTATCCCATGTACCACGCACCCCGCCCCAACCTTCATGGATGTGTCCAAAAAGGTAGATGCGGGGACGGGCACGCTCCGCCGCGCGGAGAAGATGCGCACAGCCCACATGGTTTTCTGTTGCAACCCCATGACGGTCAATGACCTCGCCGGTGCCCACTAGATCGAGAACCCCTGCCGGTGGGCCATGTGTTAGCATGATGTCGATGTTCGGGTGGTCAGGGACCGGATTGGCAGGTGGGTCTGAGATGGTGGCGCTTGGAGAGGAAGGGTTATAGCGGTCTTCGCTGCGGGGGTAGCCAAAAGCCCAGTTGTAGAACTCTGGTTGGTATGGTGATGCGTAAACGGTGAGTTTTGCGCCATTGGATAGGGTAAATGAGTGTACGCCTTCTTCAAGATAGCGAATGCCAGCGTCCCGAGCTGACTGGTTGGTCCAGAGGTCCTTGACGCGACGGACGTAGGCCTTCATGTCTTCCGTGGAAGGAATGGCACCAGTGCGGATGGTTTGCATAAGTGATTGCTCGTCATCCTCGAGGACTGGTGGTGCGGAGCCGAGGCGGATGGGTTTGCGGTGGCGTCTGTAGCCGAAAGTCGTGAAGTGTTCTTCGTCGAGGGTGATATCGTGATTGCCGGCGATAACGAGCTTCAGTTCAGCATCTGCAGCCTTGAGCATCGAGACCGTAGCCTCGTACTCGACTGTGTAGCCGACTTTGGTGAGATCGCCGGCATGGAGAAGGACATCGGCTTTTGGAAGCGGGTCTCGGAATGCGTGCTCTTTGTCGTCGGCGGGGAGAGGCACGTTCGTGTGGGTATCAGAGATCATGCAGATGCGGGTTTTAACCCGCGCAGGCGAGGTCATGTTGGGTAACTAGTGTTCGGATGAATCGAATAAGTGATATGGAGGTTGAATTGAAGGGAAGAAGTGAGAGCTGGGATTAAATATTTACGATGCAGCCTCGCTGATATGGTTCGCGGGGGAAGACGTCAGGTCTCCGCTTAACAGCCCGCTCTTGCCCCATCAGATATCAGATAGTGAAATACTCCTACGAGGGAAAAATTGGAATGGACTAGGGAGGAAAAGTGAAGAAGAAAAAAAATAACGTAAACAGGAAATCATTCCTATAGAATGGACGGCTCAGAGCTCTACAGACATCACATCCGTGGATGCCCAGATCATGAAAGTTTTCTGGTAAACATAGCTCAAACTCCGATAACCACCCGTGCAACGACAACCCATGCGGCGCCCAACCGTATGGCTTTCCCTTTTGTTTTTTCGTTTACTTGCGGATAGCCTTCTGGTAGAAAGCCAACTCCTCACCCTCCAGGATGTAACCGTCGACACGGCCAGACTGGCCGGGGCGGGAGGCCACAACAGCGTAGAGGCGACCGGACTCGAACTGGCGCTCGATGGCACCCTCAACCTTGCCCTGGTCGGCGTAGCGAGCAGCCTGCTTCTTGGTGACAGACTTGCTCTTCTTCTCCTCAGCCTCGTCGGTCTTAACCTGGCGACGGCGGCCGATACCCTGGCCGTAGTGGGCCTCGTACCATTGACGGAAAGGAGCAGCGTCAATCTGGACAACAGCGGACTTGGTCAGGGTGTTGGTGCGGACCAGCTCGTTGTTGGAGGGGTGGAAAGAGACACCGATGACACGGGTCTTGCGGGCAACACCCTCGGAGCCCCAGGAGAAGTTACCGGACTCGAGACGGAGGGCACGGAACTTCTGGTTACCACCACGGGTGCGGACCAGGTGGATGCGCTTGGTACCAATACGAGTGTTGGCGGGCTGGCGACCCTTCTCGAAAGCTCTGTTGGAAGATGTCAAGTCAGAATTTGGTGTTCAAAATACAATCCATGCGGGTATTTGTGGATTCATCGGTGCCACACAAGACACACTATACACCACAGCCGCTCTCAAGTTCCTTGCCCACACAACACAGGGGAAGGAAAATATCCAATTGGTTTGACAGGTGCACCGTACCTCTTCTTGCGGTAGTAAGAGCGCTTGGCACCGGTGGCGCTGCGCTTGTGGCGAGAATCACGAGAGATACCCATATTTGCGGTTGATGAGGGGGTCTGTTGATCACAATAGAAAAATTAGAACTCGGGTCCTTGGGTATGTGTGCTTCCAAAATCCTTTCTCCAACACTTCTGGTTCGTCTCGAGCGATAATGCAAGGTCCAATTCGAATGATAGGAACGGTGTAGCGATGTGTTGAAAGGGTTGTCAAGGACAAGTGAAGGCGATCTCGAAATCGAATAATTCCCGATGGATTTTTCTCGAATGGTACCAGATTGTTGACTCGGACGAAGCAGAAGGGGAGAGAAAGAGAAAGCGATGCGATCAGGAGGGAAACTCACCTCTAGTTCTGCAGCCCTTCACCAAAAGCAGAACGGTTGTCGATGGGGTGTCGTTGGAAGATGCGGTCGTGGAGTCCGTCGAATTTCGCAGGGCGCACTGTGTCGCTCGCTTGTGCGGTTGCCCTAACTGACACTAGTCTGGAAGTGGACTAGCCGTGAATTACATAACTGAATGTCTCGTGGTCCCGTGACTCGAGGGGCGAGACTGCTGACTCATCTTATCTCTGGTCCCGCCTTTTCTGTCTTTACAGCTTCACCGGACACAAGCATACGCAGACAATCAATGGGCGAGGTCTAGTATGCACGATATAGAATGATTTTGATCCTTCCAATAAAAACAACAACTCTATCTCAATATTTCCATGTACCCTCCTACTTGCTCTTCTCGCCTTTCTTCGCCCGCTCCTCCTTGGCGATCTCAGCGATTCGCTGGAAACAACCAAACCCTTCCACGAAGCAAGAAGCCATCCATTTGCACCATAGTCCCGACAAGAAAGGAACTCCATGCGGCTTCAACTTGAAGATGGCCAAAAGCGCGGACTCGAAGACATGAATACCTACCACAGCTGGGAACAGTAACGGCTGGATATTGTAGACCCAATGCGCAAAGTCCGGAACATACTTGTATCCGAGGTTTTCGTAGACGAATGAGCCCGGTAGCAGATTGCTGCGCTGGAAGCAGCTCACGTAGGTGAAGAAACACAGAGCGAATACCACATTCTGGACAATTCCCCGTGGAGCTCGGTACTCGGTCAGCGTGATGTCGGAGCGGCCTAGGAGCTGCAGGCTGTCCTTATGCAGCGCGACCAGGCGGCCGCGAGATTCGCTGAAGTCTTTCATGGCAGGATCGATGGGAACGTTGTAGCGGGTGCCATTGGCGCGGATGACAAGGTTGGAGAGAGTGAGGTCTTCGATTTGGGCACCGCGGGCTTCGCGAGCGCTGATCTTGTTGAATGCTTGTAGGTAGAGCTGGAGGGAGTCGCCATGATCGGCGTTCATGTGCTTGATAATGAAGTCTTTGGACATGGTGGCAAGGTGGTGCTCAGATACCTATGTAGATACCACGGAATGAATGAAAGAGACGCTGTACCACTGAAAGGCAGTTGTTAGTTTTTGATCAATCCCGTGTTGAACGAGGCAGGCCATGTCGATCCGTGCCAAGCCCGAGCATCCCTCGGCCCCACGCTATACTGCCCGCTCTCCATACATGTGCAGCATGATTTATCACGCAAACTTCAAAATTTTCTGGGCGAGAATTGAATTTGGGAAAATTAGGAATGGTTTTGATTCGCCAAAAATATCACTTACAAATGATTGGTACTTATGCAAGGACACATGAATGATCAACTAATATTCACCCCAAGCATGTTCGAGATCAAAAATTATTCGGAGCCACAATGCAAAACAATATGCAAAACAATCTTGACTCAAGTATAACGACAGAAGTATAGGTCCAAGCCATCTCAGGGTATCTACGCTTCTCACGGGAGGTGGCTGTAATTCACGCTTCCGTTGAAGCTTTTATTTCAAATGGGATTGAGGCTATGAACCGTAAGAATGGAAGTCTCATTTAGCCCCAGATCTGCGTGAGCCACAGTATTTGAATGACAATGGCGCGAAGAGTGGAGGCCAGGAAGAAGAGCCTAGCATGTGTTCGCTACTGAAAGAAAGGGGAGCCTAGGTAAGGTCGTCCAATGGGAAGCTTTCCATCCCTTCTATTGAAGAAATGTTGGAATGAAAGTATGGACGCGGTGCGCGGTGTGCTGATATTGAAAGCCTAGATGAACTTTATTGAGCACGCCGAGACGAAGGCTACCGAGGGACTCAAGACGATCCAGGTATATAATCAAGTTTTGAATTACTTTGGGAGGAAGATATGTACATTTGAATAGTTACAGGGTCCGGTGTACTAGTACTGAAATCCTGCGCCACGCCGATCACAGACCACGAGATCCAGAACAGTCAGAGATATAACAGGGATTAGACGACCCAGTTGAGGTTCTATGAAATGAAAGGGTAAAAAGTTGCAGAAATAAGGACGGAATATCGATCGTGACAATCATGAGCATCGAAGAGTGGCAAATACTCTGAATCATAGAGTAGAGCAGTGTACACTCGAGAGGGATGTGAGATCCGAAGCGGGAGCACTAAAGTTGTGCCATTTACGCACTGTGGCAAAAGTGATCAACTCCTATTCTCGGTTGAGCATAATTCATTGTAGGCAGGGAAGAGTAGGGTATCAGTAACACAACTTACATCAGAGCCAGGGTCAAGTCACCGTGGATGCGGGCCTTGAGCTCCACTTCAATCTCGAGATTCAATTCAATCTTCAACTTCATGCCTTCCTCTTCATCGAGGTCCTTTGCCTTCTCGTCAATCACGTTGAAGTCGCCATCCGGTACCCCATTGGCAGATTGCCCATTATATGGCTGCATGGCCCTCCGGGGTTGCATAACCTCCTCATCGTCCGAGTATCCGTCCGAGTATTCGTCCGAATAGTTATCTTCGTCGGAGTATTCGTCGAGCTCATCTTGTTGCTTTGCCTTTTGTTGCGGCTGGCGGCGACGCTGAAGCTGGTTCTTCTGAGCGGGAGGATTCTGGTCATCATCGTCGGAGTAATCATCGGCACTATCGTAGTCTTCGCCAGACTCAACGTCATCCGGCACTTGGAACTGCTTCTGCTTCTCTTGGGTCTTTTCGGCGGTGGCCATAGTGAGGTATATCGGTGGATAAGGGGAATGTGATCCGAGTGTATATAGTTGGGGATCGAGTTAGGATACCGAAGATGAACCAGAATAGGAAGTCGACGGAAATAAAAGCAAAGTGGAAGCAGCAAGTGGTGATATGAATTGAATAGAAGAGCGATCGGAGTAAATCAACTCGAGAGGGAGAATGACGTTAGCGGCTGTACAACTATGGAAATTACGCTGCTCCGTCATAGTCAAATTTTCCAAGACTTGAACCACCCGCGTCATGCGAGATCGTACATTGTCCCACTCCAGGGCGTGTCCATAGTGTCCGTGGATTTCAGGGACCCCCGGCCGAGACTAGAGCACCGCCTGGTATTCTTAGTTTTTCAACGGCCCCTGGCTGGACCCGTGGCAACAACGGTTATTCGGATGGCCTGAACCAGGCAAGCAGCCATGACAGCTGTGGCAACTGTGGCTGAACACGTATTCGGAGGCTTACAACGTGGTACACCCTCAGCAAAAGCAGGGTCGGTTGCGTCATTTGCCAACTTCCCTCTCATTTGCGAAGGTTGGCGGAAACCTGCAACGGTCTTACGTCTACTTAATTTATAAAAGTGGGGACACGGAGGGGCTGGTGCCAGTGCCAAAATAGTCCGAGATCATCCATGATTGGCGCATCCCATGCCAGTGGAGTCTGGTTGTGATAATTTTCACTTCCAATGACCCTCGTTTGCACGCCAGGCAGCCTCGCTACCCTAAATCCCTTCCGATCTAAGCGTTGATCGTCTTGCAACTAGATTCTTATTACCCCCGGACCTCTAGTTGGTGACTGGCTCCATACGGAGGCGTTCCAGGTCCTTATCCCTGTCAGCCCCAACGTCATACTTCCCCCCACATTTTCGCAATCACAAACCCGCCTTACCATGGTCTCCCACTGGTATCGAACAATAGGAGCGTCGTACCTCGTTTCGTACGGGTCACAGCCCAGATATACGGCTCCTGACGTCGGAGGCGGCTGGAAAGACGCTCATCAGCACCGGTTTTGTACCACTAGGTGGCTCCATTCATATAAATGACAAGCGTACAAGCCTCGTCCCGTGTTGTCTCCCACATACATCATACCTCAGGGTCAATTTATCCTAGTTCCTTTGTAATCCTGCAGCCCACTTCCCTCGCACCAGTGACGCTTTGTCCCTCATAACCCACATCTTCCGCGACTGATCACTTCATATTTGCCCCTCATCCCCTCTTCTTTTACTTCTTTTCTTTCCACCATGGCCGATCAAGATCCTCAATCTCAAAACCCGGAGTCAGCATCTACTCCCACCAAGCAAAAGCGCACTCCTCCCAAGCTAGGCAAGAAGTCTCCAGCCAAGCAAGAACAAACCCCGCCTCCATCTGAACAAGAACACGAAGAAGAGAAAGAGGAGTCCAAGGAAGAAGGCACTGAGAACCAGGAAGAGCAAAAGGAAGAACCTGAACCTCATAAGCAAGAGCCCGATTCAGACGAAGAAAACAACGACCAGAAAGAAGAAGAGCCTGCACCTGAACCTGCACCTGAACCCGCTCCGGAACCTCAGCCAGAACGTCCTCGTCGTAGACGTCCCCGCCCTAAACAAGATTCAGACGTCGAGTCCGTTCCACGTAACGATATGGACGCCCAACCGCAGCAGCGCCAGCGTACCCGTCGCTCACGCCAGCCACAACAGCAGCAAGGTGGTGGTCCACTCGACAGCATCGGTGGCCTCGGCGGTGTCGATCAAGCCGGTCAGCTAGTCCAGAACACGGCAGGCAATGCCCTAAATGGTGTGACAGGGTCAGCAGGCAAGGCCGTCGGCGGAGTCCTTGGTGGAGGCCAGAAAGAACAGAAAGATGACGGTGGTAAGGACGAGCAGCTGCGTCTGCGACTGGATCTCAATCTGGATATTGAGATTCAACTGAAGGCGAAGATTCACGGTGATTTAACCATTGGATTGTTGTCAGTATTACCCTTTATATATCTCCCTTTCCTCTTATCACATGTTGCCTACGTCATTGTCTCGATATTACTCAATCTCTATTTACCAGTTCTTTCACTGACTAACGTTTTAGGAATTGATTTGTCTGGACTATAGCTCTTAGAGAAGCATTCTATCTTCTCCACTGTGCTGCTTTAGTTCCATGCTTTTCCATCCGATTTTTGATTTATTCCCGCAACGAAACGACTCTTACGCTTTTGGTGACGCAAGATGCAGGGTTTGCTTGACTTGGCCTGGCTTGTTCTGTGCTTTTTTATATTCTCTTAAACCTGGTATTCTTGGGGGTTCCCGTTCCCTAGATCTGGTCTGTGCCTCATGTTGAATGTACAGTATAATTATTCTTCCCAAGTATAGCAACTGGATAGGCGAATGGGATAATGAAAACTCTACACGGTCCATATTTGGTCTTGGTCATGAAGTATTGCAAAACAAAGATTTCCCGGTTGTGGAACTTCTAGGTCTTGTGCAACTGCTCATCTAGTAATAGTGGCTAGGTCAAGCAAATTGGACATTTGCTGTGATACCGATAGTCATGCCATGTCACACTAAGCAGACGGGATTCCGCGGGTTCCGTCTACTAACATAGATAAGTTACTCTGTTGAAAAATCATTCTCAAATGTAGACCTAGTGTATTCTTATACCCAGTAGGGTCACATCAATCTATTGAATCCGTAAATAACACCGATTACTGTAGCTCCAGCTTTAATAATAAAGCAGCCCATGCTGAAAGAAAAGACAGAGTATCCATCAACTGAGCCAAAACCTCCTTGCCCTTTATCCAGATGACTCATCTTTATACACCTCTCCAAAAAAAAAAATCAGTATCTCACAAGAAAAGTCTACGGCAATCTTGCCCGCCCGACACACAGGCACCATACATGATTAGGAACTCTCAGACGATCTAAAGGCAGTTTACAGGCCAGCAACCACCATCAGTCCATAGCCAATGGTCACGATGACCACAAAGGACATTAGACTTGATGGAATACCGCGAGAGAGGAAGTGGCGGACATGGAGATACCGCTGGCCCGTTTGAGGTACTTCGGTCATAATCGCAGCTGGTGAGAGAAATAGTCAGTATCGTATTGGAATCATGTGAAAAATTGTAGGCCTTACTCATATTAGGGAAACCGCTCGTGGGCAATCCCATCGCGACAGAGCACATCAGAGCACTCGCCATGACAAGCAAGTTCGGGTGAGGATCTTCCATGCTGACGCCGATCTGGCGGACGAGAGGTAAAATGATCAATGCGGCAACGGTATGCGAAATGAATGTGGCGATGACCAATATAAGAGCGCAGAAGACGAGGAGCACACTGTACAAGCTGAGATGCTCGACACGAGCCGTGATACCGGCAGCGATTGTGTGCAATAGACCGGATGATGTAACGGCCTTGCCTAGGCAAAGACCTCCTGCGGCGAGGATGATGATGGTCCAGAGGAAGTTGTTGAAGTCCTCCTTGTTGAGAATACCGGTACCAAAGAACAGCACAAGGGGGATGATGGCAATGACACCCATATCGCCAAAGACATGCTCGAGCTGGTGGCTCACACACCAAAGTGCAATGGTGCCAAGGGTCACTGCACTGATAAAGTACTGAATACCAGTGAAACGGTCCTTCACAGGGCGCATGGGGACGATGTTTTGGTTGCGACCAGGGTGAAACGTCACCAACAAAAGGCCCCAGATCAACAGAATTGAAATTATGCACACAGGAAGCGAGATGAAAAACCAGGTACCCCAACTAATGCTAGGATACATATTCTGCAAGGCGATGATATTCTGCGGGGATGCAATTGGTGAGGCCGCTCCGCCAACATTTGCTGCCAAGGCAATGCCTAAAACGAGAGATTTGGCGAAGTTCGACTCTGGTGGCAAGTTACGCAGAAGAGGCTGAATGATCGAGTAACAGAGTACGGGGGATGCGACATTGCTGATCCACATACTTAAGAACATACTCACGAACATGTTGGTCAGTAGGACGACATGCGGTTTCGAGCCGGCCTTGCTAAGCACAAACATGGCCATGCGGCGAGCAATGTCGTATTTGGAAAGTGCTGCAGCAATGGTAAATCCACCCAGAAGGAGCATAATCACCGGGGTCCACATTGCCCCAAAGACGACGCCGGTTGCCTCCTTAGGGCCCAATCGCTTGTGGGGCTTGTCTTCAGATCGCATGATGCCAAGAACCACAACCAAGAACGGAATCAACAGAGATGTAACAAAGAGGGGAATGGCCTGAATGAAGAGGAAAGGTGATCAGCAACAAACAATCATTTACAAGTAGATGGGAAAGGGGGCTCACCTCGGTGGACCACAAGATGCTAACGAGTACTAGCATCGCTAGGCAGTTCTGTTGCTCCGGCGTGTCCATAATTCGCAAAGACAGCAGGGCGCCAAAGACAGCAAAGCTGAGAACTAGTGTTCCGAAACTCAAGCTGCAGAACCACAAGGGGAATTGAATTCGCCCAAGTGGGGTTGAGATCTCTGTGGTGAGAATCTCTTGCTTGTCACCTTGCCGCCGCGCGGTTTCAGGGTCTTCATCTGTTCCAAGCAGGGTTTGACGAATACCGACGTTCAGGGCCTGGCCACGACGTTCAATGGCAATCATCTCACGCCAGACGGTGTTTCGTTCCCACACTAACTGCTCACGTAGGTGCAGGCGTAGCTCGCGGCTGGCCAGAGAGCGGTTGCCTCTGGTGACGATCTCGGCGTAGACACCTTCAATTTTGTCGATGTGAGCGTCGATAGTCGCCATCGTCTCTTCCGTGAAAGGCAACGCCTGGGAGACGACAGAATTCAAGTACTCTCGACGCAAGTTGCGGAACAAGGTCTTATCGTATTTTTTCAGAGCCTTGGAGAATCCGGTCTTGTTCAACTCGATAAAGGACCTGAGCTCACAGAGGGAAACATAGACTTCAACGAGCCGTTTCTTCAGGCCTATTCCATTGTTATAGAGGTCGAGGAAATCTTGATCGCCTATTTCTGAGCCAGGAAGGCCCCGACTGCTGGCCTGTCCGAAGAATGCAGAGTCTGCCATGTCACCCGGTTGCGCATCGGTCGTAGACTCTCCATCTGTCGACTGGGTTCTGTGTCGCAAATTACCTAGTGACGCAGACTGAGCATCGTCACTGTCCCCATCTTCATCGCTGATAGCACTGGATCGACGCCTTTGACCAAGGCCATTGCGAGAGCGATGAGAGCTAGCCTTGATGACAGTCTCACTAACAGGGTCCATATTGACCCCGTCTGTGTCGTTCAGGTAAACGGTGGCATCCCGCATTAATTGATCAGTGAGTTGGAAGATCTCCACCTGCTTTTGCTCAAAAAATGTATAGATCTTTTCCAGCTCCGCGTCCAAGGCACGCTTAAAGATACCATCTGGGTTGGTAATCTGAGCGCCCAGTAAAGGTGCGGACTCGACATCCGTACCACCTGGGGCTTCGGAACGGTTGACTTGTTTTTCGAGCGTATAGATTCTGCATGATAAATCTCCAAATCAGCAAACCACTCGAATTATTCAGTCCATTCATCGCAACCATGCATCTACCCAAGTCCTGTGCAATGTAGCACCGCACATGATGTGCAGTCGCAGCGCACGCGACTCCCAAATCAAACGACACACTAAATTATTTATTCTCGCTTGAAGCACCAAGGCAAAACCGGCTTCTCAACTCACAGTTTCTTGAGATTGCTGTATGCAATATAATGGGAACTCCAGTCAGGCACCGCATTGAACTGAATGCTATGCGAGAACTTCATCTTGTCCGCAGTCTCAGGGTCAAGGGCAGTGTTGCTCTGACTTGCTTTTTGTGCCCGACTTCGGAGGGCCTCCGACCAGAACCCTAGTGGGGTGGAACGGACACCAGTAGGGCACTTTGCAGAAGACGGTGTCTTTTCCCACGCAGCGTCCTGTCTAATCCCAAACCCCGCTAGCGGCCGTGCGTTTGGAGTAGGCTCAAATGGCGGCGGAGTGGATTGGAGTGATCGATGGAGAGCGGATGCTGAATCCTGGACTCGGTCTCCAGAGTGATGAGTGACGTTATAATCAGCGAGCTCGAAAGATTCGCGACTCGTGGGGGAAGCCACTGTCGCAACGTATATGTGAATATGCTCGGGTAAGTGTAATTGCGCAACGAGAGGGGCCCGCTTGAATGAAATGGGGAGGTATTGCGGGGCGCCAGGCAAATGGACGTGTTGGTCAGCTGGGGCCCGCTTGCGTGGGTTGCACTGGTGGTCAGGCTGGCAATAAGTAGTGCACGGCAGGGTAGAGCTGGGACAAAGCTACGTTTGTTATCCTCCGAGACACAATCAACTGGGATACAGTCGTCCGCGCTAAGATCTTTTGGAGCTGGACGTTTCGCGATGATCCCAGGAACGGTTGCTTGCCCAATCGGGAATGGCCTGTCATGCGCTGAGGTAAGCTAAGCAGCCTATCAGCCTATGGATATAACAAGCAGGGTCCAGGGTCCAGTCAAGATTGAGAAAAACATGGGCCATTTTAAAAAAGAACGGAAACAAATGAAATGATTCTTGGTAGAAAACGTTAAATTTGATGGGGTAGGTAAAAGCCTACACATGTGGTTGTGTCAAAAACGTATATCACGTCTAAATCAATGCGGACAAACTAGATATACATGTACAGATGCTGAAAGAAAGTGCTGGATAAAGATCCTTCCGTCGACCGAATTAAACAAGAATACAAAAGAGGGTAATGATCCATTCGAATGAACTGATTACCGGCGGCGAGGCCCAATGCCCAAGTTTGCACGTCCAGCAATACCAATCTTGTGCTGTCCGTCTCTCCGTTCCCACACACCACTGCGGCCCTCTGCAACAGCGACCAGCTCATTGGCGACACGATGAGCCAGCTGAGCATCCCGTCGCTTGCCTGACGCATCAATAATCCACTTAATTGCGGTGCGGCGGCGCTGACGCAGGGTCAGCGGGTGTGGCATCTGCAAGGCTGCACCACCACCAGCAATACCCTTCATGAGGCGAATGCGGAAGAGAGGAGCGACTGAGTCGACAATCAAGGTGAGGTAAAGGACAGGGTCGAGAGGAAGCTGAGAGCTAGGAGGACCGCTAAGTAGGGGGTGGCGGGGGTTAATGTTGGGAGGAGGTGCGGTGCGGAGGTGGTCAAGAATAATCGACATGTTCTAACGGAACACGATGTCAGTAACTGAAATTCCAAAATCCACACGGGCAGGATTTCGATAGTAAACGACATACCTTCTGTGCCCGAGCCAACTTGCCATCTTGCATCAGCATCTTGGTGAATTGGTCCTGCATGGTATCGTAGCGTTTCCGAAAATTGTGCGTCTTAGTCGGGGCCTCGGGCTCCTCAAAAATCAAGCCAGGAATCCGCTCAGCGGCTTGGCTGTTGACCTGGTCGATCATACTGGCAAGCATAGCAACTGACGCGTCATTGCTGGATTCAAAGCCCTTCGTTTCCGGCGAGAAGGTGCGAGCAGATGTTGAGAACGAACGAGAGCCACGGGCTTTCTTGATTTGATCCTGCATAACCTTGGGCATGTGTTTCCGTGCCTGCTCATCGCGGGAGAGAATCTGCTCCACGGGAGTTCCTTGCTCCAACTCCGGGCTTGAGGGCGTTCCGTCACAGCTCTTCTCCTTCTCCATGATTCTCGAGATCTCAGAGGCCTCTTCTGGAACGGAAGGCAGCGGATCCTGTGTAGGAAATTGCTGTTCATCGGGTTGGATGTTCTTCGAACCATCCTTGGACGAGTTCCATCTTTTCTGGACGGGAGCCAACTGCTCAGCCCGGAATCGGAGAGATAAAGCGGCGTTGCGAGGCCCAACGGAGGGCACGGTCGACTGGCGGAGGGCAGTGACAGCCCGGTTGGCGGCAAAGAGGTTAAGTCGAGGAGGCATTATGTGTAATTGAGTCCCTGTTCCAAGGCAATGTGGTGATCAAGATGGATGATGAAATCTTGGCCAAGTTTGAAAGCGGTCTGCAGTTCTGCCATTTTCCACACTGATTAGTCACCCTCGCCGCGCCCATGGAGATTAACGACAAGACTGAACTACATAGAAGTCACAGTATAATTTGCCAGAATATTGTCTCTTTGAGAATACTATATTTGTCTAGAAACGTGCTTGAATTTCTTGCGTTCTATGGTATCCACCACAAGCGCGGTTAGCCGGTCTCATATACCTGAGGCAGCAACCCTAAGAAAGGTGGAATTCCTGCTATGCTACAACCTTGGAACATCGTTGAACTTGGTGCAGCCATTTGATTCACAGATGGAGACTATCGGAGCAAGGGAGTGAAAGATTGTGGAAATTTATATCTACCAAGCCAGATACAACCTCAGAAGGCAATTTCTCCACACATTTCTGCTATCATGTTCTCCGAACTGCCTTCAGAGATTATCGTCCATATCACAATATATCTTCCCACCATCAGCGACCTAGCAAACCTGGCACAAACATGTCAGCGACTCTACAAAATTGTCAACGCAGAAGAATCAGCAATATTTCGGTCATTTGTACAAAATCAATTTCCATCCATCCAAACTCCTGCTTTCTGGAAAGATGCCGCTCGTGTCCTCACTGCTCGGTCACGGGCCTTGGACAGACTTGGGATCATTGGCCGGTTCGTCATTCCGCCAGCTACCACAGTCCGAATTGGGCTCAATGAACCAACGCGACTCGACAATCCCACGCTTGGATATAGACCCGCTATTGATTCTTATGAAATCTGGAACGGTGAGCAATGGGCTGATCGAAGAGAAGTGCTTGCGTGGGGTGCAGGCCACCAGATAGCCATGCGAATCAAACAGTCTGGATCTCGCCCGAAAGAGCAATGGGTTTCATTCAATGACGTGGAGGAAGCAAGCAGCTATGATGATATCTGCGGATTACACATTCTCCAGCCAGAATCTGACAAAAATACCAATATCGAACACTTAATCTTTGGCCGAATGCGTGGCGATCTTGTGCACGTTGCCCTTTCTATCGGCAATGCAACTCATGAATATAAGCGAAAGTTCATGACTAGCGGAGATTTGCTGGAGAAAACAGATTTGGAAACTCATACTATGGCTGCGCATTTCGATAATGGGTCTGTTGCTTTGTACCAACTTGAGAATGATCATAAAGAGGTTAGACCGTTTGCTTGGGTCACAGTGGGCTCTGAAGTCGATGGCTCGAGGCGAAGTAGGTACTCCAAGCTGTTATCATCATCAAGAATTGCAGTGGCTACTGGCCAAACCGAAAATTCTCTATCAATCAACACAGTGTCTCCCGATGGCGTACACCTCGATCGAGAAATAGGCGTGAATTCCCTTGATGTTGGCGATCAAGTCGGCAGATCTGTACATGCAGCTGTAACTGCTATCGCTCCTCTTAATACTCATCCATTGGCTGGTTCACCAGGCGATGTGTTCCTAGCCACATGGGGAGACCGCACAATAAGGTATGCTGGCCAGAAACATATTGATAATTCAGAACGGAGAACTAATAACTGAGTTTCTCCCTAGACTTCACGATCTCCGCTCGCCAAATTCGTATGAAGCAACGTATCAAGATACAACCGACGGCAACCTCATCTACAGCGTACATCCATTCGGCCACGATCGCTTTCTGGCTGGAGCTGCCGGTAACGCAATCCTGAAAATCTTTGATCTTCGTATGAGCAATGCCTACAGCTACTTGGACGCACACTTGCCACCAACCAAAACCCACACCTCACCGAGAAGGAACGGTGCTCAGCACCCTCGGAAGGATTTCTCAATGTTTCTCTCTTCCCAAATTCCTTCTGCTGCACCGCGAAATCCCCGAGCCAACAAACGCCGACCTTACCGTGGCCCGATTTATACGCTGTCTACACCATCTCCATCATCGCCGACAGTATATGCTGGGATTGTCGACGCCGTGGTTAGATTAGATTTTGCGTCAACGGATGATTTGACGGGACCAACACGCGATTGGTACGATTACAATCTAGATCTTGGTGTGGAAAAAGGTCAACCGTCGGTTCCTGTTGAGACGGATAATGTGTTTAGAATGGCAGGGTATGAGCGCCCAGATCCAGGTGACTTTACTACAACTTCCAAGCTGAGGCATCAGCATGGGTTCTGGTATCCGGAGCAGAAGCACACCAACAACGGGGCAGGAGCTGGCTGGGATCGGCGGTGGGAGCCTCTTGAGAGGCCCGGTGCCTGGAGAAGAAGGGATAGCTGTAAATAGAAGTATGGACCCAGTTTTTGAATGAGCCAAGAGGCAATCGGCAAGAATTGCGAAAAGTCCCGAAAGAAAAGAAATAAAACTTTAGAACTTTTGTGGTATTAAAAGAGCAAATATCTAAGCAAATGATAATCACAGTGAAACCGCCATAGCTCCGTATGCGCCATGCTGAGTGAAAGGGGTAAGATGGAGAAGATACTTTGTATCAATGAGCCATCAACAAGATGAGCAAAAAGTGAGAATCGTCAAAGCCACGTAGTTCCCATAGGCCAAGGAAATAAAATCTTAATTCCCAATAGAGGCAAGTCCAGCGAATCGCTATGCAAGCTGAGAATGTTGACGCTATTTAGATAACAAGAGCAAAAGGTGCCAATTGGTGAAGTAGTGGCAAGGTAAGACAATAATCATCTAGTCGTCAAACTTGAAAGACTTGCCCCCAGCGATGTCGATCGGGCCGCCACGGTAGGAGCCGCGCTTCTTCTTGTTCTTCTCCTTGGTGAAACCTTTTCCACGAGTAACTGACAAGTCCGCGTAGGCACGGTCAGCATAGGCATAGGCGATGTAATCATTCTTAGGACCGTCGAAAGGAAGGGCGCTCAAAGCAGCAAGCGGGGTGGGACGAGCTCCTGTGTGCTTCTTTGCGGAGCCATTTCCAGGGACGGGGCTGGCACTCGATGAAGACTTCCGCGCATTGTCGAAGGCTTTGTTATCAACGGCAGAAGGCCCAGGAGAAGCAGCGACGGTGGCACTGGAGTCGGACGAGGTAGAAACGGTGACACCTCCGACCTCTTCGTCATCAGAGCTATCGCCCGAAGAGGAGCTGGATGAGCTCGAGTCAGAAGACTCGGGGAGGGGAGTCTTCTTTGCCTGCTTGAGAGCCTTAGCATCTTCCTTCTTGACGGACTCCTTCTCAGAATCCGACTCGGAGGAGTCAGAGTCAGACGAAGAGGAGTCACTCGAGTCGGAGCTGGAATCAGAGGACGAGGCCGATGAGTCAGACTCAGATTCAGACGATGATTCATCCTTCTTAGTGGTCTTGGCCTTCTTGGCCTTGGGGGCATCACTCTCGGAATCGGAATCAGAGCTTGAATCAGACGATGACTCGTCGCTGGACTCGGCCTTGCGCTTCACACCCGCGGACTTCTTGGCAGCAGGAGCAGGAGTAGGAGCACCTTCATCCTCGTCCTCATCGTCGGCGTCGCTCTCAGAGCTAGAAGAAGAGGAAGGAGAGGGGGAGCGAGCCTTCTGGTCCTTCACAGCTTTGGGCGCATCCTCCATCTCAACATCCGAGTCGCTAGAGTCGCTCTCAGAGTCAGAGCTGGAATCGGCGCTGCTATCGCTGTCACTATCGGAGCTGGAGCTGGAAGAGTCATTCTTCTCCCAAGCCTGGAAGATTTCCAGCAAAGATGGAGCGTTCTTTGTGTCAGCCTTGCTGATTGTCTTCTTCAATTCCTTTTCGAACGCAGTGTTGGTGGTGGTGAAGCCATTGCTGGACAAGAAAGAGGAAATAGACGCGAGGAGTTGCGGAGGAGCGGTGGTGGTGCTCTTAGGGGCGTCAGTCTGTCAATCAAAAATTTATCGTCAGTACAGTTCTGCCCGTGAGTGGAGGCAGGCAGTGCAGTTTACCTTCTCCTTCTTGATAGAAGTCGTCTTTTGCTCCGTTTTCTTAGCCATGGTCGCAGTGGGTGTGAGTTCTAGCAATGGTAGACACGCAATTACTGGAGTGATCGGAAGGCAAGAAGGCCGGGGAGTGGGAAAAATCAACTGTATACAGAAGTCGCCATCCAGGAACAGAAAAAAAAAAGTCTGGAAGTATAGCAAAAGCGGTGAGTTAACGGAGGCTTTTAATTGGATGGGAGCGATCACTCATTGTACTCTCGCGGTCCACGTGACGCTAATCGGTATTGTGCCTACCAAGTAGATTGTAAATAACCTTGAAAGGAAGACTAAATGCCTAAACTATAGTCTTGGGAGACTGCTTACTATGTAATCTGGAATAGCAATAATTTTCTTGTGAATGGGCTGTCATTGGAAGCCGCTATAGTATGAACCCTTAAAAACATATGCGTGACGGCTATGGCGGAAAGATAAGGTGTACAGTGGTGTACGTGTATACGGTAAGATAAAGTTGAAAATGTTGTATATTACTGGAAGGTTTGGTACGCTGATGCTCCATGACAGCATCCAACCTATGATGCCTCAGGCAATACAACGGCCACCGTGCTTGACAGTATAGATTATTAGATATCAGTGAAACCAGACGCATGATGACCCAAATAACGAGTCAGGGAAGAAGAGGAGCCTCTTCCGAAACAAGTATTCCATGATATACAATTGTCCTGTTGGGAGACACAACATACAGTCGTTGCTCCCGGATCAACTCAATACTCCGCTCCCACGAGCTCTCCGCCTTACCCGCAACCCCAAACAGACCGATGAGCTAATGCATTCTGACTGCTAACGGCCATTTCGCATTGCCACGAATTACCTCGCTAGCGGTTGTAATTCTCCTTCTTTGGTCTGTGGCGCTTGCCTCTCCCCGACCTTCTAACAGACGCCACTTTAGACCTAGGCAACGGAATCGTGTGGGACTCCGTTCTCATTTAGTCTCTCCGAACACATCGCACCCCAACCATGATCCCTTGATTTCACCAACTCTATCCAGTGATTTTGCTGTCGCATAAACGACGTGATTATGAATGGTCGAGACCGCCCACGTCCACCGCCCTCCGCTGACCCTCGGCGCGGGGGTGACGCCCGCAATGGCTCCGGAGACGGCTCCTTGAGCAGGGCAGAGAAATTCGAGGACGAGAAGAAACGCATCATTCAAAGTTGCTATTCGAAAAAAGACAATGATGGAACATGTGTGTAAACCTTCCAATTGCCCCTTGATGCATTGCCAGAAGGTCCCCAGCTTTCCCGCAGCTAGGGGATGGTGAAGTGGGCCGGAGATATTCTACTACTCCCTTTGCTATGTCAAATGGAGTTAATAAAGCTTTCTTCAAGAGCTTTCTGCTAACTGGTATTAACCATAGTGGTCGAGTCTTATATCACACACGTCCGAATCACTGAGGATGCATCACACCCTTCTGCCCCTTCTCCGCCCAGCTCAGCTCCCGAGAACAAAAAACCCCGTGTTATTATCGTTTCGGTACGGAGGTCAGGTAGAGTCCGGATGCACAAGGCCCGCGAAAATAGCGACGGCACGTTCTCCATTGGTAAAACGTGGATGCTCGACGATCTATCTGCAATCCAATCTTATACTGCTCTGGTACCAAAAACCCCGATCGAACAACAGCACAAGGAATGGGCTTCAAATGTTGGATTTGTGGTAACCGTGGGAAAGCCGTACTACTGGCATGCCCGCAGTGCCAAGGAGAAAGAGTTTTTCATTGGCAGCCTGGTGAAGATCTACAAGAAGTATACAGGAGGCAAAGTCCCAAATCTGATTGGGTTTGAAGAGAAGCAACGACAAGCGCTCGTGGGAGGAGCTACTCCGGGACCATCAGGACCCTCCGCGCCACCTTCACGGGGTGCCGGGTTGGGTCCCCCTCCAGAGTCGATAACACCTCAACCGGCACCCTCATACGGAAATCGTGAACCCAGTCGGGATGGCGTTCGCGAGTTAAGGCGGAAGGCATCTGAGGATCCGACACTGCGGTCCCAAAAGAGCCGCGAACAGATGTCCCGTCCGTCAACTGGAAATAAAGCAGCTCCGTCTCCTTTCGATCCACCATCCAATCCACCGCCTGCTATTCCCCCGCCGCGAAGAGAGCCAGAAAACAGAGAGCCACCGGTGAAATTCCCCTTGCAAGATGACTCCCGGCCATCGTCATCCCGCGGGGAAGGTCGCGCTCCGAAGACCCCGACATCCGAGCTAGCAGCCCAATCCGCTGAGACTCTGTCATTGAACCAAAAGCGAAGTGTGGATGGGCTACGGCCGACTACCCCAGGATCATTTACGAGTGAAGCTCGAGGGATACCCCCAAGCCCTGTTAGCAGTATGGGTCAATATACACCATATCGGGCTGACAAGGCGCCAACCCTCGAACCACTCCCGCAGCCTGTTCAGGATAAGGTTGTAACCGAAGAAGCCCAGCCCGCGCCGCCAGTCGACGAATCTCCAGCGAAAGACGAAACTCCATCTTCGCCACTGTCTGTGGACCCTGCGGTAGCAGCGGCCGTGTTGCAATTCTCCCAACCACCTCAAGAGGATGCACAAGAACAGCAGCCTTCAACTGCCGCGGAGGAAGCCGAGGACGATGGTGAGGCACATCGGCCTGGCTTGGGTCCTATGGTGAAAAAGAAGGGGCCGAAGGAGCTTGCAGGCGTCCTTCGAAAGGCTGCAACTGCCTACGGGGCGTTCAAACCACGGCCTGGAGGTGCTGGTGAGCGTCTACTGGCAGCGGCGAAGAAGCAGCAAGCAGAACAGGAAGCGGATGGTATTACAGGCGTTTTCCCTGCCCCATCCATTAGCAAATCTGCAAGTGAAGCCCCAAGGAGCCCAGTAGATGAGCCGACAGAGAGGGAGCTCATGGTAACGGCACCAACCCCCGAGGCTCCCACTGTTACGACACCCACAGTAGAAATTACCCAGCCCGAGGTCGAGGTAACCTCACCCCCACCTGATTCAATTCCTCTTCCAGAGAAAAGCCAAGATTCCTTGGTTGATATTGTAAACATTGACGAACGTTCACGATCGCCATCTCCTGCTGCCAGGGGTCGCCGCCGGAGACGGGAAGATCATACCGTCAAATACTGCCAGGCTCTTGGGATCGACCCTGGTGTGCTCGATGGCCGTGGACTTGACTTTGATGATATCTTAACTGACCTTGGGTGGAATGGACGCCTCAATGACGAGCAGAAGATCGAGGACCTGGAAGCCGATGTTCGCCGCGAAATCGGTCGGGTTGAAGCTACCAGCTGGCTTGGTAATCTTGAACAACAAGAAGGGAAGGTGGAGCAGCTGGCTGTCCTCATCGATAAGACAATTGAAGAGTGCGAGGAGCTGGAGGGTCTTCTGACGCTATACTCGCACGAACTGAACGTAAGTCATATTGACACCCCACAAGCTAACTTTGCTCAATATGGATACTAATCGAGCCATTAGACTTTGCATGACGATGTGTCGTACATTGAAGCTCAGTCCCAGGGTTTGCAAGTGCAAACAGCAAACCAGAAGCTTTTGCAGAACGAGCTCCAGAACCTTTTGAAAACATTGTCAATCTCCACATCCGAGCTTCGGCCGCTCAAGGAAGCCTCTCTAAACAATCCCGATGGATTAAAGGATACCGAGAATGCTCTGTCTACGCTGTACAAGGCGATGCTCATGATCGATGCTGAGATTGGGCAAAACAGAAAGCGTTTGGTCGATGCCAGTGTCGGGGTTTATGCCAACACAGAGATTGGCCAAATGCGTGCCATCAAAGAAAAGAAAGAAGAATATCACAGTGCTGCCGTGACATTCTTGCAGCAGCGTCTCAAGCAGTTTATGGCTCTGGCCTTCAAAACGGCGGAACAAAAACGCGCAGATATGATGACTGCCACTACCAGGGATCCTATGAAGCTGGACAATGCTGCTCGACAGCAGTTCCGAGCTGAAGTGTGGAGATACAATCCTTTGATGCTGTTTACCAAGGAAGTGAGCACGTCGGAGTGGCATGCGTTGGTGAACCTCTATGAGCAGCAGTCCAAGCCATCATATCAAACCGAATTTCGCGACAATAACGCGATTTGGAAGAAAACAGCTCGCAAGACCACTGGGGAGGAGCAAGAGCTTCTCTTTACTCACCAAGAAAAGGAAAAGGAAGCCGAGGGTATTACTATGGCGGCTCGCAAACTTACGGTGCGACGAGGCAAGACCGTTCGCGCTGCGGCCGGGTTTCGACTGGCCTCTGGTGAAAAGGCAGAGAAAAAGCGAGGCAGAGTCGAGCCATGTGAAGCGTTTGCAGGGACGCTGCGTGAGACTCTTAACACGATCACTGATGAACAAAATTTCGTGGTCGAATTTTTCCACCTGAATTCCTTGGTGAACGTTGATTTTTCTGATTTGGTGGCTGCTGCTGAGCCAGAAAGTCGGCAATGCCCTGACTTTTCGGTCAAGCAGTCGCATGACCCAGATCGTGACATGGCCAAGCGCGTCGAGCATATCATGGATGATATCTTCTCATTTTGGCCGAATGACATGCAAAGCATGGTGGACTGGGCCATTGGCTCGGATCCCCTGCAAGGAATTGGCATCCTCTTTGCTTTAGAATCAGCCATGACCGATCTCGACGATACCAATCAAGAATTCATCCTCCATTCGCTCCAGAAAGTCCACTCTCGTCTGATGGGACTCTACAATAGATTTGTGGATGAACAGATCCGTGGTATCGAGGACACCAAAGTAAAGATCAACAAGCGCAAGGGTGTCATCTCCTTTATGCGAGTCTTCCCACACTTTTCCAATGCCGTTGAGAATATGTTGTCTCACCCTGGCGGTGAATTCTGCGATATTCGAATCAGTGTCAATGATGCCTATGACCGCATCAACCGGGCGATGTGGGAGTCACTCAAGTTTATTGCCAAGGAAGCCCCTGGTCAACCTCCTGGTGTGTCTGCTACTGCCGGAGATCCCGAGGACAAAGAAGTGCTCAACTACCACATTCTACTTATCGAAAACATGAACCACTATGTCGAGGAGGTTGACGTGCATACCTTGCCGGTGCTCGAACGCTGGATGCGTCGGGCCCATCAAGACTTTGACGAGCACATGAAGCTTTATTTGGATGCGGTGATACACCGGCCCCTGGGCAAGCTTCTCGATTTCATTCAATCCCTGGAGGCCCTGCAGGCATCCGGCAACAGCTCCGACATCGCAACACGGGCCAGCCATTCCCGTATGGTTGCGAAGAAGGTTCTGTCTTCCTATGATGCGAAAGAAGTCAAGCGTGGTGTAGAGTTGCTCAAGAAGCGTGTAGAGAAACACTTTGGTGACGCCGATGATCCTGGCCTTAGCCGCAGCCTGGTGCTGAAGGTGCTACGGGAATGTGAGCAACGTTATGAGGCAGCCTACGACCGGACTCGACACATCATTGATACCGTGTACGAAGGACAATTGGAGCTGGAATGGCGAAAGGAGGACGTGGTGGCCATGTTCCGGAAATGAGCGAATGTTAATTCAATGTTTTAATTTCTTACGACTCTTTACTATGGCCGAGCATCAACTGAGGCGCTTTGTGGGTTTCACGGCATTGACATGTAACCTCATGTATTCAGGAAAGCCAGTAGTTCCTTTCCGTTAATTCTTTATGGTTCGGACGATCTTCCTCTTTTATTGGCGCGGTGAGACCCCGACCCACTGGTTCGAGGCCGATGTTCATTTTAACACTTTTAGCAACTCAGGGGCACGCTCTGGTCTGTGCTTGGCTCGAGATCGAGGATCACAGTGTTCTTTTATATCTTAATTGCGATTTGGTCTATTCTACCGGTAGTGAATACTTGCTAGATAACCTTTGCGGTGATGCATTTTTCCTCAATGCCTTTTCCACCACTTGCAGAGCTCCATCGTATTTCGGGGATAGATATGCTTCCCGTCAGTGGCTTAAGCTTCAACCACGGTATCCTAAGGAAAGAGAGAAGAAAAAGAAGGGGACTGGAAATAAATCAAAAGAAAACGTCATGTGTTTCATGAGGATCCAAAGACGTAGCTATCCTCCAGCTGAAACTAATATATAACAAATTGACTTTGCTATCTCAGCGGTGTGGGGAGCCAGACCTTAAGATTTGGTGATTTTCGCTTTTTGATCGTCCCCTTTGCCCAATTCCTCCTTTCGTATTCTCTTTTGGCTTCCTTTTCCCCATCCTTTAATCTTCTTTCCGCCATCCTTATTTCTTGACTGTCCTTTCTAATCAGTACCCTTTTCTTTTCTACCGGTGAGTTCGCCCACAAGCCCCTGTTTCCCCACTGTTCTCGCCAACGGACTCCACCGCGCGAAAGCCTCGCAAGGGGGGGCACGGATACCCCAATCGCGCGACTTAAGACTCCGAGGTTGCCGCCTGCATCTGTACAATCAGAGACTGTGGCTAGGTCCCTGCCTCGCTAGTTTCCGAATGAGGAATCTTTGTCCCTAGAGAATCACCATTGCGCAGACCCTCCTGCTGTAGCATCTGCCTAATCTCGAATCTTGAAACCGTTTAGCTGTCGCATTCCCTGACCACGCGCATTCCTCTCCTTTTCTTCCCCGCGGGCCCGACAACCTGGGACGCTACACCGCATGTTGTGTGCTATTGTGACAATCGATCATTCCTCCTCGTGACCTGCACTCCCTACATTCTTTCCCCGGAATTCTTTCGATCGGATCGTCGACTATAGCGTGCGCGGGGCAAATTGTCCCAATTAAACTTCAGAATCAGCGCGCCTGCTGAACTCACGTCACCGCAGCTATGCCCTGGCGGCCGCTGCCTCGAATTGCCTTTGCCGTGGCCATATACCCCTTCCAACCTTCCTCCCCGGCGGACCTGCCTCTCGAATTGGGCGATGAATTGTATATTATTGAACAGGGAGGCTTGGATGGAGAATGGTGTCGCGGATATTTAGTTGCGCCGCCATCGTTGTTGGCGGGGTTAACGAGCACCAAAGGTCAGACCCTCGAGGCGCGTGTATTCTCTGGTATATTTCCACGGAACTGCGTTGAGATCCGGGAAGTTCTGGGCGATGGTGAAGGATTCAAGGCTCTTCTCAACGGGAATGGTGATCGCAAGAGTTTTGATCGATTGACACTGCCAGGACTGGATCTCGAGGGGCAGTCGCGGAGTAGCGTTGCATATTCGATGGCCGAGTCTCAACTGGGGGAAGTTTCGGACGTGGTGGTTGCGAAGAAGGGCAAGCCCGCCCAGATTATGATTCATAAGACAGACGAGCTTGATTTCGCCAGTCCGCGATCCATTCAGACATATGGAATCGGTTCAATCCCTCATACACCAGTGAATTTTGCGCCCCGAGATCCTGCTGCGCCCAAGCCCGCAGCGCCGGTACCTATGCTTAAAATTGGTGACGAGACGCCAACTTCCTTGACAGAGCCCTTGGTGGACGAAATCGCGTCTTGCCTCCGTGAATGGCATTCCACTAACCTACACGAGCTACTACTTGCTCAGCAGTATGATGTATTGGATGAGATGTCGACCATTGTGCAAGAGCTGGATTTTGCAAGACGCCAGTTACTTCATAATGTCTTGACTAGTCAGGAGAAGGAGATGCTGCGCGATGAAACTGTCTGGAAGCTTGTTAAAGCGAACAAGATGCTTAGTGGAGATATTATTGTTCGCGACCCGGACCAGAGAGGCCGGTTATTAACTGGCGAGGATTCTGCCATTCAACTAGCAAAGCTGCAATCTGAAATGTCTATGCTCGACAGCCGGCCTACCACCGCCTCAGACACCACTGCTCTGCATCACATGCTCTTGGAAATTAATGCGGTATCTGGAAACATTCCTGGGCCCGTGTCGTTGGCTATTCAGCTGTACTCCCGGTCCGACTCTGGTGTATTCAGCCCACTTTCTGAGACGTTCTGTTTGGACATTCCATCTCCCGAGAAGTTTGTCAGCCTGACCCAGAGCAACAAGTTGAAGACCTTGTTTACTGAACTGGCGGCTACGGATATCGGAGATGGCTCTGTAAATGGGCGTCAACTCTACCTTGCCACAACGGTTCGCGCTGCAGAATTACGCCCAACAGCTGAGAGTATCCCTGCCTCGCGACCCTCCTTGTCCAGAGAGAGTCCTTCCACTCCCAAAACAAACGCAGCTGGGGGCATACAACCGTCAGCAAAGGGAAGCTTGCGAACACGGCGCAGCATGATGTGGTCTCCAAAGGCTCGGAGTCCCAACGATGTTGTAACACCGAAGGCTACTTCCCAGGGAATCCCACGCTCCTCGAGCAGTTCATCGAGCGTAAAAGAACCATCTGCCCCTCAGCCCACGACGACAAAAGAATCCTCAGCTATCCGAACCATTGGCGTTGGTATTTTAGAAGTTTCACCCATTCTTCGACAGGATCGAGATGCCGAGCAGGTCATTAATATTTGGTCGCCTTCCCGTGACGGCGACGAAGGTGAGGGAAATGCCGATGGATTTGATAAATTACTCCATGTTCTTCTGCCTAGCCACACTGGCCGTTATGTTCGCTCCGATTACGCCGCACGCCTACATGTTCACCTCCGCCCCTTTGCCAGTACTGATCCCGAAACCCTTGTTCGTGAGAACCCCACAATTCTGCACGATGTTGTCCAGACAAGGCGCATCGGATTTTCCAAGGCTCCTACCAAACCACGCTCCGACATCTACATAACTCTCTCGCAGGCTGTGTTTCCAACAGATGCTCTTCTCTCTCATCCTACTGCTGGTCAAATTCCTTTGCAGACAAATGCTGGTCTGCATAATCTCCAGCTCACCTTGGAGGTACGTGATATCAATGGAGCTCGGATCGATCGCTGTGTGTTCCCATCTTCAGCAAACACGTCACAGACGGCCTGGCGGACTACTATTGCGACACGTGGTTCGCCTTGGAACCAGACAATCCGTCTTAAGATCCCAACTGAAAAGATCCCTGGCTCGCATATCATCATGAGTGTTGCAGATGCACCGGAGTTCCCATTTGCCCTTTCTTGGATGCCTCTCTGGGACCAGCAGGCCTTTATTCGCGATGGAAACCACTCATTACTGCTCCATGCCTATGACAAACTGACATCAAGCATGGAGAATGGCAAGGGCGCTTACCTGAGTCTTCCCTGGAGCGCACTTGGCAAAAACGAATCTGCAAAGGATGAAGCACTTACAGGTCCATTGGCAACTCTGCGCCTTGAGACCCACCTGTGCAGTACTGAATACTCCCAAGATCAGGTCATCTTGAGTCTGCTGAACTGGAAAGAACGCCCAGTGGATGAGGTGCTGGATACGCTAAAGCGGTTGCTCTTCGTCCCCGAGATTGAAATTGTCAAGCAGCTGCGCGGCGTATTTAATGCGTTGTTCGGGATATTGGTAGAAAACGCCGGCAATGAGGAGTACGAAGATCTGATTTTCCACAACCTAGTGACAGTACTAGGGATTGTTCATGATCGACGATTTAACCTGGGTCCCCTGGTGGACCAGTATGCCGATGAACAATTTGACTTCCCTTTCGCCACGCCTTGCCTTATTCGAAGCTACCTACGACTCCTGAATGCCCCTACGGACCCAAAGCAGTCACGTAATCTCCGCGCTGCTTTCAAGGTTGGCCGTCATCTGCTCAAGTTCATTATCAATGCTCGTGAACAACAAAAGGCCAAGGAAGAGGGCATTGGCATTACGTCAGTGCAGTCGACCTTTAACAGAGACCTACACACCATCTTCAAGTCAATGGAGAAACTGATGAAGAATTCCAATCCGGCATTGGTCGGCAGTAAGACATTGATTGTCCAGCACTTCCACACGTGGTTGCCGGAGCTTTCTAAGGTCTTTGGCCGTGACGAAATGATTATGATTGCATTGAGTTTCATGGATTCATGCAAAGAAGTGACAGGCATGCTAGTGTTATACAAGTTGGTGCTTATCCAAAGTTATACCCAATTTGAGATCTTCTCATCTGGCGAGGAAAGACAAACTCTGATTTCCAGCTGCGTTGGTTGGTTGAAGCCGTATTGGGGTTCTGGCGCGAGCGTCTCAGACCAATATCGCGACCAGGTCCGATTGAGCAGTGCGATTGTTGCTCAACTGCTCACTCAGCCAGATGCACAATTGTATGACTTTATGCCAAGCGTTGTCGCCTCTTACTGTGCTATCGTTACAGAGGGGGTGGATGATACCGAATATCTGTCCCTGCTCTTTAGCAAGTCTTTCCCGTTTCAAGTCAAGCTGTCCAAAACACCCCAGAAGTTCGATGAATCTTTGGTGGAGCTCTCTGCTATCATGGCAGCTCTGTCTAAGATTGTGTCGCCTAAGACCCCCAACCTGAAAGAATTGGAGCTTGCAACTTTTATCGCGCAGGCTTTCGAGGCCCACAACTCCATCATCGACTGTGAGGCATACCCCGAAAGCTGGTTTAGCACTCATGTCTACAACCATCGTGCCGCTATCAAGGGTCTTGAACACCTGGCTCTTCTTTTGGTTGAAAAGTTCCTGCCCGCTCCCGATGATGCTGATACCTTTGACACGAAGCTTTGGGAGTCATTCTTCACTACATTACTGAAGGTTATCTCTAGTGACGCCCTCGCTCTCGAGACGTTCCCTGAGCAGAAGCGACGAGCTGTCTGGAAGATTGCTGGTGATGTTCGTGAGCAAGGCGCAGACTTGTTGCACTCAACTTGGGAAGCTATCGGTTGGGAGACGACCGACGATGAAAGAGAACGCTATAACCTAAAGCGGATGGGTGGTTACCAGGTTCAGTACGTGCCGAATTTGGTCCCTCCAATTATCGGGCTGTGTCTTAGTGTGCACGAGGGCCTGCGTCATGTCGCTGTTCATATTCTCCGCACTATGATCTTGAGTGAGTGGGACTTGAACGAGGATATTTCTATCATCGAAACGGAAATCATCTCGAGCCTGGATTCTCTGTTCAAGTCAAAGCACATGAGCGAGAGTGTCAGTCAGAAAATATTCATTGGTGAACTGCTTGATCTCTTTGAGGCAGATGCGGAATCTGATGAGGGCCTGTTTAACGCTGTCAAGGGCCTTATCTCAACCGTGGATGAGCTTCTTGATCTCTTGGTTGCCTCTCAGGGTAGTGCTGCAATTCAAAGTCTGCATGCCCTGAAGCTTATGGAGTACATGAAGGACATGGGTCGGGAGGATATCTTCATTCGTTATGTGCATGAACTTGCCGATGGTCAAGCTGATGCTGGCAATTTCACTGAAGCTGGGCTTGCGCTTCAGTTCCACGCCGATCTTTACGAATGGGATGCTGTCAAACTGCTGCCGGAGACAATGACCCCTGCTTTCCCAGCGCAAACTGCGTTTGAACGGAAGGAGTCTTTGTACTTCTCAATCATTCAACACTTCGAGAATGCTATGGCCTGGGCACCTGCTCTAGCTTGCTACAAGGAACTATCCGCCCAATATGAAGCCGTGACAATGGACTTCGCCAAGCTCTCCCGGGCCCAGAGCTCCATGGCTCGGATCTATGACTTCGTTGCCAAGGGCACTAAGCAATCCCCGCGCTATTTCCGTGTTGCTTACAAGGGTCTTGGTTTCCCTGCTAGCCTGCGTGACAAGGAGTTCATCTTCGAAGGATCACCGACAGAACGTATGGCGTCGTTTGTTGACCGTATGCAGCGTGAAAACCCCACTGCGCAGATCATGTCTTCAGGAGAGATTCCTGACTATGAGGGTCAATTTCTTCAAATCAGCGGCGTTACTGCTCATCGTGAAATTGCTCATCCCGTTTATCAAAGGTCAAAGATTCCTCTTTCTGTTCGGGATCATCTTTTAATCTCCAACCCGATCCGGTTCACCGCCACTTCAAGGAGGCACACCTCCAGCCCAGATGTGCGGGAGCAATTCGTCGAGAAGCTGGTATTCACCACTGCGGAACAATTCCCCAACATCCTTCGGCGAAGCGAAATCATTGCAGTTGAAGAAATTGCCTTGTCTCCCTTGCAGACTGCTATTGAGCGTACATGCCGCAAGACTCAGGAACTGCATCTCTTGGAACGTCGGGCTACGTCGGGCGAAGATAACGGCCTGTCGAACCTCACGGAAGCCTTGGAGCAGCTACTGGATTCGCGATCGGCATCTTCGAACTGTGTTGCTTCGTACCGTGGGTTCCTGAGCGGTGCGCAAGGTGCAAAGGACAAATTCGACGAGGCAGATGAGGACGACCTGGGTGAACAGGAGGACGAGGAAGAGGGATTACCGGAGACTATGGATCCGATGGAGAATGCGCTTGCCGTTGCATTGATCGATCATGCTTTGGGAATCAAACAAGCGTTGTCTCTATACCAACGTCCTGCCCAGCAAGCAACCCAGGCGGAACTTCTCCGGCGCTTCGAGAATGTGTTTGAACCCGAACTGGCTTCTCTCGCTTCATCGCCACCGGACATGCAAAGCCCAACCCCTACTCAGACAGCCCGCCAATCCCTCAACTCGGGAAGCCGCCGAAACCAAACTGGTCACAGATCTGTCAGTCCTGAGCAGGAGCTCATCCGGGCTTCCCGGACCAACGGTCATACTCACAAGCGATCGGAGCGTCAATCAGTCAGCCACCGGATCAGTATCATGAATCCGTTCAAGCGCCACGGTGCCTCGAACTCGATATTTACGCTCCAGCAAGCAGAACCTAAAGCCCAGAATACCTCGGCTGAACAGGATGACGTCGATGACGACGCAGCAACAATCCACAGTCGAACAACAACCCATTCACGAGGTGGTAAGAGTGAGAAACGCCGAAGCTGGTTCGGCGGCGACAAGAAGCATGGCTCTTCTCCTTCGATTGCCGGTGCAGTTGATGAAAACGGAACCGCTTTGAAGAACAGACCCACACGCAGTGCCTCCCGCGACACCGCCGCCCAATCCCACGACGGTCGTAGTCGTGCAGGTTCACAACATCGCGGCCCCACTTCCAACGGCACTACAGGCACAACATCTGATCGGCCTGCCCCTGCAGCGAGTGGCGGTTGGTCCACACTCCCCACCACACGTGATTACTCCCGCCCCGTGACGCGCGATAGTTCCCATGCTCCACGCGAGTTGTCGGTGAACACCAACGGAAGCGGTACTGGAACCACTACACGTGTCTCATCCACACCTACCGGGCCCAACGCTGGTGTGCGCGACTCCGTCTTCCGTCGATTCAGTCTCCTCAAGGGTGTCGGCCGCAAAACCAGCCGTATGGACTTCAAAGCCAACGGCGCCTTGCAAGAGGAGTGATTGCCATTCCTTTTATGCATTCATTGATTATCAACATTTTAACATTTTAACACTTCCTTCCGTCCTATTCTTCTACTCTTCTCGATGTGATTAGTACTCCTTGATCTACTGTTTCCTGATCTACCTCTTTTCTTTTCCTTTGCCTTTTCATTTGATTTTCATTTTGTCACCTGTGGACCGGGGAAATCTCTTTGTCAGTTTTGGTGTTATGAGATAGATACCACTTGTTTACCTCCTATCTCCGCATAGTCTATACGGCTTTGGAATTTTATTCTGTACACTATCAGCAGCTTTTGGATGCTAAGCCTATCCGTAATTAATGGCTCTCAATCATTTGATAGAAGATTGGCTCTTCTTCCACATACCTCGGGACTATTATTCCGGTAGCGATTGCCTATTGACGAGCTCCCAATTCAAACTTTCCTGATACTATTTGCCTCGGTTTTCATTTCGAAGACCAATCTGTGTGAGAATCCTGCCATGGGGTCGACAAAACCCCCCAACCAAGCCGAAATACGTGACAATTGCTTGCGATACGTGCAGAGAGAGCAAAGTCAAGGTCGGTACCCATTTTCCATTGCGTGACGATATGTAGCTGGCAAATGTCCTTGGAAGAGTCCTGAAATCCTAAATCTTATAGTGTGATGGAACGCGGCCTGCTTGCTCAGACTGCCAGCATAACATGAGACCATGTCATTACCAGGCCGAGGATAGACGAAAGTAACCTTCCCTCTCTACAACATGTAAGACAACCTCTTTAACAGGCCAACTAGATCATCTTGTAAGTCCGTGGTGGATCTGCTTACTAGTCGAGTGAATGAGCTCACTCGGTTCTTCATCGACTAGGGCTTCACACCACCACCTACGAGAAATTCTATACATTCCGCCGCATGAACATTCAAGTCGTAGCAATTACCTGCTCAGCAGCACTTATGCTCATATTCGCCAAAGCTTCCCATCGCCAGTACTCACAACGACGAAGAGATCGTGGCAAATCTGAACATCTGCTTCCGCGCACTGGGAGGAATTCGGATTGACCTGGGAAAGCGCCAAGCGCGCACAAAGCTTTCTTCGTCATATGCAAAAAATCTGGGGTGTCAAGACTCGGCCTTACCGGGGCCGGAAGCGGGTAGGATCTCAATCAATGGGTGGTTCAGGCTTGCACGGAAGTATTCTGCAATCTAAACATTCGCGACATTCACCCACACCCTTGTGGGTACTGGGCCCTTTGGTGGGGGCGGTGATGTCACTGACCTTGACTGTGAGTCTGAGGATCTCGAATTTTGGTGGGTTGCTACCATGGAAGCTGTACCTGCTTCACAATGAATGTTGCTTAAACTTGTTTAAGGGACGAAAAACAATCCAAATTCAATCCCAAGCATCTTTTATGCAACTTTACCACCCAGAGTTTCTTCAACAGTCAATCGACATACCTAGAATGTACTATCAAGGTTGACGTCAGATACCTCGAAGAAGTCGTCTATATTTTACTTCAACAAAGTAAAGGATGGAGATACCAGGACCAAAAAAGAAATACCAGGTGACTTCTTAGAAAAGACAGGTGGCTGAGGTAGTGCATTCACGTATCAACTAGATATCCGATCTGGAAAGCCAGGAATGACCCTTATCCATCAATTCAGTAACAGAATCAGGGTCATCCGTACCAGGGAGGGTTTGATCAACCGGGAACCCTCTCTGGGACATCACCCAGGACAGACATTTATAACTCTCTCTGACTTTTGAAAAGTCAAACGCAAAGTCCGATGAGCTGACAGAAGGCATCGTCGGTACCAGAGAGTCTCGATCATATATAACGACCAGGGAAACAAGCTTCCATCCTTGATTCGTCTTTTTGAGGCGGGAAATAAATCGACTATGGGACACGCAGTCGTAATCATTGTCGTCTAGACGGATACGGACCTGTATAGTACCGACAGACTCCGTGAAGGCTTTCTCTCCGACAACTTTGATTTCCACTGGAGTGACCGTGTGGAGGGCCTTGGTACCACCTTTGACCATGGCTTGCGAGCCCGAAACAAAGCCGTCAATATCTCCATTGTACCTGTTCCAAGACATTAGAGACAACTCACACTAGGAGGCTTCAGTTGTGGAGGGAAGAGGGGACAGTCATACCAGCTGATTTTCACTTTTGTCTGTGTGGGGTCTGGATGCCAGCACTGACGTAGCTTTTCCCATTGCGAGGAGTCTCTGTAGTAGCGCTCTTGAACCAAGAGAGTTTGGATTTGGAACTGAGTTAGAAGTGTTTTGTCACTCATATTGTCCCAGTTTTCCAGAAGGGACTGGAAAGGGGTTCACAGATAGAGCAGGATCTGCCAGATGCACAAGGGGAGCTGTGGAAACATATGGGCGTTTTATACACATTCATTATGTCATATATGAGCCTGACTTAGGAGAGAATAAAGTTGAAGTTTGACCACAAGGAATGTCCCACATTCCAAGAAATTGTTGGGTATCTATCTAGCATTGGAGGTATGAATCACAGCTGTGGGGAGCGATAATCTAAAAAAAAAATAAGATTTGTAGTCCCACATCCAACACCGGAGCCCCGCAACTCCGAATGCGGCGACAGAATTACGGGGATGAAAATACAAAAAAGGGGCCTGTGCACTCCGGAGCTTTTCAAACTTACAAAGAGTAGCCGCCAGTCCGTTCCCAATATGGTTCTGTGCATGGTGGATGCCCCTCGTGTATATAGAGCACGTGCGTAGCTCCTCTAAGTGGGGCGCGGAGACCTTCGATGCCAATTGGAGCGGATATATTACAAGCGGAAGTCAACTATCCACTCCAGAGACCTCGAGAATACTGTATGATCGAATACTTAAACCTTTTTCTAAATAAAGCGGAGGTTTCATACTAATAATTCAAGCCATGTCCGTATTTGAATAGAGGGAGCTCTGTGTCAAAGGGGAGGTCTTCCTTGCTCTTCTCCACTGCCCTCATACTGCTAGGGAGGTCAAATGGAAGCTTACCTTCAGGATAGACGTTCCCAAAGATGACATCGAAGAATGCACCCTCATTGCTACCATAGCTCACCAGCAAAGCGGTTGCTTGCTCTGCGAGTTCAGGGATGACGGCGGGCCGGTCAAGATACATATCCACAATGCAGGTGGGGACTTGGGAGAATATCTTCGCCTGCCGGGCCTGTTCCTCCGCGGAAAATGCCAAGGACCCGGCGTGGAAAAATGATTCAAAACCGCCAGTGCGAGGCTCGTAAGGGCATTGGAGGCGCAAAAATGCGATTTCGGCTTCCTCCACGGCAGTCAATTCGAATCCCCACTCCTTCACAACTTCCTCACTGATACCCTCCACATAGACCTTCTTGCCAGTGCAGTCTTGCTTCTGAAGAGGGAGAATGCTCTCGGTATTCTTGAGAAGAGTAAAAGCTCGTCTTTGAGCTTGTTCTCCTTCCTCTTTCCATTTAGGCTGCCCAACAATCTTGCCAGCCTCTTCAACATCAACGAACGGGTTCTCGAAAAGACCAAGAAGGAACTTTTCTCGCAGGATGCGACTTACTGACTGATCAATTCGAGACTCAGGGATCAGCTTATCTTCCACGAGTTGAATGATCAGATCAGTACGCGACTCCCCTCCAAATTGGTCGCAGCCAGCATCGAGAATCTTCTTTGTCCGCTCGAGCTCAGTCAAGTCCTCACAACCCCAAGCTCTAGCCGGCATATCCTGACCCATTATTGCAGTATCTGTGATAAGACCCCAGTCGGTACAGATAATACCGTCAAAACCGAGCTTTTCCCGCAAAAGACCGGTCATAACGCTCTTGTTGAACGCAAAACCAACCTCTTCCCACTCGGTGCCTATCGGCATACCGTAGTACGGCATGATATAGCGTGTGCCGGCCTCAATGGCCTTTCGGAAGGGCTTGAGATGATACTCGATATTACTTCCGGGATAAACTTGCTCACGTCCATAGGCAAAATGGGGGTCTTCTCCGTTCATCTGTGGACCACCGCCGGGGAAATGTTTCGTCATAGTAGAGACACTGGCAGAGGTGATATCCTTGCCTCCCTGGAACCCGCGAATATAAGCTTGAACAAGTTCTCCGGACAAATCAGCATCCTCACCAAAGGTAGCGCAGATGCGAGCCCATCGATACTCGGTCGACAGATCAACCTGGGGATGGAGAGACACACGCAAGCCCAGGGCGAGATATTCTTGTCTAGCTATATCGGCAAATCGCTCAACGAGATCTGCGTCTCGAAGAGCCGCAAAACCCAGCGGCTCGGGCCATAGGCTCAGAGAGCCAGCTTTGAATGCAGCTCCGACGTTTTGCGTGAAATGATTGCGGGGATCAGAGGAGATTGTGATAGGTATTCCAAGGCGTGTCTGCTTGAGAGCATGTTCTTGAAGGGCATTTTGCCATCTAACGACATGGATTGGGTCTTGAACTGGCCCAAGAAGGTTGAAATGTGTCATGAATTTTTCTGACACAAGCTGCTTGGTATCTTCAATTCCAAACATCGGGTGGGCTGGCGCAAGGGTTCCCTCAGGCCCAGGCAGGAGCATATTGTGAAAGAGTTGACCGGCCTTTTCGGCTAGAGTCATGCGTCCCAAAAGATCCGCAACCCGTTCATCAATCGACCTCGAGGCATCTCGATAGAGGGGATTGGCCTCTGCCGTTGTGAGAGCGCTCATCTTTGCAAATCCAAAGTTTTATAGACGTATCTAGTGATGGGAGAGAACCATAAGGTAGAGCGGGTGGAACGAATAGCGAGTCGCTGCCAAAGACGCTATATTAACAGAGTTGGTGGATGTGTATTTACGCGCAGCAATATTTAGTTATCACGTCACAACCCCACTATCCCGAAGATTAGCCGGTCGTTCTTGTCTTCCACTTCCCTAGTCGCCAGGACACGGATACGTCGGGAAGGAGGTTGCAGCAGCCCCGCGCGTTTGATTGGATCCCCACCCCCCACTTTTTTCTCTCGACTTTTGCATTGACATTTCTGCATTCCATACATCGCATATGCAGCTGATAATGAACCGAAGAATCAGCCACATGGGGGGAAGTCTGGGGAAGTCTGGGGCAACAGTACTAATGAATACAAGTGATTTACCGAGGAAATACAGAGACTGCCGTAAGGTCATTCGCCGATCGACCTTGCCAAACATCAAATCCTAGCTTGGGACTTTACAATCAGTGACATGATTTTGATGAAGCAAACACAGAAGAACGAGCTGAACATGACTGAAAAGCTCGACATAATTGACAAATCAAACTCGGAATTAATGCGGAATCTGGGAAGTCATATTCATTAGTTTTGGGAAGGCACGATTAGTTTCAATTTAGAAAGGCGCGATGCAGTCAACTCCCGCCCCCCCCCCCCTCTTCTTCGGATTTCAAATCTTCTCTTCTTTGTATTCCTGATTCATTCCTTTTCCCTTCTATCGCCTTTTGCCCCATCCTCCTATGTTAGATCCCGGGAGAAAAGGAGTAGAGAACAGTCACAATATGCATATCTGGAACTTCAAGCAGTGCCTGAGTCACTAACCAAGGTTAGAAAGAACATTCCAGAATATGCCCAGGCAATGATGCTTTTCTGTCGGGGTTTAAGCCCTTGAAAATCATGGAAAGAGTTCTCAAGATTATGCATTATGTCTTGTATGGTTACTGCCGGCCCCACCTAAGCACTTAGTGCCCGGAGATACGGATGCCGTATCCGACCTTCAATATTGCGGGCGGATTACGATGAAATACCTTGACGTTGAATTGAAGGGAATATGGAGTTCATACATATACATCTTCTTTTTTGAAACAAAAGCCCCTCGAAAATGTAGATAGTCCTCGGTCACAAATCAGAATAAATAGATCAATACCAATTACGATCAAGTGTGAACGCGACCAATAATTATCGGGTATTTCAAGGAGGCGAAGCCACCGGCATTAAAAAAGTATGAGCTTCATCAAAAACTCGTGACCGTGAGTTCAAGCTGTACATGTTCCATGAACCGAGAGCGGAGTGAAGGGCGGGGTATAGGTATGGGGTACGCGCAAACTTCTAGCGCCAAGTTATGATCCCGTTTCCTCTGACTTCCGAGGTTGGCACATTTACCAGTCCTGGCGCCATAGTTGAACAACTCACAGGAATCCTGACAACCATTCTGTCTCCACCGCGCCTCGGATAGTTTGTCTTCATCCGACGACGTTTTCCCGTTTCGCGACACTATCAGCTCTCCCACGCGAGGTTCACAGTGTCGCATTCTTGTGTTGCTGGACAGGGAAAGAATTGATGTCTGGAAATCTGGGGACCGAGACGGGTAATCGGCCTAAAAAGCCCTTACAGCGCAATTTCCAGTGCAGAATCTGCGCGCGAAGCTTTACCAAAAGCGAACATTTGCTGCGTCATGTTCGGTCACACACCAAAGAGAAGCCGTTCAAATGTCCTGACTGCGGCAACCGTTACAGCAGACAGTAAGGCAAGCCATGCTTGACCACTGATTACGTTGCTAATGTTTTCATGAAGGGACATTTTGATACGACATCGACGGGACGTGCGCTGTAAAGCTCCCTCCAATGCTAGCGAACCAGCGAGTGCATTCAATGAGCCGGTACCGATCGTCCATACACCGGCGACAGGACATGACATTGATGCACCAACATTGGGCCCAAGAAGTCCAGTTTCCCAGCAAACAGATAATACAAATATGTTTGATTTTCCTCTGCCCAGACTCGCGATTTGTCCACAAGCCCCTATTGGTCATACTAATCCACCGGCGGCAAGAATAGAGCAAGGTTATCCAGGCGACCTGGGCCCTACCTTTCCGCCCGGTCCAAATCTCATGAATGATGACTTTGCTGCATGGATATTTGGCTCAGAGTTCAACAGTGGAGAATATGAAATGGACGTTTGTCTCTCAGGCTCTGATTTGATGACGCAAGAGACAAATGGAGATCTGATGGATCCAGAAATCCTCCAACTTCAACACGTGAGCTCTCTGTGGTTTACTAACGTCTGGAAACCGTCATGGAGCGAAACACCACATTCAAGTCTTGAAGACCCGGCGCAGGGTGGAAATGCAACGCTCGATGAACAGTATCGACAGAGCATCCGGAAAAAACTGCAAATAGCTTCGTATGAGCCCACAGTACCCTCGGCTGATACGTTGAATATGTGTATCCACTATTATTTTACTAAGACACAACCTGTGTTTCCAATCGTTCATCCGGCCACTTTCATGCCATGCAAAGCAAATGCAAACCTGATAATCGTGATGTGCGCCTTTGGGCTTCTATTTACTGGCTCTGATAATGGTCTGCAGCAGGGTCTTCATTTCTTCGAAAGGATCCAGAAGGCTTCGCTACAAACCTGGGAGAATTCTGTCGGCAAAAGTCGAGAAATGATAGTCTCGATAATTTACGGGGCATCACTGGCACAGGTATTTGGCATGCTATCAGGTAGCGCAAAAACACTGCTCAATGTCGACGCGTTCCATGGACCACCAATATCATGGGCCAGGAATCTGAAACTTGATCAACCAGCGGTTGAGATCCCCATTGAGTCCGAAACAGGGGGCACGCTGCTTGAGGAACAATGGCGGAGCTGGGCCCGTCGCCAAGAGATGATTCGCGTGATGCATGCACTTTACATCGTTGACGCTGAACTTTCCAGCATTCTACACCATGAGCCCATTCAAAGCTTTGAATCCTATACATTCTCCCCCACTTGCTCAGAGACTGTGTTAATGGCACCGAACGCAATCGATTGGAAACATAAATACCTAGCAGAGACTCGCCAACTAAGGGACCAGCCATCTTCGTTTGACGGTCGAATTCTTATATCAGATCCGGATAGCCTTCGCCGAATCCCCGCACATAGCCGATTCACTGCCTATGCCGTGCTAGAAGGCATCAGTATGCGAGTCATTTCATGGCGGAAATCTCTCGCCGAACAGGTTCCAGCCACAAGGGAGTTTGATGACCTTCTCATTGCCTTCTATACGCGATTCCTGGACCGTCGGGAACAACAACCAAGGCAAGACTCCCTTCAACTGGAAATTCTGTGGCATCTTGTCTATATGGAAACATCCGCCGATTTCAATCTTCTGGAAAAGGCTATCGGTCGTGAAGGTGCCCGGCTAGAACCAGCTGAGCTTTCAGCTATTATAGCCTGGGCAACTTCTCAAGATGCCGAACGATCCATACTCCATGCGTCCATGATTCAGAAGCATGTTCAAACCATGAGTGTTGTCTCGGAATTTGCGATCCATGTTCCGCGCGCCCTCTTCTGGGCAGGGTTGGCACTAATCTGCTACATGCGCTTCGGGTCCAAATCTAATATGTCACCCGAATCTTCTCCTCCGAGCAATCATCACTTCCCAGAGCTTGCTTTCTTTGGTATGGGTGAATTCATGCCCATCACCGGGATAGGTGAGCGTAGATTTGATGGTGCTTTCTCCCAGAAAACCTTACTCTTCTCAATGATTGACCTACTGGACCGCATTGGACATTGGGAGCTTGCTCGCAAATTTGCCAGTATTTTAAGGGCTTCCACTGTCTTCGTATCTGATAATCATGAGATCCGAATTTAATGATACTTCTTTCTGTGTACAAGAATACCATTCCGGTCATACCATCACAGACAGAAGAGCTACCAGTCACCAATTTCAACCTCAAAATTTTAAATGAACTTGCTTCCCTCGAGACTCCATGTCATCAATCTAGTCTCGGAGAATTCGCGCAAACCAGCAAGGGCATTATTGCGCCCCCATCCACTACCTTTCACACCGCCAATTGGGAAGGTAGCTAAGTCATCAAGTTAGCGACCGTGCAAGAAAATTCAAGACAATCTACTCACGCTCATCATGTGGTGTCATATTGTTGGTATGAACTTGACCAAATTCAAGTTCCTGTGTCATCAACCAAGCTCGGTTGAAGTCTTTAGTGTGTATAGCAGCGTTTAAGCCATACTTGCTATCATTGGCCAGTTCGATTGCGTGTTCATCATCGCGAGCAATGAACAACGCAGCGGAAGGACCAAATGATTCTTCATTCCAAAGGGTCATCTCTTTTGTGAGACCCATCAGGATTGTCGGATGCAACTTCGCAGCGCCCATCTTCTCTGGCTTGCCCACGAGGAATGTCGCTCCCTTTTCCTGTGCATCGAGGAGCTTTTCCTGGCATGCTTCCACGATGCGGGGGCTGACACCGTCGGTGATTTTGAAAGATTCTGCCTCTTTGATCAAATGCTTTTGAAATTCCGCGGCAACGCTCTCAAGGACGATGATTCGTTCTGTCGAGAAGCAAAGTTGTCCGTGGTGGAGGTAAGCTATAGTAACCGTCAGTTCGCTACTGAGCAATTTGTGCCCACTGAATGATGAGATACATACCTCCGGCAATACAACGTTTGGCGGCAGCAGGTAGATCCGCATCATCAAGGACAATAGCGGGTCCCTTTCCACCCAGCTCCATAAAGATCGGCTTAAGGTACTTCGCACAGACTTGGCCAACCATCCGTCCGACTGCTGCACTTCCGACAAACTCGACCTTGCGAATTGCGGGGTGCGCAATGACAGCCTCGGTCACCTCGGCAGCCTTCTCTCTGGTCGCCTGGATCACATTTACAACGCCCTTGGGAAGACCCGCCTCTTCAAAGATTTTGACCAGCATATGATGCAGCTTAGGACAGTTCTCCGAGGCTTTGAACACCACAGAGCATCCGGCCGCAACAGCGGTCGCAATGTTTCTCGCACCCAAGATAATGGGTGAATTCCAGCTACATTTCCGTTTTAGCGACAAACTATCATCCCGAGAATTAGAGATACATACGGCGCAATAACCAAGACCGGGCCAATTGGCACTGTGAAAGCGAGTGGCAAGACATCAGATGACTCGCCCTGTGGTATCTCACCCTTCAACGAGGTAATACAAGCGGCAGTTTCTTGAATTAAGCCAACAGCCAGTTGTATATTCTTTTTCGCCAGTAGCTCGGGCGCACTGGTCTCTGCCATTTGGATAGCGGCTAGCTCTTCTGCATGGCTTTGAAGTAAATCGGCGTATCTCATCAGGAGTTCTCGTCGATCCCTGGCAGGAGTCTTTTTCCAAGTCTTAAACGCAACGGCCGCAGCATCAGCAGCCGCTTTGGCGGTTTCAGCATTGGCTGACTCGGCAAGGTACACATCTTTCTGTTGCGCATAGCTAAAGACTGGGAACTTGTCGCCAGGTGAACCGGCTGTTTCCACACCGCCAATGAGCAAGGGAACAATGGGAAGGTTTTCGGTTGTTTGAGACATGCTGGGAGTGAATCGCTATACTTGTTCAGTGATGTTGAAGTTAGTGATGTCAAGATCCAGAAGGCTCTTTTGAGAGCCGAGTTACCTGCTTATTGGTCGAACTTATACATGCAGTGGCTGAGTTAAAAACCGGAAAAGCCGGAATAAAGCTAAATGGTGACGTGGGACTGCAGAAGCGGGGACGGAGCAGTGCTTTCCCCGCCTTCCCCTCCCCCGCCGTGTGTTAGTGACCGAGGGCCCCACGCTGTGGTTTAGTGGGTACCTCAACTATGTGACAAGCCATCAGAGGAACTTGGACTGAATGGGTATCATAAGGTCAAGATGTGATATTAAGTATAATTTCATCTCTGGTTTGTCCCCAATTGCCGGATTAGAAATTTGAAATTCATCCTACTCCCTCGCCTTTTGTTACCTTCCAATTCCCTTCATCTTAAGCCGAAAGTTTAGAATGGAGTCTTGGACTTTTCACACCATTCGTCGTGGTGACCCCAAATATGAAGCAGCACGATGTGGTGCAGTCTGGAATGGTCGAGTCCCAGATCGATGCCCCGAACTGATCACCTACCCTGAGAATGATGCTCATGTTCAAGCAATCGTTCGCTACGCGAAAGAAAAGAAATTGAGCATCGGCACCAAATCAGGTGGTCATTCATGGACAGCCTCCTTTCTCCGCGATGGGGGCATCATGGTCGACCTTGTGAAAATGAACAGCTTCACCTTCGACGTGAAAGCCCGTGCTGCAGTTGCCCAGCCTGCGACGTATGGCTCGGACCTCAATGCTGCCCTCGTCCCGCACAACCTCATGTTTCCTGGAGGGCACTGTCCGACTGTCGGACTGGGAGGCTTTCTGCTACAGGGAGGCTTTGGGTGGAACTCGCGCAAATGGGGTGTCGCATGCGAAAGCGTCATGGCGATAGACGTGGTCACGGCGGATGGTGAGCTTATTCGTGCAAGCCCAACCGAGAACTCTGAGTACTATTGGGCTAGTCGTGGTGCTGGGTGTGGCTACTTTGGTCTTATCACGCGCTTCTATCTTAAGCTCTATACTCTTCCCCAGGGTATCATGACCGCGCGGTATACCTTTGAGACCTCCGACCTGGACGAAGTTCTTGCTGCTATCGACGGGGTCTCCGAGTCTGTTTCCCCCGATCTTGAGATCGGAATGTTTGCCGCGCGAGATCAGGATGGTATCATGGGTCGGCCGACACTTGCAATCACGGCTGATGCGCTTTCCGATACGGAAGAAGAGGCGCGCATCGCTCTCAATCTGTTACATGATCTACCCGTGATGAAGAAAGCGATCAAGTCGGCTCCGTTTGTTAGTTGTACGCTACGGGAAATGCTAAAGCGATTCGATGATATACTTGACAACCGTGGACGACGATATGAGGCCAATAACCTGTGGACAGATCTACCTGTCACGGACCTACTGCCCAATTTCCACAAGATCATCGATGCACTCCCCTCAGCACCCTCCCATCTCTATATGATGTGGTGGCTCCCGATTAAAGGCCGCCCGGAGATGGCGTTCTCCATGGAGGCACGTCTCTACGTCGCTCTCTATGCGATTTCCACGGATGCGGGGCAGGATACTAAGAATTCTGGATACGTGATTTCTTCTTTGGAGAAGATGGAGCACTTGAGAAAGGGAATTCAACTCGCTGATGAGAATCTACCGGGCCATCCTGGAAAGTTTATGCGAACGCAAAACTATGTCAGATTGGAAAAGTTGCGCCAGAAATACGATCCGGAGGGTCGATTCTATGGTTATATTCGAGTACCCACTGAGTTCGAAGCTGCCCTTTCTTCATTGTGAACGCGAGAACCTGGACTTATAGAAACATACTATTGGGTCATTTGTAATCTATCTGGTGCTATAAGAATGGAATCTGTGCCACTATAGCAAAAAGAGGTCCAGTCTAATCATGAATTATATTTTGAAGACTTCGAGCTGAAGCCCGCGACATTCACGGGCCATTCCATCAACTTTGACAGATTAGAATCGCCGAGCCCCTCTATCAAGGCATTAATTTTCGTGATTTCAACACCAAAGTTCTTCCCAAGATACCAGAGGTCATCCAGAAGTGTGAGCAGCAAATATAGATGGGCAAGAATGGTAAAAGACAAGCCAGTGAGTATTTGCGGACCATGATTCGAGTCAAGGGACGAGATGAAAATTTCCGGAACAAGGTGCGGCCAAGATGTAATAGCCGCGTCCTCAATCTCGGCTTGAATGTCACGATCAGATGAACACGCTTCGATACGTTGAAGTTCAAGCACATATATGACTCGCATATACATCTGTTCAGCAACATCAATTGCTTGGCTCTGTGCCTCAAAGAGGTCACCTAGCTGAAGTATTTCGTCAGACCCAGGACTGGAACCAGAAATTTGGGATGGGCCAAGACCATCACCGACTTCAAGCATTGTTGCTTTCAGGGTACCCAAGAATCCTCTAAGACTTGAAATTGCTTGAGGTGCCCCGACCGCAAATGCAGAGAGATTTTCTGATCGTATATAGCGCGGTGACACAGCTGATGGGACATGAGCTCGACCGAGTAGCTTCCAGTCTTCGTTGGCGTTGTTAAACATCAAGAGAGGCCTCAATCGCCCTAGTTTGAGCGTTTTCCAAGAGTGCCGCGCAATGGAGCTGACGCCGCGAACTAGTCTCAGCCACTCTATACGGGGCTCCTCTAAACGATGGAGCGAATTCGGGGAGGTATTTTCCCTGGAGACTTGTGATGTCTGGGTAGAGAGATCCAGATTCTCGATCCGCAGCGAGCCGAATGCAAAGCCGACGATCAACATTGATCCAGCAAATAACACTTCTGCACTAGTCTCCTCAATAGAAGTCAATTTCTCTTGCAGGCCCTGTAGACCTTTTTGGTGATGCTCAACCAAATGTTGAAGTTTAATCTCATCTGAGGTCATTGCTGTTCGCTGATCCGGTCTTTGAGTTGTCAAGATATCCAAACCTGCTAGTGCCAAAAGTAGGTGCATGAGAAAAGGATTATTGGAAGCGATTTCCGGAATCACACGTTCCCACACCAGGATCTTGCGAGGATGGAGACTTAGGTTTTTCGAGGTATGCAAAAGGTAGTGTTGCAGAAGATTCAGGTCATGCATGTTCAAACCTCTGGTACCGAGGTCAGGATTGGCTGCCCAAGATTCAGGTACATTAAAATCTAGCGGATGGATGGAATTTTCAGGCAAGCTTGACGGTATGCCCGAACTAATTCCATCTTGATGCATCAGAGAGCGACGAGCTCGAGGCTGTCTTCTTGCCTGGTCACGTGTCTCCTGTGGTTGTGGAAAGGTGCATTCATCTCCCCTGACGGAGCAGGCACCACAGATTGGTCGTTCTTCATCACACTATCGCGATCAGCCTTTGTTTAGACGAGCGGGGTCTTTTCCTTGGTACCTTGACACGGCGATTCTTGCATGGAAAACACCCATTCCTGGATTTTGTGTGGCTGATCCGATGCTTCGGACGCCTTGTCAAATTCGACATTGGACAACAAGGGGTTTGGGCCTTTGATGCGTGACGTGGCGCAATCAATAGCCTCATATGTGGAAGAAATACCTTGACATGGTAAATATATAATGCGAGGCAATGGTCAAGAGGCTGGATTGACTTCTGAGGTACGTGAAGAATGTATGTCAAAGCGATGTGGCTGGAAAGTGCGGGTCTAGCTGGTTGAAACTCTACCGCGGTTCTGTCTACCCTCCTCTCAAGGGTTGCCATGGTACGACTATTTTCGAAGTATCCACTATATTCGATTTTCTGAATTATTCAGGTCTTCCAAGGTTGGGATTGATACTTGTCAACGTATTTCTTTGGGGAAATTTCAACTTAACATGAACAGAACGGTATCAGGCAAGGCGTAATTATCGAGATTCAGATTAGTGATATTGTAGGGTACATATCCACAAATTTAATTACTTGATATGTCTAATATGTAGTTGATCAAGAAGTGACATCAATATACATCTATGTCGGATTTGTCCAGCTTCTTCAAGCCTTGGACATTGGGTCTCTGTGAGTGAATCTTTCCTCCGTCGACATAAGTTGAAGCTCACTATCCCTCTTCCTACCCTGCGGTAGGAAAGAACCAGGATAGACAATGATCAATACTATGCCTGTCAAGGACATGAGACACGCATCAAAAATGTATAAGAGATACTCTCTTTGCATAATGAACCCATTGTTCCCCTCAACAAACTCGACGACTCGAAAGACCGATCGCACTAGAATGAGCAGGCATGCGATATAGAGCGCCCACATTACAGCCTCCCATGTCATACGAGTTTCGGGGCCTTGCGACCGTGTGCTTGAGACATGGGTATACCGCGGCTGCCTCTTGAAACGCCAGTGGAACACGGCGGAGATGAGAACGAAGAATCCAAAGAAGAGAAGCTGAACCACCAACCCGCCAACAACAATATTGGCTCCAGTGTTCATAGCGGAAATTGATCCAGCAGCCATATAACCACCACCTGTTGACAATCAGTACTTTGATAATTGGTAGGCACCCGGGATGTCATACCTCCACATTGCATAAGGAAGGATATCACATCCCCAACAACAAAAGTTTTCGTTAGAAAGCGAACTGGAACGATAGATTGCTTTTCAGCGCCGAGTTTGACAACAACCCGACCGAGTGTCATGTATATAGAAGCGGCAAAAAGAGGGGGAGCGACCAGGATGAGCATGGTCTGGACAATGTATGGTCCAAGTGCCATCGTATCGAAGTGGGAAAAGATGCGAGCAATATAACCGGCGCATTCAACTGTAGCAGTGTTAGTGGGTTGAATACGAATTGGAAGCTTGAATCTCACATAATAACCCCACGATGAACGGGATGAAGAAGTAGGTGCGATTGCGAACCAGTCGAACTAAGTGGAGGATGGAAAGAAGAAGAAAAAATCCAGCAAATATTGCTGCAGCTGGTATGGATGGTGTATACCGATAGAGAGCGAAATCTAATCCGCCATCGTTAGTGGTTGCAGACATGTTTGGCGGCTTGAGAGAACTGTAAGAGAGTGACAACAGGATACTGGATTTATGCATATCTTAGCGGGTGGTCTTATATATCAATAATTTCTGCACTCTTCGAAATTTCCCCTGAACATGGAAAATTTAACATCAACATTCAAAGTATACGAGAATGCGAGAACCCTGGAGTGCGAGAATACGAGAATGCGAGAATGCGAATGCCAAGAACAACCTTATCTCCCGCAACAGGACTATGGATCTACAGATTGGTCTTTTTTTAGCTTGACTCAATCCACTTCATATCTAATGAGAGCCTCGAAGCCTGAAGACAAAGTCTTGCAGAAAGCCTCGGGGTTAATTTGCCAAGGAACTGTCGTATTCGATCGAGCCTCGGCATCCTTCCTAAAGCTCTAAGCAAATCTTCATAGTAGAGCCGACTCCATCCATGAAAATGGGTGAATCCAAAATTTAGTAGAGATTGTTCCACTAATATCACCCCAGGCAGGCTCAGAACTGAAAGTAAATGAGTTTGCTGTCTCATATACTCGGGTGCTCTTTTCGTCTCCCAACGATATGATCAATTATACGAAACCTTGAACCAAATCACGAAGTCTCGAGAATTAGTTTAGATGCGGTCTCAGGGCTTACTTGTGAACATGTTATATCTAAGCTCGATCGACTACTGTGTAACTGTACCGAGTGGACTGCTCATTGACGGGGCTCTGAGATGGAAATGGTGAGGTCAAACCCCGCCCTCACAAAAGCGGCGGCAAGGGAGCCCCACGTTCGCGGGGAACTGGCTTCAGCGTCATATGCAAATAAGATAGCACTTCACTGAAGAACTTAGTTCATTGATCACGACATTAGATATCTTTGTACCATCGTTTATCCTGATATACATTTATGAAAACTGTCTCCTTGAAAGTTATTCATCTCAAGCGAAAATGTCCAAGGAATCACTAGCGCTTGTTGCTTACGGCCCCATCAGTCATGGGCAATGGAAATTACAGTCTGTTACTCCGCGCTCGATTAAGCCAGACGAAGTTCTAGTGCGGCTGGTAGCCAGTGGAATATGCCGTGCAGATATTCATTTCGGCGATGCCGCGACAGAGGGAAATTCGAATCCGGGGATTTATTATCCTCGCATTTTGGGTCATGAGGGTGGGTGACCAGCTCAATTTCACTTCTGGAATCTGGGAATATTAACGGTGCCTCAGGATCTGGTTTTGTCGAAAAGGTTGGGAGCGCGGTGAGGAGCGTGAAGATAAATGACCCAGTTATCATGTCCATTGCATCTTGCGGAGAGTGCTACAATTGTGACGATGGCCACCCGGCGTACTGTGTAGATGGGTTTAAACACAACTTTATTGGGGAGAAGGGGATGTACTCTACGTCAAACGACGGCAACTTTGACATTGCAGCGTCTTTCTTTGGACAGTCGAGTTTCGCCAAAATGGCGATTGTTAAAGCACGCAGCATTGTCAATGTCTCTGGTTTGGGCGTGACGACCGAGGAACTCAGGCTATTGGCACCACTTGGTTGCGGTGTCCAGACTGGAGCTGGCGCGATGACGAATATCGCTGATGTCCAACCCCATCAAGACGTGGCTATCCTTGGGACAGGAGGTGTTGGCCAAAGTGCAATCATGGTAATATCCCTTCCATTCATTATACCCGTGTATATCTAACATGGCGTATAGGCGGCTACGATGCGTCAGTGTCGAACAATCATCGCCATCGACCACACTAAATCTCGCCTGGAACTCGCAAAGACCCTAGGAGCAACACATACCATTGACACGTCCGATCCAAACATTGACCTGGTCGCGGAGGTGCGCAAGATTACCGGAGGGAATGGTGTTCATGTGTCTTTGGACACAACTGGGGTGCAGAAGCTGGCTAAAGCTTCATGGGAGTTTGTGCGGTTCCTCGGCAAGGTCTTGCAAGTCGGTCTTGCAAAGCCTCTAGATCAATGGGATGTTTCCATGGCGGATCATATGAATTCTGGAAAGCAAATCATTGGATGTGTACAAGGTGATGCCATTCCTCAAAATTATATTCGTGAGATGATAGGGTGGTATAAAGCAGGGAAGCTTCCAGTGGAAAGAATTGCCAATTTCTATCCTGCAGAGGAATACCGTCGAGCATTCCAGGATATGGAGGATGGGAAGACTATCAAGCCCATCTTGGTCTGGAATGATTCATGTCAGTCTAAGATCTAGTTACTTTTTTTATTCTCAAAGTCAATCAAGTCCCGTTAACACCTGAGGTAGAGATGCGATTTCGTTGGATTCAGATTTAACAACTTCAAGTCCAGTGACTACAGGATATAATGACCTGCTGCTAAGCCCTCGCTCGTCCCACTTCCTCCGCACACGATCTACATGAAACGAAAGTGAAGCAAAGTGGGCTACTATCTCGGCCTCGGCTCTAAATCAACGCCGACAATGATTGAGCGGGACATCGGAACTCCTTTCGTGTCCGTATGGGTCTAGTGGCCCACGTTAGAGCTGAGCGCTGAGCGGCCATGAGATGGATTCCCCGCATTTATGACGGCCTTTCGTTTAGCCAGTCAATGATCGGCAAGCTACGTGGGGCAAATTACCACTAAGCCCGTTCCTCAGCAATACCTGTGGATATTGTGCGCGTCTCGGATGTCGAAGAACTAGCTTCCGTTTAACACGCATGATACCCAATTAATGATTATCAAAACCAGTACGTAATGATTGAAAAAGTATACTATAAAGGCATCTTAATTGCTTTGTACATGAACGCTAGAACTCCGTCTACACTCTACAGAGACCATCGCCAAAATGGACATCCAACATGTTATCCACGAAAATCAAAAAGTCCCCGTCACCAAGGGTCTTGCCCCGAAAGACGTATTTCCCGGCTTTGACGCCACACCCCGCATATTCATCGACGAAGGAATGAAAATCGAGTATAACCATCCCATCAAGCTCCGCGATGGAGTCCAGCTCCGAGCAGATATTTACCTTCCAGAAAACCAGTCTGAAAATGTCAAGTTACCCGTCGTCCTCGTCTACACGCCATTTGGCAAGCAGACGCCATTTGACATCTCGAAGGTGCCGACTTCCCGAGACTTCGATCCAGGATATCACGGTGTGACATTTTCGAAATACCTCATCTTCGAAGCTACAGACCCAGCTTTCTGGACGAAGAATGGCTTTGCATATGTCGCCGTTGACTCTCGGGGTAGTTTTGCTTCGGAGGGAGAGTTCTTTTCTTTTCTTACTAAGTCTGACGGACGCGATGCGTGCGATGTCATTGAATATCTTGGTGAGCGGCCATGGAGCAATGGCCGGGTTGGAATGATTGGGGCTAGTGGGCTGGGACATATTCAATGGTATGATATTCAAGTCACTCATTCACTCATTTCTACTAACCCGTTTCTTACCTTTGTGATAGGCATGCTGCTGCTAACCGCCCGCGCCACCTGGCCGGAATTATGGTGCAAGATGCATATGTTGATTTCTATCGTGAAGTTGTGTGCAAGGGAGGTGTCCCTCATATGAATTTCATTGAGCTCTTGTCTTCGATGTATATGGCCCAGTCAAATGAGCAAGGTTGTCCCAGAATTGATGTGGTGAGAGCCATTGAAGAGCACCCTCACGATAGCGAGTTTTGGGATATCTTTAGGCCAAATCTGGATCAGATCACTTGTCCTCTTTATCTGATTACCAGCTTGGCGGATAAAGGTATTCACGTCCCTGGATCGGTTCGTGGCTATCTTGCTGCTCAGTCATCTACTAAGTATATTGAGCTTCATCCGTGAGTGTATTATTTCTTCCTATATTCCTACGTGGGAGAAGCTAACACTGGAAACAGATATTTGAAATGGGAGTGGCAGCTCACCGCGGAATCACAAGAGCGCCAACTTGCGTTTTTCAACAAGGTCTTGAATGGTCCGGATCAGAAAGCTGCCGGTGCAGTAGACTACTGGCCACCAGTTCGTCTGCATGTTACAGATAAACATTACTCTGGTAGCTGGCGCAGTGAAAATGAGTTCCCAATCGCAAGAACCCAGCGGACGAAATTCTTCCTTGGTCCAAACGAGGATCTTCTCAAGGATTCTCTGGTTGGTAGTGACTCCGCCACATACGACACGAAAACAGGATCTGTGGCCTGGCAGCACACATTCGATAAGCCTACCGAAATCACCGGATCATCTCGTCTTCACCTGTCGCTTTCCATCTCTGAGAGCTCAGACGCAGACCTTTTTGTCACTCTCCAAAAAGTTAATCGCGATGGCCAGATTGTCAAATTCCCATACCACTCTTTTGTGAACGATGGACATGTGTCTTGGGGCTGGTTACGAGCTTCTAAGCGGAAGCGAGCAGACAATCCTTATGGTGATGAGGTGATGCACACTTTCCTTGAGAAGGACCTGCAGCCATTGAAGCCTGGCGAGAAGGTGGAAATGGATATTAATCTTCAACAAACTGGTACCCTGTTCCGTCAGGGTGAGACTATTCGGGTTGTTGTTCAAGGCCGGGACTTCAATGAGTATAGCCCTGGTTGCCAAGTGCCACGCGCTGGAACTGGTTGCAATGTTGGTCAGCACACCATCTTCATGGAAGGTAGTTTTATTGAGTTGCCGATCGTTCCGTTCAAGTACGCCTAGTCGCTACTTTATGGCACTGAAATGTGAATTGATTGAGACCAGTTCCCAAGGCTCTATCTTATCAGCTGCGGGGGCGTGGAGCCACGTCGGTTCGAGTCCGGTTCGAGTCACCGAGCATGTTTCGTTCCATATGTCCTTCCCTAAGGTGTTTCCTGAAGAAGAACGCAAGAGTCTCTAGGTATTTTACAAATCATGAAGATATATACTCCACAAGAGTACTTAGTGAGTCGCTTATATGCAGCTATATTAAAACGAGAAGATAGGTATGTATTGATATGAGCTATAACATATTATCGTCTCATATAGAGAACGGAAACTCCATACGGAATAGTGGTATGATATAATATATACAACCCTATAACATATGACGATTGTATCTTACGCAATCTTTTTCACACCTATGGTGCTGGCATTTCACAACGAAATACCTGATTCGATTGGTAATACAGTAGTCCTGATTTGTAATAATCAGGCTATCATGTCCATTACCTGAAACGGAGTAGACTTTATCGCCGGGCATGATCGCATATTCTAACTTCTAATAAGCAATAAACTGGAATTATTCTTGTATTAGAGCCCATCCAAATTGACAGCCAGGGGCCTGTTAGCAGTTCAGATATATGCATCCATTCTATCTAGTGCGCCCGTAGGATCCAATTCGTAGTCTACCAATTGGGTATGCCGTGCCCTAGAAAAGAGGTTTAAACGCTTTTCGCTGAGCCCCTGGGCATTCGTTTCTTCGCCCGTCCACACCGCTTCCGGCAACAGCGCTCCGCTTTGATAATGTAAAATGACCGCTTATGACATTAACACTTTACATCACTTCCAAACATCAATATCATGGCAGCATTACCGTCCAACCTCCAAGTGCTTGCACAAGAAGTGTTTGAACTACTGAATGCTCGAAAAGAAACCGTGTCTATCATGGAAACGGTGGGTTTTGCTGACCATTTCCTGCTATAACCTATTTGCTTATCATCTAGGCGTCTGGAGGACTCATTTCGGCATCCCTGATATCTCGTCCAGGAGCGTCGGCGATATATAAGGGCGGTCTTACGGTATCCTTTCCCTGTTACTGACCAACGGGGCAGTCATTTACTTACGAACATAGGTTTATACCCTGGAGTCACGCCTTGCCTTTGCTGGCTGGACACCGGCCGACATCGAGAATTACCGCGGTCCAACGACTGATATTGTGGCCCAGCTGGCTGGTCACGTCCGACAATCCCTCAAGTCAACCTACGGTTTGAGCGAGAGTGGAACCGCTGGGCCGACAGGCGGGTCATCCAAGAACCGCACCCCGTAAGTTTGACTTGGGTTTGGAACGAGACAAAGCCTAAGACGGGTAAGCTAACGACCTTCAGTGGTTACGTGGCCGTGGCAGTGTCAACTGCGCAGAGGACGTACACACGTGAGGTTGAAACAGGCGATGACGATCGAGAAAAAAATATGATTGCCTTCGCTATGATAAGCTTGGAGCTGCTGAAAGAAGTTTTGCTGAAATGATTTGAAGCTGCACGTTTCGGCTTCTATGAATCCTTTTAAGGTAAATCGAGTAGATTCGAGTACATTTAATAGGTTACCTTTTCACAATATGAACAATGCGCTCCCAGGAAGCCGCACAAAAAGGGATTATTCACCAACACATGATGCCGTTGATATCAGACTAATTGCTGGTTCTCCTGAGAGGTTCCAGCTTCTCCTTTTCAAGGAATCTCCGCGTGCGTATGCAAGCAGGTAAGCGAGTCAGCTGCCACCCCGGGTGGTACATACGGCTACATGTTTCAGGGAGCCAGATGATCATAGATTGAGTTATGATTTCTTGAAAAGCTATGTTTATTGGGTGGAAAACGCGGAGAGGTTCCGATCTATTAATAACCATACTCAAGCTCCTGTTCAAGAGCGAGAATGGCAACACGGTATAGAGCCATTCTGGCACTATTGGGATGAATTGTCTTGACTTATTTCGTCGGCAAAAACTGTGTGGTATCTTGAGTAGTAAAGTTTCCGTTGGCTAGACTTGTGTCTGCGAGTGTGACTTGTTTCGTAAGATCTCTACAAAGGTATTCGAAAGTAGATTTACCACTACACTCTTAAGACTTTTGTTCCCGAACCTAGCCTGAAACTTACTAGTCCAATTCAAGCCAGTGCCCAGTAATTTCTGTTAGGCTGTATTTTTACTATGGGCTTGCCTCATAATGTATGTAGCTGCACGTGAAAATTCAGGGTGGAATAGTATAGGCTTAAATTTTTACATGTAAGGCTCTCGCTATTAGACATAGCATAGCCGATGAGATAGCCGATCTATATACTAATTCATGAGTAAAGGAAGGAACGGGATTAGATTCATGCATATCCGTAGGATTTCCCCTTTAGATATAGTACTTCACCAGGCTAGGACTTTATTCTTATCCCGCTAATCATTATGCGGTGGCACGAAAGGTTTGAAAGTGGAAGAAATTAATTAGGATGGCTTGCTTTCTAACTTCTAAATGCTGGTTTTGTTATTTAAAGCAAGCCGCAAATTCTATCAAAAGTAATAGGTCTAGAATAGTTTCATGGATCTCTAGGTTTGTAGAGCTAAGCCGTATTCCAAGGAGTAAGCGGTATGTAGCAAGTGCCATAGTCCATTAGACAAGCGAAAACGTTAGAACAAGACACTTAGTTAGGTTAACATGGTATTTCAGTAGATATTCCGAGATTATCTTACGTATCATAAAGCTCCAATTTCAGGGTTTATCATTTACATAACTATGAAGACGCGACTGCTTTTGGATGCGGATAGCGTAGTATAGTTTATTGAGGCGAGCTGCTGACTTGGCTGCTCCCACACTTTTCTTGGGTCGTGCGCAGTGGGTGCATCATGCTACTCCGTGAGAGCTCAATGACTGCTCAGGGTGTGCTCAGTTTTATTCAGTGAGCAAAAAGCGGCAAAGGGTGAGCACTACAACGGAAATGGAAATCAGAAATTGCCAGACATTATCCTGTATATATGTGGGGCAGCATGCATGACTCAACTTGGGATACCCCGCGGACACACCTACCGAATGATCGGGTGCCCATACCGACGCTGTAAGACGTCTATCTCCGATATCGCGACTCACAATTCCAATCATATCCTTCAATTGCAATAGTTCCCTTCAACCTTCACGTACATACGTACTTATACACACACTTGAGCACATATAACACTCTTCACAATGGCAGCAGAAAAGACAGTGGCGTTCATTGGATGCGGTAGGTGACTTTAGCCCCCAGCAGACCAGGATAAACTGACTCACAAACACTAGGAAACATGGGGGGCGCGATCCTCAATGGAGTTCTTGACGCTGCATTCAAGTCGCCGGATCCAGAGCAACAATCGCGACCAATCTCGAAGTTCATAGCATGCACCAAGAGTGCAGGGTCTGCCGAACGCATTCAAGCAGCCCTCCCAGAAGAGTTCACATCTTATGTGAAAGTGGTTTCCTCCAAGGTTGTCGAGAGTATGCAAGAAGGCGATGTCGTTGTTCTTGGATTCAAGCCATTCATGGCTGATGACGTCCTCAGTATGAAGGGCGTAAAGGAAGCACTTGCTGGCAAGCTGGTGATCAGCCTGTTAGCCGGACAGACACCGCAAAACCTCGTTCAAATTATTGAAAAGTCAGACGCCAGGTCATTTGCGCCTCCGGTGGTGGTTCAAGTTATTCCGAATATGGGCGCAGAGTTCCGCCAGTCAATGACCATCATTCGAACACCTGAGACTCCACTCTCAGCCGAGATGAAAGATATCGTGGAGTGGATCTTTAATCAGGTTGGTTGGATCAAGTATCTCCCTGAAAGCCAAATGGATGTGGGATCTGTGCTCGTGGGCGCAGCTTTGGCCACCCTAACGGTGCCGATCGAGGGAATCCTGGATGGCTGTGTGGCTGAAGGCATTAAGCGTCCTGATGCGATGGAGATGGTCTTGCGGGGAATTCGGGGATTATCAGCCGCGCTAGAGGCAGGCATACATCCTGCTGTTCTACGTGAAAGTATTTCCTCTCCACGGGGATGTACAATCCAAGCACTTCTGGCCCTTGAGAGGGCAGGGAGCAGGGCCGATTACGCCGACGCAATTATCAAGGGGACTCAGCATTTGAAGAAATAAATTTGACTGTGTAAATCCACCCAGATAGTGAAAAGTTGAAATATATAGAAGCTTGAATAGACCAAGGAAAATACAGCCAGTGTATGTAAATGACGGTGCGCCTCCGGGGCGGTTCAAATGACATCCAATGCTCTGGGCACGCAAAATATTCCCCATCATGTGTAGTGTGAAACCTATCCCCACATATCGCCTTCATCTTTAACCAAATCATCCTCGTTCAGGGCTTGAAGATTGTTTCCTCGTTCTTCGCGCTTCCTTTGGCGTCTAGTCACGGTTCGTCCTGGTGTGAACGGGGTTACGGGAGTAAAAGGCATGTACGGGCTATAAGGGGTAGGCATGCCAGTGATAGGCCCGTTTTTTTTGGCGGGCCGTTCCAGGAAAGTTGTCTTCGTGGCTGGCGCACTCTGTTGAGGATAGGCCTGGCGGAATGGCAACGACGACGACGACGACGGGGAATGTGCAGAAGTCGCCAGACTAAGGGGAGCAGGGGCGCGTGCACGGGTGGTCGGAGGGGCCACGACCGGTCCAATTGCTGGTGCTGCCCGGGGGGCAGTTGGAGGGGGACCAGGGGTATAGAAACGTGGAGACATGGGGGGATGTTCTTGGCCATACGACTGGCTTGCTTGGGCATTTGGGGAGGGTAGAGGAGATGAAATACCCAACTTTCGGATGGGAAACTTTGGGGACTTGAGCTTTCCGGCATCGAGGTCGGAAGAGGTGGCTGATTTCGAGCTGAACAATTTGGACAGTCGATTGGAATATCTGGGAGATTTTGGTGGTACCGGTGGTGCTGATACGGAGACCTGTGAAGCCGCACGGTCGGTAAAGGGATTGGAGTACTGGCTGTCTGGCGATGGAGCCAGCGAATCCGAATCCCTCACGGAAGCGACATTGATGCCGGCAGCCTTCTGCGCATCGTGCTCCATCACCGCGGCGTACAACCTTTCCATCTCATCCTCGGCCCTCTGCCGATCGGACGCAACAACAGACTCATCCACAGTCACCATACTGCCGTTGATTGAAGGCTGTGAAGGTCGGGGTCCTCTAGGGATGCTGCCCCAAGAGGTAAAAGCAGTTGACCTGTTCGGACTAGGAAGATTCTGCGTGATTGGAGTGATAGGGCTTGGGTCGATGCTGACTGAAGGCCTCACTGGCTTTAGCATCTCCATCTGCAGCGAGTATTGGGATGACTGAACGGTCCGACGCAGTCGTCGACCAACGAACAAGACCAAGGCCAGAAGAAAAGCAACAAATATCACGTAGGATGCAACGATACTTCCAATCTGAATGGCGAGTAGGGGCCTATCCAGAGCAGGACGTGATTCCGCACTCCTTGGGATCTGGATGTGTGCTTCTACTGCGGCGGACACTGGACTAATATGCACAATCAAAAGGGAACACAGAAAAGGGGAGAACGAGGCAACCGGAGGAGTCATCGCCAGTTCCTGTGATAGGGAAGTGCAGCGGGGAAAAGAAAAAGAGCTCAATTTTAAGTGCCGGCGCAGTCACTATTCTCTGATCGACATGTCGCCGCGTGGGAATGGCGAATCTGGAGAGTGCGAGGATCACATCGTGAGGACGTGATGGGGCGGCAGGGGAGGGGCACTTCGTATAAAACGTTGTGAGCCATCGGATGTGATGAGGTGAAGAGCAGGTTCGGGGCTGCAGGTGCAATTGCAATGAAATACAGCCTGTCGTTGGTCGTCAATACGCGCCGTCATGCACGATTGTCACTCGGTGGGGACCAATCAGGGGTCATAGATGGGTGTGATTGGAAGTGATCAAAGTATGGATCAGCAGTCTCCACTGAGGTCTTGGCACCATTCAACGGAGTATACTTCCAGACTCCAGTTGTATACAAACTCCAGAGCAAACGGTTGTCAACGAGATGATGGCAGCTTCATAACTGCGTTAGCATAGAAAGATCGCTCCTTCCTCTTACACAGGGATCAGGTTGTGTTCCTTCCATTGTTCCTCACATCATTCAACACCATGGCTCTCTTCCAGCTCTTCCATTTCTCAGTCCTCCACTTATTCTCACTAGTATTATCAGCCACATTTACTTCATCCACATGGGCCACAACATTTCATCGATTAACGGCGTCAAGTCCGACAACTTCTATGAGCAAGGCAACGGAATCAATGAGATTTGGGTGGACGACTTGGAAGTGATCTCACGATTGCCGTTCGGCGACTCAGACCTGGGGCAAGCCGGTTGGCCTGCAGGCAACTGGCCGAAAATACCGTGGCATCAGTTCATTATACCCCTGAAACGAGACGTCACCCCCACCAGCAACATCAACAGTGCCAACAGTGCCAATGACACCTTTACGATGACAGAAAGCATTACTTGCTACCCATGTCTGAAAACCTATCCGGAGGTTGGATACTTCGGGATGTACAAGAATTGGAACCCATTCATTGCTGCACTTTTTGGCAATGTGGCTATAGCCTTCGGCATTGTTATTTTGGGATCTCTACTCTTTTTGCTCCAATGGAATGAGGTTGTCATGGATCTGCATCGGTTTATGCCGGATAATGTTGCTTTCGGTGAAGCAGTCACGGAGCCTCCCATCCGCGCTGGAAGCTGGCATTCCATGAAGCCGTGGCTTTGGCGACGTTGCTTGTCTAGACTCCTCATGCTTGTGGCTGGCACCGTCCTTGTCATGTGTGGGATCCCAGGCGCTATGCTGGCCATGAAAGATCGATCAGGTCCTGAGGTTTTCTTCGAAACTTGGAAGGGGATGGCCATCATGATCTGGACAAACGTTGGCTTTCAGTTTCTTATAAACATCGTTCTATTGTATCATCATTGTTGGCGCTACCCAAGGAGAGAGGACGAGGACAGCCTGCGAAAACGTGAGCAGAATCCCGGATCCAAAAGTTTGAGAATTGAAGCCTCGGTCGATCCCGGATTGACTGTTATTCAAATCATGAAGATTGAAGAACCGCAAGCTGAAGAAGCTTAAGAAAATCTCACTGAATGTGAAATTGTTTCCCGACAGGCGAAGTCCCACAGCTTGGGTTCGCCGAAAGGTCTTTGTCACAATGCTGTCTTGCTCTTATATGCCATGGGATGAACGATCAGGCCTGACCGGCGATACCCATATACGAAAGCGGCTCAGAACATGTATATTATTCTTAATTCATTCCAGTCAATGGAGATTCTGCTGCTATGTTACACTCCTCCAGGTCTCTGTAGCTAAGGCATATACATCCATTTCGGTTGTATTCGTACAATACCGTAATCTATCGCTTTTCCTCTTTAGAAAAAAGATCCCGCCACATTTCCTTCCAGCCGTAAGCTTTGTTTTTGTCTTCTTCATACACGCGCACCGACGGTCCAGGGCCAAGCGACCCGAATGCACTGGCTGTTGCCCTCACGGGCGAGCTTGACCCACGAGCGCGTTCTGTTGCTCGCCGTCGTATCTCTTCAGCCAGTTCAGGTGCGACATCCGCAAAACAAGACTTCAACTCGCGGTCGAGATTTGTATACGGCTTTTGAGCAGAGCGAGGGGCTTGGAGGTTGTAGGAGCGTGTGATGGCATTAAGCTGTTTGACAGCAAGCTCATGGTAAGATCGTTCGTTGCCCATGTACTCTGGGTCTCGCAACGGAGGTAGATGAGGAAGTGCCTCTTTTTCGCTCGGGTTCGGTTCGGCTGCGAGGTCCACAGCATCAACCTTTGAAACAATCCGGCCATCGCTTGCTATTTCTGACACCACATTCTCATCTGAGCTTGCAGCACTGCTGTCGCGAAGTGCCGCTTCCAGTTTCGCCTGTTCTGATAAACGTAACTCGGCAGCAGCATAGGCTCTCGCTCGCTGCATCTGGGCTTCCAGGGACCCGCCCTGGCTAGCGATGAGTCTAGAGGCATGTCTCCTCCAATCGGCACGTATCCGCTGCCGGAACCGTCTAACTTCCATAGCAAGTTCCTGCTGCTTTTCGATCCACGGCGGAACGATCTCTTGCTTCTGAATGATTTTGTTCATAAAGTATTCGGTGGTGTCGATAAAAGCACTATTAGCGTTGTGATCCGTCTCGGTATTGACGCCTTTGCCTCGACGAATCTTCTCGAACTGCCCTCGTCTTATCGCATCCTCTATCCGTTCGTTCGCCAGCGACGAAAGGCCCTGGACGGATATGGGCATGGCCATCGCGCCAGGCGATAACTTATCGCGCATCTCATTGCGAATCACTTCCCGTTCTTCTTCCGTTAATCCAGGACCTTTACTCAATGCATAATTGGAGGTCTTTTCCTTCGCCCTGGCGATACGGACACCGGGAGAGAGCTTCGGCTTCGGAGCAGGCTGGAGATTGATCGGACGGGGAATTTTGTAGGGCGTTCGTATCGGTTTGCTGGCGTCATCGAGCATTCTTAGAGCTGAATCTTGCAGGCTTTCTGTTCCTGTCCATGCAGGAGCTGCTGCAGCTTCTCGTGTGCCTTGGCCTGCGCTAGCCTAGAATGCAAACATGCAGGTTAGTCGCCGCGCTCTTAGCGGTGGGTCAATTTGTGGCCATACGGGCATGTCAAGGATAGAGTGAGCGATTGGATTTTCGCTTTTGAAAGATGCCGCCTTCACTCGCTCTTCCAATTGTTGCTTTAACTCCTCTGAGAAACCCGCGTGCTCAATGTTGCGGCGTGCTGAGCTCCCGCCCTCGAGCAGTGCATCCTCTGCCATTTGGGACAAACGACGGGCCATAGCACCCTTCTCCTTCTCCTCATCCTTTGTATCCTCTGCATCATCATGGATTTTCTTTTGCGTCGAGGCAGAAGAGGTGTTGTGTCTGCATAGCAGCGCCGCTGGGAACCGTTTGGATGCGGGTGTTACCGTAAATCGTGATGTATGTAGCGACGATCCGACCTGGGACCTCAAGATTTGCTTTCCGGACATCGCCGTGAGAAGCAAATGAACGACCAAATATCTGTACAGATTCAACACAGAAAGAACAGATATTCAATCAAAGTTCGTAAGAAGTGGCAACCTCATCTTCCAAGTTTACGGCGGATCCGCTTATGTCATCAACTTCCGCGGAGTCGAAACTTCCTGTGATTTTGTTGCTCCTCCGTCGCCGGCGTCAGCTTCCCGATTGTTGTCCACGAACCACCTTGTGACATCTCAATACCTTTTATAGCGAGCGTCCTCGCCCAGCCCTTCATCATGGCTCCCAAGAACGTCACCACCCGGCTCAACCCGCTCCGTCTGAACACCATCAACCACCTCCGCGTCCGCCGGCCGAACCAGAATGAGCAGAACACTTGCGTGACTGTCATGTCCTCGATGCTGAGTATGTTACACCACCTACCCGCCTCAAATCAATCGATCGTTCGCATGTTAAATATTGCGCCATCGCGCATCGCCCATTGCCTATGCGATCTCATCTCCCCATACCTTGAAAGAACCCGACAGCTAACAATCCCTCTTATAGACTGCTGGGCTTCACACGGATACGGCTCCGAGGGCTGTGCGGCCCTCGAGGCTCAATTGCGCAAGTGCATGGACCAACCGGTGCGTCTTCCGACATACTCCCCCTACTCCCAAATTTCAAGTCTTAGATACAGATCCGCATCCACAGAGCACCCTTACTGACCATATACTCCACAATCCAGAAACCGCAAGAAAAGAAGAAGAACACTGTCAACTACCACCTGATGAGAATGTACCCCAAGGTTGTCGGACCCCGGAAGAAGGACGGTGTGTTGGGCTAAATTGTCGCGACAACCGTTCAATGGAGTTTGGGATGTTTTTGCGATTAATCCTGCAGGACGAAGACTTTGATGTGCATTACGTTGCATGTCTGGACTTGGACTCCTTGGGTATTGCATGGGAGTTGGTTCTTTTCTAATCGCACATTTGTACAGTATTTAACTACGTCGAGTATGGCATAGCTTTTGAAAATTGATTGTATCATTACTCTGGATATTCTGCATCGACTTCATCAAGGTTTCTGTGCTGTGTTAAACAGCTTGGAACTTGAGAATGAGCTTCTCGGCTTTGGGATGCACCGTATAGGCATCTATGGCTTCGATGTCGGTATCATCAACGATCGTGGTGCGGAAGTTGGAGTAGATGGCAGCTGTCACCAATTTCGTTTCTAAAACACTGATTAGCTTCATTTCATCAGTAATTACTGTTTGCAATATATTACCTTGCAAAGCGAGATTGCTGCCCACGCACATCCGTCCACCACTACCAAATGCCCAGAACCAACGGCGCCTTTCCTCGAGCTCGGCGGGGGAGTTTTCTTCTTTCAACCATCGTTTCGGCTCCCATGATTCTGGGTTGGGGAAGACCTCCGGATTGCGATGCAATGAGTACGCCTGCGCATTGACCCGCGTGTTCGCCGGAATATTGTCATAGCCCGCCAGCGAGCAAGAGGGCGCGGGCGTTACCCGAGGCTGAATACCTGGAATGGGGGCATGAAGACGCAATGTCTCGGTGACAATAGCTTCCAGAAGAGGCAGGGAGTCGATTGATTTCGCCGAAGGCAGCTCGTTAGACTTGGGGAAAGAGATCGGTGGGTCGAGAGTCTTTAGTTCTTCACGCAGCTTCTCTTGGATCTCCGGGTGCCTTGACAATTGCCAGAACAGATATGTCAAACCCACAGCGCTTGTTTCGAATCCTGCTGTGAGCTGGTCGTACATTTCGCATGCGATCTCATTCCGCTGCTCGGCGGGATCTGGCTTGGAAATACCTGCTTTCAACGCCTGCTTATCAAGGCCCTGTTTCAGCTGCTTATATACAATAGGTTCAAACGCTGGGTCTGTAGAGTCAATCGAGTCACCAGCTTTGGCGCAGAGATCCAGAGCCCAGGCGTCGAGCATTGCGTTGGCGGAGTCGCAGTATTTCGGGATAATTCGAAGACCAATACATTTCATCCATGGAGCCAAGTTGGGAGCCTCTTGATGGTAGAACTCGAATGGCTTGCGGCATAGGTATAGATGTAGCCAGTGCTTGCGGAATGCATGATCTTGTAAATGATTTGTCCCATTCCGTAGGCCGAAGAGGTATCCCGAGACAAAGTCGAGAGTGAGTCCCATGTTCAGATCGTGAACATCCATGGTTCCATTAACGTCTACTGACTCCTGGATAATCGGCAGGAGACGATCAAAGATTACGGCATCCGAGACTATGCTTAGATGAGGCGATGACTGCAGCGTGGACTTCGAGTAGATGTTGGACATCATTCTCTTGCGAGTGGAGTGGGTCTTCGTGCCGACCATCGTGAACATGCTCACGGTGCTGGATTCGTGTGTTAGTTCCTATCTCCTCTTCGATAGCATCGGTGATTACTCACTCAAGTGATCCAAAGACACGAGGATACCACTCATGCTTCTCATACCCACCAGTATACACAGACTTAATGCCTCCATCAACGCAGTTGACGGAGATCTCCGATGGCCCAAGCCGGACAATCGGACCAAGTTTTTCATGTGCAGCTTGGATAGTCCGGTTATTTTGCATTCGGAAGCGCTTCCAAAGCATCCATACTGGCGAGATGGGGGCACTCCAATGCGCATTTGGGATCTTGGCAAGTGGCGACACAAACGCTGGGTAGATGATTCCTTTGTATAGCACAACGGCCGCGACAAGCACAGCCACCAAAAACGTGACCGACATCGCCATGGTTAAGGTCAAGCATTCAGTATAAAACCAGTTGTATAGGCTTCACTCCGCATTTGTGCGATGTGGTTTTCGGTGGGAACCCACGGGCACTTATCTTTTTCCGAGGGTCCCTCGGTTTAGGTAATTGAATCCTACACCCCGCGCCAGGATAGTCTCTTTGCCGGATAAGGACCCGATGTGGTGAACGATACTTTGCCGATGATGTGGGACTGTGGCTTGTAGGTGTACTGGGGTGGAATGCTGTCCAACCAGATTGTGGATGTTACTTCCTCTCTCCACGCGATACTGATAAACACGCGATAAGGACTGAGATATCAATGACATAATGGGCGATTGGATTTCCGATTGCCGACGGCATACTCAATTCCATCATTTTTTTGTAATTGACATCTGTAGTTTACCTGGGAAATTCCTTATACCTTGGAAGAAATCATGCATGGAGATGTTCAGATTGGCTCAATATACATGGAAGGACGAATTTTGAGTAAATAAGGAGAGGCCAAAGGATAGGCAAAGACAAAATACAACGGAAAGAAACTTGCTATTTGGACGATCATCTTGAAGAGCATCTTAAGCTTGATAACACTGACCAGCAGGGTTGCTTCTGGCGATATGGCAAGTAAGTTCACTAGCAGGATGCCTAGGCGCTATCGCATTACACCAACGCATCACAACTTATTTGAGAAGGTTAGCCAGAATGCCTGGGGCATCGGAGGCATCATCAGGGTAGACGTAGAAAGCAAGGGCGAGAATCAAGTACCTGAGAAACCGAGTTAGTAAAAGGAAAAATTGCAGAGGAATGGGAATTAACATACAGTCCCAAGCACATGACACCCTCAAGGTAGTTCGACTTGCCGTCCTGGATCAGCAAAGTAACAACCAGGCCGGAAATAAAGAAAGCGACAGTCTCAAAGGTCTGGAAGTGGAGCGTCATCTCGATGCCCATGGTCCAGCCGAGAATGACCAGGAAAGGCGTGACAAAGAGGGCAATTTGCAAGCTGCTGCCAATGGCAACTCCAATAGCAAGGTCCATCTTATCCTTGTATGCAACCACAACAGCGGTGACGTGCTCTGCAGCATTACCGACGATCGGGATCAAAACCAGACCAATAAACGTCTTGCTAATTCCAGTCTTCTGCACGATGCTATCAATGCTGCCAACCAAGTGGTCTGCACAGATTGAGACAAGAACAGTGACAGCAATCAGAGCAACGGTTGCAGCCCAAGGGCTCAGAAGACGCTCCTCTTCCTCCTCTCCCTCTGTGCCCGCAACGTTGTCGGTACCAGCTTCGTTGGCTTCTTCGAACAGGTGGGCGTGGGATCGCAGCTGGAAGTATAGATACATCACATAGATGATGAGGAGAATGATCGCAGTGCCGTGCGACAAAATAAGAATGTTGTCTTGGGCGTTTTGCGAGGATTGCGACAGCGCGGCATACAGAGTGGCCGGGATGATCAGCGAGGCGGATGCGACAGCCATTAAAGATGACATAGTGGAAGCCACGGTGCTGTTGAAGGATTGCTCGGAGAAACGGAGGCCACCGACGAAGAAGCAGCATCCCAAGACCAACAAGATGTTGGACAGAATACTTCCCAGCATACTAGCTTGCACCACCCGAATCTGTTTTTCCTTGAGCGCGATGATGCTGACCTATTCAACCAAACAAACACATCTAATTAGCTTGCCAGGTCAAAGAGAGGGAAACAACCAATGGCTCTTCTTACAATAAGCTCGACCGCGTTACCAAAGGTAGCGTTCATCAGACCACCAAGGGCCTGGCCCATGGTCGCTGCCAGCTCCTCTGTGGCAAAGCTCAGGAGGGAAGCGAGAGGAATGATAGCAAAGAAATTGAGGACGAAAATGGCCGTAGAGTCCCAGTGGAGTTCTCCAGCGATAATACCCAGCGGCACAAAGATGAGAAGGACATTGACGTAGTCACGGATCAAGGTCAACCAGGTCAGACGCACAACATGCAGCGGCCAGCGCACCCAAACACGATTGTCCTTGGGATGATGATGGTGGTTACCATGGTCTTCATGATCGTGGCCAGACAAGCCAGAGAGGGACCGACGACCAAGAAGCGAGGTCTGCTCTCCAGGCTCCAAAGACCCATTACCGGAGCTCATTCTTCTTCCAGGACCGAAGCTATGGCTTCGAAACTCTTTGCGAAATTGAACGGAAGCTGTGATAGTCAGTACGGGAACAGAGCAGAATAGCAGAAGCCGGGATTGAGCGGAAGAACAGAAGGCACTTCACGTACACATATTGGGACTAGGAGCCAAGCTTTGGAAAAGTGAAAACGCGAAATTGGCGGGGTCTTCCAGCCACAAGATCCGTGGTTCCCACGACGTAATCAGTTAATTAGCGGAGGGGATCCGTTGTGTGAATGGTGTGAAAATGGAAAAATCAAGGGATCCGTGACAAGCACAGCCTCGATGGCTCTCTTCGCTGCAACAGCATACGACCTTGGCACGGAGCTTGGGCGCTGATCTCACATCCACAGTCTCCACATTTCATTTACTCCACCGCATTGTGATTCGCTCCGATCCAGGGCCAAGATGTGCACTGCCACACCATTACCCAAGAGCAATGCGACAGCAAAGACTGCATCTGCCGACGGTGTGGAGATGAGATCAGAGCTCTGTACCTGCCCCATTTTAATTTGCAGCTCACCAAGCTATCTAAGTTGGATTCATGTATATGTGGAGCGTTCCATTCTTCTCAGGTTCTTTCATTAAATACTTATGGATCTACTTACAGTAAAAGGTACCCATTTATACGATTACGAGTGGATATATACGTGGAGCTCCGGTACTGCCACGGCATTGAGGCGGGGATCTTGACCTAGGATCCATTGCCCAATGTAAATGGCGCCAACGTCTTGGAAGTACATCATTGAATTTAAACTGCGCCATCGGAACATATTAACAATTTAGCGGAACTTACAACACAAACCTCTAATCATGAGCCCTGCGCAAGTACAACCAAGCGGTTAAATGCATGGGCAAATGGAAAACTCAACTGGATGGTCCACTCTGTACCTGTGTGCCAAATTTCCCCGACAACTCCATCAATCCCATGTTTTCCAACAGAACTCCTTCCTAATAAAAAGTAAGCAGGTCGCGGTTGAAAAGAGAAAGTTTGGATGTTCCGCACCCATTGCGTGGCCACCTCGGCGTTCAAAGACGCTTTCTTGGCATCTTCTGCATGGCTACCCACCCATACTTTGCCTGTTGACCCAATCTCAATCTGATCAACAACATGATTAGCGTACACCTTTACCGGCATTCGGGCGTAAGCGCCATGACCATGTAATCCTTCAATCGTGGCTTTGATGGGCTTGTACAGCGATGATGGTGGCAGGGCAAAATCGCCGGAGGCCTGATTACTGGACGCGACACCCCCGGTCACGATTGAAAGAACTTTGACTTGGAATGGGTGTAGCTCAAGGCGAAGAACCTCCGACAGATGCTCCAATGACCGCTTAGACGCCCCATACACCCCTGGTAAAATCATTGTCAGTGATACCTCATCGAAATTTGCACAGTCCATCTTTACCTGAGTACGGCATAGCATTGTGTCCAGCGATAGAGGTGATGGTAACTAGCGTACCCCTGCCTTTGATCAAAAGTGGTGCAAATGCCTTCGTAATAGCAAGCGGGCCCCACACGTTCGTATCGAAGGTCTTCTTAGCCGCTTCAATATCGTCATCTAGTAAAGGCATATAGTGGAAGCTGCCTGCGTTGTTGACCAGTACTGACAGTGTGCCCCCAGTCATATCCGCGACAACTTTTATGGCCGTATGAATATCCTCAAACTTGAGAACGTCTAGTTGCAGCAAATTAAGATTCGGAAGCCCTTTGAGATCTGACATTTTCTCGATGTTTCGGGTTGTCGCAAATACATGGTACCCTCTTTGCTGGAAAGCAAGTGCGAGGCCCGAGCCGATGCCGCCATTGCTGCAGCCAGTGATGAGGACCGAGTGTTTGGTACTCATTATTACTATGAATATCCACGGATGGGAGGAAGGAAGTTCAATGAACTTCAGTAATAGCAGAATATTGTTCTTATCATAAGTAGACCTCTTTATATAATTGCCGGCGGACGAGCGTTTGTGACGTTCGGTGCCGAGATGATTCTCGGCGCCGAGCGCAGATGAGGCATATACTGTACTTCGAAGGTTGGTAGTTCTTAAACCCAGACTAGATTCCTAATCCACGTAAACTGTGCCTCCTAGTCTAGAGCCTTTTACTTCGACCGTATGTGCCTCTTATGCTTATTCTGTACCAAATGTTCCAAGTGGCAGTGCTCAGCGCCGAAGGGAGCTAAAGTATGAAATGGCGATTATAGCCCCGACTTCCAGCTAAATCGATGAGGCTGTTTGCTTTCATGATTTACCACGATCACTGCTTTGCCAAAACTTTGCGCCTCTGCTTTAGCATGTAGGAGTACATCATCACCGACCCTATCACATATTAGACACTGCTTACATGCACCAACAGAGAGGAGAAATACTTACCAGGTACGTAAAGCCCCAAAAAGAAATAGAAAATACCCAGCACAGCCCAATTGGTCGCAATTGTAGTCGCTTTGTACATCAACCACCATTCGCTACTAATTCCGATGGGGTACAGAATCAAAAATAGCGAATATCTAAGCCAGCTTCATGTTAGCACCTTGGGATGAAACACCAAAAAAGGACAAAGATCGAATAACCCACCTTGACCATTTCAAAAGCCCAGGAACTGGATAGCCAGCTTGCATAATTGCAAAATACAGATAGCGAATCGTATCTGCCGAGGACCAAGCCAAGAGCATGGCTGCGTACGCCACCGAGGGAGCAGTCACACTGGGGAATGCATAATTGATAGCCCACACCTGCACGGAACGAGCAAAAATCTGAGTGAAGGTGGTAAAGACAGGCGAGCGAGTAATTTCTGCCATACTGAGTTAGTATCCATGCGACCGAGGTTGGAATGTTGGGGTAAGGGGTAGGTACTAAGTGCGGCGTGGAGGATCTCAACCACAGCGATGGTCTGAGTAAACCTCGTCAAGGGCTCGGCAGATCCGTATACTGCTGTGATGTCGGGTGACTGGATCCAGGTAGTCACTGTCTTGACCAAGATGGACAGCCATAGAGCGGCACAGGTGGCATTGTACAGCAGAAGATAGGTCCGGCTTATCGAGGATTGAGGCTGAGGTGGGTCTTTCGGGGCCATTTTGAGTTTTTGGTAATTGCAGAAGCTCTGCAATCATGTATAACTTGGAAAATTTTATGTTTTGATGTGTCGAGTTTTGACATGTGAAGATGCTCAGCAAATTTGACATCTTCAGTTTAACCCAATTAGGAAACCGGGGACCCACAATGCTAGAGCTATGTAGATGACGCTTTCTTTGAAAAGCACACCGTGAAGACGTGGAGTGGCATGGAATTGAAAAGACCTAGCAAATATGGTAGGCTACTAATATGACTTTCTAGGATTCCACAAATCATACAACACCGTCAACCAGTAACGTCCAGGTTACGCAAGGTCACTTACACAGCAACGACAGCCTCGATCTTCTTTCCCTTGACACTGCGCCATTCAACTCCCAGTGCACCCACAATACTCACACAGCCAACGTTCAGTGCCAGCTGGAACACATGCATTAGAGCGTCATTGTAAGCTTCAAGCACCCTTGGCAGTTGATCCGAAGTCACCATTCTCCATAATCCAGTCGCACCCGCGTGCACTATGTCCGATGGATCAAGACCTGGCATATTTAGCGCAGTCAAATTCTTCACCAATCTTGTTGTGAAGATGGTCTGTGCCACTGTTGTAAAGAGCGCACCACCAAGCATCTGTAGGAACATAACGACCGCAGTGCCGATGGGTGCATCTCTGAGGCTCAGAACGGTCTGAGCGGCAACGCCACCTTGTTGAAACCCGCATCCTGCACCTATTCCATAGATGAACATGAATCCAACCCATTTAGCTTGAGAGATGTCGATGGTGAAAGTAGTGATGAGCCCAGCGCCTATTGAACAAATGATACTACCCGCGATGAAGAATGGGGTGTAATAACCGAGATGAGATGTGAGGGCGCCAGATACGATGATGGCGACTACATGGGCAAGAACCAAAGGAAGGGAGTCGATACCCGCGCCCACTGCAGTGGTGCCACGGATGGCTTGGAACTAGGTGTGAAACATCAGCGATAGGCCCTACAGGCTCAGCAGACTGAGCATAGCTTTGAGTGACTTACCCAGATGGGGATATAGTACACCATGATGAAGAATGAAGCACCTATGCAGAAACCGAAGATCGAGGCAAATGTAATCGAGCGTTGCTTGGCAATTCGGACAGGAACTGCTTGGAGTCAGTTTTGAGCCTTCGACATTTAGTCACAAACCTACCCGTTGCGTTTTCACCCAGGGCTATCTGCAGTCCGATGAAGATGATGATTCCAATGACGAAGAGGACAAAAAGGGCGATGATCCGCCCATTTGACCAGGGATATTGCACGCCGCCCCATTGCAGTGCAAGCAATAGACAGACTATTGAAGGCACAAACACTATGGTTCCTAGAGGATCTAGACTCTTCATTGTTTGCATCCAAGAACGCTTTTGGGTCATTGCTCGTGCAGGCAGTTTGAGTAGGAATAAGATACCCACAGCAGTAATGCCCCCGATCGGAAGGTTGACATAGAAGCACCAGCGCCATGTTGCATGATCAGTAAATGCACCGCCCATCTGTTAAGAGGCTTTGGTCAATGCACTGCAAGGATCACCGCACGAAGGAGGGGTTGCAAGCTGCACTTACCAAAGGGCCAGCAACAGAGGCAATTCCATAAACCCCACCAATCATAGAGAAGAAAATAGGTCGCTTTTTGAGTTCCACAATATGGCCCACTGTAATGAGAGCCCCGGTAAATATTCCAGCACTTCCCAGCCCAGCAATGGCTCGTCCAATTATCAGGACCGTCGAGGTTGGCGCAACGCCACAGATCAACGAGCCAAGCTCAAATATGCACAGCGCCACAAGAAACACCCATTTGATGTTGAAAAGAGTGTAAAACTTTCCATAGAGTAGTTGGAATGCTAAGAACGTGGTTAGCTCTGGTTAATATTAAATGACAACACACGCCAGTTTCCAATGAGGAGGTACGTACAGCAAGTGGTCAGAAGGTAGGAAGAGGCATACCAGCCTACATCGTTGAGGTTATGGAACTGATCGGTGATCCGGGGTATGGCAACCGCAATTATCTGTTTGTCATTGTAAGTTAAATCAAAAACTATAACAGATATGAAGGAGCATGGCAGCACACCGTGTTGTCCAGTGCGACGCAAAGTACAGCCAGCATCAAGCTGATTGTAATCAATACCAGTTTGGTACCAAAAGACATGAATTGATCCTGGTCGGTGTCTCTGGAGGGGTTCGTCCTTTCCTCCACCTCTGCATTTGAGCATTTGCTGGTCATTTCCATCATCTGACCCTGGCCGGTATCTTTGGAAAGATTAGTTCTTTCCTCCACCGTCGTATTTGCTATCTTGTTGGCCATCTTGAACTTCTCAAGCTTGCACCGGTATTTCATCAACTCCATCGAAAATGTCGAATGAGGAAAGAGTTGCGAAGGGAAAAAGAAGCCTTTCCCGGAGAGGAGAGACTTACTCTTACGACCCGCTACCACTGTGACACATGACTACGGAGGCCGGTGTCAATATGCGCTCATACTGAGACAGTGAAACTTCAGTAACAAAATGCTGACATCATAACCCCATTCAATCTCTTTTATGATGCTTGCCATGAATACAACTGTAGATCATTATTCCACTTTGCCTAGATTGCATTGAGCTCTTCGCGTGATTTGGTGTCGTGTATATCAAGCACTGGACTGGGAGGGGTGCAGGAGCTGTGATCAGCCGATTGGCAAAATTAACATTGGAAGCAAGTTTACGAGCTGTCAGGTAGACATAGAAAATAAAATTGTTGTGTGTGAAGATGTGAATCTAAGTGATCTATCTAACAGTGATTAAGGTATACATGTATCTGCTCCTTTGATTGTCAGACCGGAGGAACCTCATGCTTGACTCTGACCCATGATGGTAGGAATACCGAACAATTACAGCAAAACACGGAAAGACCGGTCAAGGCTGGTATCCAGCTGTAGGAAGTCTGCCAGACGACCCAGGTGATCAATCCCCCAAAATCCTTCTTGGTTTCCATCTGTGTTGACACATTCAAACCATGGCAATCCAAAGGCTCCGGAATCAAAGGCTCGCTGTGTGTTTTCGAGCAAGATGGCTTTCGCATCCGACGTTGTCAACTAGCAAAAATTAGCAACGGTAATGTCGAAATTTCAACAGCAATTATTCGTACCGTGTTCTGGATTTTCTTTGTAGCCACCTCGCCTAACTCGTTCTCAAAGACAGCGAAGAATCGTTCAGGTGTGGCTATTTTCGTGTCCGCCTCAGCCCAGAAAATATGGTAGAACTTTTCAACAATAGACACAAGTTTCTCAGGCGACTCTTTGGAAATGAGACACAGTGCGGTCTGGATATCGATCGTCGAGGCGGGAAATCCCTCGGGCACGGCATCCGTTATTGGGACTCCAAATCGATGACCCCAGTACAGTCGCTCACGTTGGATCCATTGGATTTTGTCTGTGATCTGGATCAGCCTGTTGAGATCTAGAGTTAAGGATTCCTCACTTACTCTTCACTGCAAGTGGGGGAGTATTGTTGCATTTCTGGAATAAGTCACGAAGTAGAACCGGCACGTAGTCGATCTGGCATTTCGAGAAGACGGGGGAGTTCTGCCAAAAGATCAATTAGTATAGTTGGTCAATATACTCGTCTGTGTCTTGATTGGTTTGACTTTACCCTGAGAATATGGAATCCAATCTGGCTAAATGGGCTTCCAATGTCAAAGTAGAGGGTAATGCGAGGAGAAGCCATGATGTCCACGTGCTGTTTGCTTGTAACGAAATGAACGATCTCGAATTGCTCTATATAGTCATAAGTACAATTTTTGATTATGTATCAATAGCGAGTTGAGTCATCGTGAACATTCCCAACCATCCACGTTACCGTGCCGGGAAGTTTGTTGAGGAAGGAGTGAACCACTGGGTGACGACGTCCCCACACCCATCCCTCACCAATTCCCGCAACGGGAGTTTACGTCATGTTTTTAAGCCTCACATCAAATTGGAATACTTTGTTTTACTTTTGTCGGTCTTGTTTCGGTTATTCAACTCAGTGGTTCAATCGATACAATGCCAAAATGTACATTACTCCAACGCGTTTAGCTCGTTATTAATAGTGGCCCATTCCCAAGATAGACAATTAATGATGCATATCTCCAGCCTCGAACCACCGTCAGGGACAATCCTATGTAGGAAACTTCTGCTACTCAGAATCCTCAAGCCCTTCAAACTTGCTCATAGCTCTCAGTTTCTTTCCTGTCATAAATAGCACCCAAGGCACAGGCAGCAGGGCAATGGCGATGAACCCAAGCAAGCTTGACGCCCATGAAACGTGAAGTTTCGTATACACTAGAGCAATTAGTCGTATTTTTTTTCACAATCGAACAAGGACTTACTTTGAATGGCGAACAGGGGAAATATTCCCGCAAGCCCATACCTAGCCAAACTGTTTGCACTCATAGCACTGGCTACCGTGATGCCACGATAAGTGTCAACCATATACTGTGATGTACTAATAAAGACACATAAGTTGCCGCATGCAAAAATCATGATTGCCACAGCCGGACTGGCCCACGAAATGTCAGCTTTGGATGTCCAGCCGAACCAGAACAGTCCAATGGGCAATCCGAAGCTGCCTATCATAGCTGGGTATAAACGTAACTCCGGAGGTGCTTCATGTGGTGGGTACTTTGCCGACTTTGGACGATAGAAGAATATGTCGCATAGCAAAACAGTGAAAGCGCCAAGGAAACACCCGACAACTATGGCCAGAAATATTAGGCCTGATTTTTCAAGGTCATATCTGTAAATAGTTTCGAACACCAGAGGGACGGCAGCAAAGAATGAGAAAAGAGTGGCGAATTCACACGCCACATATAAGGAGATAAAAGCCACGATAGGCTCTGTAAAAAGCATTTGGATCGGCCGAATAACAGCCATCGTCAAGAAAAGGTGAATCGTCGAAGACAGCGGTTGCGACGGAGGTAAAGGCAATCCTAACTTCTTTGCACGCTGGCGTTTAAGAACTGGATGATAGGTCTCCTGGGCCATGATTGTTGTGATAAGAGAGAAGATGGCGAAAAATAACAAAGACCATTGTGTCCAACGCCAGTCTTTCCGGACGACAACGAAGCTACCAATGACAGGCCTGCGTGATAGTTAGCAAGTCCCTTCGAATGAAGGGCTCATAAGGGACGAACGCTATGCCAGGCCCCAAGAATGGTGTCAATACAAAGCATATTGCTGGAATTGCCCGCTCGGCAGGTTTCCATGTTTCATTGATAGTTCCTGCAGCGATTGCCAAGATCGGCGCAAAGCAAAACCCCGCGAGGAATCGCAATACACAGATTCCTGCAAAGGTATTGCTGAATCCAGCGCCTAAAGTGAATAAGCCCCCAAAGACAATCGAGCCGACGTATACAGGATATCGGCCGATGGTTTCTGATAAAGGCCCTCCGACCACTGGGCCTAAGGCCAGAGCAAATACATAGAGCGATAAGGGCAAGATTGCAACCGTACTGCTGACGTGGAACCTCTCCATGAATTGCGCGTGTGCTGGTGTCAAGATTGACGTTCCGAGGGAACTGAGGATAGCATTAGTGTTAGCTACTCACTTATGAAGTTCAGATTAGACTCACGCTGTAAATGCTGCGCTTGCGATCATCAGAATTTGTCGCAATTTCAAATTTGCTGGCCAGTTGTATGGGTTACTGGGATCATTATCCCAGTTCCATGTAGACTGTTCTATGGAAACATCTTTTGGCTCGTCCAATCCCCCTTCAAGATCAGGAGTTTTCCCACCGGCTGAAAAGTCAGCAGAGGCAGTGTCCGTCCCTTTTGTACCTTCAGAGTCTGACATAGTTGCCAGGTCAGCTTACTACCTTGTCAGCCAACTGGTAGAGGTTCAGATCCAAAGGCTACTCCCGTGTGTAACTTCGAGGCAATTGGAAATGCATTCTTCTCAGATATTTTCAAGGTTCACGGATGGCTTTAAATGTAAGCATGTAAGCGATATACATCGAGGTATCACAGGTGCAGCGTCAGCCTTGGAAGTCATTACGATCACTAGTCGATCCACGACAGCGACGCCACCTGCAGAGGGTGTAGGCCCAAGTGCATTTTGTTTGGACGCCTGAATGGGAAAGTGCAGTCAATTTTAGAGCTACTAAATGGCACAAGTGACGAATCCCATACGCTTTTTGGCGGATATAAAACCGAGATCGGCAGCCATATTTCCCCAAGAATCATTGAAGGATTGATTGTGGTATGCAAAGTGACTTTCTCGATGAGAATCTCGGATTTGTCAACAAAAGGGTATGCGCCTCTCGATTGGCCCCGGTGATCCACCCGGCTAAAAAGCCCACAATTTGCAGGTTCGAATTATCGATTATTAAACATTATTTTTGTTGAGATTGCAGCAGCGATCGAGTATGACTGGTCATTTCCAGCCAAAGGGGTCCAAGCCAGGAGCCCCCGGGGTGAGATCCTTCGGCTTTGCGGCTCAAATGACTCGTTCATCTGGCCGTAAGCCGGAGAAGTGCCCTGAAGAAGCTTTGTTTTATCCACCACTTCTCGTTGGCTGAATGGTGAGCCATCTTCACACTTTCCGAGATATGTTCACTTTCTTTGAGATTTTGATCAAAAAATCAATATTCATTCAAGTGCTTTCTTTTTCTTGTATCCGATCATTGGTTCAATTTGGGTTGCACAAAATGCGACGCGATGCACAAAAGTACAAGTGGGACATCTATCACTGTGGCCGAAACCGCATAATGAGGACTCTGCAGCCTCGGAAACATCACATCAGCCATGGGTCACTTCACTTGCATATCATGCCACATGGATATTGGTACATTGAAACCTCTTTTTATTCCTGTTGATTCCTTCGTACATTGCTACTTGACAATAAGCCACACTCCTTTTATTCGCAAGTTCGAATTCGCGTGTGATTATGGTTGTCCGTTGATAGCATTATCATCTACCACACCGTTTGAAATCTCCACTTCACTATAGCGGCATAGATCGACCTATTCAACACTCACTAGGAAATGATCTCCACGATTGCCATTATCGTATCTGCATGACAAGAAATCTGGCCACTTGTGCTACGGGATCGCCCAAAGAGAAACCAACGTGGTATAGATTGTTGTGCAAAAGATCATGTAGAGTGCACACTGCACAGTACGTATTGGCCCTCCCCCGCCCTCCCGCTGCAAGTCGAGCAATGCTTGCTTCTGCCGACCGCTGTTCCTTCGACCAAATAAGTACTCAAGCTGACAAGATGGGCGATATACAGCCAACCAAGGCTATCAACTAGGAGTTGACGTTGGAGGCACATTTACGGACATTTATGTCTTTACCCCTCATGGCGAAACTGTTCGAGCTAAAGTTCCCACTACTGTCGAAGACCAGAGTATTGGCATCACGAATGGGATCTTGAAGGCCCGCAGGTTACTTCAAGAGAAGTTTGGCTGGTCGGGTAAATTCCAATTCATGCACCATGGCACTACAACCGCGACAAACGCTGTGCTAGAGGCAAGGTGCTCGAACTGCGCTTGTGGTTACAGCGGGGCACAAAGATATTCTGGCATCGCGCCGTTCTCAAATTCCTGGTGGATTGGGTGCTTGGTTGAATTTCACACCACCTGAGCCGATTGTGCCGCTTGAAAGAGTTGTGCAGTGCAAGGAGCGCATGTCTGTGCATGGCGCGCCGGTGACCGATGTTGATATTGAGGATCTGCGGAAAAGTCTACGAGAGCTGGCTCACCAAGATCCCGAGGCTGTTGCTATTTTGCTCTTAAATTTTCATAGTAATGACGCACATGAGAAAGTTGTCAAGGAAATTGTCCGTGGGGTACTCGGTAAAGATGTTGCGATCGTTTGCTCTGCTGAGGTTCTTCGCGAAGTCGGCGAATATGAACGAACTGTGACAACCTGTACCAACACACTCGTGAAGCCTGTGGTTCAGAACTACCTAAAACGCCTTTCAGATGGCCTTGCAGAACATACTCGTACGATTCGGGTTCTTAAGAGTGATGGTGGATTGACCAGTTTAAATCTTGCTTCCGAGCTACCAGTGAACATATTGATGTCAGGACCTGCTGGTGGTGTTAAAGGAGTGGCGGACGTGGTTACCCGGAGCACACCCTACAAGAATCTCATCACTCTTGATATGGGCGGAACATTCACGGACTGTGCCGTCATCTACAAAGGGGCAGCCCCAACTGCGACGCGAAACGGTTGTTGGGAATCTCTCGGTCCGTGCACCTGCAGTTGATGTCAAGACCGTTGGAGCTGGCGGTGGCTCGACAACATCGTACATGGAACTGACCGAGACCCTCCGGGTGGGTCCTGAAAGCGCAGGCGCACAGCCAGGACCTGCATGTTATGGAAAGGGTGGGCAACAAGCCACTGTCACAGACGCGAATCTTGTTCTCGGATATCTTCCAAAGACCTTGCTCGGTGGAGAGTTTGAACTAGATGTGAATGCAGCAATGGCGGCTGTTACTGAAATTGCAGACCAAATGAAGCTTGCTGTAATGCAAACAGCGGAAGATATCATCACCATCATCAATGAAACAATGTATGGTGCTCTGAGGCTGGTGTCTGTCGAGCAGGGATACGATCCTCGAGAGTTTGCTCTTGTGGCGTTTGGAGGCGCCAGTCCTCTACATGCCAATGCTGTTGGTCAGTTACTTGGCGCTTGGCCCGTCATCATCCCCCCATCGCCTGGTATTCTCTGCGCACAAGGCGATGTCACTACAAAATTGCGACATGAACAGTCTGCTACTTTCATCCACTCGGTATCTGAAACGACGGTGGACGAAGTTCGAAAACAATATGACTTGCTGGAACAGCAGGGCCGAATGATTCTTCAGCGATCAGCCGGCGATGACTGGCCAGTGACCTGGAAAGCTCAACATCAGGCAGATTTGAGATATAAGGGGCGGGTTTTGACGATCACCATAGACCTTAATGTCGATGATCTTTCCTTGGATACAGCGAAATGGCATGACCTGCTTCGGCAGAAATTTGACCGACAGCACCAGCAGATGTTCACTTACTGCCTAGCCGACTTTGAACTGGAGCTAATGCGACTTGGCGTTGTTTTGGAAGATTCTTCTCCAAAAATTGAGATCCCGGAGGTCTCCAAGTCGATGACAGCCGATCCTCCTCCCGAGGCGAAGATCGGAGAACAAAATATTATTGTGCAAGGCAAAGAACAGCTTGCAACCCTGTGGGATCGACAGAAAATTACCCAGCAAGGAGTGAAAGTTCAAGGACCGTGTATTATCTCCGAAATGGATAGCAACACACTCATCTTGCCCGACTACTACTGGCGAGATCGACACCATTGGCAATATTCTGATCAACCCCTTGGAAGAAAAACCAGTTGTTGGGAGTAATCATACAGCTGAGAGAGCGGCAGAGTTAGTCAAAACGACCCCTGAAATTCCAACTTTAATTTCTTCGACTCTTGCTTCTATTCGAGGCGAGATGGATACCATGATGCTTCGATGCAGCATGTCACCTGCTATTCGCGAGCAGCAGGATGAATTCAACGTCATCACCAATGCCGAAGGAAAGATGCTTGTTGGCCAGTTCGGAAGCTTCATCACTGAGTTCCTCAAGATTTGGACAGGCACCATTGAAGAAGGAGATGTGTTCGTTACCAACGACACTTACAAGTGCAGGGTGCTATCAGTCACCTCAACGATGTGGTTATGTTCATGCCCATCTTCCATGAGCATCGCCTGATTGGATACGCCTCACAATTTGGTTACTTGACAGATGTAGGTGGCATTGTGCCCGGCAGTATGTCCATCAATGCCACGTCTGTTTTTGATGATGGAGTGCAAATTCCTTGCATCAAGCTATATGCTCGAGGCATTATGAACAATGATTTGGTGGAGCTTTTGTGCCGTAATTCTCGGCAACCAGCATGGTATCGCTCGGATCTGACGGCCATCGTGGCGTCATGTTCTATGGCTGCGACACGGGTTCGCGAATTAGCGACCCGGTTTGGCCGCGAGGTCTATCTGGCTTCATGTGATGAGCTGCTATACAGGAACCGCAGTGGCTTTGCGAAGATTGTTCAACGCCAATTTGATAGTAAGAAGAGTGTATTCACCGATTTTGTTGACGATGATGGCCACGGCGTTGGTCCGTGAGCATTACGTTGCTCCATGGAAAAGATCGATGGTGAGCGGCTGCGCTTTGATTGGAATGGTAGCTCTCCTCAGAGTTAACACGGCATCAACTTTTATCTCTCGGAAACCATGTTCAAAATGTTCATCGAATATTATCTTCTCGCCGCAGCCGTCCCTGGAACTGTCATCAACGATGGTTTCCATGATCTGATCGATGTGTCCATCCCACGGGGCAGTGTATTGAAACCCGTCAGACCTGCACCTATCTCCTGTCGCACCCACCTCATGGGCCGCACTTTAAACATCATACAAGCATTGATCGGTCAGAAGGACGACGCATACCAAGCTGCAGCTGGCTTCAGCGACTCGCCCCATTTCTTCTATTCCGGCTTCAAGCCTACTGGCGAATGGTACCAGCTTTACCAGATTGGCTTCGGTGGTGTTCCAGCCCGGCAGGCTGGCGACGGTCCAGATTGCCACTGCCTCTTCCCAGCAATCAAGTCTATTCCCATTGAAAGCATAGAGTTGAATTACCCTCTGCGTATCGAAGCGAATGAAAGCGTCGCCGACAGTGGCGGACCAGGATTTTTCCGGGGCGGTAATGCTCAACGAACCTTGTACCGCTTTTTAGCTCGGGGAGAATTCAGTCTGCATGATGATCGATGGTTCACCAAGCCTTGGGGTCTTAAGGGAGGCAAGCCGGGACAGCGATCTCGGAAGGTACTTTACCGCTATTCCCAATCAGCGGAGAACCCGCCTACCGAAATTCTACCGTCCAAATGCGATCACACCATGTCGATCCGGGTGATCTTCTCGAGTGGATTACTTGGGGTGGAGGCGGTCTTGGGGACCCTTTGACGCGACCAGCTGAAAGGGTCGCGCTAGAAGTTCGCCGCAAACTTGTCACGGTAGATGGGGCCCGCAAAGGATATGGCGTGGTTCTGGCCAGTGACCTTGGCGTTTCCCAGCACGAGACCGAGGAATGGCGGATCCAAATGCGGCTTGAGCAGGCTCGGCTGGAAGAGTCTCCTACGTATGATCGTGGTGGCGATATTAGGGCACTAAGACAGACATGTCTGCAGGAAACGGGGCTGGAATCACCTGTTCCTCAATGGGATACAGATCTGTATGGACCTCATTGTGCATTGAAGTACGTGAAGGATTGGTATGAAGAAATGAGGATTCAGAAAGGGTGAAAACTAGAGTAAATAGACATTTGTAGTTCGAATAGCTATTTTCGGCGTCTTCATGGGCACCGGCTGGAGCTAGCTTTGCACTGGACTCCACTTCGCGGATATGTCCCTGCTTTGTTAGTTATTTTTGGAATTCTAGCTAGTTCTGGAATGGTCCACAGTATGGCTTCAAAAGCAGCTTGTGGCTGTAGGGCTTAGCCGGTATCAGGTTGCCTCAGGCCACAATGATCGGCATACACAGTTTTCCGCTTTTAGTATGCAGCTGAATGCAGCAGGGATCTGTTGCTGTCAAGACGATCGACGTATATGCTTTAATCATTTATTTATCTTTTCTGTAACTTCTTTAGCACAGACCTTGTAGAGTCATCTGAAATTTCAACTTAAGGGTGGGATACTAATTTCTATTGCGCCCGTCCACGCTGATCAACCCCGCTCCCCGCCCTAAGAACGCGGCTGTCGTCATCGTCGGAGAATTCGATTTGGTCTCGTCGGACCGGACTTGTGAAATTTGGACCATCTCCACGCTTGTGCCCAATAACACTTGGCGTGACCAAGCACCAGACCTTGTGCGCAAAAAAAAAAAAAATCCAGTGGACCGGGGCAGTACGCAGTATGTTTCACTTATCTTGGCAAGTGTGCGCGGCCGGGTGGCGGCTTTGTTGACGGAGATAACAGTTGATTCATGACTCTTCCTCTTCTTACTTTCCTCAACCTAACGCTTTACCCTCGTTGATCCGATCAACCGCCCATATGCCCCTCACTATCCTCTCCCGATCGAACCTCCGCGAGCTCCTGCACTCTCTCACCCGTGACGAAATCCGCACCCTCCAAGCCAACCTTTCTGAAGCGCTACGGGAATACTCAACTGGATCTCAGGATAAAGGTTGCTCGGCTACCTATCAGCCACAACGAACAGCGATCACACGACAGAATGGCTGTACCACTTTGTTTATGCCTGCCACCACGGGCAAGACCCTAGGCATCAAGATGATCTCCCTCCAGGATGGAGCCAAAGCGGGTTGCGCAATTGAACGGAGCGGCTATGACGCTGACGAAAGTGATTCTAATTCGAACTCTCGGCGGAGAGTCTCTTCTGCCCGGAATTCAGTAGCCTCGATCTCCTCCGAGATGAGCGATCTATCGGTAGGCTCCTCCCAAGAAGATGGTGGTTCCGTAAGCCCCACGGCCACCAAAGACAGCGGGGGCGATAGCACCGATAGCTCGACTCTTCTCACCGGCTGTGTGAACCAACAACCAGTCATCTCCAAGACTCTTGGCGCTTGGCCCGGAGCGGGGACCCGCGACACTTCGCCCCGGGGCAGTGTCACCCTCCTCGACGGGGAGAGTCTCCCATTTGCGCTAATCAACGCGCATGAACTCACAGCCTTCCGTACTGCGTTGGCTTCGTTGATGATCTTCAACAAGCGCAAGAAGGTGCGCACTCTATTGGTTTTCGGAGCAGGCACTCAGGCCTATTGGCACATCCGGCTCGCATTGACCCTTCGCGGCGACGAAATCCGTCGTGTCTACATTGTGAACAGATCATTTGATCGTGCTGCCAAACTTCTTCAGGATATCTACTTGCCTGAGAACTCGGATTGGCGCCGCGATGTGAAATTCTCCGCCGTGAGCAGTGATTTTGGCGACTATCTCCGCATTCTGAAAGAGCATGTGCGCAAAGCGGATGTCATCTTCTGCTGCACGCCCTCTCTTACTCCTCTGTTCCCGGCTGAGTTCCTCACTTCGCGTGAAGGTCGTCAGAAGGGTCGGCTGATTATCGCCGTTGGATCATACAAGGCGCACATGGCAGAGCTACACCCTGACATCCTCCGAGACGAGGTCAACGTGACCCCGCCTCACCGGCACTTCCACAAGCACACTCGCCGCAGTGGGGTTGTGGTTGTTGACAGTCTTGATGCGGCTATTAAGGAGGCTGGTGAGATCGTCCAAGCTGGTGTCAAGCCGAAGCAATTGGTCGAATTAGGCGAGCTGTTGATGGTGCGCCACGCCACACTGAATGACGATGGCCAAAGTGAAGAGAAGGGTCTGACGGAGTGGGTGGAGAAGGGTAATGTCATCTTCAAGAGCGTCGGACTAGGCTTAATGGATCTCGTCACGGGTGGTGATCTAGTGCGGCTGGCGAGGGAGCGCAATCTGGGAACTACAGTGGACGACTTCTAGAAGATTTGCATTTGATCATGTTGGACACTGTTTTATACCCTTTGTTGCTTCGTGTTTACTTTTGTTTCCTTTAGCTAATAATTTCAACTGTGTGAATCCAAGAATTTCATTGTCATATACCGATCATCCGATCATCCGAGGAGTCTCCTTCCCCGCGTTTGAGTCGGCGATCCTCGGTCTAACACATATTATAAAAAGCTGTAGACCTACTTAATTCAAAGACATATGTTCAACAGATGATAAAAACAAAGATGCCTCCCAACGCCACAATCCTCACAAATATCGCCCGCAGAAAAACAGGAACAATAGCCCACCTGACAATCTCTCGGCCAGCTAAACTAAACGCCCTCAACACCCCTCTCCTCGAACAACTCCCCAAAACCGTCGAATCAGTCACAACCCAAAATGAAGATCTCCTCGGCATAGTCCTTACAGGCGCAGGACCTAAGTCCTTCATCGGCGGAGCAGATATATCCGAGATGGCACAATTAGACTCCCCGCCTGCTGCAGAAGCATTCATCTCGAAAGTCCACGCGGCATGTAACAGTATACGCAACTGTCCTGTGCCAGTCATCGGGCGTATAAACGGGTACGCACTCGGCGCAGGGTTGGAAATGGCAGCATCCTGTGATTTGAGGGTCGCAAGCTCAAACGCAGTTTTTGGGATGCCGGAAGTATGTATTCTACTACTGTGTGATTACTACATTATATCCTTGCTGATTGATTCCAGGTTCGAATTGGGATTCCCAGTGTGGTTGAGGCGGCTCTTCTGCCTGGACTTATTGGGTGGGGTCGGACTAGGCAGCTTCTCATGCTTGGAGAGAATATTGATGCTAAAGAAGCGTTTCGGTGGGGTCTTGTTGAGAAGCTAGTCGAACCGGAAGAGCTGGATGATGCTGTGGAGATTTGGTTGTCTCAACTAGATAAGAATGGACCCCTTGCTGTGCGGAGACAGAAATCATTGATGCGGACCTGGGAGAATGTTTCAATGGATCAAGCAATTCAGGCCGGTGTTTCTGCGTTTAGGGAGGCTTTTGTTGCCGAGAAAGGAGAGACAACGGAGCCGGCGAGAATGATGGGGGCTTTCTTCCAGGCTAAGAAGACTTAATTTATTCTACTTATGTTCCGAGTGATAATTCATGCCAAGTCAAACATTAGTCGATTAGGCACCTGCTTTATATCTATCCCATCAATCTCCAGTCTATATTTGTTTGAAGATACATTTGGACTCCAATTCCATAACCCGGCCAGGTATTATACATCCCACATGATTATTGATACATCAATCAATCCAAGTTTCAAAACTCATTATGTGCGCTTTACAGCTTCATGCGCAGCAGGTTGGAAATCATCTCACGACCGGTGATGCGAGTAGTCGCCCACAGGGTAGGGAAGTCCAAGGTGCTGGAGAAGGTATCGGCGTAGCCGAAGAACAGCATGGGAGGGATCCAGCCACGAGCGTACTCGAGAGCGAAGCAAGACGAATCCATCTTGTACTGCTTGACCTGGCCGCGCTGCAGGTGGTGGACGGTACCGGCGGGGTAGGTCTCGGCCTCGAAGGAGCCGGGAACGTAGGCCAATTGGGTTCCAGTGAGGATGTTGAAGTAGTCGTCAGCGGTGTGACGACCAGTGTGGCCCTCGGTACCGATGGCGGTGCCGAAGATGATTAGGTACTCAGTGATACCTAAGAAAGAATAGTTAGTCAATTGAGCCCTCCAATGGTGGAAGGAAAGGAAGCGCTAGGAACGGCGTGATGCGCTGTTCAAAATATACGTACTGGCATGGATGATGTACATCGCGCCCATGGCACCACCGGCATTGTTGAAAACCCACTCCTCCTCGACGCTCAGGTACTTGGGTCCAACCTTCTCCTCCAGCTCGGAGACAATGAAGTTGACGATGGAGCGGGTGTCCTCGCCATGGCTCTTAATGGCGCGCTGCGAGAGGTCGTGCAGGTGCTCCGGGTCGAAAATGTAGAACTGCTCCAGGCGCGCGTCGAGGTAGCTGTAGACGGCGGTGAACAGGGCCAGGAAGATGGCCAGGAAGCTTAGGTTCCGGAGGGAGAAGCAGCGGCAGCCGCAGCCGGAGCTGGTAGGCTTCTTGCTGGAGGATTTGGAAGGCATTGGGAGGGATGTTTGGGGGGAGGTGTGGGAGATGCGGAAAGTGAAAACCCGAAAATTAAATCACGAAGATATCTGCCCCTGGCGAACCCCGGAGTTCCACTGTGGAGCCTGCACTGTCCACAACAAAGAACAAGGGCAAAGTTATGCACAAGGGAAATGAAGCCGAATTGATTGAAATTGTTGAATTTTTGGTTTTTCGATATCTGAGTAGTTGGTCTTTATATAGTTTCATTCATTTAGTCTCAAACATTCATAGCTTTTGCAGTAAGTGCCCGCGGACCCCGAACCATCCACACGCCATATCGGATCGCCCCAATCCGAATCATATCTACGCTGATTGGTCATAGTTCTAGAAGGATACTACAGTAAGACGTTGGATTCAATTGGAGTACAGTTTAAGATGCTGAGAATACAGTGGGAGAGAAATTATGTATTTTTCCTCGGTCGGCTCGGGTGTATACAGTTGCTGACTGGATTCAAAGTTCATCTGGTCGTATGATCCGTTTCCCCTTGCAGTCTGTGTATTTACATTGACACATATAAGGGTTAACCTTCTTTTTATTAGTGTTCAATAGTATTAGTACTATGTGCCAGGTCGAGCGACGTCTGCTGAAACCATAAACTATAGTCTACGGGTTATAGCTAAGCCATCTCTTACAGCGGATGATGATGTATGAATATTCAACTGATCTAGCTTTGTTCTCCTTTTTAAGCCTCCAGGGCTGTGGCCATTACCCCGATTCATAAGTAATCTTTTGGCACCGTCTCAACGAAGCCACGCACAATCGATTTCAATGAATTCCCCTTCAAGCTATATAGCAAGTACCTCTTAGATAAAACAAACTCTTAAGTAGGGTTCAGCCAACGTCCCCAGCGCAGGTACAACCAGCCCCATAGCCAGCTCCTCAAGTTCAGCTGACGTCCCCAACGCCGTCATGGGCTACGAATTTCGGACTGCAAACATAGACATGAACTTTTCTATCATACAGGCGCCAACGACGAGCCAGGCAAATGCGCACATGCCGGCGTGGACTGAGTGCTCGATAGATGTGATCGATCCCCCAATAATCAGTGATGGACCAGTGAGCAGCAAATCACACTGAGCCTGAGCCCGGACTGGGATTGACTCAGTGAGTCTGACTCTGAGCGCCCTCATACAATCGGCGGCAGCTGGGTTAGGGAAGCCCAACCCGGTAATGGAAATATAGTACGTAGAGTGACATAGGGAATGACTTCGGAGTACCGTATCATTCCTCACTCTTACATACTGTTCTCTGTTCAACTCTTACAATTCTCTCATGAGAATCGCTCACCTCCAAATTGGTCTTTATTACAGATATAATCATTCAACCTTTATGGAGTGAACTTCTGAAAGAAGTGAATGAATACTCTATCTGGAATCTTTATCAACCACCCATCATCGCCTCCTGGGTAATACGAGTCTCCTCATCGTAGATTTCCGGCATCTCAACAAAGTACCGATTCGTTCCAGAAATCAAAATAGTCCGCGAGTGCAAATATTCACCAGAAACAGCCATACCCTTCGAGTCGACCATCTCAGTCCCAGACAAGACTTCCATCACCACGTCCGTCACACTAGATATTGGAACAAGGCTCTTACCGAAGATGGATTTCAGCTCAGGGGTCAACAAGGGTGTTTCGACCACGCCCGGACAGATAGCGTTCACTTTAATACCTTCCTCCCAAAGCTTCTTTCCTATGGAGCGCGTAAATCCAATCAATCCATCTAGTATAACATCAGCTGTCAGTACCAGGGAGACACATATTGGTACAGTAGACATACGCTTCGTCGCCGAATAAACCGGTGTCTGCATACAAGGATACAACCCCCCAATACTCGACGTAAGAACAAGATGTCTACTCCTCCTGGTCTCCGGCGGAGACCGTCGAAAATAATGCATCGCCAGGTAACTCGTGTGGATGGCACCATTTAAATTAGTGTCCACAAGGGCATCTATATTGGGTTCCGGTGGGATACCCGTTTCGTGCGCGGCAAAGAAAGCCCCGGGATCCTGTGCGATGCCGGCATTTGCGAAGACAAAGTCTAGACGCCCGTGCTCGGTGAAAACCTTGTCGAAGACGGCAGCTTGTTGTTGGTAGCTGCTTACGTCTGCTTGGTGGAAGGTTGTATTCTTCAGCGTGGATACTGCGAATTCACCACGTTGTTTGTTGCTGCCGATTATGTGAATTTGCCAGTCTGCGGTGCTGTTGAGTCTTTGAGCGACGTCTAGGCCCATGCCGCTTGCTGTCTGCTGTTAGTTTGGACCTCATGGGGATCGTTTCTGTATCTTTGTTTTGTGGGGTGCCTCTTACAGCCACCTGTGATTATTGCGATCTGGACCATGGCTTTATTGGACGTCATATACGGATCGAGCTGATGTGAAGTATCATGCCAAGTTTGATGTCCTGCGCTTGTGGGAGGGGTAGATGATTTGTGGGGATTGATATCACGCTAAGTGGTAGTTGGATATCGTTTTCATATATCATTGGAAGAGATCTGTGGATATACGCGGGTGCCATTCTATTGGAACTTGCCGGAACGAATCCCTCTATTACAGTACCTCAACTTGTCAATACCTTCTGTGAGTAGTTTGCAATCGGCTCTCCAATTTTGTGCCAAAGAGACTTCGATATTCACGATCCGATCCAGAAAGTCAGATGCAACGGTGGAAATTTGGGCAGGTTGTAGCACATTATCACTTTGTGTTTCTAATGCTTTCATTGGTCAAAGTGTATCCACTATGGCGTATGTAACTATGGTATCTCCTCTAGTTCAGGGATCCAAACCATGGTCCATCATCACATTTATTCTCTATCCCATGTTTTACTTTCGATCTATATATTTTTCAATAAATGCCGCGTTCTAGTAAGACCTCGGCAGATACTAGTTTGTTGCGGGCCGAGATATATGACCCGTCACATGGATCAACGTTTGAGTCTCAGTTCAAGAGACATTCAACCCGACAAAGTCACTCTTCAAAGGGCATATGCAGTCGAAAGTAAAGCCGGGATTAGAACCACTCAATAATGAGAAACTTACCCGCACATTTCTTAGACACACCTCCAACTGCTTCCAACACTCGAAGTCCCCAACTTTTTGCCAACCTTCGACCAACCGCTCCCTACCCCACACCCAAAAATGTAGCCCCACCAGTCCAGCTCCAACCCTTGTGGCAACATGATCGACCAAATATGAGTTCAAACCCCATTTGGAAATGCACCTCGAATTTGTGTCGCAGACCCAAATGATGCGAGTCTGTGCGACCACTCGGAGTCCGACCAGTTGAACGATGGGTTCGGAGAGAGAGATCATATCCCGCTTATTTTTCGATCCTTTGGCCCCCTCAGCACCCATCCTTCCTTAATGGGAATCTGTTGCGCGGGCGCTACTCATATTGCTAGAACGGGCTGGTTCCCCTGGGGTTCACGAGTTTGAGTTGGGGGCCTATTACTAGGTGGGTTAGCCTCGGGTTCAGTAAGCCGGGCGTTGAATATGATAGCGATCGTTTCATGATCTGACTATATCGTGTTCGCTTCCACATTCATATTTTCGCGGTCATATCCTATCTATCACATACTATCTTGCAATCTATACTGCCTATACCGTGGGGTATACTGTACTTCAAAGATCGGCGATACACGGCACAATCGCACATTCCACAAACTGTTTTAAATCATGGAAATCATATCCGTCTCACCCGTTACTCGGTGGATGAAGACCGTATTGAAAGCTACCAGCGTCGATCCATTGCTATCAGTAAGCAGTTCCTATTACAGGTGTCCAAAGCAAGGCATTCGTTTTTACTCACGTTTCCACCACCAGATGCAGCTCTATACGCTCGTGTTAGGGGGGCTATGGCGTGGCGTTCCATATGTCTTATTATATCTCCATAGGCAATTGGCCCGACTTCCGCGAAGGAAGATCTAATTATCAGATACAAATGTACATGTCTTAGATACCTACCGATCGCCTGGGCAATAAACAATAATTAAAGATGAGTAATGATTCGCCTCCGGACCGGTGAGCCGTATGGTAACAAGGTATGTGGGGCATCGATACCCTTGCAGGACCGTTGAAACAAAACCAGTTGCCTCGAGTCTGCAACATTGACTTGCGGAGATATTTGCGGGACGGAAAGACGGATGAAGCAAGGAATGTACGTTATGCCATGTACGAAGCAGTGATGTACCAACGGATCGCGTCGGGTGTTTCACTTTCACGAGGTCCATTATGCGTACTTTGTACTGTACGTCAAGGTAAGGATTGGGTAGAACATTTGAAATTGACAGGATAAATACATCCGGTAGATACATGACACAAGCGTCTAATGGACATTCCATCATCCCAACCGACCGCAGAAAATGATTCAAGAAAGGAAAACCCGTAGACCAACCAGACCGAACCGAACCAATGACCAGTAACCAAACGCCATGCCAGGATGCAAGGTAGCGTAGCGAGTGTAAGAAGTGAAGAGATAGTAGCATATCTAATGATGGAATAACAAATTTGAGCTCGGGAAATGAAGGGTATTGTCAAGGCGTATCAACGGGTGAAATGCTTTTAGCCAAGCAGTAATAAAAATGTAGATGTTGAGATGGAGGGAAGGGATGAAGATACAAAAGTCAAACGGGTAAAAGTGCATATTGAAGATGACAAGATGCAGGGGGTATTAGATTGGCGCCAGTCACGATTCGAGACCAGCTCGATTAAGCGTGTGGCCGACCGATGCGGCCATAGGAGCCTGTAGCAGAGGCGAGGAAGCGGGCAACGAAGCCGCCGGAGTGTCCGTGAGCTTTCATCTTCTTGCTGGGTTGGCGGACCGGCTCGAAGGGTTGCTTCTCCATAGCGCCGACATTGACGTAGCTGTAGGTCAGAGACGCGGTGGATGGGCTAGTGTTCGAGTCGGAAATAGCAAAGTCATCATTGCCGTGGGATGAAACAGTGCTGATGCTTCCTGGGGTGCCACGGGAGCTGGGAGCGACACTGGACGAACGAGAGCAGAGAGAGTTGAAAGTCTCGGTGTGGGAGAGACCGGGGACATCACGGATAGATGGGGGAGAGATGGATCGAGTAGGCCTGTGAGGCGATGTTCGATGCCGGGGGTATGGGTTGTAGCGATCGGTTTCGGCAGCGAACTGCGGAGATTGGGTGGTGTTGATGCTGGGGCAAGAGACATGGCTCGGGAGACGACGAAGAGAGTGATCGGGAATCCGACGACCATCGACTCTGGCCTCCAGCTTTTGACGACGAAGGCGGCTGGCCAGCAGATCCGCCGAAACATGCAGACGGCGCCTGGAACGAGTGTGAGTAGAGATATCATGGATGCTGGTGAGCAAAGAGGCATACCATTCACGGTGCTGCTGTTGCTTGCGCTGGTGCTCCTCCTGAGCCTTTTGTTCGCGCAACTGGAGCTCACGGCGTTGACGAATGGGCGCGAGGAAGGGCTCCATGTATGTAAACAGATCTTCCTCGGTCACGCGGGTGTCCCAATCCAGCAGGAAGAGCAGCTGACGTTCCATCAAGTTTACCTCGGGTAATGAGAAGCCAAATCCTTCGTAACCCTTGACAGCGGTGTACCGAGCCCAGTGCTTGTTCTTGGGACTCGAGTCGTTGAGGTTCTTTGCGGAGAGAATCAGCGAGGCGAGGAAGATCCGGTGGACGGTGCAGCGCATGCCCTTGGCGACGGGGGGCAGGCGAGCACGCAGACGACCGAGGTACACGAGAGAGCTCATAAGAGTGGGCACTTGAACCTGCGACCGAGCAACGAGAGAGGCGATGAAGACTTCAGTAGACGGCAATGGGGGCAGGGAGGGGTCTGCCGGGTCCATGGGAGGTGTTGCGGGGGGTGTCGGTTGGCCATGTTGGCTGACAGTGTTGGTCACATGGGCCTCGCAGCGGATAACGTGTGACGCTTGTTGAGCCAAATAGCTAATCATCTCCCGAGTGACTCGCTGCGTGACGAATTCATCGAGAGCAGCTCTGTTGAGAGCCATCGTTGCTGAGGTGTTGTTCTGCATGATGTGGGCAGGGGAAAGTGGAAGCTACTTAATAGCCTGGGGTGTCGAGGGGTAGAGCAAGCACAAGTAGATGCAAGTGAAAGAGCAAGTCAAAGGTGCGTTAGAATCGCGTCACCTAAATGAAAGGCTTTGTTCGTATTGTCGAACAGACAAATTGCTTTGAGAGACGGGAAACAAAGCAACAAGTATAGTTGTAAATGAGATGACAGTCAAATTCCTGGCCAGCAGGATCGAAATATGAGCAAGTAGTGCCAGTTAAAAGAATGCAGCAGTAAGGATGAGGTTGTCGTGTCAACCCTTATCGATAGCCCTAACTGAGATGAAGTTCTGAGACCTGCCGAAGCGGAGATTTTTATCGGGCGAGACAAAGTCCACAGTTTTATGAGTTCAAATAGAATCAATAGTTTGGCGAACCTCCTGCAGGGTGGAAATGAGAGATTATAATAACGATTAAAGGAAATAATTAGAGGGGTGTCAAAAGGAGGGTGACGACGTTGAGCATGTGGATGAATCCCGTGAAGAATCCGAGTGGGAATCTGGGAGTAGATATAGCTCCGGTATGCGCCATGGGAAAGGGGAGCTGGACTAGGCGGCTGGAAGACCTGCAAGGACCCAGAGCCAGTCAGAGTGTACAGGGGATGCATAGTTGGATCTGAGATGAACCTTGGCTGAGACTTTCCCCTATGGAATGTAGTGGGGATTATGCATTACGAGATGTACAAGCTCTGCCCAATCCATCCCTAGATTCATTCAGGCAATTGTTGGTGGTTCGGTCTGTGCCTCATCTCGTCCGGCCAAACCTCCACTAATTCCCTAGTTGGAGTATTCCTAGAATAGGTAATGTTTGTACAAGCGCTGGCTACTGTAACAGAAACCAGAAGATCCTAGCGACTGAGGGGCGATCGCCAATCCAGCTTGTAGACTTTACACCTCCACCCTGCGAGGAGATCAACCGGCGGACCCACCACAACCAAGAAAAGAAAAAGTGTGTATCTGGTGGAGTCTTATCCAGCTAACAAAGTCCAGCCTCCTCATTCGATATACTTTGAAACTCGCGACCGTCTCAAGTTACTCCTGTCCAAGACGCGGGGGAACTAGTTATCCCTCAAAATGCCAGGTCAGATTCTCCACCCTCTGACACGTCCCTAGTAAACTTAGAGAATGAGGGGTGATCTAATTGACAACCTTGTACTCTGAATCCTGATCCTGTAAACCTTTGAACCAGACCTGAACTCCGAAGGGTACAACCCTTTCCTGTCCTAGGTACAGACAGGGGGGGCCAAAGGATTTCGTCCTGTCCGCAGCTGAAGGCCAGGCTAGTGTAGCATATTAACATAACCAGAACCTATGGAACAGTGTGGCAAGTTCGCGTTTCAATCTGGCGCGTTGCGATCATCCAATCCCATGTCCGTGCGGAAGATTTCGCAAAATGACCCCCTGTCACACGGCGCCACGGTGGGGCCAAGCGTGTTAACATGCCAAATGACTGATCCAATATGGAGGAACGCGACCCGTGGATTTCGTGTAATAGTCTGGCCACCTCGCATGAGAACAATCAATTATCCTCCAGGATTCCATTATTTGGGGCTGGGATGGGGGGTGGCATTACACGCATGGACTCGATTTATCGATTTTAGAATTCAAATCTAAATTCTGAATTCCGAATCCCAGGTTCGTCATTTCTGCATCTGCTATCAATGCATGCAATTATCCGGGGCCTGCAAGTCCTCGATCTAGCCTGGGGTCTAAAAAAAGATTCGTGCTTTTCGCTGCTCTGTGTATATAAGCGCCTTCCCCCGCGAGCGCTTAGAGATCTCCGCATCAGCGTTGTTGAACGTCTCGATTCCTAATTTTATCAAAGCCCTACCGTTACGCTAATTCTATTGATAGTAGGTTTATACTTAGGATGCATACGCGCTCGGGTAGGCGCTCGTCGGGTCCCCGCTACGGATGCTACATTTAACGTCGATTTTTGGAGTGAGGGGAAGATCGAATCGCAGTGAGAATGTGCGATGTGAATCTGGAACTAGGAGCTTGGGGGGGGGCCGGCGTCTCGCGTACAAGTTCCAGGTGCTTCATTGTTGAACCGGGCTGGTGGTGGAGAGAATGCGCCATAATGCGACCGGTGGTGAATTATGTATGGTGAAACGGAAGTCCGTTTCAAAAGGACTTGGCGCTTGGTTTCAGGAACTACTGTGCCAAGTTTCAGCGCTTAGCGATGAGGATCCACTGGTTGCGACCGGGGGCTGAAACGGCCCAGTGCAATGGATCTTGTGCCAATGGCGTCACTACTGAAAAACAGCTTATGTGCAATAAAGATGCACTGCTACAGGTTTCAGTCTCAAGTTTATACTACAATCATGGCCAATTGTTCAACGCAAAGAATTGATTCCAGATCTTCCTATACAAATGACTATATACGAAAAAGCTCCAGTCCCTTCCTCGCCTCCAGCTCAGCCCTTCGGACAGCTTACACGACCGCAACGGAGTACTCGGAAGTAGTGAGAGTGGCACTGCCAGTGAAAGGCTCAGTACCAGCTTGCACATCAATCAAGTACAGGCTCGAGCTCAATCCTTCGTTATCAATGAGGTAGGTGAAGAAGTCCAGCATATCACCCGAGAAGGCAGTGGTGGTCGACTCCGCAACGAAGCTGTACACGGTCATGGATCCGTTGGGACCAGAGTACAACTTGAAGGTGACACCATTGATGGTGGTAGTCGCGATCGCAGAGCCGGTCGAGGAGATCGGGCCCGCACCGCCCAGCGCTGCAAGCCAGACCATGATCTCGTACTCGTCGTCGCCATCAGCGGTGGAAGACAGGAACATATCGTACGCGACATCGGCGACGATGGAGGTGGTGGAGTAGCTGTTCAATGTTGTTAACTTCTTATCATCGGCTCATTTCATTTTCTTTTGCTTACCTCCAGTCCCAGGTCGAGTCGATGCTGGTAATGCTGCTCAGCGTCTTCGCTGTGAACTGCAGCGACACATCGGCAAAGCTCTTCACGTCCGAGGAGCCTCCTTCCCATGTCCAGGTCGTGTACCAGGAGATAGTGGAACCGCTCACTGAGTTGACACCGACACACTGCGAGCCGCTAGTGGCTTCAGCTTCGCCCCAAAGGTCGTTGTAGACAATGTAACTGCCAGTGGTGATGGTACCCCACTGATCACAGGTGGAAGTGGCGCGCTTGTCCAGAGACTTGGTAGGGATAGTAGCGGCATTGCTCAGACCAGCGAGCGCAACAGAAAGGAGCGACAACGGCGCAAAGAAAGACTTCATGGTGCCAGGTGAAAGGGAACGAGATGACTAGTAATGAGAGGAAAGAGGTCGAGGGTAGTCTCTTGTTTGACAGGTTGACAGGCCATAATGCAGCGATAACATACTTATATACACTTCGGAGACAATGATTTTGGAAGTTCGTCCGTGGTGGATTCCTTATAGAGCACGGAGCAGTCCTGTCTCAGCTTGTCCCCTACGGAGCTCCACCGGCTTATTTTAATCGGTGCTTCATACTTATCCGCGACGTTAAACCTCGGCCTGCCCAGGTGGGTGATCCACAGAGATTTTCCACGACTGGGCTTTTACCTGAGACGGGGTTTGAGTTTGGCGTGCTCTACATTTGTGGAAGATCTCCGGGCGTAGACTGAAAATCTGAGACGACGGCGCCGGCCCGCTCAGCGGAGTACGATACTCAAACAAGCTGAACCAAGGAACGTGGGCAAGTCGACCCATGGTTGACGTTCGAGATCGATCCACAAAAGCACTAAGGAAGTATTTCTAGAAACACTATATCTTTCGTCCATTCCAGACAACGTCTATGATCCATATAGGGATCAGGGGCTCATGGTCCAATGCTCCTCCATGCCCCTTTCTCAATTTTGACTGACAGATCCCACGAGGCCGTGCACAACAGTACAGAGAAAGCTGGACACTAAATTATCCTATTGGAAGAATTAGGTCCTGAAGAAATCTACTTCCAAGGTTCAAGGTTCAACCTTGAAAGTTTCTGCGGCTTGGCTCTTTTTACCCGAGAGATCGAATGATGATTTTCCAAGCCACATTTTCATGAAGACTCTTAATATGCACCCCGCATTGTCATTTCGAAGTTCGCTAGCACTTAGCTCGTAGGTGGCTTTTGTGAAGAACCTTGGAATTAGGCTAAATTCCTTGCGGGCGCGCGTCCGGAGACGGTTCCGTTTTGCAGTGGGCGATGATCAGCACCACGTCATGGACGATAGATTTTATAGACGATCAACGAAGCCTTTGATGCCTGTGTGGGGCGGGAAAGAGGGAAAAATCGAGGTCACTGGGTCATACCGAGTCATGGACCGAAATCATGGACATAGTGTCTTTATGGAGACGGCTGCCGTCGACTATGCGGAGATATATATTGGTGCCACCGGAGCACAATTTAGGACAACATTCACAAACATATCTTTGTGCGGGGACATGGATACACACCGAGTCTCTAAATTTACATAAATATAGGTATAGCTACCTAGGTAGCTACCCAAGCACATATTTCCAACGAGGAAAACGGACGCTTCCTCAAATTATGAGGGCCAAGTAAAAGATTGTCGATAAAAATTTGTACTGTACCAGTGATTTTATTTCAGTGCGCCAGTCGGCTTGGAAATAGCGACCGGTTTTTTTTTGGGTGCTCAGGATATTTTCATAAATCTCAAGGAGATTTTTAAATTAAAGGGGTCGTAAGGGTCCACGGGTAGTTCTGTTCAAACGAGACCAGATTAAGAAGTTCAATAGGTTCCAGCCACCGATACCTACCTAGGTCACTGAGGTACGACACCTAAATCGACACTTCAACCCATGCTGTTTCGCAAACCAGAAAGTCTCAACTTTCCATTCGGGGTCCTCAGATGCCCATTCAATCTCGAAATGGCGAATGAGCTGTGGAACCAATTTTCCCATCTCCATTATGGAAATATTTTTCCCAATGCATGTGCGGGACCCATATCCAAACTACCAGATGTCAGTCATACTTTTTGTTTGGAAGCTACAGGTAACATACCGTCATGAGATGCCGGTCCATACGCTTTACCTCCTCTTCACTAGACTCCAGCCACCTTTCAGGTCGAAAGACTGCCGCATCTTCTCCAAAGATAGATTTGTCATGATGAATAACAGCTGGGTTGATTCCGACAATAGTCCCAGCTTCTAGTTGGACCCCACAAAGCACAGCTCCACTTTCGGGAATGACACGTTCAAGGGGGAATGATACCCCGGGATGACACCGCATTGCCTCTTTCATGACCACTTGTCTATCGCTAGTCAGCTTCACCAAAAAGAAAAGATGCCGTCGGGTCTGTCAATGGGTCACTCACAAATAAGGAAGCTCTAGGCACTCAGCATACGTGATATAATCGGATAGCCTTCCTGCCGCATTAGCTTCGTCTATCTCCTCTTGCAGTCTTTTGTAGACTGGCTCGTTTTGGACGAGGAAGTAGATAATAGCACGAAGGGAAATTGCCGTCGTATCGCTTCCGGCGAGCCTGTTATGTGTCAGCTATTACCAGAATCGCATGGGGTTTCGGGGACTAACAGGTTGTTGCTAAGATGATTCATGATATCACGGTTAGACATCGGCTTCCCCTTTGTCTCCTCACTCCTGAGCCAAGCGAGGAAGTCTGGCCGATTACAATGCTGCTGGGTAGGTTGCCGATCGTAGTCATCAATGCACTTTTGAGTGAACTGTATCCAAGTTAGATGAAAACATCTCTATCTACTAAAAAGGTACTTGCCTGGACCATCGTTCGAAGGGGGTCAGGAGCGTCGATAAATGGCTGAGCAGCCAAGAACTTTCCCACCCAAAGATTTCCAATCGTCCAGGAATGAAGCCAGGGAACCTGGCCAGCAACTCCCCCAATACGTAGCCCAGCTTCCAGCCCACTAATCATACCTTGTACATCCTCTCGCTTTTCCATAAATCCAAGCGGCGTTGAAACGTGATGGCCCCGATAACATCAAACGCGTACCATTGGAGCCAGGCACCCAGATCAATCTGCTGTCCTTCCAAGTCTCTCATCGCGTCGATGAAAATCCCGGTGCACTCATCTGCAAACGGCTCAAGCGAATTGATAGATGACATAGAGAACTTCTGAGCAACTGGTCTTCGTAGTGCCTGATGGGCAATTGGGTCACGGACGGTGAACATGCTAGGCATTACTTTGTCCTCGAAGTAAGGGCTGAATACATCATAGAATGCGGACTGGCCCATGTCAGTTTGGGTTGCTTGTTAATATTCTTGGTGCATACCTTCAAAAACTTGCTTCCTATGCCATAAATTATGGGAAGCGTGCTAGGATCGGAGATGTCGACAGTACTGGGTCCAGTGCGAATAATTGGGCCATATTTGTCGTGCAGGTTGCGGTAAAATACTGGGGCGTCTCCCTTGGAGATTCTCCATGCGCGATAAAAAGGTGTGAACCTAGCGATATTTGGTCCTGGGAGAGACCTAAGGCCTGGTTTCAAGGCAATGGCAATACATCTAGCTGCAAAGAAAATAACCAGCACTAAAATTGCTGGCAAAATGTTGTCTTGCAAAATGTGTTTTGCTTCTGATAGAATTCCCATGGCGTGGATGTTTATGCGGAGAGATCCACGGTTTGCGTAATACTTTTCTCTTTGTGCTGAGTATTAATTGCCTGTATTTAGATGTTGGAATCAGAGTTCATGATCATCCCCACATTGTAGTACTACATACGCAAAATCATGGGGAAGACCCCGCCTCCAAGGATCTACAGGGCCATTGACCGGTGGGATCTATTGAAAACGGGGATGAGAATGAGGGGTAGGATGTTCTAGCAAAAGGGCCCTTAGCCGCAAATCAATACCGATGTACACATTTTGTTGGCTTTCAATTCAAATTCATGCTCCAGAGCTCATTCAATGGTATTGATCATATTGGACAGCAAACATATAACTAAGGTTCTAGATATTGAGTGCCCATGTACCCCACAACTATTGAGCTAGTCGAAACTTAAACATAAACTCCTCCGCATTCTTGAAAAGTACTCTCTGCGCTGTCTCCGACCCAAAGTCTTTCTTAAGATTGTCTTCCAATCTCTTAGCCAAAGATACAGTAGCGGGAGCCGGGGTGTATGGATAGTCACTCCCATACACCAGTCTAGACGTATCAACAGCCCGCAGCATTCCATGAATCTGATCCGGGAAAGGAACTCCAGCAAGATCAATATAGAAACGAGTCTGCAACATATTCTTGATATCCACCTCTGACACGGCTTTCCCGCCCAGGAACTTGGAAAACTCCGCAATCCGAGAAATAATTGGCGGAAGTGTCGCTCCACAGTGGCAAATCAAAAATGTGATTTCGGGACATCTAGTGACTGTGCCAGAAGTGATAAGACTGGCGATAGCGCGGGTGGTGTCAAACATGAATTCCATCAAGGGGCTAGGCACTCCCGGGTTCGGTGTCACCCGGATCACAGAACCAGTTTCCGGGCTCTGAATGTGGCAGCTAGTCGGGTGGAAGAATACAACTGCCTTTCTTTCGTTCAGCCTGTCAAAGACTGGGGCGAAGTGTGGGTCTCCAGGGTAGATTCCGTGGGAATTGGTCAAAAATTGAAATCCAACAGCACCGAGGTGGTCAAGGGCATAGTCGATTTCGGCTAGAGAGCCTTCGACATCCGGCAGAGGAAGAGATGCAAAGAACAGGAAGTGCTCGCTGTGCTCGGAGCAAACCTTTGACATGTCCTCATTGACTCGCCGAGTCAGGGACCGGGCCTCTTCGTCATGCCCTGGAGTCAGATGTGTCCCTGGTGACGACATGCTGAGAACTGATTTTTTGATGTTGAGTCTCTTCATCAATTCAATGTGAGACAGGGCGTCCCAATCCTGTCAAGGTTAACATGTATCCTCTCAACCCTCAATATAGCTCACGGGAATGGCCGGCATTCCATCGGGATGGCCTCTTCCTGCGAAGTCGTTCTCAAGACAGTACTCGCGGTAGGAAGCAGGAACGCAGTGCGCGTGAAGATCAATTTTCTCCATCTTGAATCGTTGTACTTCGAGAATATTGCGGTGGATAATTGAAATTGGTACGACATGAATTCTTGAACTCCCTTGGGACCCACATCGTCACCGCACTATACGTACGCTTCTGTGAGGGGATTGAGGGGGTCAATGTTAGTCCCCGCAATCAGTCAATGCCGTGGCGGGGCTTATAGGACAACTCGACTCGATCATTTGCCTTTGCTAAAGTGCCTCAATTTCAAGCTTTTATGCATCTTGGTACAAGAAATCACTGCATACATCTCAACCAAGATTCCAATATCCCACTCTTTATCGGTAAACAATGACGTCATCACATACTATGTGTTGTTTCAGAGCCAATCATTTGACAAGGTATTTGATGCAAGCCATAGTTCAACAGTTTTCGAGTAATAGTTGACTAGCAGAGATGCCTCTGGATAGGTCCTCTCAAACCGAATAATATGGCACACTGGATGAATTCGGGATACCCAGTGTATGTATCCCACTCCTTCTCCACAATGCTAGAATCTGTTCCTCTTGGAAATTCTAGAATGAGGCGCAGAGTCAAAACCATACAGGCAGTTTGTAATAGAATAAAGGCCCCCGCGATGGTCCAGGCTCCCTCGAGCTCTAGTTAAACAGGAAAGTCATCAGCAATATGGGCCAATTATAGATGACGACTCATAACTGCTGGAAGGAATGCGAAGCTTGCACAAGCCGTATATTCTACTTCTCAGAAGTATTTCTTTATAGGCTGTTAGCCCGTGACACAGTAGTGGTCGCGCTATAGTCGATGTTGATCAATGCACGTAAATCCCGAGGCACGGCATCGATCAGGTGCCCAATCTTCCTTAGGATTCAAGCGAGGCATGAAATCTTCACTTCGGTAGACCAGCGTTTTCTTCTCGTCGGCGGTGCTGAAGAGCAAGCTCAATAAAAGAATCACTTGATTACTTCTACGTACAGGATGTTTCATCAAGTCGGCGTGTACCCAGATGCGTATATTCAGTGACATGGTAAAGCATCGTTCCGTAGCCGTCCATAGGCATGGGGGCCTACGTAGAGCTGGCGAGATCGGAATAGGCCAGCCATTTAGAGCCGGAGTCCTCTACCTGTAAGCTGTATCTCGTCAGAATTTATCCGCCTCATTGGATCGGCAACCGCAGCGCATTGATTCCATGCCGTAGCCCACCAGGTTGAACCTGCCTTTCCTGTGTTGGAACAGATAAAGGCCAAACCCTTTTCTTCGGCGGACTTTATGCCGCTGAAGGTTGTGATAGTGAATCACGACTAGCTAATCGGCTAGGATTAGCCACTAATGAGACCCACAAGCCAGATAAGCCGGAGTGGAGAGGGAAGGGATTCCCCGTCAACAACGCCAAGCCGGCATGTTTCGACGCTTTTGATTCGCCCATCTACTATCGCTCTCTTTGTTACCTACCCCACACCCCTTGAGTGACCCAGATAACACGGTAGTCCGCGCCTCCGCACGTCCATGCGTTGAGTATACTTATAACCATGCATGACTTCGTTTGTACAGGGCAAGGTGCCCCTTGAGGAGCTTTGAACGTTACCTACTTTTCACAGATGGGACCCGGTATGATGGACGAACAGGATCGGGATGAGACCTTCTGGGCTCCTGGAACGGTCGCTTTGGAAGATAGTAGGTTGCAATTGACTCTTTGGAAAGTTTGAGACTGACCTATCTAGTCAATCGCACCAGAGACCAAATCGTTCTCTTCCCTACCCCCTCAGACGACCCCAATGATCCTTTAAATTGGTCGAAAGCTCGCAAAGCGTTGAATTTCACATTGGTTAGCCTTTTCGTGTTATGGACATTCGTACAACTGGATATTGGCTTCACCGCATGGGGGCCGATGGAAACAGAATTGGGGTTCTCGGTGGGCATTCTGAATGCTGGAGCTGCTGTCAATTATGGCGGTCTTGCTATCGGATGTTTCTTCTTTATCCCTTTGGTCCACAAATATGGACGTCGACCGATCTATATCTTCAGCGTTGCTCTCCAACTTGCATCCTGCATCTGGCAAGCGGAGGTGAATACCGTTGGTGGCTTTATTGGTGCCAATCTCATCTCTGGTCTGGGAGGTGCAATTAGCGAGATCGTTGTCCAGATTACCGTTGCCGATCTCTTTTTCGTTCACCAACATGCGACCATGAACGGGTGGTTCGTTATATTCCAGTCCACGGGTTCTTTCCTAGGTCCTGTTGCCTCTGGTTATATCGTCAATTCTCAGGGTTGGAGATGGATGTGGTGGTGGTGTGTCATTTTCTTCGGAGTGACTTTGATTTGTGTCATCTTCCTCTTTGAGGAATCGAAGTACATCCCTGTTATACACGGTCAACCAGCCATCCCGCAATTACATGTGGCCCACCAGGAGTTAACTAAAGACTCCAAAGATTCAAAGCAGGCCGACCATGATGCACTGGAGTCTAATCCGGGTATTGCTCGCACGGTGACAATCAATCCCGACATCAGACTCAAATCATATCGTGAGCGCATGGCCTGGCTTACAGTCACACCGGAGTCCATGTGGCCTCATTTTTACCAGCCGATCGTGACATTGTTCACTTTCCCAGCAGTGGCATACGCTGCCATAACATACGGGTCTACATTGACTTGGTTCGCGATTATGACTTCGCTCCAGGCCTCATATATGCTCTTACCTCCGTACAATTTTGATTCAATCGGTGTTGGTCTTATGAATATAGCACCGTTTATTGGAGCCATGCTGGGTTTCCCAGTGGGTGGGTGGCTGAGCGACAAACATATCCTCTGGCTTTCTAAGAGAAATGGCGGTATTTATGAGCCGGAGATGCGTCTCTGGCTTGCATTGCCTTGTGCGATTCTTATCCCCGGATCATTATTGATGTTTGGGTTGGGCCTTGCCTATGTAAGTATTTCATTTCCTTCATTTCTATTTTTGCAAAATACTAATATCTCCCAGGGCGTACAATGGTCACTGCTCGCGGTTGGATTCGGAGTCTTCGGATTTGCTTTCTCCGCCATTAGCGGCATCGCGCTGTCATATCTCATGGATTGTTATCAGGATGTGAGTACCCTTTTTCGCATAATGACCTTTTATTCCGGTTCAGAACTAATATCTATGCAGGTCATCGGTAACGCCCTAGTGGGTGTGATCTTTATGCGCAACATCATTTCCGTTATTGTGCTATTCGTATTGACTCCATGGGTCAATGGCATGGGTATGCAAAACCTCCACATTCTTTGCGCCTTCTTGGCCTTTGGAATATACCTTATCCCTATTCCTCTCCTGATCTGGGGGAAGAAAGCAAGGGTTTACACAGCTGCATCTTACAAGAAGATGGCCGAGAAACAGGTCACCCACCGTGCGGTATAGCCATTCTTGGGGTATTTTATTTTCTTCTATGGGTATTATAACAGATAACAATGCACTATACTATAACCCCTCTGAATCATTTACAAATTCCCGCGTTCTTCGATAAATATTTCCCCATCTCGTACCAATAGAACTGGATTCCAGAATCCCGAGCTTTCCAGATTGAGGTCAACGAGCTTTCGAACTTGATCTGTGCTTGTTTCGAAAATGTGATGATCTCCAAGCTTCGACTTATCGCAAAATCTCTTGGCCCTTCGCCTGCCACCTCAAAACATGCCGTCAGATATGCGAGCGCAGTACAAGGTACCGATCGCCCTGTTAGCTGAATGACAGAATGGAATTGATATATGATAGATTGAGACAATATTTGTGCTTCAGAATTGCGTTGTCCAAAGGGAAACCGTAGCCGATGGATGATTAGCAAAGCAGCCAGTTGCAATATCTTGGCCTGCGCCAACAATGCCACGACTTCAGCTTGGGTAAACCTCTCAAGAAAGTCCACAGGGGTGGATGGGTGCCATTGATTCACAGCTGCATGTATTTCATTCAAGCGAATCATGATTTCAGACCTATTCTCACCCGGGCCACACCGTAGGAGAGTACCCATTTCACAGATATCGTAAAAATGACAGAATAACGGATAGCTCAGACCAAGATAGCGGTCAACAGTGACTCCACGACGATAGGCATCGACTCTCCAAGTTGGAAGTTTGCATTTGAGCAGGCATTCAAATGTCTCCGTGCAGACAAGACACATCAAGAGGTCCATCACAGGCGATTCAAAATCAATCAGGTTCTGCGCTTGCGATTTAATCAAAGATAACGTGTAGTGCGCAATAAGATGGTGCTGTCCATTTTCAACGTGCATAGCAAATGTAATCATCGCCACGCTGAGAACGAGTATGGTGGTTAAATCACTCTCATCGCGTAATTGGAACGATCGAAGGGAGGACACGGCTAAAGCCGCACGTTTATGACCGATGGCGGAAACAGTATTGGATCGTTCTGTGGATTGCTCTCCGAAGAGCACGGCCGCACATGCTACGGAAGCGTTCTTCAGTTCAGGTGTAGGTTGGATGAGGTTTTGGATGAAGGAAATGTGATGTGATTCGTGGAAGCTGGGACCGACTAGGAATTTATCGAGTGGTGAAGGATGATTGGTGTGTTCTTTTTTCATGAGATTCAAGAAATGTCTTTCCCACTGATCCAGGTCGGAGAAGATGACTGAGTTGCTGCCTAACCCGGCATTGTATGGTATGGGATATTGATATTGTGTTGAAGCATCGAAGTTATTGGTGAACTGCGGTAGTGTGTATGATAGTTTCCGTGTGCCTCGCGGTTTTCGACCCGCCTTTGCAGTAGTGCGTGTGGTTTGACAGGACTGGCCAAGCCGGGAACATCTTTGGCAAGGAGCAGTGCTACTGGTCCGTCGGCACTTCTCCTTCAGCGTATGACATTGATCGCAAGCTCTTTTGGTTGGGCAGCTAAAAGGCATGGTGCTACGAGTATCACCTCGGTGACGGATCTTCGCATGGGCCTTGAGGATGTCAGATAAGCATGGAACTCGATGCATAGGATGAATCCTGTCAGCAGTTTAGATGTGGTTGATAATGCGGAGGTCTGATAAGGCTCGGGTGGACTTGACATTCAGGGTTAGACTCGAATCCGACATTTGCGGGGAAGTCGAGCCAAGATAAGAGTGGCAAGGTTAATTTGGAACCAAAATTCATTGCAATTTCTTGGTCAAGTACACATTACAACATATCTTCTCCCTAGGGCCTTATCTGTCCACTATTTGTAGAAATCGACATGGTCGCGCTTGATAGCATCGGCGCCCTTCTCGGCTACCATGTAGACTGAGTTCTGGATCCGACAATCGGGAATCACAGGGATCACGGAAGCGTCAATAACCCGCAGGTTCTTGACTCCGTGAACCTTGAGATTAGGGTCCACCACACCCTGCTGGATATTCTTGGAAAGCCGGGTGGTTCCACAAGGGTGGAACGAAGTCTGACAACGTTCCAAGACAGTTCTCTTCATGAGAGCGTCGTCGTGAAGAGGCATCTCCCACGGATACTCATCCACAATGATATCCTTGAATCCATCTCCGTTCTTCAGGACATCGTAGCTGAATCTAATGCCCTCGCGAACAGCGATGATATCAAGATCATTGTTGAAGTAATTCAGGTTGATATTCGCCTGCTGGAGCGGGTCGGCACTGTTGAGGGTAACTTCTCCGGGTTCAGATATAGGGCGGACAATATCGACCATCACAGTGATATAATTGCCCTTGTTCGGAGTCGGGTAATGCCACTGGAACGCACTGCCAAAGAGGCAGACGAAGTCTAGCTCGAAATGGGGCTGGCCGTAGGGGCAGAATGGATCCTTGTTATCATTCGACGCCTTTGCTTCTCGGTATTCGGGGCTTTTTTCTAAGTACTTGTCGATTCGAGGGAATCCCACCATCTCGAGGAATCCAGAGCCCATTGGACCTCCATAGCCGTTGCTATAAGCTTGGAGAGCCTTCTTGTGATGCGGTGTTCCCTTGCGAAGGATATAATCATCCATGCCGTAGCCGTCCTTGACACGAAGCACGAATGGAACACCGGGGTGATCTAAGAGGTGTTGACCAACATGACGCGAGTCAACAATCACAGGAATATTGTGCTTCTTCAACTCTGCTGCAGGTCCAATACCGCTAAGCATCAACAGTTTAGGGCTCTCAAAGACACCCTCCGAGACGATGACCTCTCGAGTGGCATATAGTTTCAGTTCCTCTCCAGAAGGGAGGATAACGACCACGCCCTTACAGGTGCGATCGTCATCGACGATGAGTGTTTTCGCGTGAGCCTCACCCAGAATGGTAACATTTGGTTTGTCGGCAACACAAAGGAAGCTTCCAGACCGTCGGCCTTTGTAAATCGTATTGACACTGTACGTGAGACCATTCATTTGACCATCGAAGATGTTCTCCGTGATCGGCTGACCAGTGGACTTCCACGCCCGGGTCAGAAGATCACGGAAGGGCTGCATCTCAGGAATGAGCTCGGAGTGGGCAATGGGAATAGGTCCCGATGTGCCAATCTTCTTCAAGTCCTCCGAGTATGCTTTTTCATCATCGTGATACGTGGCGGGCTTCCGCAGATACGGGAGCAGATGGTCCCATGTCCACTCTTTGCCACCAAATTCCTCCCACATATCATAGGTGCCTTTGGATCCGGGGACCCAAGTAAAGTAGTTCAGCGATGAACTACCACCGAGAGCCTTGCCGCGGGTATTGGGCTTCTCAATACGCTCATAGTCGTCTCGCTTGACCATGGTTGTTTTGTAAGCCCAGTCATATTTGCTGTTGCGGAGCTCCATAGCCTCGCAGGGCGTTCTGATCTCATCGATGTCTTTGGCGTTGGCAACGCCGGCTTCGACGACTAGAATTCTGGCATTGGGACAGTCCGCCAGCCGGCCAGCAACGAGGTTGCCGGCGGTGCCACCTCCAACGATGATGAAGTCAAATTTACTATTGTCGGGGACAACCATGATTGAAAAGTGAAAAAGTCGATCAATTTGAAATTCTTTGAATGGCTTGTTTGGTTCACAATAGCATAGACATTCAGGACCATTGGCTCTCTTATATATTTGTTTCACCTTACTAGAATTCCCAGAAGCCCGGGTTCATGCAGTATTGGACAAGCAATCAGTCTTACTTGCCCCTTCGGTAAGCGTCATTGATTTGGATACGCACTGGAGAGACGGATATGGAAAGGGTATTTTGGGTTTAGAGAGTCATTGATTCTCGAGGCCTCATAGAACTGATACGCATTGAAGTCAGGAATCACGCCATGGTACGTCTATGGTGGGCTGGATCATCAGATTGCGCGGGGTATGACATGAGTGTTATCTCTAACTCAGTAATCCTAAATAACTACTTCAATCAGTAGTCATCTTTCGGAGCGAAACTCTAATGGTCGGGGATTTCAACACGAGCGACTGCTATATCAACCCAGACGATGTCATCGTGTTGGCGTATTGCCCGACCCACGTACCTGGATAAAGCTTGTCTAAGGCTTGGTTCTAATAATAAGTGATCCGGGATCGACAAGACAGAGCCTCTGATTGGAAGCCCACGTAACTTTGCACCGAGAACAAAAGTTCCTAGGATTTCCTTCGCGTCGAATTTTCATAAGCTTCGATCCTTGGAGCTGGGGGTCTCAAACCTTACAATGTGATACAGACAGCTCAATGGGCCTTTGTGATTTGTGGGTCCCGCCGGACATTGAAATCGACGGATCTGGTAGTGGTACTCGCCAATAGTATCACCCGTCGCCACAGTGGAGAGCTCTGTTTGCTTACATGTATACGCGCGATAAACTCACCATTAGAATCATTTGAGCTTTCCGACTACCCGGCAAATACTTTGTAGACTCGTAATTGATGTTCAATTCCAAGAATTTGGACAACTGACTCCACAAGTCTGTCGGCTCATGGGTGGCCATTGACAGGAAGGACAATGAGGTGGGTCGATTACGGTCATAATCTCATCCTTGTGTGAATATCATTTGAAAGTGAAAGGTCTATCGATGAGTGTAAGTGTAATACTGATGCAGCCTTGTCCAATCCAGGACCACGAGATAATATGCGGTTACACAATTTAAACTCTATGTAATCCAGCTAAGCTAAGCCTGTGTGATACTTGCCTATTTCCAAGGGTTCCGAAGATACGCAATTTTACTACCACATTTTCTTCATTTACCATGACAGATTCTTGAACATCAGCGGAAGGCAGAACCTCTTTCGGATCCGGATCTTCCTTAAGCCTAACTATATACACATTGTCCATTCACAAGTAGCATTACAGCTGTTTAGCTACGTGATGGGGAAGGAGGTGGGCTAAGGTTGCTTCAATATACCCAACTCATGGAGACCCTATCCTATTCTCCACGCGAGAGGACTCCAGAAATGCAAGTTTTCTGATCAATCAATTAGCAAGCCTGCAGTCACATCAACAAGACCCAACTCTTGAACAGAGTCGTTCAATCCAAAGCTTCCGGGCAAGCCGGTCATGGAACTCATTTGGTTGGTTTCAATGGCTGACTTACATGTAGAGCTTAGGGTGAATTCGAGGCCACCCGCGATTGCTCCAACTACGCCTCCGCTAGTTGTCCCAGAAGGTCGAGGGGAAGACTCCAGTGCTTGAAAGAGCGTCAACTATTGGCCCTGAGGCAGGATCTGCCGATACTCTTAGTGATGTCCACGGGTGAGCGGTGAAGTTGTATACCGATGAGGGGAATATGGATTGGGTTTGTAACAACATAGTATTTGTGTCGGTTTCTAGAACCATAGAATTGGATTTAATTCCGGTAGCTACACCAGGAATGCTACCGATGAGGACTTTGTTGAGCCCGCAGCATTGTGGGAGGTTATTGGTCGGGAACCCGGTCACCAGGATCGGTTTGTTGGGAATCTCGTTGCCCATTTGAAGGGCATTAAGAGTCATGACTTGTGCAGAGCTGTTTATAATACATGTCCCTCGACTATCTGAATGCGGTGCAGAATTGAAGGGCATATATTGACCTAAACATAGGCCTCTACTCTCGTATTAACAAAAGTCTGGGATTGGGTGCAGGAATACATGGAAGCCGCAGTAAAAATCAGGTAAAAAAAAAATAAAAAAATAAAAATAAAAAACTACGGGTTCCCATTGTGAGGGCTTCAGAATAGGTAGATATGATCGAAACGATCATGCAAGTAGAGCGAGCCTTAGGCGAGAGCATCACTCGTGCACGTGGGCTGGGCCCTTCGATTGAGAATTTGGAGCTATACAGTTTTCATATCACTCGGTGAAAACAATGGATAATGATGATAACAAGAATGACAATGTGATTCGAGGTAGGATATAAAGTTCGCCACTCTGAATAGCCACTCCCTGATCCACATCATACTTTCTTATAGATTGGGCCCCCTCCCTAATGATATCTGTTCATGATTCGTTCGCCAAAGGCGTAAGTCTTCAAAAAAGGTCTCACTCGACAATCATGATCTCATGTGAAACTCAGTGAAACATGAGGGGTCAATACATATTAGGACCGTGACATGTGAGCGTGTTCCAACCATCGAGCATATGTGGGTGGGCCAGAGACATGCACGCCCTTTCCGCGAGCCGAAAAGCGAAAAGGGTTAAGATCTCTCAACTTCGTAAACCTTTAGCTTGTCGAAAGATCTGAGAGGCATCTGGAACAGCCAAGGCCTTAGCGGTCGGGGCAAGCCTTTGTCGGGCTTTGGCCCATTTTCAAATTCTGAAGATAAGCGAATCGAATGTGCTGTTCAGACCGGGATGATACACGAAGCGGTGTGCGTAAGATAAACAATCGACCGACTCCATCTTATCAAATGGGCGCCCCACGTGGATCCGTTGGTGTGTTCAAGCATCTGTCTCATCTCGAATTCCCGTAGCAGGTCTGTTGCCGATAGATGTTTCCAAGGCTTGGTCAATTGTAACACACAGTGGGGGAGTTCCACCAATGAAAGGCGGCAATACCACAATCTAGGTGGTCGCATGAAGATAATCAATTGCCTTTCTTGCACACCCTACCGCTGTCATTGATTGCAGTGGTGAATCTGAATGGTTCGTCGATCTAGGGTGGCCCCTGCTAAACTGGTTACACAACATCGAGTTGCCCCTCACCGTGACCTGCACAGTGCTGCATCCGCGCATTTTGGGGTGTCGAGGCTCGAGAAACTTTCATCTTTGCTACACTTCCTGCTTGCATTGCATTTCGGGGCGCTTCCGCAGGTATTTATTCTTCGGTGCGACCCACTGGAAGCTTCTGCAAACATGGGTCCCCAGCTCAGGCATAATTTGTCCCTCACTTCCAAGCTCCGAGAAAGCTCAACCTTTCGAAAGGGATAACATCTCCAAACATTCATGATGGTATTGGATTACTATAACGGCAAGATCCTGTTCATCACTGGCGGGACTGGAGTCATAGGCACTGCGCTCCTATACCGCCTCTTAACCCAATCCGCGCCCAAACGGGTTTATGTGTTGAGCCGCGGTGGTTACTCGTGAGTAATTAAAACCAGCAAGGTTCCAAGTGCAAGCACTGACATAAAAAATCAGAAACGCAAAGGCAAAATGGTCCAGTTTGATGCCAGCTCACTTTGCGAAAGTCCTTTATGACAGCAAGTGTATAAAAGTTATGGACGGCGAATTGGGAGACACGGCAACAATGAATCTATCCGATGATGACCTACAAATGCTGAAAAGGACTGTACACATCATCATCCACGCTGGTGCCACGATGGAGGTCACAAACTCGCTCCGAGAGTTATCATACAAAATTATCGCGCCTACCTTGTGTTTGACTCAATACGCATTGAAATTCGCCAACCTGGAACGGTTCGTGTTTCTTTCGACAGCGTACGCTAATGCCCACCTGTGGAAAACCAGCAAATCGTCCGATGTTCAGGTTAAAGAGAGGGTATACTCTCTAGGAGACGAAAGTGAAGACCGACCCTATCGGACAGCCCCGGAAATATGGAAACACGTACAGAAGACAGGGTCATCGGACGAGTACGACACACACGACTTTCCCTGGCCATACGCCTATGCCTTGCACCTGTCGGAGCGGCTAGTTTTAGAGAAGGCTGCTCAGAAAAATGCATTGGATAAGATTCTTATCATTCGCCCTTCGGTCGTTGGCCCAGCGGATCACTCACCATACCCGGGTTTCACAACCTCACACCCAACCCCGTCTACTGCCTGTGCTGCTGCGTATGCACTGCATCTCGGTCGGAAGATTATGCTCTCCTCGCGCTGCCCGAATCCGGATCAAGAAGTTACCATCGATGAAGTCCCCGTGGATGTCGTCGCAGACAGACTACTTGTGCATGTAGCCCTGGGCTCGAGCGGGTGTGTCCATGCTGTCAGTGGGGAGAAGGGAAGACTTCGGATCGAGGACTGGTGGCACGCCTTCAAAAACGAGCGCCGACTTCCTTGGAATGTGAAACCTGTTTGGACGTCTGAGGATTGGCACTCTGCGAATCTGCATCATATGGCGCGGGATTTCAAGATCATTGGGACTTCTTTCGCGTTTTCTGATGAGAAGACCGATGCACTGGTGAAAAAGATTAGTGCGGAAGACTTTGAAAAGCTGATCCTGTATGCGGATCGATCGAAGCCGTATCATCATTCGATGGTTCATCAACGGCATCATATTCATAATGCGGCGAGATCGTTGGCGAAGAAGACTCGATGGCCAGTTTGTTCAGTGCGGCTCCTTTGTCGGAAGGGTCCGTCTCCGTTGCAGATGAACCATGTGAATGAAAAAGCTGTGAAATGAAGCAAAGGAGTGGAAATTTTGGAAAAGCAACGATATATCGTTGAGGACTGGGTGAAAATGCTTTAAATGTTCGTCTGCTCAATAAGACCTCAGGTCTTGGCCGAGCAGGACGTCAGTTTGAGACGTTAATATTTCTTTCAAGAATATATGTTGGTATCGTTTTCGAGTATATGCAAAAATCGAATACTGTGTTCAATACTATTGTCACTATCCAAAGATCTACCAATTTGGCTACTTTGGATTTCAGGGGTATCCTAGGGCCTAGCCTATGGGAAAGATTTTCACATCCTGATCCACCTGGGCAGATGAGGCAGACCCCCCAACTGCTAATGAAATCAGAATACTTCGGGAATTCGTTGAGAATTACGGCATACCCAATGCAATTCCAATAGGTGATGCTGCTCGTCTCTTCATGTCACTTCGTAACGAAGATAGCCTGATCAAAGAGCGCGGGAGTCAAGGTGTCGATAAAGGCGAGCGCGTTTCATGGCTACTATGGGATGCTACTATTGAGATGCCGCGCTACCGGCCTGCTATCTTGAAGTTAGTGGAGACTATACGAGGTCTGCCGGAGCTTGATAGAACTGAGGAACAGGTCCGCACATCACGATTTCAGGACGTGCTAGAAAAGTGGAGGAATCTGGAAGCATTTGAGGAAATCTGGCAAGATATCGATAGCCGTGAGTGATTTACTACTTCTTTTCGCTAAGAGGCATAAAGCAAATTGGCCGTGATTTATTACGGACATTCCTTAACCTACCTTGATAAGGGCTATATTCTCAGGCCTGGAGTCTCGCTAATGCCCGAGTGCTGGTTATAGGTTACTGGGAAATGAGATATGGTACATATCCCTTTATAGGGTCGTTCACTTTCACCAATAGTAACGCCTTTTCTGCCCATCATCTTGTCGCGTATCCGCCACATGACCCTGATTCACCCGAGCTAGATAAAGCATTACGGATTCCTGTCTTTGCGCTAGAGCAGGATCCATGGAACCATGCGCCAATGCGAGGCCCGCCCCGTTCTCCGTCGTTCTTGAAGCGACACGGCCTTCGAGATACCCGCGAGGCTACACATTATATTCTTATGCTGAATGTTAGTCAAAAGGCACAGTAATCCCTACGTTTAGCTTAACTAACTCTAGCCTTTAGACTGATGTACATGCTATGGTTCCCTTTTTCGAAATTGCAGGATCCATCATCTTTAGATTTATAGGTAGGAAGGACCTATCTGGAGTCGCAACAGTGAAAAGGGAGCCTGATTGGAATCTATGGAAGGGGGACTCTTTATTTCGATAGAACGGTGGAATTTTTGGAGGGAGCGACTGCAATGGGTTAGTGAACAGGATGAGCTAATGGCAAGAACTCGAGACGACGCGCGGAAGCTTATAAGACTTATGCATAACATAGAGCAAGAAAGTCGGAGAGGAAGTTTGGCGCACTAGCTTAGCATACACACACAGCTATAACCTTAAAATAAGATTAGAAAGTTCACATAGTCATGAAAAGGACGTCGAGATATTCTAGTTTGAAATACTACGCATGGAGTAGGGTATGTGGGTATGTAGTGGCTGAAAAGGAACGCTTCTGTTTTATTTCTTCTTCTATACAACTTATAAGGTGCCTTACTATACAAGGAATATTAAATAGACTTCTATAGAACCTTACCTAGGCTAGGTCTAGGTCGAACTTCTATGACCTAGACCCAACCCGTGGAATTGTACATATAGAATACAGGACTCTTTACAACGAGGCCGGGTTTAGTAAGATCAAAAATGCAAAGGAATGTCCCAGTTTAGGCTACACATAGAAGAATCTTAGTAATACCGCGCCCGCGCGATTCGCGCGGCGCCAACACTTGTGATCGATCTATAGCAGTAATCGGACTCCAGTTGGCCGCGGCGGGTCCGCGGGGAAAATAAATTCTTTTTTGCCCCTCAATACTTCCTTATCACCTTGAACCAAACCTCGAAACCTCACTCACCAACAACCCAACATGCCTCCATCAACATGTTACAACTGCAAGGCCGCGCGCGCCGTTATTATCCGACCGAAAAACCGCCACAAGCTCTGCCGCGAATGCTTCATCCAGATCTTCGAACTTGAAGTCCACGAAACAATCACCAGCGCAAACCTATTTTTCCGCGGCGAACGAATCGCGATCGGAGCCAGCGGTGGTAAAGATAGTACCGTGCTAGCTGCGGTACTGAAAACCCTTAACGAGCGATACGACTACGGACTCGATCTCTGTCTACTTTCCATCGATGAGGGTATTCGCGGATATCGCGATGATAGTCTGGAAACCGTGAAGCGCAATGCTGTACAATACGAGATGCCTTTGGAGATTGTCGGATACGGCGAGTTATACGGGTGGACGATGGATCAGGTGGTAGAACAAGTGGGCAAGAAGGGCAACTGCACGTACTGTGGAGTGTTCCGCCGACAGGCACTTGATCGCGGTGCGGCGCGATTGGGTATCAATCACGTCGTTACAGGACATAATGCGGATGATGTTGCGGAAACTGTTATGATGAATCTGCTGCGTGGTGATCTGCCCCGTTTATCGCGTGGAACAAGCATCGTCACTGAGTCTGGGGCTTCGGATATCAAGCGCAGCAAGCCGTTGAAGTACGCTTATGAGAAGGAGATCGTTCTCTACGCGCATCATCGCCAGCTAGACTATTTCAGCACCGAGTGCATTTATTCGCCTGAGGCATTCCGCGGGAGTGCGCGTACCTTGATTAAAGACCTGGAGAAGATTCGTCCCAGTTCGATTCTGGATATTGTCAAGAGTGGTGAGGATATGGCTGCTCTTGTTCCCTCGCAGGTTAGGGGAGCTGGGAAGAGCTGCAAGTCTTCTGCACCGGCTGACGATGAGGCGGCTGGTGGTTGTGGGAGTCAGAATGGCCGGACTAGCGGTGGAGAGATGGCTGCCATGGAGAGCCAACTTGCTGCCAATGACACTGCCGAGGCTCGTGAGACGGAGATTCGAATCCCGCGGAAGGGCCTTGAGGCTAAGAAGATCAAGACTCAGACTCTACAGTATTGTGAGCAGTGTGGTTATATCTCCAGTCAACGCATCTGCAAGGCATGCACGCTTTTGGATGGATTGAACCGCAACCGTCCCAAGGCCGCGATTGAAATTAGCTTGGAAGATGAAGAGGGCAGTTCGACGTTGGCGAGACAGATGGAGCGCACTCAGTTGACCAATAGCTGATTGACTGCGAATGCATACAAGATACAATATCCGCATTCGCCCTCTCTCTGGTGAAGCCTGCTTCGATATCGGCCAACCCGTGACTCCAGAACTCTCAACCAAGCTGCTATTCCGTTAGTCTTCGAGGAAGCAAGACTTGTACTACACAAAGTCTGACTTCCGAGCTGAAGTACTACTCAGCAAGCCCACGCTAGCCGCTTCCGATCCCGAGAAGCTTTAATCAAAGGCATCTCATGAGCTACAAGTTTAGCTCCTGGAGACATACCCCCAGGCAAAAGAGCAGATCTACTTTCTACGATATCCATGAACATACAATAGGTGGATAATTTTAGATAGAAATAATATCCATGTTACAAGTTCTCTATGTTTTGTACAGGTGATCATGAAGTAGTATACAAATCCTGCCTATCAAGGCACATCACCCCAGTATATCGCAATCATCCACTCTCTGCCAATCCAGGTTATCCCCAAGCACCATATCAACTGCAATCACAAGCCAATCCAATCCCACATAGTCAAATCGAAGAAACCCTTGTTTCACGCAACTAGCCCGTTCAGCCCTGAGCGAACAACGCAGCGAAGCATGTATCTGGCTATCGATAATCGAATCCACAGGTCATCCATATTTCAAGATTCCGTAAGGACCTTCACTGGTCCAGTCCAATGGCGCAAGAGGATCACCAGATCAAGTCAACGACATTCCGTTACTCCGAACCCTTCCCTTTGTCTCCCTCAGCCTCATACAACGAAGGAACATCAAGACCAACCCTTCTAGCCGTAAGCCTAACCCTCTCCTCCTCATCCATACCCATGCCGGGATTATATCTCTCAAGCAACTCAACATAAGTCCGCTGCGCGCGGGCATACTTAGCCAGTTGCTCGGCTTCCTGGAAGCGCAGTGTAGCTTCTTCCGCGGAAGTGGGGAGTGAGAATGGGACAGGCGGAGATGTGGAGGAGCATTCTGTGGAGGTGGCGGAGTTCGGTGTTGATGCTGGGCTGGGACTGCCGGTTGTGGAGGGTGTTTGTTCTTGGGAGCGGAAGAGCTGGCGGAGGCGTTCGTGGAGGGGGGAGGAGGCGTTGAGAGTGCGGCTTCTTGCGGGGATCTCGCGGAGGAGAGAGCGGTAGGCTGTCCGCATTTGGGAGGCGTTTGATGCCATTTTTGTGGTTTCAGTGGTGTTTTGGAGGTAGGGTATTGGCGAGATCTTGTCTGCGCTTTTTGGCGGATCGCGATGGATTGATGTTGCACGTGACTTGATGGTCTAGTATTGGTATTGGAACTATTGAGGTGGTACCTAGTGCAACGCCCGGGACACATTATGGGTAGATATTTTCTATTTTCTGCTACTACATGTGCAATGAATAAATGAATAATTACTGGTAAAATGGGTTTGTAAATCTACCACAGGTAGAACTTGTCATCCGCACCGCGGCTGTTGATCATGACTACATACCACATCAACGTGCTCCTATGTACAAAGTGTCGTGGCGGAGCCTCGCCATTGAATCACCGCCCCGAGCATCATCATTCATGCCATGGAACAATCCAGCAAAGCATGCAAACAAAAAACAGGGACAGAACAAGACGGAATAAAAGCAAAACGCAGTATATATCAATCATAGAAGCGTATCAACGTGAGGAGGGTATGGCGGACAGAGATAAAAACAAGGTACGCGAGCAAAAATTGTTGGAGCATGCCAGGGGAATAGTGGCATGGTTTTTGGTTTGAGGTAATTGGTGTTTAGGCACGTAGCCAGCCGAACTTTTTTCGTACAGGCTCGCCGCTGGTGGATGGTTCGATTTGTAAGCTGCGAGCATACAGATCCTAATATTGTTAGTCTGGTTTGGCATATATAGACAGCAGGCTTGTCTTACCTCTTCATCACCGGAGAGCTTGCAGTCGAGAATCAACCGTTCGATATCCTCGAACTTTTGAGCCTGAGGATGGGGTGTCTTTTGGCTTCGTTGGATACCAAGGACAGCCTCTCCCATGACCTCAAACTTCTTCCAATTGATTCGGGATTTATTTTCACCGACGAAGGTCTTGTTTCCTTCTTCTGCAGAGACCAGATCGCGGCGGTGCAATGGCAGGAAAGGAATCCTCTCGGAGAATGAGTTCTCCCATGCTAACCGGTAGGCGAAGTGGCTGCGCTGGGTGCTCATTAGGATGACAAGCCGCATGAATTCTTTTTGCGTCTGGACCGGTATCAATTCCCGAGTCTGTGACAGTCGGTGGACAGGTGTGCCATTGATAGCGGCAATAACAGCACCAAGAGCGTTATAATTGTTTTGACGACGGAGTTTCTAGGCATATGTTAGCGTCTGAGACCAGCGCACAGAGAACATAGACACTCACCACTGCGATACTCATGAATTTTTCAAGACACCTTGCCCGGTGCTTGGGTTTGTCACGAAGTATGATCATGCTTGCCACGAAGAAAGCCAGATGATTGAACTGTTTGATCATCCGGTTGACATTGGCCAAGCTCTTGACCTTTTCCTTGTCAACGCCAGAGATACTGACATGGCGCACAAGATCGCGTGGCCGGAATGAGTTATACATGACCCAATCAATACGGGTAAGCTGACGGGCAAATTCTTCGTCTGGCGTCTCCATGAAAAAGCGCCATTGAATCTTGGTGAGCGGATTCCGTGGGTGCAGTTCCAGTCGAAGAGCTTCCTTTTGCGCAGCTTCCAGGGTCAAAACAGTGAAGGATTGGTTAAGGGTACTGGAGGGTTTGTCGGTATTAGATGAGATGGAGAGAGTCCCTGAGAGACGAGAGGTTGATTCATGCGGCCCATCGCTGAGATCCAATGCGCTCATGCTATAAATGGGGTCTTCTTCCTCATCATCGTCATCGTATGTGCCAGTCAGGAATGGTGCTGGCGAGCTTCGACCAGAATTATCAAAGAAAGTCTCTGTGAGGCTTGAGTCATCAACGTCTCCGTCTCGAAATGCCCAGCCGATGTCGTCGTCTTCGGCGTTCGTCTCAAGGAACGATCCGATCTCCTTCGCAGCGAACATATAAAAGTGGCTCTTTTCGAGTGTAGTGACGAATTCGTTGACCCGTTTGCGAGTCTTGGGGTAAGCAAAGTCACCCGGGTAATCGGAAGCCCATTGGGCGATAACGTTCAGTAACCGCAGCTGATCGGCCATGCGGGCCAGCTGGTCTGCATTACTGGTTTCGTTTTTGTCGAACCGGCTGATCAAGGCATTGAGAAGGGTTGCAGGGGCGGCGAATTTGCGATAGAGGCAGAGAAAAATGGTAGCGAATTTGCCGTCTTGTTTTGACATGGGCATTGCGACGAGACGGTCGACTAGGTCATCAAAAGATAATCCCGCCTCGGCGCTGCAATTGCTCTCGCTACTCGGCTTGGGCCGCACGACACTAATCGGACTCAATGGAGCTTCTTCCATCTCGTCCTCCATGTTTAAAAAGCTGTTAAAGGCGTCCGGGCCTCCACTATGCCGCCAGGCAGTTTGCATACGTTGTGAAAAGCTGGGCTGTGGTTCTTGGGTTGGAAGAATATCTCCTTGCGCTGATGGTCGGCGGGTATTCACCCGCGCCTCTGGAGGAGATTGCGGTCGCACCGGCTGGGAATTACTTCGGGCATTTCGAGCAAAACTTGGAGCATTCTGTTGCGCCAGATTGGAGCGCGGGGCTAGGTCGGTGGGCGGACAATCACCGTTCCCATCGACGCTTGGGTTCGAAACCGACGATGTCGAGCCGCCAGCGGCTACCGGTAACACGGCGGTCGGGGTTTCTGAATTGGTTCGAGTATGGTGCCAATCGAGGGGTGGGGTGGGTTGAAAGGACTTGGTCGTTGTTCGCGGCGGGGGAGGGACGGATGGCGCAGGATTATGATTAGGGTGGTCAGACGAAGCGAGGTCTGGGCAAAGTGGGAAAAACGGCAGAACTGAATTAGCTCAAGTGTACCAAAGAGCGGACAACGCCACAAATCTCTGCAAAGTCTCTTCTGCTAAAGGATTCCCTCGTTTGGGGCTCCTCTGTCGATCGGTGGACTCTGGACAGGAGGTGAAAAAAGGGTAGCGAAATGCTAGTACCGTGACCCACTTGGTACCAGTCACCTATGGGGGTCATGGCTCACCAACAATCCTTTTGATCCATTGTTGCCGAGAGGACAAAGAGAGGACAAGAAAACCGAAATAGAGAACAACTCACCTGCTCGCATGGAAATTACTGCCCGGAGAACAAGAGCAATGCACATTTGCTGGGATCGGGGCGACTCGGGCGAGGTTCGGTAGGTCTCGTGTCGCTCATGGATAGCACCCAGATCACTGTCATCCGGGCGCAGATCACACTTGCAGGCAACCAACAGGAATGGCAATGGGGATGCATCAAGCGAGTCTAAATCCACTCAAACGGTCAATTCAACCCCGGTCAATCGGAAGTGTGGGCGGTCCATGCTTTACCCCAGGATTACTGGGGTATGTATGGGGAAACCTCCCCGGGGATGGAGGGTTATATCGGGGGATTTCGTGTGCAAAGACCATCAACCTACCTACGAGTTCGCTTGTTTCGGCGAATTTGTCCGGCTGAGTTGCATCGTGCAGCACCAGCACCCCGTCAATTGTCGGAGGGGAAGAATCCTTTCCGAGCCCTGGCCAGAGGATGTTCTTCTCATGATCGAACTGAACCTTTTTCAAATCAACCTCCAATAATCGTACGATGTAGACGGATCCATCTAATGACATCTTTTTCCTGGTCAAGATGGAGGAGGGCGTGCTTTTCATATCCAGTGCGCATTTTATAAAGCTTGTCTTGCCAGCATTGTCCAAGCCCACAACAGCAATGGTCACTTCAGGGAGACTGGCCTTGAGTTCCTACAGAGAATGTACTACCGTTAGTGATTCTAAGATTCTCCTTGGTTGCAGCTACACTTCTGCATGACCTATCAAAGCCGCAGGATTTCGGGACACACCTCATCACCTTGCCGGAAGCGAGACCGCTTGGGCGTATGATCGCCCGACACCTCTTCCTCCTCCAATGTCTGACCAAGTTTTGCCGCAGAACCCTGTCTTCGAACCGAGTCCAGTTTGTAAAGTCCTCCGGTTGGGGCCGAGGCTGTCCGGCCACCCATACCCGGACGTTGTAAAGCTGCCGCGGACATCGTCATTGCTTGTGCTCTGTCGCTGGAAGCCCGCTCATGACGGGGCTGCTGGGAAGCCATGGCGTCCGGTTAATGGCGGATAGAATGGGCGGATGACGAAATAACCAATTGCGACAGCGCAAGGGATCTTTATTGTGTTTGTTCAAGGAGCCCGCACTGCAGCGTATCCATTATTGCCGTAGGACAGATCAGATTCGGTCGCGGGGCGAAACACCCATTTGACGTGACAAGGCAATCGTAGGCGAAGCTTCATAGGCTCTGTAGCGGATCTCAACTGCATTCGATAGCTAATTAGACCTAATTGAACAATCTGGGGGACGATGAGGGGGAAAGCTTCATAACGCACCGGAGTTAGCGAAACACAACGAAGTTGACCGTGGAACAGACTTCAAGCTCCGCTTTAAAGGGAAAAAAAAATGTAAAACAAAGAAAACGTAACTGTTCTCTATAAATAAGAAACCCACAATTTCATGGACAGATCACAGTGGATGTACAAGTATTTTTTTCTCGGGAACCGAATTCTCCTTTCCCATTGGAGTCGGCGAAGTGCGGTAGTGGCCCGTTCTCCAGATCGCAAGCCCACAGTTCAGTTCCCATCTGAACTCGAGCCATCCGAGCCTTTCCATTTGTGGATTCACATTCTTAGCTGAGCTGAAACCCCATAACCATTATTGCACAGCTGCTTGATGGAGTATGCGTTGATCAGATCGACGTAAAATTGTCCTTCGTGGCGCCGCCACTCAACATGAAAATAACAACTGACAGGATGCCAGGATGTTCGCTTACGGTACCAAGACAAGAAAATATCTGCGTCACGCCCAATAGTTCCAGGTATTGTAGTTTATACTGGACAGGGGAGAAGCCCCAAGTCCAATGATGCTGCAGGAGTGGTGATGCGTAGTGGGATTCGTTCAATGTGACAGCTAATCCACAAGCTGCACCGAGCATACGCCTCGGGCCTCTCACTGTGCATGACTGAGAGATCGGCAGCTCTAGCTCGGCCCTTCTGCTCGGAACTTGCAGCTGTTTCCAAGGCTGACGAGACGCACGGGGGGTCGACAAGTCGACTTTTGGGTATGCCCCGTGCGAAAGCCTGAAACTGCCGGATATCCGCCCCCAAATCCATTTATCCTTGCTGAATAGGTGGTCTTCTTCCCCAATTGTACTGGTCTCTTAAGGCCTGGCCGCGTTCGGGCTCCGCTCTAGAAGGGGCATGGTTTGGTTGGGTCCGCTAAGGATGCGCTATAATGGCACTTGTTGAACCCACTGGGACCCGGCACTTCGGTTGCGCGACGGGTCTTGGCTCGAACATCCCCATATTGTTGGGTCTTTGTAATTTAATAGTGGCACGTATGGATATGTCAAGGTTAATGGCTTTGATAGACTCTAGTGTACAAAGAGAAATAAATTGAGAATGGGTTCGTGGTGGATCCCACATTTCATTGTCCCGCAATGATGCGCTATAGATCCCGCTACGGGGGAGATGCTTCCGAGGCTCATATATACAGTCTGAGATAATTTGACTCCAGTTATGCCGATCTTGGCATCTGAGTGCTCGGGGTATTATTGACCAGGGTGAGGAATTGCATGAAGGCCTCGGCCGTGACACCTGTCTCTGTCCCTTCTTCACAATCCTGTCTTAACTTCCGTACCTTGCCGAGGGCACGGTTGAACCCTTTTTCAGCGGTCCATGGTCCCCGACTGCGGCGAGTAGGTCCCTTTCCTCCTCGACCATAAGGTCGTCCTCTAGTCGGTGGGGTGTACCACTCGACCCATTCGTCTTCCTGTGCCGCTTGGTATATTTCCTGCAGCTGTGCGCGTAGCTGGGGGTAGCGCTGGAGGAGATCGTGGAGCTCAGACGGTGCGGCGCTAGCAGCGCCAGCCGTAGGAGACGATTTGGGTTGAGCTTGGGTGTTACCCGTATCTGGTGCGGTTTCACCGTTAACCGGGGGTAGAGTATTGGTGGCTGATGTCTCGGTCGGTTCCTCGATCGAGGCTTGCGGCTTGGGAGCGCAGTAGATCTTATGAGACTGGGTACATGCAAGCGAGCAGCTGATTCGACGTGAGTTAGCAAATAAAGTCCATGAGTACATTCAATAGCGGAGTTGATACCTCATGAGACCGCATGCTGGACAACGGTATTTCGAGGGCTCCGAAGAACACACCTCGCAGGAACCAGGCATTTTATTGGGTAGACCAGGATCCTGTATAAGACACGGGTCCCGTCATACTTGGCACGTCGATGCGCCGAGGTTCAAGATTTGGAGGGGAAGTTCCTGCCTGCAGCAAACAACCAAAAAAAAAATAAGGATAAGAAAAATGAGATAGAGCTCCGATCGCTGCCTCAGGCCACAAGACCCGCTTCATCCCATTTGCGGAGCTCTGCTACACGTGATAGCGACATCGCGTGAATTCATCGAGGTTTCCAGCGCAACAATCCGTATATTGTTGGCGACGACAATTCTGGTTTCTGGGTGCCAATTTTGAGACTCGAAGCTGATGGGTGACATATCTTCAGGGCTGATCTCCCGCGACGGCCCGGTTCGAAGTTGATGGATCCATCAATCCACATCAACAATGGGTGGCGTTCCGTATGGATCCAAAGGCTGCAATACATGCCGCCGACGGAAGGTCAAGGTACTGTCAAAAGTCCCCAGACAGAGGGTAGTGCCCAACCCACAGAGCATCCAATCCTGACCCCCTATTTAGTGCGATGAGAATAAGCCAGAGTGCATACGGTGCCTGAAGAACGGCCACGTCTGTACCGGCTATGAGAGGAATCATGTTTTCATTCACAACACAACTGACACGAAGGTTCTGGCTCAGCGACCCCGAGCGCGGACCTATGAAACAGTTGTCAAAAAAGCAGCAGCAACATCATCCCCAGCCAAAGTGGAAACTGATGTTCCCCGTTTCAATATCAATGTGCAAGTTAGGACGCAAGTCGTAGCAAACTTTATTGATTCGTATGCGCCATCGGCGCTAGTTTATGATGGCAAATCTGGGGCATTCGTGCATCTTCAGGATACCTTCCCAATATTCATTGGGAGAACTCCGATCCTTGATAAGGCTGTGACAGCGCTGAGCTCTGCCTTTCTGGCCAAGCGGAATCAAGATCACCAGCTGCTGTCATACAGCACACGGCTCTATGGAGAATCTTTGCAAATTGTACATCGCAGGATTCAGACCGGACGCCATTGCAGTCAGGGCTTCTTGTTTGCTACCGTCATCTTCCAGCTGTACGAGGTATGCGCTATTCCTGCAGCAAAATACGGCCTGGATGAATATGCTAAAGGGGTTATAGTTAATCAATGCTTCACCATTGGGGTTCCAAGCGTGGCTGGCCCATGTCCAGGGAAGCAACGCGATTCTGTCTCAATATGCCAGTTCCAGCCCGCTTTCAGTGACAGATCATCTGTTTTGGCGTCAACTGAAATTCGCCACGGTACGATCATTTCATGTTTGGAGTCGGTTAACAAAATAACTGACATGGTTGATAGATCTGTGATGCTGTTGGGAGACGCAAGTCTGTGTACTCGTACAGTCCCTTCTGGCGGCATCCGTCTCTGCATAATCCATGGCGAGAACCGATTGATGAGATCCAAGACTTTCTCATTGAATGTTCCGCCCTCATGGAACAAGTGGACAAATTGATACAACGGGGAAATCCTGGCTTGCAGGATGATATAAATACCGGCGAACGGTTATGTCACAGTTGTCTATTGTTGAAAGATAAACTCGACACCGGCTTTTCTGAGATGCAAGCGAAATTGGGTATGCCTTTTTCTTCTCCCGATCAAAGATCCTTCTGGAGTGAACTGGATGACTCCATACCAAGCGATCTATTTCCGGATGCTATCGGATATCCCTCCATCAGCTGTGCACAGACACACTTACTCTGGTGGACTACGTATATTCTGGTCTATCCCTTGATTGATCAATTATTCGTTTTTCTTAATAGACCTCGCAGCAATGTCTCCTTTACTTTGTGAACAGTCCTAACATCATCATCGCCCACAAACACCCCATCCCATACAAAAACAGCCGACCTTCCAGATGACCTCCTCGAAGTTGCTGAGCATTACGCAAACTTGATTTGCCGCTCAGCGAAATTCCTTGCACAGCCCGGAACAAAGGGCATGGGTGCTCAGGTTATGCTTGCTCCATTTAGTCAAGCCACCCAGTTCTTCCATAGCCAGGAAGCCACCGACAAACACCGATGGTGCCAAGCAGTATTCATGGTTCTTCCCCGGCTAGGATTCGGAATGGCATCTTTTATGAAGGATATCATCTGGCCTAAATATGAAGCTGCCACAAAGAGGACTCCCACCACTTCACCTCAGTCACAAGGTGATCAGGAGTCCACGCCTTGATCCGATTTCACCATCTTGCTTGTATATACACGGAACTTTGTCTCTTTTGTAACTAAATTCATAAATCACGGTATTCCTATGATTTCAAACCATTTTACTTGTATAGCCAACAGTTCATTTGCTATTATCAGCCCGAACCGGCTTCCGAATTTCGGCAGATCCTGGTTGCAACACCTTCTCTCTCATTGGCTCGCACAGATCCAATTTGTAATCTGCAGATCACATGACACTTTCATTGCGTCAGAGTCCGGGCCGCGGCGACTCTCAACTTTTTAGACATTATTTCCATTGTCCATATTTGTTATTTTGGCCTGGTAATATCATATTCCAACACCAAGATGTCAGTCAGCTCAACATCCACAAACATGTTTCGACGCGCCCTTTCCAGCGCCCGAGTTTCCAACCCCATCTCCAAGTCCATCAGACCCGCCGTCTTCAGTCCCTGCAGGAGCGTGTCGAGCGCTGCGCGCCTGCCCACCATCACAGCCTCAGAGACTCGCCGCCGGCCAACACTAAGACCGAATCAGCAACCTGTGGCCGCGACCGGTGTGAATGGACTGTCGCCGACCAGCAAGCGGACCATTTTCATTCAGACCGAGAACACTCCTAACCCTGATGTATGTTCCATTCACAGAAACACCATTCAATGAGCGCAATTCTAACCCAAGACAGGCCTTGAAATTCATTCCCAACCATGCCGTCCTTCCCGAGGATTTCCCCACCTCCTTCCTCGAATATCTTACTCCCCGCTCCACTCTCGCTCCTCCATACCCATCTCCCCTCGCTGCCAAGCTCCTGGACGTTGAAGGGGTCACCTCTGTCTTCTACGGATCAGATTTTATTACTGTCACCAAGGCCGGTGACGCGAACTGGGCGCACATCAAGCCTGAGGTTTTCAGCCTGATTACACAGGCCGTTACCTCGGGAGAGACGATTGTGTCAATCGTTGAGGGCACAGGTGAAGCAGGTCAAGAGGTCGAGGAGGATTCGCTCGCTTACAACGAGAATGATGACGAGGTTGTCAGCATGATTAAGGAGCTTTTGGAGACGCGAATCCGTCCTGCCATCCAGGAGGATGGAGGTGACATTGAGCTACGTTCGTTTGAGAACGGTATTGTTATGCTGAAGTTGCGTGGAGCGTGCCGTACTTGTGACTCGAGTACAGTTACGCTGAAGAATGGCATTGAGTCGATGCTGATGCACTACGTGAGTTTACCTTTGGGTTTGGTGGCTGTATTTGCTGGTCAAATTACTAATGTTTGTTTGGTTATACAGATTGAGGAGGTCAAGGGTGTCGAGCAAGTTCAGGATGAGGAGGAGATCATCTCGATGCATGAATTCGCCAAGTTCGAGGAGAAGCTGCGACAGCAGAAGGGCGCCGGGGCCACGGCCTCTGCTCCTTTGGATTCCGCCCCGTAAATTGGATCTTTTGTCTTGAACTGTATAATATTCACTGCATACCACTCTGCCGAGGTGTATAGATAATCAAAAATTTTGAACGACCCAGCGCGAATTTGGCATCGTAATGGAGGGGTAGCTGCAAGCTGATACCCTCATGCATTGGCTAGACCTGGTCTATTAGTGAGAAAAGTAAGAAGCCTACAGGGATCTTTGTCCATGGCCCCATTGTTGAGGGCGAAGGTAATTGGAGAGCATCCACCCGGAAGACTATCTCCCGGTATACTTTTTATAGAGGCTCTGTAAGATCCCTAAGTAAGCGGAGCTCGGGGGTGCCTAGAGCAAAATAGAAGCGAAGTCGTGAATGGTTAGGAAAGGTTAGGCATGGGCCGAGACTAGAGAATTTCTATACCAATTACGAGCATGGGCCAGGAGGGATTGCGGGGTATGACGGTTGATTTCCCATGGTTAAGAAGCATGACCCCTCTTTGTATATTTGGATCTGAAATCATCGATTTCCCAATGACCTCGGATTGTCTCTGTTCGAGACCAAAGTACCCTTTTGTATTGCTTGGTCTAACGAGATATGTGTCTGGTTCAAGGCCAGATTTTCTTGTTTGTGGAGTTGTGTATGCGGCTGCCACCCCACCATACGTCAACCATGTCGAATGAGCCGTGCAGGACATTCAACCCGGGTGTCCGGAGCGCCCGATGATTCGTGCCCAGGCCCTAGACCGTGTTCTTTCCAATTTGCATTCCCTGCTTAACTTTGGCACTACTTGCACGTGTATCACACATGATTTTCCTGTACGACTTGCGACCGTTGGAGTGAGGCATATCTACTCCAGCGAACAAGAAACTTAAACAAGAATATCGAGAAGTAAGGAGATCGGGAGGGACCGAATGATAGCGGGGGAGTTAATGCAGGTGAGCTCTCCCCGCAAAAAAGAAAAGGATCAGCCCCTCTTGGCCCAGGGACTCCATTCCGTTCCCCACATCCATCGTAAACTTGCACTTGTAGAGGAGCATGATCCCGGGGAAAGCAAAGCATCGAACCCCCGCAAATGTGCAACCCACTTGATGGACCGTGCGAGGCCAAGGTCTCTTTCTTTTGATTGAATGCACAGGTAACAATGTGGGCTGACAGGGCCTGCAGGGCGGCTTTAATGGAGTTTCTCGCTTCACACACCAGTGAGAAGCCGCGAAATGAGGGTCGGCTTCCACCTCCTAAATTCAGACCCGCACAACCCGTCGGTTAGAAGCGTGGCTGGGGGCAAAGTAGAAGTAGAGTAATATGTATCACCGCGTGGAATCATCCGTGATGGTCCGTGTCCCCTGAACGGGGCGACGTTGCCAATTCCGGGTGCCCCCTCTTATACTCTGTATAGCATACTACCTGCTGTAACCTTTCCCCCCTTTTCCTCAATTTCGCTTTTACTTCTTTTTACTTTCTGAACTGAGATCATCTATCCACTTGCGATCCCCCCTCAACCATGCATCGCTCCTGAGGGGATTTGGTTGATCCACAACGTCATCCCGAGGTGGTCACGCTACCCCAGCTCCCTTAAAAAACCTCCCGAGCGCATTTCCACCCTTCAAACCTGGGGTGGCGATCATTACGATCATTACGATCCTAAACACAACCCCCCTCTTCCGCCCCAATTCTGACACCCGCGCATCCCTTACTTTGCCCGCTCTCTGACGGCCTACCCTGATTCCATTCCCCGGTCGCGGTGCTCGTGTGGAGACACTGAACGCGGAGTGATTCTGACGAGACCCACGATCTTCTTCACGGCGCTTCTGTTTTTTCAAATAGAATTCTTGAAGACCCCTTAGACTTGGTGAGTCGCGGGTTATTCTTCCTGAATTCTGCGCGCGCGATCTTATATTCATCCGCGAGACTGTGTGCTACAGATACGATTACGATCACGCCCACTTTCTGCTTCTAATTCATTGATACTTGATTTCGGCTTCCGAGTTTCATCAGGCGTCTCGTGGGATTCATACGGGTCCGAAGTAGACGCATCCTAGATCTTCTTGTTCGCTAGGTATGTTGCTCACAAGAGCGCTTTCCTTTTTGTCGCCTCATCGTGCCGCATCCCCTATCGGTCATCACCATCATTCCATGCCCACTCTCACAGTCACCTTGGGACGCATAACCGAGACTCTTCCCTATGCCATTGGGCCCTTTCACTTTGCACTGCGCATATATTGCCGTTGAGGTTCCCCCACTTTTGTCACAATGAGCCTCAGTCATGCCACTCTCAACACGTGCCCCGCGCATCGTGGCCTGTTTTTGCACGGCTCACCGTTGCGATTACAATTTATTCTTTATTTTTGGCTACCCCTGGATAGCTGACATTTCCCTCGCAGTGTTGCACATAGCGCATTCAGCCAGCCGTCCATCGTCTGAAAGATCGAGATTACCTCCTTCCCTTCCAATCCCAATCTCGTCGAGCGCGTGGGAACAAAGACTGGTGCTTTGTCGCGTGTCCATCACAACTCAATAGTACTCTATACAGTACAGCCCAGTTCCTTCCTACCCAAAGATATCACAGGTCAGCAAATCCGTCGTCTTCCCTATCCTACCTGCACCACTTTTCCGGGGTTTAGGTTCAACACTTTGTGGCATTGAAATCACCGTGAGGAACTATATGGACTGACACCATTCCAGTATCAATTCAGACATCATGGCAGCGCCATCCCAAAATCAAAAATTGTCCCTCCAATCCAACACGCCTCCGGCGGCGACTGCTAGACTCGAGAAAAGTCACCCGGGAGTGCGCCGCTCTACCCCAGATTCAGAGGCTCTCGCTTCGTCGGATGATGATGGAGACCATGCGTCGGTGACTCAAAATATGATTTCGTCCCCGATCAAGCCTCGACGTCGAACATCATGGCTCAACGAGGTTCCACTCTCGGTACAAAGAAAGCACTCTCTTCCTGGTGGCCCCCTCTCCTCTGCTCCCTCTAACCCCACAAGCCCCGCGACTGATCAAGCGCCCTGGGCGACAAATCCAAGCCCGGGCATCGGTGGTTCTTTCAACTGGAATCAGCCCGGCGGAAGTACATTTCCCTGGGGAACGGGTATATGGAACTCGGAATCTCGCAAGGAACCACCGTCACGGCTTGCAGAGATGGTGCCTTCTCCGACCATGACCAACCCCGCACCTCCTCCTATGAGCGATGAGATGCTCAGCCCAATCACTCGTACCATCTCTGGTGAATCAGCCATTCCGTTTTCTATTCCACTACACCCAACCCTGAAGACATACCGTTCCCAGTCATACTCTGTTGGACAGATGGATCCTGAGCATCTCGGGATGATGGCCAAGGTTGGAGCTGGGGTTGGAGCTGGAGCTGGCAGTCAATACCCGAGCAGTCGTGCTCGAGGTCCCGGACAGACCTCAGCTAGCCAGCAACGTGGACAGCGACCCAGCGTCCTGGGTGAATTAGGACATGACTCCGCCATGCTCGGTCGTGTTCGCGAAGACGATGACGGTGATGAAATCGTGAACAGCGCGGATGGAGACAGCTACTCAGCAAGCCAGGCCAGGCAAATCGAACAACTCGCGCGTGAAAACGCACTTCTCCGTCAAGCGGCAGCGGCAGGCCAACTAGACAGCCGGTACCGCGAGCGTGCACCCTCATCTGCCTCGACTGGTGGTGTTCACCCACTTCATCGTATCCGAGGTGGTGTACCCGAGGAAGATCTCGCGGGCGAGGACCTTGGGGAATTACGTGACATTTCTGGTTATGCACAAATGCGCGGCAGTGGCAGGCGACGATTCTCTGAGCATTCGGCCAATCTGGAACAACAGTTCTCCTCGTTTGGCACTCCTCCTTTGGAGAACCGGGCACTAGAAAACGTGCGCAAGGCTCATTGGCAGACTTCGCTTGGCTTCGGCGGTATTCCCGAAGCTCCTCAGAGCCGTCGCCACTCCTTTGCTGATATCTCTCTGCGCCATGACTCTGTTGGCTCGGTTGACTCCCACAATACTGCTACCCCCCGTGCTGGACTTGGAGATCGGAATGATGGATATGGCAACGTCAACGACGGATATGGAAACGTCAATGACTTCCCCAGTGCCTTGCAGCAACAATACTATGCCCGTGAGCAGACCTTGCGTGGCGATGGATCCTCTGGAATTCCTGCGGCTCTTAATCAATACGCAATGTCCGGTGCCTATGGCCGTCAACCCCCAGCGTTGTCCCATGCCCACCAGAACCAGCTGCTATACATTGTCACATTCAAGTGCCATCGTGCGGACGTGTTCTATATCCAAGAGGACACTGGTCTTCAAGTCAAGGCTGGTGATCTTGTGATTGTGGAGGCTGACCGAGGAACAGATCTGGGCACAGTGCAGCATGCGAATGTATCCCTTCAAAGAGCACGAGAGCTGAAGCAGCAGTACGCCGAGGAGCACTACAAGTGGCTCATGATGTTCTCCCGTCAGGGTGTCCTCGAGGGTGGTTCCAGTGTAGCCAACGGTGGCCCGAACCCTCGAGGTGCTGCCGAAGGAATGGGCCCGCATGCGCATGGCGTTCAAGAGACATCTACCGAGATCAAGCCCAAGCTCATCAAGCGCCTCGCTCAGAATCATGAGATCCTGACGCTACGTGACAAAGAAGGAAATGAGGCCAAGGCCAAGCGTGTCTGCCTGCAAAAGGTCGCTGAACATCGACTGAACATGGAGATTTTGGACGCCGAGTTTCAGATGTAAGTTAACCTACCCCCCCCCCCCCCCCCCCGGGGGGGTTGCTATGCGAGCCGAGACTGACTATGATGCAGGGACTGGAAGAAACTCACATTTTACTACTTTGCCGATTCCTATATCAACTTCAACTCGCTGGTCACAGATCTGTTCAAGATTTACAAGACCAGAATCTGGATGTCCGCCATCAACCCTGCTTCATTCGTGACGCCACCGACTGCTGGCCTCACCGGGCCTAGCGGGATGGCCAACCCACTATACAGCCAAGATGCAACTCATGGAGAGCGGCGTCACCAGCAGGAACGGCCTTACGGAGGTCGAGATGACTCTGGGCGTGAAATGGCAAATCCTGTGGGCATGCTCCGTTCTGCCTTCACAGACACGTACCAGCCATTTTCTCAGTCAACCCGGCAGGTAGATGCAGGACAGCCTGATCCTTTCGCCCCATACTCTCCTACTAGCTATGGAACCCTGGAGACTGGTTTCTCCGACTACCCTTCCGGCAGTGCGCCCAGCACCCGCATGCACCCAGCACAGGGTGAATGGGCCAGCCGATTCCAAGGCCTCTCGCTTAACTCCTAAATTCTCACCCCTTCTCTGTACAATTCGAATACCTTCGATTTTCTTGATTTTCCTTGCCCGGTTTCCTGGTTTCTGGTTATCTGCAACGAAAGAGATTCACCCGCTAGACCTGGTCCATGATTTGCTCCTTGCTTTATTACTTTTTGTTTTCCGTTCGAGTTTATGCGAAAGAATGTTTCTAGTCCATGGTTCTGAGATCTACCTTTCATTCTTTGACCCTGTACTACCCTGTTCAAGCTAGAATTCATTTCCCAAGGTTGTACAACCAACCACACACACTCATTACCCTGTTCTTTGTTTTGTGTTTTCCTGGTCGTCTCGTTCGCTTTATTTTAATAGACTTGTCTCTTACGACCAAACAAATGTTGACATCAAGACTGGTTTGCGCTGCGCGCGTCGTTTCAGTCATTTGCAGAATTTTATTCCATTTCATTCCTATTTGAATTTCCTTTCCATCAAGATTGGATTTACTATTTCCTTTCGAGGTTCACTGAAGTTCAAGTTTCTTCTACGTATGGAGGCTTTCCATGTCTATTCAGGTGTTTCTCTGACATCGGTACTAACTGGGATCTCTTTCCGACATTGTATGATTCTTGATTCTAATTTTATTTTAATTGGTTGGAGATGGGGTCTGTGCTATACAAATTGTGGGAGATGATATAGGAATCGAAGCTAAGATGGGTCGGATATAGGGTTCCCAGATACTCGAAAGTCTTATAGTAATGTGTTTAGCGTATCTCCTTCATCCCACGCTGAGGCAGCCCTCTTATTCTCCTCGAAAGGTACTCCGTATAACACTTGTAGTTTGTTCATTGCTTAATGCTTATGACTAGCCAATCATAACAATGGGCCTTTGTGATATATGTATAGCGAGATGCACGATTCGATTTATCCTTTGTATCCACTGTGGAGCCGTGGCTGGACTCGACTCAGAGATCTTATCTCTAGATATCATCGTAAGTACCAAATAGATATCCTTGCGTTTAGCCGATTCGGTTTTGTTCTGGGAATCTGCATCTGACCCGGGCACCAAAATCCGTTTTTTCTGAATATCAATGCAAAAACCTCAAGCAAACTTATCATGCTTCCCCTTAACCTTAACATCCAACATAACCTCATGAAAATCACCCTCCCTCCTCGCCCTCCTCAACTTCTTAACCTCCTCCGCCTCCAACTTTCTCCCCACAATACCCTCCAACTCCTTCTGACTAATCTTCTCATAGGCCTTCGACTCCTTCGACGCCCTCAGTCGCGGCTTAAACCTAGCTTGCATACGTATCCGCACACCGGTATCAAACGAGATAGTCTCCGCGTCACCACGGATCTCCACACCAGCAGACGCCTTTGCATTCTCCTTTACACATAGGAAAGTCTCCGCGTCACCGCCGCGCGTCTGGAGGTAGAATGTTCCAGGGATATCGGGGGATGGGATCACGATAAAGGATTCGTAGTGTCCGACTGCTGAAGCGGTGGCTGTGAATAGACCGTGGTTGTCGCAACCGAGGTACCTAACATGCATTAGCAACGAATCATAACCACACAGCTAGAGGAGAATTGGAAGACATACTTTCCATGATGTCCCTTGAAACTAAAACCATCTGTGCCCGCAACCTTCGTAACAACCCAAACCTGCCTGACATCATGCGGCTCGGCTGTCGCTGCATCACCCTCAACCAGATTCTCCAGCTCGCTCGCGAAGACAACGCCGTTCGGGTCACTGGCCACGCAGGTAGGTTTATCAGATGGCAGTACTAGCAAGATTGGACCGCCCAGATCGGTCGGCGCGTCGGCTGAGACCCAGCTTGTGTCGTCGGGTGGGTTTTCGTCTTCATTCTCGTGCTCTGCGGTGGTGGTTTTGCGGGTTTTTGTGACTGTTCCGTCTGTGTCCTCTGTGCGGGTCTTGCGTTTTTTGGGCTTGTCGCCTTTGAATGTTAATGGTTTGACCATTGTGAATGTGGTTGTGGTTGTTCTGGGTTGGTGATGGGGTCGAGGTGCGCAGAAAGTGAAGCTGCGGGCTTATCGTTATCGGGAGTGGGTCTGAGGTTTGAGCACCTTCGAGCTTGGGCACTTGCTAATAGTAAAACACGAATTAATTCCTTACATTAGTACCTTCAACCACTGGTATAGGTATATAAGACTTTGTTGTGAGTATATTGGTCCAAGCGCTTCCAAAGAAAGCCCATTGATCTAAGGAAGGGGGTTTGAACCTTGAAATCCAATGTTGAATAATGATCTAATTCCTTCAAGTCTAGACTGTATACTGCGATATGACTAGTTGGTGGTAACTTTCAGAGTCGTAGTGAGAGGTAAATCTCGACTCGAGGAACCAACATAAATCTTATACTCTCCACTCTGCAGATGCCACTTCTGCGCTGTGACATCCCAAGTACTGAGATCACGACGGGTCAGTGTGAAGGATACCTCAGCAGACTTGCCAGCTGCAATCTTGACCTTGTCAAATCCACGAAGCTGTCGCACAGGACCACCGGGTATACCAACGTAGAGCTGGGCAACCTCTGCACCAGATTTGCTTCCGGTATTCTTGACCGTAGCAGTAACCTTGACGATACTATCCCATAGATCAACCTGGCCACCTTGCTCAATGACACCACTGGGGTAGGCAGCAAGACCATCCTCCAAAGAGGAAACCTTGAGCCCTGAGAATGCGAAGGTAGTGTATGAAAGACCGAAGCCAAATTCATAGCGTGGCTTGATACCCTTTGCATCAAACCACTTATAGTCCGTAAGCACACCTTCAGTGAAGTTGGACTGCGGGAACAGCTCAAAGGGCTTTACTGCGTAGTCGTGCCAGTAGGCCGGGTAGTCGGATTCATTCTTGCCAACTGTGTAAGGGAGCTTTCCACTGAAGTTGTCATCCCCGTAGAGCAGGGAAGCGATAGCACGGCCGGAATCTTGGCCAGGGAGATGAGCGAAGACAATTGCAGTGACATTAGGGTTCTCGGCGAATGATTCCACCATACGAGTTCCGGCGTTGTGGATGATAACGATTGTGTTAGGGCAGGTCTTTGCAACCTTGGCCACGAGGGCATCGGAGTAACTATCGTATGTTCCGGAGCGGTCGAGTCCTTCGGTAGCGAAGGCGTTGATAAACACAAGGCAGGCATCCGATGCTTCCATCACACCTAGTAAATCTGGGTTGGCGCCGGTATCCCACATGACAACAGTGTTGTCCTCGTATGCGCGCTGCTGGAGGGCGTCGAGGGGTGCACTAAGGTATGGGCCCGCATTGGCACCGGAACCACCTCCAACACTGAGAGTACCGTTGAAAGCAACCTGGAAATCATACGGCTCATTGATGATCTCGGAGGTCTCAGACATTGCATTTAGCCATGACAGGACTGGCTCATAGCCATCCTCCCAAGCATCCACTGCGAGGACATTGCTGGGCATGTACTGAGAGGGAGCGGTAGCATCCCATCCAAAAACAGACAGTAATTTTGGTGACTTCAATGGCAGCGCATTTTTCACATTCTTCACAAGGACGTGGCCTTCCACGGCGCCTTCGAACAGTGTAGGCTTGGCCTCTTTAGTAAGGGCACTGACAATCTTATGGGGCCCACTGATGTTGTAAGGCATTCCCACTCCTAGTGAAGGGTAGGTCGAAGAGTCTTGGCCCATCTGGTACCATGTCGCGATAATTCTGGATTGACATCAGCAATCTTGGCTTCATATTGACAGTGCCGCATGGGAGGGAAAGGAAATACCTTGTTGCCATATCATCCAGGCGAGAGAGCGGAACACTACCGTTCTTGATGGCTTCAGTGAAGTTTGTACCCCAGTAGGTCTCACCAGTGGGCATGGCCATGTCCAGACCAGCTAGTGCAGCGCCCACGCCAGAGTGTTGCCCATACCAATCTGTCACAACGAAACCATTGAAGCCGAGTTCTGTCTTGAGCAGACCGTTGAGTGTCTTGCTATTCTGGCAGGCATAGGAGTTATTGATACGGTTGTATGAACACCTAGATACTATTAGCCACTTTCCTGGATAGAAGTTGACCATGGACTGACATGATGTTTCCAGCACCTGCTTTCAATGCATCTTGGAAGGGCCATAGGTATGCTTCGTGCATTGTCTTATCGTCGATGTTGCTGGAGACGGACTCCACGGTCTGGTTATCGGAGTTGGTGGTAGGGTTGCGATATAGTTCTTGTTCGTAGCCGATAAAGTGCTGTAAGAATTAATCTGATCAGTCATAGTTCGCAATTTGAGGATCATCACGCTTGTTACGAACTCACCTTGACGCTCGTGATCACACCTTGTCCTTGCATACCCTCGACGGTCTGTGCCGCAAGTGCACCACTCAGGTATGGGTCACTAGCAGCACCTAAGAGAGGTCAGATATATAACCCAGTTACTTGCGGCTACACATACCTTCCCAGTTTCTTCCATCCGTGGTGGTTCTTCCCATTGGCGCAACAACAGGACCCAAAGCAACATTAACACCCTTTGTCCGGAACTCGCCCGCCATATGCCACCCACGGTCGTGAGCAAGGGACTTGTTCCAGCTAAGAATATGTCAGTGATGAGTGACATACAATAATTTTCTTCTCTTACCTAGCACCAACATGGATTCCACTTGGGTAGCTGTTCACGAAATCCGCCATGCGAACTCCATTACCCGCGTCCTGAAGGCACATGCCTGGGAATCCAAGACGTTCAATAGCGCCAATGACTCCAACACAGCTCGTGCTCGTAGAATCAATTCCAAAAGTGAGGTTATTCTAGGAATCTGTTAATCATGTTACAATGCACTATCAAGTCATTCAGTTACCTTCTCCTCCAATGTCATCTGCGCAACCAAAGCTGTGGCCTTCTTATAGGCCGCAGCCCAATCACCACTTCCAGTCCCATTTGCTTTACGACATTAGTCTTTGTATAACAACATAACCCAAAAGGTACGATGGGGGGGTGAAGAGGGGACATACGCGACGGGTATACAGCCGGAGATTCTCCGTAGAAGTAAGTATCGGAAGTAATATCATTTTCAGCGTGACCAAGTCCACAAAGGGACAAAACGGCCAATGTTAGGCCAAATTTCTTAAAGAACATTGTGCCCACAGTCGCAGGTGTCTTGACCGAATTCTTCGACGCGTCCTCAGGCGGGGGGAACAGGCGAAAGCCCGCGCTCCTCTTATATGTGCGAGTTACCCCATCTCCCTGGCAAGAAAGCAGCAGCTCGGCCTGCTCACCAGTGATCTCATCCCGCGAGATCCGGTCTGATTCTGCGATCTCCAGGTCAGGTTTCCTGTTTTGACAAGCCTTTCTTGATGAGATGCGTTAGTGCCTCTCCACGGCAACTTGTGTGGGAGCGTACTAGTCTACTAACCCCGCATATGTGCTCATATAGGACCTGCTGCCCGTGGGGTGATGTCCGTGGGGTGCTATCCGTGGGGCTTAACTCATCGGGGGTGACGTTATTTCGGCTAGAGGCTGGGTAAACCTCGGGAGAATGCAAGCCATGTTGCGGCCTGAAACTCTGAGATTGCGGAGATCCCGGTATTCACTTGGATCAATAGCTCCCCGAGAGGTGGGATATGGTACTGTGTTTAACTTTTGCTTCAGCAGTCCGCTTCATCTAATCTTCGATAGAAAGCCAAGATAGTCGTGGCAATCAAGCATTTCTCGTAATTGAGCCCACACAAACAAGCCTCCGGGAGAGGAAGAGGCGCGGGCATTTATCGGGTGTATGAGCCACTAGTCCAACTCAGGCCGTGCGAGAGCATGTGGAGGACATGAGCCGACTACTTTGTGGGGAGGATGTGGGGCCCCATGCGATTAAATCCGGGGTTTACAGGGATACAAAGTACAAATTACGAATCTTCATAAGTAGGACTGAGAGATTATGAAAGGAAATATTCACGATCATATTTTTACGCGTAATAAAGATCGGCATACATGTATGTGCTCTAATATATGGTGTATGTTTTCCAAGGTTTCATGGCGGAAGCCTAAAAGCCTACCAAGGTTCATCAGGGCTTAGCAAGACGCTATGCATCCCCGCTTAGAATGCCCCGAGCACAAAGAGATCCGAGGAGCTAGGCCCAATGTTTGTGGCACTATGTGGATGTCAAAGTCAGTGGAATTTGCATGGAGTTAGTAGCGGGTTAGGGTCGGAGAAGGAGCTCCGGGTTTAGTACTGATCTCCGACCTCGGGAGGTCCGCTAGGTATGTGTCCCACTGTCGAAATGTGTAGTAGTGGTAGTGTTGACACCTCGCTGTCTTCCTTACTGCTTCTTGATTTTGATACACATATATCCAAGACTTTGATGTAAACCTTGAAATTCCTTTACTGTTTGGGCAGAATTACCATATTAAAGTTTCATTGTAGATCTCGGGAGTCTAGGATCGAGCCAAGGCCCATGAAAAGATACACAGTATAAAGTTGAGGGCCAGCAAAGTCTAAGGAGTGTCAAAAGTGAGGTTGGAAGGGAACGCATGGAAGCAAAAGTCCAGCAAAGTCTGAATAGCATCAAAGGCATGTGTTGGAATAGCACATGTAGCTACAATAGACTTGATAAAGCTGGATACGATCATAAAATTCTTTATGCACATCGCTGTCATGCTGGTTCAGAGCTCCTATATCACGAGCCAAGAGAACAATCCGAAAATAACTCATACTCTTAGCAAAGGTATCAAATTGAGGTGGGAACACAGAGCTCAAAATACAGGGCCAACGAGCAAAGCTCCCCAATTCAGTAAACAGACGAACCTTCCTATCCCAAGTATCGAAAGTTTAGATCTCACGCTAAGCCCGACTGCATACAAGTTAGCCCCAGTTCTGATTCCACCCGCTCGAGATCGCCAGCCACCTATTGGATGGTAGAACTAAGAACCACAAGCCGTTGACCTATCAAGATCATCTAGAATGAGCTTTGTGTGTCTTCTAATTCAAGTAATAAGACGACACTCACCACCTGATGTTGGGCGTTCTGAAAGGCCAGCCTGTCTTCATAAACCTGATTTCGATCTGCAAGAGACTACAGCTCTTCCATTTCACGATATCTTACCCAATGGATTATCTCTGCGACAAGGTAGCAATTGTGCTGCAGCAATGTCGTCAGAAAAAGCTGCTCGCAATCAGTTAGACGCCGTAAGGGCGCGTTACAAGGAGTTAAATTCTCTTATGAAAAGAGAACAGACTTTGTGTTTTGCCACTGATAATCATCTGAGTTATCTATTTCTGGCCTTGTTTATTGATCTTTGCCTTGACTATAGGAAGCCTGCTATTATTAATATACACTCCACGGAGCTTGGCCAGAGAACAGAGATAGGTTGCGAGCAGTCATATAGATTCATGGCCGCTCTGAACCCGAACTGGGAATACTAAGAACGGGAGTGACCGGCAGAAACACCGTCTTGTCTCGCGAGAGAATACGAACAAGATCTGTGGTGTCAAAAGCAGTATGATCCAGGTAGGGTTTTTATTTTTTGAACAAACATTTTGGCAGGGGAGCATGAACTGGACTATGGAAGGGTCATGATAAGGATGCCCAAGGCTAAAGACCATAGTAGATTAGTATGGTAAATTGTACACATTGTACGGTGTTCCATGGTTGTATAGTAAGGCGCGCCCCTGGAAGAAAACTCTGCAAAGTGGGCCATCCCGGTGGCACAACCTTTCGCTGGATTTAATGAACGCCGCAGCACTGCCTGTTCAACGTGATCTACAGTGTGACAGTGTTTCAATACCGTCACTGGCATTGCTTTGACATTGATCATCCGCTAGGCCTGATCTTGCGCACCTTGGGCACCCTGAACACCCTGGAAACACTGGACCAGATCCGCTCCAAGATCCACTTCTTGACTCTGTATTTGAGCTAACGTATCCGTACTCTGTACAAAGACCTCGGAGTCTCGGATCCGCCCCGACGGTCGTTCCTGGACCTGCATGTGGATATCGCGGAAAGTAGTGGCCGGCTTATCACCGACGCTAGAACGGGCTTGTCTCAAGCTAAGCACGATATGCACCTATCAGACTGCATTCTGTATTTGCGGGCTCGCCCGAACAGTGTCGATACAGCGCTAATAAACGTATCCATCGCACCCGGAGAAACCTCGATGCGCTTGGCTTCCTAGTGCTGGAAAATGCTGGAAAAGACCAAATTTGTTGCCTCTCCCAAGGTTCGGCTAGTGCAGCCTCAAGCCCCCACTCGTACTAATGAGGCGGATTCGCTGGCCTTTTATTAGATACACAAGCATTGAATTCCACTTAAGTACCCGCTCAAGCACCCTTCGAGATGCCTTCGAGAAGACGGAAGTCTCGGATTTTTCTTCCCCCCTAGACCCGTAGGCCCCTATTGCCTCTTGCTTCACTCTAGACATGGCTGTGGCGCTGTCAAGGTTACTGGTGAATGGCGTTCTCCTTGCTATTCCGATCGGTGCCAGTTTAGGGGTGTTGTTCGGGATCGACGCTTACCGATCAAATCATGGACAGGCGGCTCTGTTCAGCGGAGACACTGACGGCACTGGAACCGGCGGATCGACGGGTTCTGGCGGTAGTACCGTCACCAACAATGGTGTGAACAGCACCATCTACTGCCAGCTATCGTACGGCATTACACCAGCCTCGACAGGCGAACAATTTACACGTAAGTTGACTGAGGATGGGAACATTTGCCGGGAGGTTGAAACTAGCTAACTCGGGAGTTTAGTAAACCCTAACCAATGGGGTGTTACGGACAGCACTTCAGGTGCACTTTGTATGAATGTGAGCACTCTGCGCATTTTGATCACATTTCCGAATGCGCTACTAATACATATCCCAGATCACCACATTCAACAATGAAACCTACCCGACCAAAACAACCGCCCCCGAGTTCTCCGTCACATGGCAATTTGACCCCGGCTCAGAAACCGCACCAGTGCATGCCTTCCCCAACATCATGGTTGACGGAGTTCTTCCTATAGAGCTAGAGAAGATGACGGAGATCGCAATGGATTTCCGATGGACATACGGTGTGGGCGATACACCCGCGGAATCAACAAACACAACGGACCTAACCGCCAACTCGGCCAACTTCAACGTCGCGGTCGATATGTTCTTCGACAGCGACAAAACGGCCGCGCAGAACAGTACTAAAGCAAAGTACGAGGTGATGGTGTGGTTTGCAAGAATTGGCGATTCGACCCAGCCGAATGGAAACCAGACGACGACCACGAGGAAATTAAACGGCACAACGTTTGACCTGTGGTCTGGGACAAATGATGTTGAGCAATACGTCCTTACCTGGGTGGCGACTAACGTAACGGATACGTTTACTGGAGATATTTATCCTCTTATCACTGATCTTTACGAGCTTAGCGGAGATGATTACCCATCTAGCACGGACTATATGGGTATCTTCAGTTATGGCTCTGAGGTATTCTCATCGGATAAGATGGTCACATTTTGGTCGCCGAAATTGTCAATTGACATCCAAAAATAGGTCTGGGTCAAAGATACATCCCTGGTATCATCTACTATATGAAGCAAATCAAATGTATTTACTTATGTGAAATTGAGTGTATGACATCTGACTCTGGTTATGCCGTCGCCCAGGATTGGGACCAACCAAGTGCGTTGATGGCAGGCTCTCCACTACAACCGGAAACACCACAGAGTTTGAATAACCGGAAGACTCCGAGAACCTAGGTTCATGCTCCTTCTAGTAGTCTAGGACAGGGGGAAGGGCAATTTAGCGCCAAGCTCCAATGGGCAAAATCGAAAAACGCCAGGACTGTAGCCCGGAGGTTGTATTGAAGCTTGATGTACGTCTTCAAAACTAAGCAAAAAGCAAGCAAAGCACCTGCAAGTGCGTCCAAGAGTATTCTAACCATCCGAGATGCAACTCCAAAAAGAACAATAGAGAAAAGACAGAGAGAACCTTGGAAAGCATCGTCAGCTGTTTAGGACCTGAGTGGCCCACCAGTGGGCATAACGTCCAGCGTCTATCCTTGTAAATAACCCGAGTCCAACAATTGCAGGGCATGGAGAGAGAAAGATATCATTTCAGGCCAAATCCCTCGCTGTTCGATACAGCATCCCAGAGCAGCTTCTGGAGTTTTTCGCGTGTAGCATATCGGTACAGGCTCAGCGTGTTGAAGCAGGTTCGTGCTGTAGGGTATCGGGGAGAGTCGTCGCCCAAACAAGCCAGGCGAATGGTCAGACTTGTGGCACCCATAGCGGGTATGCGGTCACTACCGGTAATAAACGACAAGATTTTCCGTTGCGATGGGGGCGGGGCAGTCTCGAAAAAGTCCCAGAACCACTGGACTACAGGGATTGATTCGGGACGGTGATGAGACCAGTTATCGTAGGTGGCTACCGCACGCAGGGAAGTCACATCGAGTGGCTCGTCCGAGCCGCGTACAAGCAGTTCGATTTCCTCGGGTCTGAATAGCGATAAGGCATTGCCGCCACAAACTGTGAAGAAACCCCTTTTGAACGGTTCGTACTGCCGAGCTACCGCGGTGTCCAGAAGATAGTAGACATATGCATCCACAAACTCTTGCCGGTTTGCGTTTGTGACGGGTCGCTTCTCACCTCCTGTGCAAAGAGGCACACTGACTATCTCTCCGTACCGGTCGGTCTGGGCTACGAAATCATAGCAAAATGTTTCGGCAACGTCTCCTTCGTATTCCAGAAGCATGCGAAGTCCTTTAGCAAGTGCTGGACGGTACTCGGCAAGATCATCCAAAGTGCATTTGAACTTCGGTCGTTGAGAGGTTGCTGTCTGCGGAGCAGTGTTCTGTGGTGCTGATGCCAACAACTTTCGGAAAGCAAACGGCGGCAAGTCCACATCGAGAATTGTGGAGTTGTAAATGGCAAGTCCGAGCAAAACCCCGACCAAGAAAAACTGCTCGGATGACTCGAAGCAGAACGGGTTGAAGTAGCAGTACTTGGAATCGTCGTCGTAGATGAATAGTCCTGTAGGGGGTCAGATACATTGATCCCACGCCTTTCATATTCTACTTACCATGATGCGGATCGAACACCTCACGGACAAGCAAGAGAAACCACTCCTTGCGGAGACCTCCAGCGTCGATCCCTTCCTCTCCAACGAATTCAATTCGCAGGCCCTTCTTGATCTCCTCTTGGCCTGTGCCCACAACTTCACTGACACCACGAAGACTATCTTCGACTAGGCAATCTCGCCGTACCTTCAGAACAAGATACTGGCTGACCGCCCGGTGGTTGAGAATGCTGTTAAAAAAAGCTTCACGGGCTTTCAGCTCCATTTGACGACGTGCATCATGCTCGAGGATATGAATCTTTGCCCAGATGCTGAGGAAGAAAGGATACTGGCAAAAGGAAAACTTCGAGCCTCGTGCTTCCCAGTTCTCAAAGTCTGCCACAAGGTCTGAATAATCTAGCAAGGTGTTGTAGAACGAGCTGATAGGGACGACATAGTCTTGGAAATACTTAGAGCCATTTACAGAGTCGTTTGGGCGTATTCTCGCATCTGAGCCCGTATCGAGCCTGCGCGGCGCTTGAGAAATATTTGCTGTAAACAGCAAAGACATGATCCTTGCCGCTGATCTGATCTGCCAGTCTTCGGCATAGACAGTAGGAGACTCTTGCTTCTTGGGGGGTGGCTTGCTGGGATGACGACGATTGATAGCAGCATGCAGTTCAGCAGGCGTATTTCCGGAAGCACTTGCAAAACTTGGAATTAGGTCATTTCCATCTTTGGGAATTTCGCTGCGCTTTCGACCATGCTGGCGCGTCAAGCGGTACGTAACAAATCCACCCACCAACTCCACCAGGCATTCAAATTGACCCGGTGGGTAACGCGCGAACCAGGACACAAAGTAGTGGTGGCAATCATTGGGCATATTAGACAGCAGACCAAGAATTCGCTTTAGTATCCCATAGTGATGGTTGTAGCTTCCAGAGCGAGCAATCGGCGCAGAAGCGTCTTTCCGGGAGAATTTTCCATCTCTGGTTGTTGATCGGGCAACATCTTTTGGATGCGATGGACGCCGTTCCTCCCGGTGGGTTGATTGGAGCATTTTAGGCGAAGCGTAGGCTATTGGAGATGACAGCAGAGGGTTCGCCAATAGGATAAGTAGAAACCGAGTGTCTTCTGGCTTCTTCAATAGTTTCCGAGGACGCTTGAGAAGATTTTCAGTAGCTTTCATCAATGTTCGCTGGAGATGCAGTCGAGATTCAGTAATGTCTTTTTCAATAAGAGACATGTCAACTGACTCCCATCTCTTATATCTAGCCAAATCTGTACCCGGGCGTGGTGATAGGTCCGGCTTCTTAGCTGCCCACCTCTCCGACCAAGAGCTTCCTGCGGTCAGAACCAGCTGATACCACTGACTGGCTTCAGACCAATTGATTCGAGGGCTTCGAGATGATACTGAACGAGACTTATGTGGGGTTCGTTCTTTAGCATTTTGGGGTACTTGTCCCTCGGCCTCCGCCCACTCATTCATCCACCACGTTGAATTTTCCGCAAGGTCTCCCAAGAGAAGAGTTTTTGCATCAGGCTCGAACACGGGGGCGTTGGCAGCTGGGTCGGGTACGCTTTTGGGATCAATCTTCATACGCGGAGGATTACCACTGCTAGCAGACCGTATGGACGGCTGGTAGACGGGGAATGACGCATTAAGAGCTCCACAGCCTTTGAATGCCGCAATGATGTAGTTTTCAAGTCGCTTAAATACTACTGGCTGGTTCTCGCGATCTTTTTCCTCGGTGCCTTTAGGCTGTACTGTCGGCTGGGGTCGCTGGCCTGCCTTCGAAGAATTCTGCAAATCAGAATTGGCACGATTCCGGATTGGCAAATCCTTGCCTTCCCATGGGAAAGCATGCGGTTTCAGGAGATTTGAGTTCTCCTTTGTGCCATGAAATCCACCTCGCTCATTTGAAGTGGACGTGCTCCGGCTACGAGGATCTCGTGGGGTTGAGAGCTTCCCAGGAATAAGGTCAGGATCCGACACCACGGAATATAGCTGGCCATTTGCTGAGCGATCCCTGCCCACGCGGTTTTCGTCCGGCGTCACCCCTGAACGGGGTGCATCGAGGAGGGTCTGGAAATACGCAGCAATACATCCGTCAATAATACGCCTAGTATGGTTGATTGACAAAGGTGCATCTATCACTAATTAGCAAATTTCGGACAAAGGAGAGTTTCATGGTGAATTACCTGGCTTCGGCTCATGCGGTAGCGGTGGGAGCTGGGACTCGGGCGGGTCTGGGGGCAGTGGTTTTTGTAGCCGATCTTCCAGGTGTGGATCAGGTTGGTCTTTCGTGTTCTTCGAAAGTTCCCCATCAAGGTCGGTGACCATCAAACAGGAAGTGCAGCGGTAGACTTGCAGGTGCCTGGGCCAGCGCACAGTCGAGTTGCAGGTCGGGCATTTCCCCTCCGCAAGATCACTTCCTGCCCCTCCCTTAGGTACATCCTTACGGGGACTAGTTGCGAGGGTCTTGGCTGGATATGTGACCTCGTCGGAGTCCGAGTCCGAGTTCCAAGCGGCATTTTTGGGCGCAGTCTTGCCACGCTTCTTCACAAGTCCGCTGAATGGAGAAGTAAACGGGTGACTGATGGAGCGATTGTGCCCACGGCGGTACGGGCTGGTGGGCGAGTTGCCATTCATTGAAGGCATTGTCCGGTCATTCTGAGCCTGAGACGGGTATCGGAGAGCGTTGTCAGAGTCGAAGAGTGAAGGAGCGTTCGAGGCAGCGAAGCCGGAGTTCGAGGTCGGTGGAATTGGTGGATTGCGTCCGGACCGGGATGGCATAAGGGTGCATTTGTTCCAGTTAAGCTTGGTGGAATGTTCGGGATGGATCAGGCCAGGTAGTAAGCCAAAAGGTGGAGCTTGGGCCTCGTGCTGAACGCATACAAGTCGTTCGTGGGGGAGTTGACGATGACGATGGACAGAGGACAGGAGACGTGACTACTCCCTTTTTTTCGAGCTAAACTGATATTGAGCTGCCGGCAGCTGACAGAAGTCTTTCCAATTCAAAGTTCAGAAAACAAGAACAAAGGAGTGAAATGAAAGGAGGTAGAGAAAGTTGTATGTTCATAGTCCCTGGACGGATTGGGAAAGCGGGCTAAGAGTGAACTGGGAAAGCGCGGGCACCGGATGAGTGCCTCAGGCGGCAACCGTCCTTGCTATTTTTGGCTTGGGGCAACGCAATCCAAGTGGGCTGATCCAATGATCTACCTTTAAGATATTTCTTAGCTCCTACTCAGGAGTACATTTTTAGCCCGCAATTGATAATGGATATTCCAAATAAACCTAGATTTTCGATTTAGGTGGAGTACGCACGAGATTGCCCCAGAGTACGCGGCCATCCAGCGATTCTACTGTGATACAACATACGAGGACCAGGTGAAATTACAACCACCATGCTACCAGTGGCAGTTCTACAAGACCGTAGCGGCATGGAGTTGAACCAGTCATACTTCGTTAATCAAGGGGGAATTCAACATAAAACAAAATGGCTTTTTGGCTAAAAACAGAGCCTTCCGGTCTGCATTAAACTCGGGCCCATGGCAGATGACACTGCTCGGGTGAGAAATGTTTGAAAAGATAACCACATGCAGCCAATATTTTCCAGCCTATACCACAGTGCACTAGCGCACTTAACGGTAACGCCAGTAGCTCTGGGTGTTCTGGAGCTTCCAGGTGTGGCGACGGCCAGCCTTGGTGTTGTTGTAGCGGTGACCCTTGTTGATACCACGGGACTTCTTGCCGGTAGCAGTGAGACCACGAGCCTCGCGGTGCTAAGAAAAAAAATTTCATCAGTATGGCTATTACGTAGGAAAAAGATTTTGTCGGGATGAAGAAAACTCACCTTGTGGACGGGGTTGCAGATCCAGTTGATGCGGGCATCACGGCGGATAGCCTTGTGCTGGGGGTCGACGAGGATGACCTCGAAGTACTTGTAGGTCGAGTCCTGGTTGATCCAGTAGGAGTTGAGGACGCGCAAGTTGGCGCAGCGGCGACCGACACGCTCCTCAGCGGTGGCGCGGAGGGCACGCTGGTACTTGAGCTGGTTGATACCGTGGTTGGTGGGCTTGCCGTAGGTGGCACCCTTGGGGGCAGGGCGCTTGCGACCACCGCGGCGGACACGGACACGGTAGACGACGTAACCCTGCTTGGCCTTGTAACCCAGACGGCGAGCCTTGTCGGGGCGGGAGGGGCGGGAAGCACGGTGGATGACGTTCAGCTGGCGAAGCTATATTGATGCACTCTCAGCAAAGTTCAACGAGTGTATAGCAAGACACACGAGACAAAGTCTCTTGCGTGCCACAAATCATTTCCGCCGCAGGTTCGTTTCGAGCCACCAATACCAATATTCAGGCATTTCCTATGGCTGTACGCATACGAGCGCTCGGCGGGAATGTTAGGCAATCGAGGGTCAGGGGATTTTATCTCACCTCCCAGCAGCGAACGCGGAGCAAGAACCGAATAACATCGGACTGCTTCTTCTTCTGGATCTCTTCGACGTACTTGAGGGCACCCATCTGGACAATTGCGAGTCAGCGATTGGAATTGGATGATAGAAAGTCGGTCGTGGTGGTGATAGTCATACCTTGTCGGCTTCGTCGTCGGTTGGTCGTTTGTCGCAACTGCAAGAAAAGTTCACGAAAGAAGAGAAGAGAGGATTGTGTGTGGGACGCTAGTGATTAACCGAGTGTCGGTGATAAGCCAATCACGTTTGTGTGACCCACTTACTACCAACCCTGGTTTGTTAGAGCCTCAGGTGTCTAATTTCGGGTTTCTTCCGGATCGGTTCCAGACTTCGTGAACATAAGTGCGAGAGGCGGCAACCTCTGAAACCTTTGAATAATGGACCAAATCATAGGAGGATCAAACACGTTTATAGATAACATGTCATTTATCAACCGATGCAATATTATATACAGAATTTGAGATACTCCGACAAATGCTCTCCATGCAACTGATAAATGCACCTGACACTCTTCTTCCCTTTGGATATTCATGGGAATCATAAGACAAAAGAACAACAAAGAGGAACAAAACTCGCTCATGACTCCAATCGCTCAAATATTTACTAATGCTCGTGGAGTTTGAAAGATCCATAACGATGACCCTCATCCACTGCGTCGTGAGGCATAGTCTTGACGCACCATGTGATTCGTCACCGGGATTTGAGAACCCAGCGGCAACACACTCTTCTTACACAGAGGACATAGACTGCTGTTTTCTATGAGAAACGGGTCGATACATCCGGGATCGAAAATGTGACCGCAAGGCAGTTCACGGACGGTGGACGATCCAACAACAAAATCATCGAGGCAAATTGCACAGGTTGTCTGAGTGTGGCTCAGTCGATACCGATTGGGAGTGGAACTAGATGATGTGGACTGATCATCGGTCACTGGGTTTATTACCGCAGCCTGAGGCTTTCGGATTCCAGTGGGGGTTCGGGGAGGTCGGGAGGTCGGCTCGTGCTCTTCAGGTGTTGGCGAGGGAGTCTTGCTTCGGGGGTCGACCTCGGCCACTTCAGCATGTACTTCATCCTTTGCGTCTGCTGTTGATACGTTTGGATAGGTGTAAAGAGGCATCTTTTCCACAAGCTCTCCAGGCACTTTGATCTGGTTCAGTGCCAGGTATTCAATGTCCACTTCGCCTGATTCGATTCGTTGGCGCAGTACCTGACGCCGTCTCCGTTGCATCATGCGATATAAGACGACAAGAATCAAGGTCAAGCCAAATATTGTCCCCAGTATTGCAAGCACAAAGCTCCAAAGGCTTGGCGATGAGGCGGCTGCTTTGTCTGTGTCTGATTAGCGTTGACCATATAGTTCAGACCAATTCCGACTTACCCGCATCAAGCATCGTAAAAAGTCGGGTATCTGACTTGTGTGCCGGCTTTGTTGAGGTATCTGAAGCGTTATGAGTTTGATTGTGGCTGGTCCCGTCTGAGAATCTTGCGAGTTCGTTCATCAGGGTCACCCCAGCTGGGCCGGGCACGGCATATATAGGGTAATTGTTGTCAATCATCCACTCATCGTCATCATGTAGGCTCCATTGGTCCGAGCTTGGGGGTGGCGGTATTCCAGACTCATTACTGGAAGGCTTAAAGAATACGAGGGCATTGGTGCCTGCTTCTCGACTGGCGGCCAGAAATGATTGAGTACACTCTGGGGAAACCCATGGCGCCAGTCCAATGACGGGATAGCCGAAGTCCGAAACATCCTTGTGACGGGTCACGTTTTCTGGAATGAATGGGCTCGTGGTCTGTTGACATGGATCGTGGGGTGACAGATCTGGCACAAATAGCAGACCGGATAAATGCCCCGAGTCTGGAAGCCCATGATGAGAGAGCATTTGAACGGTCCGGTCCAGAACGAAGCGAAATCCAACATTTTCCTGATGCCATGTGGTCGTGTGAGTATGAAATCTTGAAACATTCCAGGGACAGGGCTGGGGCTGTCCAATGACTTACACTGACTGACGAGGAGGAGTTAGAGGCACTGCCGGGGCCCGCGAATAGCGTGGCAACGGTGCCCTTGGAGTCCGGGGTCTCCGTGCGAGACATAGCTGTAGCAGATTAGGGTTTGGTATGTTGGAATCTCGGCTATTTAGCAAAATAACATTGTTCACGAGCAATTGAGTAAAGCCTGTGTGTAGTCTTGCTGGAAGGTCAATAAATGAGGTGAAAGAGAAGGAAAATTGAGATGGAAATGACTATTATTTTACTCATTGAACCTAGGTACAATTTGCATCATTTTTTTGAACGATCCCGGCGATTTCAGGCTCAACATGACCCTTGTCGCTAACTTTGAATCGGTAGCGGCTACAAGAATGCAAGGGCAAATCCAAGCCAGGGCCAGGGCCAGCACAAGAATGTGGGATAGATCCAAGCCACGAGGCAGTCGATTCACTTTGCGACATGCAAAAAAAAAAAATTTCTTTCTCAAATTAGAAATTTAAAAACAGGATGTAAATATCCTAAAACAGGAGTTGGCATCATCAAAGGTGAAGTATATAGCCCTAGATACTCCGGATTTGGCTGGCCGTTTGCGGAAGCCGCGCGCAGTACTGATCGGCATATTGACCATCACGATATTCCTGAATTATGTTCTACTATTAGACAATGAGTTGCTGTAAAGCATTTGAATATTATGCGCATGAGCTTGGTAGTTACCTGTTCTGTAGCGGGGTCATTGGGCATATAATATTGTTGTCATGCGTTTGGGTTCACGTAGCTCTATATAAATGTATATTGTAACAGTTCTCCCAAGGTCCAGATTCAGGAGAAGGAACATAGCGCCCGTCAAATGTTGAAGACCTAGAGTAGGATGAACTTATATACAAGATGAAAAAATGGAGGAGATACCCAGAGTCACTACTACAAATGCCCAACCATAAGGTTCAACAACGTTCGTTTGCCTCTTACTCTTTGTATGTCACTTGCTCAAACGCGGCTTAGTGAGAAACTCGGGAACCCCCAACTCTATCTTCACCGCCTATCGCACCGCCTCACGTGCCCTCAGTACACGATCACGTGTGAGTATCCCCAGATCGAGGCACGGAGTCTCACAGCTTCAAGTGCTTCATCTCGAACCATCAGAACAATCGTGCTAGTGGCCTTCTTAACTCTGGTGCACTAGCTGGAGCCCACTCTGATCTTGTTATATCGGGCCTGGCCAGAATGTGGCTCCCGATTACGATCAACATCTAAGAATCCCTCAACCGACTCGCCAGCCGACTCCTCAACCGATTTCCTAAATCCCTTTCACCGTCGAGAAGGAACTTAATAACGATCTAATGCCATCAGCATACAAGAGCAAGGGTAAAGGGCGCGATGCGCGCCAGTCGCGTAGTCGCAATACCACCCCGTCCAACCCGGGAGGTGCAGCGGCCGTATCGCTCCCAAGCTACCTGGAAAATGACGTGGCCAAGCTCATTGACGTGGCCAATGGCCAGTATGCGGAACTGCTTGAACTAGTCGCAGCTCCAAATATCCCCGATTCCAAGACGCTGGAAACTCTCGTGGAGCATCTCAACAATCTTAGTGATATGGCAGATACCCGCGGTGAGGTTTTCAACGCGGGGATGAGGGAGATGTCACAGAAGCGAAAAGAAGTCATGGAGGACCAGGAGCTGGGCCATGAAGTGGCAGACCGCGCAAAGCTGAAGCGCGAGACGGACGATGATGATGATCCGATTCATAAAGGAAAGGTGAAGAAGCGCAAAGACCGTTCAAGCATCAAGGAGGAACGACCTTTAAGCCACGGAGCTCATGAACTCACCCGCCAGGATGGCGCAGAAACAAAAGTTGAAGGTGGTAAGTTATCCAGAAAACCTCTCCATTGCTCCGACACTTTTGTTGTGAGCCTCCACCTCCACTTCCCACAGTTACTCCACCTTCCATCCTTCTTTCTCAAACCCCATCCACCCAAAATCGGCGAATTGACAAATTTCAGCGGCATCTCCAGTGTCTAAGCATTCGAAAACTGCGGCTTCCGACGGGAGTTCTTCCCTTTCCCCTCCCTCCATGTTGTCTCCAAACGGCGCCACGACCGGAAATGATGGCGCTGAAGCGCCTGAGTCCCCCGGATCTGATTCGAGCGAATCCTCTCACCAGCCCGAACCCGCGCCAGCTGTGCCAAATGTCCAGGTGTTTGGAAGCAATCCTTTGAAATTCGATGACCCGACGATCTACCACATTCGAGACATTCTCCCCGGCATGAGCGATGATGAGAAGAAGGAAATCTACAGCGTTGCTCACTTCCCTAAAAGTGACCTTTCTCATATGTTGGGTGGTGTCCCACCTGACAAGGACTTTAGCAATGCGAAGCCCACCAACCAAGTCAGCGCCAACACCTTCCAGGCCTACATTGAACCTTATGTTCGGCCTCTCATGGAGGAGGACATTGCTTGGTTGCGAGAACGAGGAGATCGCGTGACGCCCTTCATCAATCCGCGTCGAGGAAAGAGAACCTATCGTCAGGTCTGGGCCGAGGAGGACGGTATATCTTATGACCAGAGCCAGGATGACAAAGACCAGCTCCCGTTGAACCAAGGTCGCGGTGGTATTGAACAATTGACAGATGACAAACTTGAAACCAACGAGGTTTCGATCGGACCACTGCTAAGTCGCCTCTGTTCTCTCCTGCGCTATGAACATCGTACTCTTCCCGAGGACAAAGACAATGCGAGCTCGATCAACGGCGATACAGCTGGCCTACCAGCGCCCGGTGGGGATGCAATGGATATAGACCCGCCGCCCAATGGATTAGGGACAGATATGGAAACCAAGCCCGATAGCAAAACCCTTCCCCCAGCAACAGCTTTCCGCGATGCCAATCCCAATGAATTCAAGACCTCGGTCGCCAAACTTGATCACGCCCAGCTCGACGAGCGCGCCAAGGCCGAATTGCGATACATTGGGTTCCTAGGACCCGAAGATAACCCAGACTACGATGCCCACTATGACGATGAAGTGGCTGAGCGCCTGCGTCTTCTCCAAAGCGAGCTGAAAAAGCAAATTGTTACCAACAACGCACGCAAAGCCCGAATCCTCAAGATCGCCCAGGATCATATGGCTCTCCTCGAATTCACGACTATCCAAGATGATCTCGACTCTCAGGTCCAGCAGGCTTATCTCAAACGTACCCGCACAATGGGTAAGAGTAAGAAGGGTGCTCAGGCCAAGCACAGGCCCGGCGGTGCGGGCGGTGGCAGCCACATTGCTGCGGGTGTCTCACGCCCCGCTGTTGGGGACGCAGCGAAGATCGTTATGGATCGTCGCAAGCGCTGGAACGACGCTTTCTTGCCTATCTTTGAGGATATCAAGACTACCATCCCGTCAAAGGATGAGACAATCTTCGATCCCGCCACAATGGCTGAATATGAGAAGGCCGAGCTGGAGAATTGGGAGGAGGAGTAGTTTCGAAGTCCTCTTTGTGCACCCTTCCCCACTCTCTCCATCTTACTAGCTCTGTCACTTCCATGGGTGTAATACTTTTGCTTCCTTTTGATCCTACTTTTCAGCATGATTGCTGCTACCATGTGCAATTTCTCTTTTTTGTTTTTGCATGATACAACACGACCGGAATGATGGGTTGGCGCGGCGTTTATCGGTTTATTTCTTTTTCTGGCTATCAGGTTAGCGACCTCTGTCATGAAGATGGCGGTTTTACAGTCCCATCACAGTGTAAATGAGATGGGGTTATTTTTGTTGTGTTTTCATTAAGGCGGCGGCATCTTGATTTTTACCTTCCATGTCGTGTATCTACCTATTCATAGTACGTCTGGACTGAATTGCTCTATGGCTCCTTGCCATTTCATTCTTGCAAGTTAAGGCAAACTATAGTCGTATTTCCTTTTACTACCCCCAATGCTTAGAAATAAGATAGTGGGCACCCAGCACCTTAAAAATCCAATGAGTACTAACATCACCGCATGTGATATAAAACCAAGGGTATCTAGACTTGAAACACTCTCCTGCACCAGAGAGAATATCACCGGTGAATGATAACCACCTCCCCAGGGAACCTCTTCAATCTCGCAGTCAACTCCCGCTCACTAATCTCCAACTCCGTACAAATCTGATCAAAACAATGTGTCCCATCAAGATACCGTCCAAACAATCTTTCATCAATTCCATCCTCCTCATCCTCCTCAAATAACCCGCCTAACGGCGCATTCCCAGGAATTCTGACATTCCCACTCCGACCCCCACTATGAAAGCTAGAAGTCCGCTCATGTGAGCCCTCGTGTCTGCTTCCAACAACAGAGGAGATAGGCGCCTCCTCGCCCACACTAGATGCATAAGGTGTATTATTTCCTGTCGTAGCGCGTGAGGAAGGCCCAGTGGATAAATGCGCAGGCGTATTCACTGCGCCTGTCCCTGGAGCCGATCCAGGAACGAGCGGAGAAGAATTTCGAGGCGCAGGTGCAGGTTGACCCGTTGCACAGGCGTACTTGTGTACACGGTATAGAAAGCCCTTGATCACGCCGAAGGTGATAAAGCGTCTTATATCGATATTTGCTAGTTCGCGGCTATGTTGTGCGTACCACTGTTTGATACTTTGACCTTGCTTGAGCCCGGCATAGAGCTCAACTATACCTACGCCATCGACGATAGGTGGTCCTTGTGGGATACTTGGGTTTGTGGATTCGGGGCTGCGCGATTTCTCTTCTGAGTCACCTAATAATGGCCAGATCTCTTCTGCGTCGAAGCGGGATCCGTCGCGGGATAGACTAGGTGCCGGGTCTGTGATCGGGCTGGCGAGGGGCATTCCGCCGATAATAGTGTTTGCACTGCCGTTGCTTGCTGAGGCGATGGCAGCTGTTGGTGGAGGGAGGGATGTGGGGGGTCCCATGGGACTATGTGGTGCGAAGCGGGTGTTTACGTAGCGGGCGCATTCAAGTTGCATGGCTTCATCTGAGGCGATGGTGCCGTTGAATTGGGCTGTGGGTGCGTAAATGGCTGAGAAGGAGAATATGTCGAGAAGGAAGACACAGCCGTAGTATAGAAGATGGCGGATTGCGCGACAGGTGAGGGAGAAGTCGGTGTCTGCGAGGATAGAAATTATACGAATACTGTTGACGCCGTTTATGTGTGGAACGACCTGGAGGTGGTGGTTAGCCAGTATGCTTTTATATGTGGCGGGGATGTTATACTCGTTGCATAGTCAAGTCCCAATTCTCGTCCATGAAGGCTTGATACCGCACTGTAAACAGTGGCACGTACCATGCCTTGACAGCTGGCGGGGAAGGATATATAGGGAAGAGCTTTATGTTCAATGTGTTGAGCTCGTCTGGTTCAACCATCAGTTGCAATCACAGCAAACTTGGAGCTCGACAAACATACCAATAGGAATCATGCACTCGCAATAATTGTTGAGATCCTCCATCAACATCTCACAGAGACTGTATACCTTCCCCTCACCGTTCTTGGAAAAGTCGCGCGACAAGAAACCGCTTTGCTCTTCTAGGGCGTGCATCAAGTCGGCCAGTTTTCGTACCACACTTTTGTATGTGCTAAAATCGTCCTCCTCGGACAACACGAGGCAAAAATTAAAGATAAACTCGTTGCGATCATAACGGGCAGATTTCATGCAGATTGGGTAGCCCAGGATACGGTATCCATTTGTGCAAACCTGGAGCAGGTTTCCGCAGAGCTCCTGGCGGGGAATCACGAAGAACGAAACGTCGGAGAAGGTCAGGAAGAGGGGTTGTGTCGGGGCAGTGGAGGAGGGAACGATGGCCCCATCGGGGACTTGGTGGACGACTTTGGGACCTTGGAGAAAGCAATGTTAGCACAATAGTGTGACCAAGAGCATGCCTTGCTTACCCTCTTGCGTGTCGAACTTGCTGTAGAAGATTGCCTTGATCATGATGGAGATTGTGGGCGCGAAGCCCGGGGTAGCGCCTTGGCTGGCAGGGCAGAATGAACTGTCGCAAGTTTCGCAGAGCTAGCAGCTGATTTCCGTCTAGTACGAAACAGGAGCGCACGACATGGCGGAGTCGCGATCGACGCGTGAAGTTGGAGATGCGGGAGTCGGAGTCGACGCTTATCGGCGGGTCCAGCTCCACTCAATCCAAATGTCTACAAGTTCGTATATGATATATTTTGTAATTAGATCATGTATTCGGATTTTATGCGTGTAATTACAAATTTAGAGGGATTGGAAAAGCAAGCTGGTTCAATTCAGATGAGCAATGGAATGCACTAGCTAAGCCGAGGGTATTAAGTCGAAAGAATATCGTGAGCCATTGCCCGCAGTGAAATATCTATGCGTCGAGTTTGATCTTCAGCCCCGCAGCGCATATCGATTCGGGCAACAAGAATCTTCGAATGGGAACCAGTCCTCCTCGAAAAAAGTGCAGTGCGAAAGGCTGAGGCTAAAAAGCGAGAAAGAGAACAAAGAAAGTAAAAGCGCCGAATATGCATGATCATCTTGTCTTTTGGTAAAGGATTGCGCGAGCAAATACCTGAGTTCATCTCGCGGTCCCGGAAGTGTGGCTCGAGGATTGAGGAATGACGGGACTTGAGGCGAACAGGTTGGCAGTTGAATACAGAAATGTTTCTGCAGACATTGTCGACGGCAGGGGTCCCTCATCGACATGGACCTCATGTCGGAGTGCAGATGTTGGTGCCTCAGGGATGAAGCTCAAGGGCTGCGTGGATCGAATGGCATGGACCATGTCGCCGTAGCCTCCCCGTTCCCCGGCCTCCTTCAGCCATTGCTCCCAGTCCTCATCCAGAGGCACATCGGCTCCCTCGTCGCGTGCAGCCATGGCTGCCAGCAATCGATGGTTCAATGCCCAGCCACAACTCTCTATCTCCTCGTCGCTGGAGTCTTCTTCGGCGAGTTCCTGTGTCGGGTAGTCCGACATGACACTAGAGCTGCGGGTATCGCTCGCGCGCACCGTGTCGTCGCTACCCGTCTCAATGAATTGATCGTTTTCATCTTCTGGCCCGCAGAATTCATCATGTATCGTAACCGAGGGTGGTTGTGTTGGTGATGCAGGCCGAATCAAATGGCCCGTTGTGTCCCGCACTGTGACCCCTTCCTCCAACTCGTAACGCGCCCGCGCGAATTTGGTGCCTTCCCAACAACATAGCTCCAAAATTTCTTCCCTGGTCAGCTTCAATTCATCGAAGGTTCTAAACAGCCGCCTGTGCCATGGGAAACGACCCAACCGCATGCGATGGGGGCCATAGGTATAGTCAAGTCCTGGATATTGGGCTTCAATGCAATCCAGGGGGCCATAAAAGGTGTTGGTCTCCACGCGAACTTCAGGAACCAGGTGCTTGGCCACATGGGCTGCAAAGGACGATGGATCATGGGAACCAGGGTGAGGGAAAGTCGTGTTGTACACAACCTGAGCGACCGAGGGTTTACGCATATTGAAGTTAGGGAGGAGAGATGGATTGGAAGAGAACAGGAACAACAAGCACGCAAGGGTATGTAACGCAAATTGGAGGGGGAGCGCTTGGAAGGCGCCTCAGCCACCGAGATGGATGAAAGGGAAGAGAGATGAGACTCCCGTAGTGGGGAAATGCCTAAACGCGGGACAGTAAACAGTTCATTTGACGTTTCAAGGTTATGAGAGATGAAAATCCAATTTGTAAGAAAAGTATATGTGACGAAGTTAGGAAGGAGAGAATAAGGAGAAGAAAAAGTGAAAAAAGCGAAGAAGAAAAGGGGGAAGACTAATAATCATGGGATCGTGTCACTGTGAGTTAATGTGATGTGTTGTTCCTGCACGAACAGCTGGTTCAACTCAACTCCACTTCTTACTGCTACAGGCCCGCTTGAGCCACTTCTACTCTGATGTCGACTTTCAATGGAATTGTTGAAGGTTTGTGGATCCTTGACCCATAACATCATGAGATACTAAATACCTTGCAGAGTTTCCGGAGATCCAGAGTATGTATCCCTGTACGCCTGATCAGGATCTTTCAGCTGAACCCATGCAGTCGATTACTTCCGGAAGAGCCCTGAGAGACCAGCTCCGCTGGCCTGCTTCCTGAGCCATGTCCATAGTGATCACCTACAGGGCCTGGAATCCTTTCGGGCTCCCTTCATTTATTGCTCCCCTGCAACTCGAGAAGTAAGCCCTTGTTCTAGGTCTTGGCAAACCAACTCGAGTACTGATTATGGTGTATAGCTACTGCTGCGCATTGAAAAATATCCACATCGCATGAACTTTCAAAAAGGGATTCTAGAGTCAAGGCGACTACACTACAAACATCTAGGGAAAATTCTGGTTAGTCAGTCTTACTTGTGAATTATAGATAATCCCTGCTCACTCCAATCAGCGCCCGATCCCGTTAAACACACCCACCGATATTGAACTCACCCCGAAAAAGCATGTTCGGGTCACTCTGTTTGATGCGAATCACTGCCCCGGGGCTGTAATGTTCCTCATCGAGGGGGCCGGGAAGGCCATCCTCTATACGGGGGACATCCGAGGTCAGCTCTTTCCTCATTGGATCTATCGCAAAAATTAACATTGGACAGCGGAACAATGGTGGACCAATGCTCTAGTGCGACATCCACTTCTTATTCCATATACCATGTCTCGGAAGCGACTGGACAAGGTGTACCTGGACACAACTTTTGCCGGTGCGTCTAACCCGCTGCGGGAGTTCCCATCCAAAGCCGAGGGGCTCGCAGAACTGCTTCGAAAAATAGAGACCTATCCGGAGGACGCAGTTTTCTATTTTCGCTCATGGACATTCGGTTACGAGGACATATGGCTAGCATTGTCTACCGCATTACATACAAAGGTAGACCCACTCATATATTCCGAGTTTCGCAAATGGATACTAATAATTGACCAGATTCATTTAGACCCATACCAAATGGGTCTTTATCGAGCCCTCTTGAATGCGCCGGGGGGCATCAATGAAGCCCCTGGGCTTTGCGGGTTTCGCCTGGGCAATAGGTCTGTGGAAGGTTGCTTGAGTGAGAACGAATCCAGCAGGATTCACAGCTGTGAGCCGGGGGTATCGTGCAAGGCTGCTCAGGGCCCGAACACAATCTATATTACACCCATCGTAAACCGTACTATCGATGGTATAGAAATTCCAGAGGTTGGGGCTGGTGGCGGTGGTGGCGATTTGTATCAGGTCCATGAGCTAGAGCTACCGGACGAGTCTGCTCTGGCGGGTTTGGAGAAGCTATGTGCTCAGCATATACCTAACCAGAAGGTCCTATCACAAACCCGAGACGCACTTTCAAAGGCCTTTAGGTCAAGCAAGAAAGCCCTATCCCTTGACCAATACGGTGTCCAAGAAGATGAAATCTCTCTGGAGCAGCTAGTGACGAAGCTTAGCCGGGGCAATGAACAGGTCACGAAGCCTAATTTGCCAAACACCATTGTAAGTCACATTCATTCCCACTCGAGTTCTACTAATCCTTGCAGCGATTCCCATATTCTCGACATTCATCGTACTCTGAGCTGTGTGCACTAGTCGCTGCATTCAGACCCAAGGATATTCATCCCTGCACAGTAGACCCTTCCACTTGGTCCGAAAACGTCTCCATCCAGAGCCTTTTTGGTCACCTGTGCTCTGGAGAAGGCTTCATCCATGACGCGTACATGCGTGAGACACTCGGCTTGCAGTGCGACGAGGAGCACCATGCAAGAAAACGAGCCCGGTATGAGGTAGCCTCAACGCAGTCAACGCAATCCAGCGAAGATGAAGAAGATGAAGAACTTCCCTCTGGCATGACCGGAAACCATCAACATGAATCCTCAATCATGTGCACAGTTCCAGACAGAATCCAAGCCAAAAATGAGGAAATCCGACGGGCACACCGCTACTTACTTGAACACGCTGACCCGAAAGTGTTGCAAATCGGGCCTCTCCCTCCCTCGGTCCAAACAAACAGAGAGGAGGATAGCTTTAACACCATCAACAACTCAGAACCAGAAGCAACAACTCCGCGTCAGTCCACATACACATACCTCAACAACGACGGAGCTAATTCCCCACTGCCGGACAACCAATCATCCTCCCAACTACAAGTAAGTCAACAAACCGATAGCTTCACACTCCCAATCTCCGAATCTGCACTCGCGCCTTCATCCCCCATAGATGCAGAGACTGCTCTACTTGCCGAAGACTTTCCCGCAGATCGAGGAGTGCCAACCTCCGGATCTGGATCTGGGCTAGGAGCAAGCGCCGGTCGACAACGAATCATGTCGCGCCTGCGTTCCCGTATTTCGGCGTACCTCGCAGCCCAAGAGGGGTCGTATTCGGCGTGGGAGGATCACTCGCTCGTTTCAGCGGGATCTAATCATGCTGAGGAGGAGCCGGAGTTGTGAGCTAGCATGGGGTAGGAAGTGGGTACAGTGAAGCGTGGTGCATACTCATCCTCATTTCCATCTATACTCTTTCTTAGGCTTTGGTTTTCAAAAAGTCCTTTCAAGGCGTCTTCCTTTTTGGCTTCTACTATACATACCCCGAAGCGTATTCGTTGGCTTTTCTATTTTCCGGGTTTTGTTATCTAAAGTTGCTCGATTTATACCCCAGTCAGTTACTTGATTATTCCTTGTCCTATTGCAGTCCAGAATGTTCTCCTGCATCTCGACAATAACCCTAATCTCCCCGGGGTATTCTCTAGCGTGGGGTAATAAGGTGCATATGCATCGGCGAATTAATACGAAGTACGCTGCGGCGAAGTCCGCCGAGTGCCCTGGTGGGGTCGAGTTGGCCGTAATCCGCCGTATCTCGCAACCTCCCTTGACTGTGAAAGTAATGAGGGATTGGGTCCCCGCTATCTATGTTTGCAAGGTTGTACAGCAATATTTGAAACCAGCTATACGCATTCTTGCGATTCGGTTCCCGAATATCAAAGCCAGCGGTTGACTCGAGTTACCTCTAGCGCCCATAGACTTATCTTATATAGCCTGAGGTCGGTTATGGATTCCTAGATTTCAAATATTGAAAGAGCCGAAAGCGTCATATTCATGTCTTAAGACAAGCTTCAAGTATCAATCAACGTAGATTTCCCAAGAACTGAATAATCCTCTGATAAGTCGAAGGACGCGGCCCCATCGAAGCCGTCTTCTCGGCAACGAGATGGTATGCCTGCAAGTTATTGGTCTTGAAAGCGTGAGATCCGCCCCATAAGAATATGCGGAACACACGATACGTCTCCTCGCCCCAGCCCGCAATAACCTCGTCTCGAGCCTGATCAAGCCTCTTCGCCCATTCGAGCATAGTCAACTCATAGTCCTTCGTCTCCCTAGCCACCTCCACAACCTCAAAGCCATGGTACAGGAATTCCGCCATGACATCTTGCAGGGTCATGAAAGTATGCGTCCCACCCCAGATATTTTCTCGAGTCCAAGAACTAACTGCATACTTAGTGACAGCAGCCGAACCATCGAGATAGATCCGTCCACCAGGCTTCAACACGTCCCAGACGCAACGTGAGAATCGCCGGTAATCGGGGAGGTGCTCGATCACACCAAGTGTAATGATATGATCATACAACTCGTCAGGCTTATGCTCAAGAAAATCTTGTAAGAATACTTGACCAGGGAGGTTATTCTCGGTAATGATCCGCTCAACAAAGCGCGCCGAGTCCGCTGACAATGTCAACGTCGTAACATGTATACCTCTCGCGCCACAATACTGTGTCACGCCACCCCATCCACCACCAAGATCCAGCACCCTCATACCAGGTTTGAGATCGAGAGCCTTGAATATTATGTCCAATTTATTCTCTGATGCCTGCTCGATGCTCTCCTCCGGATTCTTGAATATCCCCTGAGTATAGAATCGAAATCGCTTATCGATGAACGTGAGGTACATATCATCACCGCGGCCATAGTGGTCGCTGATAACCTTCTTGTTCATGGCGGTCGCGGATCGAATGTAATAGTCGTATAGAAACTGGAGCTTTTGTCTCAGAGGCACTTTCTCAGTCAAACTTTGTCGTGCGCCGAAGAGAGCGCCGAAGTCGCCTTCGATTTCAATATCACCGGATACATAGGCTCGTCCGACGCTCAGCTCCGTCATTGGTGTACTGAGTGCACTCTCCGAGCGAAAAATAACGCGGTATTTGGGCGACCCTGACCCGACGGGGACGACCGAGCCATCCGGAAGCTGGATCTCACCTGGGATATCGAGGGTTGCAAGCAAAGCAGCTAAACCGGTACGCGGCAGCTTGCTTTTGGGTGTTTCTATAGCCATTGGAGAGGAATCCTTTGAGGAATGAAATAGTTGCGAAACTAGAAGATAGCAGTCAGCTCTAGCTTTTATGACCTGGCAATGCCTATGTGTGGAGGTCGTTTCAGCTCTCATTTGTCATGAATGTGGAGATATGTGATCTGACTGCATGGTGATACTGTCAGCACTAAAGTATACCTATCATCTTCCTCATCATGATGGATGCATAATGACGGGTACATTCGGCCCACTCTTTTCTAGCAGCCAATGGCTAATTCGATAGCATGAGAAGCGCAGTAGATAGCGAAATCAGATGGACAAACATCTTTCCCTATCAGGTTTAGCTCTCTACAGGGTAAGTGCAGCCTTCTAAATCCTGACTGGCGACCGAAAAATGAGGGCTGCGGGGCATGTGGGAAGAATGAACTAGCGGGCAATATTGACCGATCGCCAGATCTGTAGTACAAGCCGATGCTGGATGGCTGTATTGTAATTTTACTGTACTACAACGATGCCTCATACATGGCGGTGTAACTGATTTCCAAAACTAGTATACCTAGTACATTCGAAAGATTTCGGTGGTAGATCCAGCCAGAAGCTAACCATTGAATGAGGTCAAATAGATAGAAAGTCATCATTTCGTTCGTAGCCAAGCTACCTAAGGTAGCATGCTCAAGTCAGATACCTAAGCTACCTACATTATGCATAAACAATCCGCGTACACACTCTTCGCTATGACAACATGGCAGATATGGACAAAATAGAAACAGGAGAGCAGGAACACAGCACAACATGAACTCCTGGGGTAATAGCAAACGCTCGAAGGGGGGTGGTATATAACCGAGACAATGCTGATAGTGAAATCGGAGACGAACCAATGGAAAGGGAGGAATGAACAGAAGAAAGGGTCGAAAGGGAGAGAAGAGAAAAATCAGGTGTTAGCATCTTCATTTAAAAGATGTAGTACGCCTGTGTCAAGGGTAACTCGGTCGCCGGTTCAGCGTCACAGAGCATATCGTCTGCTTCGACAGTCTATCAAGTAGCGTTAGTATTAGTATATAGCGTGAATGAAGCGGATAAAAAAAGTGAAAACTTACATAACTCTCCGGGTCAACCTTCATCTTAGGCATGGCGTCATTAAACTTCATGTCCTTCTTCCCAATTGTTCGGCAACCCTTCACAGCTTCGATCCGTTTCTTAAGACCGTACGTCTGGACAATGCCTTCGTCGATGGAAGCTTGAGAAACGAACATGACCGACGTGCTGGGGACACGGGCACCGAACATGGGTCGCATGACCATCGGCTCAATAGTCGGAATTGAGGCGTTAGGATCACCCATCTCCGCGACGGCGATCATACCACTCTTCAGGACCTGAATAGGCTTCGTACCAAAGTTGCTCGGTTTCCAGAGGACCAGATCGGCGATCTTGCCCACCTCCACACTACCAATCAGATGACCCATACCCTGTGCCAGAGCCGGGTTGATGGTGTACTTGCTAATGTAACGCTTCACGCGGAAGTTGTCGTTGTTGGTACCGGCGTCTTCCGGGAGAGGACCGCGTTGGGTCTTGTTCTTGTGTGCGGTGTGCCAGGTACGCAGGATGACCTCACCGCAGCGGCCCATGGCTTGTGAGTCAGAGGACATCATACTGATGGCACCAAGATCGTGGAGGACGTCTTCGGCGGCGATGGTCTCGGCGCGGATACGGCTCTCGGCGAAGGCAACGTCCTCAGGAATATTTTTCGACAGATGGTGGCAGACCATCAGCATATCAAGATGCTCGTCCAACGTGTTCAGTGTGAAGGGGCGGGTCGGGTTGGTACTGCTGGGCAGGACGTAGGGGTGCTCAACGACGCTGATGATGTCGGGTGCGTGACCACCACCAGCACCCTCGGTGTGGTATGTGTGGATGGTACGGCCCTTGAAGGCCTCAACGGTCTGCTCGACGAATCCGGACTCATTCAGGGTGTCTGTGTGGATCATGCACTGCACGTCATACTCATCGCAGAGTGTCAGACAGTTGTCGATGGCAGCGGGTGTGGAGCCCCAATCCTCGTGCAGCTTAAGACCGGCTGCACCCGCCTTAATCTGTTCCTCGATACTGACCCTTCCGCAGTCGTTACCCTTGCCAGTGATACCAATGTTGATTGGCAGGCTATCGCACGCCTGCATCATCTGGCGCAAGTGGTTCGGACCAGGGGTGCAAGTAGTGGCATTGGATCCAGTACTGGGACCAGTGCCACCACCCAGGAAAGTGGTAATACCCGAAGCCAAAGCCTCGTCCACCTGTTGTGGGCAGATCAAGTGGATGTGCGTATCGAAACCACCAGCAGTGACGATCTTGTTCTCACCAGCAATGACATCGGTAGAAGAACCAACCACCAAATCGGGGTGCACTCCATCCATTACATCGGGGTTACCGGCCTTTCCAATTCCAACAATCATACCATCCTTGATTCCAATATCGGCCTTGTAGATACCGGTCCAATCAATAATAAGCGCATTCGTGATGACCGTGTCGACACACTCGGAGGCAGAGCGGCCTGATGCCTGGCCCATACCATCACGAACCGTCTTACCACCACCAAAGGTACACTCGTCTCCGTGGCTAGTCATATCCTTCTCAACCTGCACCCACAAGTCGGTCAAGCCCAGACGCACCAAGTCTCCAGTCGTGGGACCAAACATGCGAGAGTACGCTTCTCGCTCCATCGAGAACCCAGTAATCAACGCGTTATCGGCCATTGGCTCCGGGACATGCGCAAACCCAGCAACCTGCAGCTTTGTCACAATCTCATCGGCACGGCTAAAATCAACGGGCCCGTTCGCCAAGAAGTTGCCTCCACGAATAACCTTGTTACCAGCAATCTCCACCAATGTGACAGTCTTGGTGTCACCGGGCTCGAACCGAATAGAGGTTCCAGCAGCGATGTCCAATCGGAATCCATACGATCGAACACGATCAAAGTGCAATTGTGGGTTCGTTTCAATGAAGTGGTAGTGCGATCCAACCTGGATTGGTCGATCACCCTTGCTCATGACCTTGAGCTTAATGCGCTTTCGTCCGTCATTCAGTTGTACCCGCGCGTTCTTCACGGGAACAACGGCGCCAGGCATCTTCTCCGGCAAGAAGTCACTGGGATCCGGGTCGGGGAAGGCTTCGGCGGCGGGAACGGGCAGGAAGCTTCCATACAGCGCACGCTCAAGGTCACCCTCGTCACTACTGATGGGGTGGTGTACTGTGACCAGGTAGGTACCTGATGGGAAAGTTCCTTCGACCTGGAGCTCAACGAGGGTAGCAGTGACAGAAGGAAGGACATGACGGCGACCCAGCATGGTCTTTCCGATAGACATCAAATCAGCGACGGAGTAGTGTCCATCGCGAATAAGCTATATGATTCATGACGATCAATTAATTTTGTGTTCATCATTGACAAATTGCAATGCCATTGGCTGTTGGGTTTGTATTGTAACTGCCGATAGGAGGGGGAAGGGCCAAAAAAAAAAAGTGGGGAAATCGTACCTCGTGCAGGACGGATGAGATCAAGGCCTGCAGCACAAAAAATTAGCGTCGGGTACTTTCACATCAAATTGAAACCTCATGTTTTTGAGTTATATAAAGATAACATACCACTGATTCAGCATGATTAAGTCGCACACCCCGGGCCAGACGCCGTTGGGCCAGGAACCCGAGGTTTGAGATGGTGAGCTTGTCAAGCTATAACCGGATGTTAGTGGAAGGGATCTTGACCATACTCAAGATGCTTGGCGAATCCGTACCTCCTTCGGAACAAGCTGCATGACGCAGGTGGAACCCGAATCTCTTGCTTGGCAGGGAGTTAGGGGGTCAGGAAGAAAGAAGTAACTCCTGATATCAAGATCCCCAGATGGTTGAGAGATTCAGAATGTGGGGGACGCGGTATATTTCAAGTCGGATGCCGTGTTGGCGACCTCCGATAACGATGATAAGAGTCAAAACGCTGGCCGATTGGATCCCTACATTCCCCCGTTTTAGTCACGGTTTTGCTAATGGATTTCTGTCAGGACCCAGAGGACCCATTCACCAGGTTCTTATGAATAATAGTTTTGAATATTAGAAATGTTTAATTACTTTTGAATATTAGAATTGCCTGGACTCTGGTAGGTTCATCCCTATTTTTGACATAACCCTACACACACTCTTTTTTCAAGCCCCGCAAATTAAATTTTCTGCTTATACTAAATTATACCTATTCCGTTCAGGGTATAAAGTACATCAGGAAAATCAGAGAGTAATATATGAAATGAAATTTTTGCTGATATTAAAAGAAAACACAGTCATTTAAGCCGCCTCGCTCTTGCGCTTTCTGCTCTTGCCCTTGGGGGTCTTGGTCTCTGCAGCGGGAGTCTCTTTAGCCGCGGGCTCCGCCTTTTTGCTGCGGGATCCTCTCTTAGGAGGCGAGGGCTGCTTCACTGCCGACTCGGGCACTTCCTTCTTCGAGTCGCTGCCACGACGGCGCTTGGTGCTGCGGGGGGTCTTCTCCTTGGGAGGAGGCTGGGCAGGAGACGGGGAAGACTCGCCAGATTCCTCTTCGTCGTCTTCCTCGTCCTCGGAAGAAGAAGTCTCATTATCGGAAACCTCCTTGGGAGCATCAGCAAAGTCGGCCTGCAACTGGGTAGCAGCTGGATCCTGCTCCTCTTCCTTGCCGGCCTTGTAGGCGGCCATATCGACCTTGTACTTCTCGTAGTTCTGCAGGTAAAGCTCCTTCCAGATCTGTTCAAATGTCAGACATATGCATCTGAATGACTGTCAATTGGAATGGATTTGGTTTCTTACCTCCTTCTGCGAAGCAGGCATCTCTTGCCAGCGGCGGGTGCCCTCATCAGCCACATCCTTGGGCTTGGCGACGTCGCCCAGGTCCGCGGCGATCTTCGAGCGGTTACTCTGCATGTACAGGAAGTACGGGGTCAAGGCACGCTTGGGTGCATTGGGGTCGACGGGCGCACGCTTGCGCTTCTTGGTGCCGGTCTCAGACTTGGCACCGGGGCTGCTGGCCCGTTCAAAGTGGCTGACATTCAAGCCGGCGGGCACAGCAGGGATATCAATGGTGGCAGGGCCACCGTTAATGACATTGTTGGCATGCTCCAGGTAAGCTTTGCTCAGATCGGCAATGTAAGCTTGGAGGGACATCAGCCGCATGAGCATCTGTCGGATTGTTAGTGCCGTGACTCTTTTACATTAACATGGTCTATAGATTAGATGGGACATATCATATGGATATGCTGTAGGAATGCGCCACACGTGAAAGGATGAATGGGGGAAAGGTTCTGTCCGGTGTTCAAGGGCAGGACAACACGCGCATGATGTCATGACTGTTGAGAGTCTTTGGTGCGGAACAGATGAATTAAATATCTGGAGAGGCTTCAAGTCCATCAGGACATAGAGAAAGACTTTTCATGGTTGAAAGAACAATCAGGCGCGATAATGCAGGTCAGACCCTTTTGTTGATATGCGACGCGTCAAGGCAAGCGCGAAGTGGGTGCACCGGAACATAACAAAAAAAAATCGGAACTCGAGCAAAAGAAAAAATGGAAAATTGAAATGCGAATAACAGATTGAGAGGAGAAACATACCGCATCCTTGGAAGCGCGCAGCTCATCAACATTAACTTGAACAGTGGCCTGTTCGGCCTTAGGATCGGTAGGAGACATGGTGTGGTGATGCCGAGAATGAGGTGAAGGGGGAAGGGAAAAAGATTTTGGGGGGGGGAAAGCCTGAAGGAATAGGGGGGGCTGAGGGGGGGGGAATGGGAACGAAGGCTACTAAATAAACCAGGGCTCACTTTTCCTTAAGCCCCCCGGCATGTTCGGCCTGTCGCTGCTTTAGGCTTAGGGGGGCTTGCTTCTTGGGCGCTCGGGGCTCAAGCTGGTGTCGCCTCAGCTGGTCATGCGGTAACCCGGGGGCTCTAGGCTTGTGACATGCCTAACCTTTCAACTCTAAATAGTTGATTCTCCTATTCTACGTTATTCAATGTATTAAAAATACACCCAAGCTCAATGTTTGATCTATCGTCAATGAACCTTGGTATTTTTACTTTAAAGCAAATGTGGAGGTTGGCCATTCCGGGCGCTTCCCAATGTACATAATATATTTCGGTACCCGTCTACCCCCAGTGCGCGAATGCTCTGGTTAAACTCCGGGGCAGTCAAGATCGCAGAATGATCGGAGGTACCTAAATATATACATTTTTGTTCGATTTCAAGTCAATGATTTTGTGAGTATAGAAAATATACTGAAGTGTATTTCTAGACCAAAAAAACAGATTTCTAAGCAGACAAATGCAGCACATCAAGATGGGGATGGCGCAAGAACAACGCTGAAAACCAGGAACACATCAATGTACACAGCTGTCGTATGTGATCATGCGCTGGTTCAAATATTCTACATGTTATCTAGAATTTGAAGACCTGCTCCTTGCTGTAACCAAGCTCCTTCAGGATACCAGCGAGCTCACCCTGGTCCTGGGGGCTGACCTTGCCGCCAGAGATGGCCTTGTACAGGCCAGGTGGGCCACAGACAAAGAGCTTGATGTTCTCTTCCTTGGGCTCGGGCAGAACGGTCTTCAGCAGCTCCTTGGAGATGAAACCCTTACCACCGGCCCAATCCTTGGGGGGCTGGTCGAGGACGTAGAAAGCGCGGAAACGGCGGGGGTAGGTGTTCTCCAACTCCTCGAGCTCCTTCTTCAGCAGGATGTCCTCCTCCTTGACATTACCGAAGACCAGGGTAACCTTGGTGTTGTCATCGGGGTTCTTGAAGATGTGACGGGCAAGCTGGTACATCGGGGTGATACCGGTACCACCAGCAATCAGAGCGATGTGGTTGTGCTTGTTGGCCTCCCAGGGGTACTTGACGATGGGACCCTTGAATGCCAGGGTCTGGTCGACGGCCAGCGAGTGGATGTGCTCGGACATGGGTCCATTGGGGTAGACCTTAACGACAAGATCAAGGTAGCCGGGCTGGTCTAAAAGAAGAGTTAGTGTGGGTCAACAGGATGAATGCAGGAGGAATCATACCCTCTTCACTGGTCGGGGTGTAGGGGCGAATAGTGAACTTCTCCTTGCCCTCGGGCTTGAAGCGGGTCAACAGAGCAGCTATTATCTGGAGTCAGCACGGAACATATTAACACAGGAGTACGGGAAAAGCACTAACAGGCAACGGGAAGACCACCAACGGCCTCCTTGTCATCAAACACAAAGCGGATCTTCTTAGTGTTGTGGCTTAAGGTCTCAACGGCCCCGACCTTCAGGTCTACCCAGTCCTGGCCGTTGAAGATCTTGGCGCGCTCCTTGGGCTCAGCCTCAGCAGTGTTGCTGTAGCGGTAAATACCGGCGCCGAGACCAGCAAGACCAACCGCAACGTAGATGGGAGTCAGGTTGGACTTCTTAGGAGGAGGGGGAGGAGGGGTGGACTCGGCAGCCTTGGGAGCAGCCTCCGCGGAGTACTTGCGGAAGCTCTGAAACAGAATCGTTAATTTTGGACGGAATGGGCGGTAAATTCTGACGAACCTGCTTCAGAGGCTGCGCACAGCGGAAAGCTTGGCGAGCGAACATGTTTGCAAATGAATTGAGGTGATATATGAATCAATAGGTGGAAGGGTGAGTGTAGAAGAGTGAAGGTTAAAAGAGGGAAGAAATCGGATACGGAAAGCGGACAGTGTTGCTCGGCTCCTCAACACATGACGCAATAAGGGATCGTGCAATCCTGCGATTAACGATATTCACCATATTGCGTAAGCGCACAGGGGTGGGGATCAAGTCTCCAACTTTCTGAGTAATCCTGGGCTTTGTCTGATCCGTCTCAAAAGACTATATCCGAGATTCAACGTACAGTTTGATGTGGTTGGTTCGGCGTGGAGGGGAGATTCGGGTACGGGCTCAGGCACGCCCGAACCCCCGACGGATTACTTACTAGTGTGGCGCCCGGGAATGATAGGCATGACCTGTAGGACCCCTCTGTGCCTACTTTCATATCGGATTAGTTCTAGCTAGGCAAGACCGTGAACAAATCTAGATCTGCGGCCCGTCACTCTATCTTTAGCTTAGAACACCGTCACTCTATCTTTAGCTTAGAACAACTAGCACGGACCATGTGAACGTTTGGACTTGATACAGAGGGGAACCGTTTGGATTTACAATGTGAGATGTCTGTCTCCATAGCGACAACCGAATGTCTTATCTTTGTAGATTGCTCCAGCGGAAGATCTAAGATCGATGCAGAATGGTCTACAAAGGACAGATGCAGAACGTGAACCCGATATTTTTGAAATTTAACCTCAGATGCCACTATACGGGGCTAGAGACATCTCCCCATTACTGGGTACAAACAGGCCGTAGCCGCGCGGCCAATATCTTTCATGCATGCTATGGCCATAACGCAGTTATTCATCCACACTCCTTTCCCAAACCCAGAAACATCACATTTAAGCAAAGGTAGAGGGGCGAGAGTAGGCAAACAGCTTCTTGCCGGGGTTGGCAGAGCGGTGGGGCAGGGGGAACTTGACGTTCTTGCCGAGGAGCTGCTTGATGTAGGGGCGACGGATGCTGTCGGCATCGGTGATCTCAACGACCTTGAGGACCTGTGGGGTTGTTAGAAAGAATTGTCGAAGAAAACGTGGACTGATTCGAGACGTACGTGGATGGAACCGAAGCGGGCACGGTGACGGGCAGCCATGTCCTGGTAAAGGGCATCGACGGCGTCGGTGCGGCTCATCTCGCGGAACTCCTTGTACATGTTGTGGGTACCAGAGCGCGAGTCGTAGCGGAGCCAGATACCGAAGTTCTTGACCTTGAGGGGACGCTTCTCAGCGATCTAGATTGAAATTAGCAGTTGTTCGCTTGGTCCCAATGTAAAAGTTCTATACATACCACGTTCAAGCTGACGATCTCACCGTTGGACTTCTTCAGCTTGCGGAGCTGAGCAAGGAAGTACCAGAACCGGGACTTAGCGACAACGGTGTTGGGCGCAAAGATGCGCATGCGGTACAGCTTGGGCGTGGGGTTCGCCTCGGTGGGCAGGTGACGCCCGATAACCTGGTACTCAGTAAGACGCCCTGTTGTAAATCCGTCAGTCATGACTCTTGGAATTGTTTGCGCTCAGCGATTCTCCTCGGACGGTATAGCGATTTGCGATGGTGGTTGGCGAATATCCCTGCAGGTGACAAGGGGGACATTGGTTTGGTCGTTGTTGAAAAATTCAAGATCGGTACCCTAGCGACTTTTTTTGTTGAATTCGAGTCGACCCCATCGTACAAAAATCCACCCATAATGATATCGCGAGTTGATTGAATGTTGTTCTTGTTGTTTCGAGGCCCTTGTGTCATTGTTGAAAAGATTGCCGCTCCGCCTGATATATCATCGCACCGATCGCACACACCGTAACCGTCTCGAGAAGAATGCTGGAAAATCGAAAAAAGTGACACGTACCCATCTGGAAATAAGATGTTAGCAATGACTTCGTCGGAGGTGAATATGGGGGTGTACTAACTGTGATTGTCGCTGTGGTGGTTGAGTCGTTAGTGTGCCGGGGAAGAGGAAATCAGGAAGTGTGTTGCATTGTGCTTAGGGCTATCGCCCTTCGGTTAAGCGAGTGGATCGCATTGGTTGCACTAGTCCCGGATAGGAAGTACTGTAACGGGGTTCCTTCTGCCACATCTTCCCGCCACATTCTCTGCACCGCCACACCGCTCACGCCCCACGTTCTTGTCCGGACTGACTAAGCTACGGTAGAGTGGTGACTTGAGTCGAAGCTCATTTAATGCTGCTGGGATACGCTCCACGACTTTCTCCTTGATTCAATCACCTCAGAAGCAGGGGTAACGCTCAAAATGAGCACCCTTGCGGCCGAATTTCGAAATGCCTATATTCACGGGTCGGGTCCTGCCCTCGCGACGGTATTTACTCCAATTGCGACTACGAATAGCCCTCATCGCTTGAGCTCGTTCTACGATTTCACCAATGCCCAATACCTGACACAAGATCTCGCCTCCTCTCTGTTTCACGGAAAAGGCCTGAAGGTGTCGAAAGCCGAACAAATTGCTTGGGTCAACGTCTTTGCCGCGTACTGGGAAGCAGTGGGGGAGGTTTTGAAGTTCGAAGATGGTCATTCCGAGGCTAGCGCAGCGGCTATATTTAAAGCTTGGAAAAAGATGGCCATGGCACTTAACAAAGGATACACGGATGCGGGTTTTCCTGCCTGGACATTACCGTGCATGTACACCGTCGGCAAGTTCTTGCGCACCTTTGCGATCAAGGCCGACAACGAGGCAGCCTCCCAGAGTTCGACTGCATTTGGAGTCCTAGATGATGTAGCTGCAGATGTTGAGAAGAACGCCTACTTGGAGGATGGAGCGCGAATTATCAACCGCATGTTCACCTTGTGTTTGACTGACCGGTGAGTATTGGCCACCAGTGGTCATGGGCTTAGTCGCTGATAAGACCTAGCGCTCCTATTGAAGATTCTCGAAAGTGGGGGATCTACAACATTACCAGTCTGCTGTTCAAGACTTACTTTAAGGTTTATGAATGTCCACTCAGTACAGCTGGCTGTCCACTAACTGGGTCTAGATCAACTCCGTCGGCCTCACCAAGAATCTGCTGCGCGCGATCAATGCCCAGTCACATGAACTACCGCCACTGGAATCATTCCCAAAGTCCCATATTGTCACATTTGAGTACTATATTGGCGTAATCCACTTCCTGGATGAAAACTACACGGAGGTTCGTAGGGTACCCCAGTAATGGGATGCGTTCAGCTGGTTAACATCTTGCAGGCTGAAAAACATCTGTCCACTGCTTGGAGGATGTGTCACCGACAAGCACTCAAGAATCGCGAGTAAGTCGATCTGGATAATCTCATTGAGCCATTACTCACAGACCCAATAGGTTGATTCTCATGTATTTGATTCCCTGTCATTTGGTAACGACCCATACCCTCCCCAGCAAACAACTCCTCGCTCCATTCCCACAACTTGAGTTGTTCTTCCGCCCTCTATCGAACTGCATTCGCAAAGGCGATCTTGTTGGCTTTGACGCAGCCATGGCCGCCGGTGAAGAAGAGTTTGTGAAAAGACGCATTTATTTGCCTCTCGAGCGAGGGCGTGACATTGCCCTACGCAATCTCTTTCGAAAAGTGTTCATCGCTGGTGGATTTGAAGAGCCCAAAGAAGGCCAACCGCCTATTCGACGAACTCGTATTCCAGTCGTCGAATTTGCAGCTGCGTTGCGGATCGGGACCCACGCAACGGGCCGGACCCGCGTCGACATCGATGAGGTGGAGTGTTTGCTCTCCAACCTTATCTACAAGGTTCGTGCTAGCTTAAGATATTGATGTATCGTTTTTACTCACAATCGTCATAGGGCCTCATGAAGGGCTACATTGCCCGCGAGCGAGGCTTTGTCGTGCTGAGCAAGAACAATGCCGCCTTCCCTGGGACTGGTGTCTAAGGTAGGCGAAACAACTGAATATGCCACACTAATATTACATACGTTCTTGTCAGCCAGGCAGAGCAAAGGCTGTAAGAACTTCAATGGGCAACACGCGAGTTGCTTTGGTCTGGTACCAACTATCTTTATGAGCTACTATGAATAAATTTGCATAAAACAAAAACATGACAACCTTCAATTTGCCTTATTTCAAAATCAAATTAGTAGTACATGGGTATAAAATAAAACAACACCAGTGCGAAGTACAACAAAAAAGAACACATTCGCATTTACCACTCCAGCCCCAAAAAAGTACAGTCTTGCCTTTGTTTCCAACTCACCCAAATCTCCATCAATACATCCGTCAATCCAATAGCATACCAAGGACCATTATCCAATACCAGTTCTGATCACTCCCTTGCCGCAGCAGAACTACAAACCGACAAAGCCGGGAAAACATCATCCTAAAAACCATTAGCCACAGCTCCCAATCACTAACCAACCCAGCCACCCGACCAAGTCCGGCAGCATATAGACAGGAAAACATACCATATGGTTACACATAGCAACAAACAAATCAAAAAATAACTTCCCACCTTTTTCCATCTCCATCTGCATAGTCCCACTACGCTTAAACGTCCCCCGACACCGAATAATCAGCGCAAGGTAATGCGCCCGCAGCTTCGACTCTGTATCAGGTGTATGCGCATATGCATACCGCGCACTCGCAAGGATGGTATTCACCGTGATACCAGAATGCAGACCCTGTTTGCGGAGTGCCAATCGTTGAAGAGCGGGGAGATTGAATTTCTCAGCTGCGCAGCTGGAATTGAAAATTAGTTATGTTGGGTGTGTGATTGTATTTGGGACTTACTATACAGCCGTATCCCGCAGTATAACTTCACCCGCTCCGGTGTGGAATAAAGTTGCGCCTGCGCTTGTTCCTTCGTCGTTATCTTTATCACTTTCGTCCTCCTCGAGTTCCCATGCTCTGCGTCGCGCATTATGGCGCAATCGGGGGTAATAGTCGCCTTTGTAGAGGTACTCCAATACACAGGAGAGGACTTCGGGTTGTTCATCTGGGAGATTGATTCGTTTACCTGGGGACTGAATGTGCGGATGTGAGCGGGAAGGTGGGGAGGGGGTTTGCGATTGGCAGCGCTCAGCGAAGAATGGCGATGCGGAGAGGATGGCTTCGTGTGCTGCGAATAGGCGTTTCTCTGCGCCGACGTTGATGAGGACGATGGGTGATGTGGACGGGGTTGGGGAGCTGTTTGATCGCCATGTTAATTATGGTGTTGGATAACAAGTAGATTAACTTGTCGCTGAATCAATGGCTGGAAGAAACGGGAAAATATCACTTACGATACGTCTGGAGGACACGCCGGTCTTCGCCGCGGGTCTATCTCTATGCGCCTGGAACTGCTGGAGCTGGAACTATCTCTGACATTGCGTCTCGATCTGCTCATCGACGCCTTCGTGGCTCGATAACGAGTGAAGGCATCCGAAGGAGTCTGAGGGGGGTTTCTTTTGGAGAGCATGTTGGAAACAAATATTTGATTCTAATTGGACAGCTGTATTGAAGAACGGTATGATGCGCAAATTCGATTCAAAACCAGAATTTGAATCAGGGGCTTAAGGCTCTATTTATACGCAAGCGCAACTAACCCGGGTAATTCCCCTGGGCAAATTGGTAAACCTGGGCTTGGTCACGAATGTACATGACAGGAACTGGACGGGGGAGTTGTGACCTAAATACGGGTTTGACAGGGCCAATATTACCCAATTTGGAGCTTTCAGGACGTTCCGACGCGTCATGACGGGGTTCAAACGCGTAAAGGGGGAGTGGGGAGTCGCCAAATGGGCGCGTGGTCACGGGAGGATGAGAGCCAATGAGGAGGTGGTGTACTGTTAAAAGTGGAGATATGGCAAATTAGTGAAAATTATGGAGTTGACCAGTCCAAACTACTGTTCCCCTGTTCCAGGATTTTCATGTTTCAGAAGTTAGTGAGAAAGGTCGTGTGACAGTCACAGAGCAGATGGGATTTTATCTAAATTTCTAACAATTGAATCTAAGGAGTTCAACTGAGAATGCATGGAGAAGGCGGCATTGTCATAACATTCGTCTCTTCGAATGGACCTTACAGGCAACCTTGCGCTTTAAAACTAAAAGATGCAGGATCACATATACAACTCGGTCTCTCACATCCGAGAAGTGCTCCACTACACACCGAAGGCTTCCACGATAATGGATTCCGAGGTCCAATGTATGAAAATTGACGGGCAAAATTTATGGGTTCACACGGAAGCTCACGGCATGATCAATCGTCACTATGGTCATTCAGTAATGGTCAAAAATAAAGCTTGAGCTTTGCAACATAATGCCTAGATGTAGTAACCTACGCCCCTGCAGCTGGTCAGGCTGTAAGCATTGGGCATGCAGAGCTCAGCAACCCTTTGCCGAAAATGAGCCCCTATCCACGATCTAGATTGGGAAGGAGTACATAAGAACGACGCCTGATGCTTATTCGAGGGAAATTGAAGCTTGAGAAATCAATGGCTATTGAATGTAATTTCATGAAACCCGCTGCTAAAAGACCTATACTGTACCTCGTAGATCAAGATGACAGGCCAGATATATACATTTATACAAAAGCAAACAGACGAACAAGCACTTGAGGCCACCCAGGCGGCCCAGAAACCCCCATTTTCCTGCTTCTAGGAATAGATCACACTGCAAATAAGTTCCTCATCTTTAGGAAGGGTCGAAGTTACTCAAAATCTACACTATCCGGATTCCAGAGCTTTTCAGGCGCCAGTACTGCGATAAAGAGTATAATTATGCCGAAGATCAGTACTAAAAGGACGAGGGCAGTTATCGTAGCCTGCTTTCCCCGACTGGAATGTAATTTTTCCCGGTTCTGGTAGATACTAAGGGAGGACTGGGGCATCTGGGCCTCTATATCCCTAGCCATCTCAGGCTGCCGTCGCCCACCGAAGTGTGCCCGCTCAGGTAGTGCAGTTTCGGCGAGAAAAGACAGACGGAATGAGTTTTCCATGAGGCGGGGCAGACGTAATAAAGTATGCATGAGAAAACAAATAGTGTTCTATGTTATTGAGAATTTATCTCGTCAAGCCTATCGTGAAGAAGATCGAGAAATGGGGTGTGCAAGGAAGAGAAGGATTAATAAGACAAGGAGGAACGGAAGAGGTTGCACTCCTATAAACTTTAGTTTCCAAACAGTATTAGAGTATACAATGGGGACATCTATAATGGTATTAGTCCAGTCAGTCCTTTACCAAAGTAGATTGATGGTTGCTGAGTTAAGCTTAGTTCTGATGGGCGGCGACTATTTCGCCCAACTCCCGGGAATCTGAGCGACCTTGGAAGGCTCATGCATAAAACGTCCACACCCACCCCTCTTACACTCTCCCGGCACTTCACTGACTCTGATCCTTGGGATCCTGCTTCCCTGGATGATTCACTCCGCTGCATGATGAATTGGAGCGTGCCAAGCTCAAGTAACCCGAACTGATTTGGACGAGACCAGACAGCTCGCATTGCAACTTCGCAAGGCTTCCAGCAGGTGTTTCAGTTCCACATCCCCACCACCTCCCTTTATGCTTTTGGGCATAGAGTCCCCCCAGGTTCCGAAACCATTGTGAACATGAGAACCCTGCAGATCTCCTGACCTACCGGCCTGTTCGATAACCACAAGAACCAAATAGTACTTCTTAGTATGGAAAGTGCCGAGGGTTTGGGTGGGCTACGAGCTACAGTTAGGAGCATACAAGAAAAAAAGTTCAAGTCATTTCCACTTAACACCGACTCCGAAACGCTAGTGACATATCCTAGAAAATTCCCGAACACCTTGCGCCGACGACATCACAAAATTATCAAAACAATGGAAGTCCGCTACAAGAATATCTTCCGGGCATCCTTGGGGTGACTCTCATTGGGGCAGTAGGGACACTTGAAGCGGTTGCTCTTACTGAGTCTGTGCAGCGACTCCTCGGCGATGACATGCCCGCATGGCATCATCATGGGTGGGTTCTCATCGGTGGCTTGCTCCTTTGAGACTGGGCAGACGAAGATTGAATGGAAGAGGTACGAGGGTGGCAATGGAATTTCGACCTGGAGACATGTAAGTTCGCCGTATATAGTGATGAGACGAAATAGGGAGCACATACTGGGAGCTCATTCTCACTGGTCCACTCAGTGCGCTTGGCCTTCATGATAGTCTGTAGCTTGAGAAGCGTGGGGAGCGCAATGGCACCAGCCGTAGCGGCCACATAGAGCGGGGAGTCAGCGGACAAACCCAGCAGAGAGCAGAATTCGCGGGTGAAGAACTGGGCCACATCGTCCCAGGCAGAGGGATTATTGAAAATGGTCGAATACGGTGACCCCTGGAGGTTTGGGCAAAAGGCCATGGCGCCCATCAGTTGCTGAACCTCCCGCAGGTAGCGGGGCATGAATGCTTGAAATTCTCGTTGGGCATAGCTGACGGCCGCTTGCCAGTTGCGAACGTCTTGCGCATGGGACTCGCCGTGGAAGAGCCATACGAACTGTAAGCGAGACAGTTCAAACTCTAGATTGCTACCGCGGGCCTCGAGAGCTTCGCGATTCTCTCGAGACCATTCGATGGCGGGGAGAAGATTCTTCTTCTCCTTCATTTCGTGGAGAATGTAGTACATGGAGGCGAACTGCTTCCGAATTTCGCTGGAGGGGACCTCATCTATGTCAAGTAGACTAGTAGCAGGCTTGGGGGAGTGAGGAGTTGAGTCAGGATTATCCATCGCTTTTTGGTCTGCGATCTCAGCCAGGAAGGTTGCGGCAACTGAAAATTGTCCTTCACGGAGCAGGTGCATCGCAATCGCACGGTTGATTAGATTCTCTTGTTGCGAGAGGGCGTCATGTTCTGTGGTGGGGAGGGGTCGATCTTTGAATAGCTGAAAAAACAAATTTGGATATATTAGAGAGGGGGCCTTCGCGATTGTTTAAATGAAGTGCATTACCTTATCGAGGGACTTGGTGTACTTGTTTAAGCCGCTGTGGGTTTCCTTCAGATTGTCATTGATGGAGTCGAATGACGACTTCACAGGGTTCTGGAGTTTGGCCAAGGTGATAGCAGCCTGGTTTGGATCTACAAAGGAGGAAAGAGCGTTAGTTCACGATCAGCCCAGCGACAATATGCGAGTCTTAGACTCTCATGGATGCGACTTGGGCATGCGGAACTAACCAGAAGCTATAGTGTCCCGGGCTGACTGTAGTAAATCGATCGTGGCATCCACATTTTTGATGCCGTGAGAAGCTTTCAACCTCTTCAGAAGCCTGTCATGCTCTTTTTGCACAAGTTCCATGATGTTTGATGGGTGGGTACTCAATGCGGAGGTGAGTGAGATTACCGCCCGAATCCAGCGGGGGCCATATGCAAGCTGAGATCAGAGGCTCGCTTATGAGGTAGTTTTCAAATCTCCGAGTGCCCTGGCTTTATAGCATAGGCGTTCTTTGTGCAGGTTCAGGGAAGCAGAACAATAAGCAGTTGAGAAGCGATCTCGAGAGTGGGACGTTGGCGATGTTGGATCATTTCCGGGTGATCGACGCCATAGACACGTGACCAGATTGAGGAGTCGACTGATGCTTTTACAGCAGGGTAATACAAGCCCACTGGATAACCCTCTGCATCAAAGATGCAGAATAATCCACCCAAAACTTATGTGCTACATGTATGCTATGTAAAATCAGCTACAAAGTGCTTAGAGATGCTCATCATAGTGTTCGTGTATGAAGAGACCGAGCTACAAGAGGCACTAGTCCTAGTTGAGAGAGCACCCGCAAGGGATGAGTCATTCACCCCACTTTGACCAATCATATGTGATATTGACCCACTCTCGCTTACACTAGCGTGACTCACCTCAGGGTATAAATATCTCTCATTCCTGTTTCCCTTTCCCTCTCTTTTTTCTTTTCTTCTTCATCCTAGTGCACGGGTTTTACACGCGTCAGTGAGGAGACATCCGAGACCGTGTTTTTGCTAGTTGAAAACTACCAAATTGACCTCTCCTTATGGTCCTTCGGGATCGCAAGGGAATTTTTGAAAAAACAAGATACCTCAACCTCCTTGGTCCGTCCATCGAGCGTTCTTACTCGCAGCCTTTATGAAGGTTACTGCGTTGGACTGTTCGCGTTTTTGCAACGTCCAATTCTGAGTACTGTCTGGTCTTCTTTTCACTACTGCTTGCTACCCAGGTTGGTGGCCTGTAGAGAAGAGATTTGCCTGCCATTTTCTGTGACTGTAGAATTTGAGCGTGTCGGGACGCGTCGTGTCACTATAGGACTTTAGGCTCTCCGTGTTAGCTTAGCAGTAATGTTTATGTACGGAGAAACTTTCTCCTCGCTGCAGTAGACATGCTGACCATTAATTATGCAGCTGGTCCCTGAAATAACACCCCTGTTTTGGTGGATGCCTGATGTCAATCTTCACCGCCCACTCAGTGACGTCGCTGATTCTGCAGGCTTTGGTAGTTAAATCTACACTTTGATGATTGTTACACTTTCCAGCGCTGTTTGTTCTTACTGTTCTCCTTTTGTTCAACTGGAATATGCCTCAAGTGCTGTTTCTCCCCTCTATTCTCTTTGTGTTTCCTTGACTCGGTTTTACTTGACTCGGCTTTAACTCAAACACTCGGCGACGCCTCCCTGACCTGGGCCGAGGCGTGGCGCCGAAGCTGGCGTGATCAATGGTCCTCTCCATCATATTCACTATCTGTTCTCTTGGGCTTTCTCCTCGAGATTCTGCGTCTCGTACTAACCGCCAGCCGTCATGTCAACCAACGCAGCCGGCACGTCGGCGCCGGATCGTCGAGACTCCGCGAAGGTCTCCGACGGCCTCAGAGGAAGCCCCGCCTCCCACACGAACGGTCTCGAACAAGTAGTGCGCCAGGGTCACCAAAGACTGGTTTTCACTGATCCCGTTGCTCTACGATATCTTGAAGAAGACCCTTCGACCGACGTCCTTCACCGCCGTTCTACCCTGCAAGGCTACGAAATCTACATTGTTGAACAATGGGCCTGCTCTCGTGTGCACCCGACCTTTGTCATTTCGACCTATACTGGAGACCCGTCGCATACAGTTATTGTTGGGGTACTCAGCGTACCAACAGATGAGACTACATGGTCGCCTCGCATGCGAATGTACTTTGACGCTGTCAAGCAGTACCATGCTCGACAGAAGGAGACCCCACTCGGCACAGTCATGGTCACAGACTTGGGAACTTTCCCATCGGCCCTCACGGTCATACCGGTCCCACAAGGAGATATCAAGAAACACCGGGAGGATTTCATTGTGAATGAGAACTTGAAGCGGCTGGGTTGCGCTGGACGGGCAGGCCTCAAGCTTCAGTCTCCATTACCAGCCACTGAAGCAAAGTTTCATCAGCTATACCGAACAAATGAGCGGGTTCCTCTTTATAATGCAGTAATTGAGTTGGTAAAGCAGTGTCAGATTGCCTTGATGGTGTTTGATAAACTAGCACCGGAATATGTGGACGGTCTCCTGTGTGATGTGACTGAAGCAGCAATTAGTGACTGGTGGGCAGATATCGGATCAGAATTGTATAATATTGAACCGAGTGATGGTATGTTGGGACCGACTACGGTGTCTGCCCTTCTCGGAACACTTCTTGGTGCCCGAAATCGACTTCACACATATGGAGCCCCTGTGGGGAAGGATGCCTTTGATATCGACAATCTCAAACGGGGTATCAGCGGATTCCAGAAGTCCCAGAAAATGAGTCGAACAAGGAGGCTAGATCGGCCGACCTTGGAGCGACTACATCGCGCAACGGCCAAGGCTGCTAATGCGGATGGGTGGACCGATGCTGTCAAATCAACGATGGCTGAGCTCAGCGGCCAAGGTGGTGAGATGGTCATGGGAATGGTTCGTGGACGCGAGAAGGGCGGGATTGCCGACATTGAAACACTTGATATCGATACCTTTGTCCAGTGCTGTTACGGGTCAAGACCCAAGTGGCTGTGGTTGGGGAAACTTCGCAAGAGTGGCCATGATGACTCGTTCACCCGTGCTCCAACATCAGACATGATGTTTACCACAGATGACCAGGGCGGCTATCTTTGGACAAGTCGTAAGAAGCACTCCAGAGAGGACTTGCATGCCGAACGAGTGACCTCCAGTCTCGATCGACAGTGGAAACCTTCAGAAATAGCTACCGAAGAAAAAGACCATCGGAAGAAAGGTGTTAGCGGAAGGGTGTCAGATGCTCGGGCTGGCCTGGGCCGTTTCAAGGACGCAGTGGGCCTGCCTGGCCTGCGGTCTCATCACCACAAGCATTCTCGTGACGGCCCTGATGTGATGCATGATATTGCTTATCGCCCGTCTATCGACAGCGATACCGAGCCCTCTATAACCAAAACAAGAAGCAGCACCGGTCCAATATCTGACTCGAAGCTTGACGGGGAGTCGGAAAATCGACTCGAGGATGACCAGAGCCAACCCACCACTCGGACGGAATCTGTGCCCGATGTCAAGCCTCCGGAAATTCACATCGAGTCTGCACCGACGGCCACCGAGCCAGAATCACAGGTGCAGCAACAGGACCATCTTCCAGTCCCAACAACCCTCCCTGGGGTGGAAGAAGAATCGGATCTAGAGCGCACTATTACCCGGTCTACCGCCGCCTCAAGCGAACCGGGAGATCCAGAAGACCCACGGCCAAATCTAGCCTTGATGTCTCTTCGGCGAGCTCAAAGCTGCGAAGAGCTTCGAAGTAGTGAAATTGACCCCCAGCGCTGTGATGAGCGATGCCCGAGGCACCTTTCTTTTAGTAACGTGGAAGAAGTGGTCCACGCATCCAAGCCGCTGGTTGAACAGCCGAGAGTCGATAACACGGCCACGTTGGAAGAAGCCATTGCCCAAGAAGACATCTTGGCATCCGATGCTCGTATCTTCAGCTCCCGAATATTGCATTTGTCTGAACATACTGCTCCTTGGGTTGAGCGTCAAGTGGATTCCGTGGACGGCCTCAACAACATACTCTATGATCAGCACGAAGAACTCAATTCAGTCTACATTGAGCGGTCTGGTGATTACCAACGGCTACGAGAAAGATCCAGTGATCTTTTGACTGATGAGAGTTCCTATTTGAATGACAGTGTCAAACGCGTCGAGCTGCTTGGCGCTAAACTGGACTACGAACTTCATGTCCTCGAATCTAAAGTTGACGATATGGAGGAAGGATTGACCGACTTTGAGCGACATATTGTCAACGTGGAAACCCGTGTCAAAGCCCTGCTTCAGGGCGAGGAAGAGCATAGCATCTCCTGGATGGCATGGGTTCGACGATCCTTCGGCCTCTCAGGGTCATTTGGCTCTTCTGGCTCATAATCATTTTCACACGAACGCGCGTGTACAGTAATAATTTTTTTTTCCTTGTGGAAATTCTCCTGTTTTTCCAATTTTTTGCTATTGTACATAGATAGATCGGCGTTCCTCGCCAAATCCAAATGTGATGATATAAACGTGTCCCATCACTAAACAAAAACAAATCGCCCTCCGATGAGCAAGGGGTACTTGTCGCAGTAGCCAGTCTGCTCTCTAGACGATTGGTTATCGGAGGGGGACTTCAATTCGTTGTCTAATTCCTTCGCCCGCGCGTCAATTTGTAAAGCTGTCGTCACTTTACATGCCGAAAGCCTGCTGCTTCTGAGCGGCATCACCCTGCATCTTCTCGCTAACCTTGATGTTGACGTCGAAGAACTTGGAGACACAGCGGTCGAGGCAGACGGACTCGCCCTTGTTCAGGTCACCCTCGCGGTAGTCGACGGGAATACACTTCTTGGTGCAGGACTCGTTCAAACTATTAATGACCCTGTATCAGCGCATGGCCATCCTGTAGTTTATGGCAAACGATTCCTCACCGGTTGAACATGTCAGAGATCATCTCGACTTCGGTCTCGGCCTGAGCGAGCTTCTGCTCCGAGGACATCTTGGGCTGACCGCCGAAAAGGAAAGACATGGTGAATGTGATGTGGTTGGGTAGAGATTAACTGAAAGAAGCGCAATTGATTAGTATACGGTGACCCAGATCACGAATGAATATGGTGCATACATTGATAGAATGGATGATGGTTGGTTGTCAGGGTCGATGCGGACCGGAAGTTGTCGAGTTTGGAAGCTTGGGCCACCTAGTCTTGTCCGCCCGAGTTTTTCCACTTTTCCCGTTTCTTCGCACTTTTTCTTTTCTTTCCTTCTTTCTCTCTCTCAACCACGCAATGTGAACTGTGAACTGTTCACAATGCAATCAATTCGCCCATGGGCTTTGTCCCGCAGCTTGGAGGGTCTACGCTTCAGGTAAGAAAGACTTTGAGTTTCTTTTTTCTCTCGTTACCTTCTATGATGATATGTACCCTTCTGCTTCAGAACCGCTGCAGTTGATGCTCTCACGAGTATATGAACGCACGGACAATATAACTGATCTACCATTCACTCTTGTTTCTTGCATTGCAATTGTTTTGGGAATTCCAACTAACTCCCTTGAAGTGCAGGACGCCTCCAACAAACCCGTATTCAGCCCCTCATTCGGGCCCGACTAACACAGCAGATCATCCGGAATGCTAGCTCTGCTTCATCTCCTGAGAAGGCTTTCCAGGAACGGGTGCAGGGTATCAAGTCTGCCCATGCAGACCCATACCCTCGGCTTGCAGTGGACACGCGTACTATGAGCTGCAAGGAATTCCGCTCACGGTACGACGGGTTAGCCAACGATGATTCTGTAGAAGACACAGTCGTCATCTCTGGTAGGTTGCGTCTGTTGTTCTTGGCTTAAGGCCTCTCTATTGTCCTTGTACTTAGATTAGATTAGGTAGAATACGTACCTACAGACTTGCAGGGAGCAAATTATCTTTCTTCGATATCGTGCAAGATGGCCATAAAGTTCAAGTGATGTGCAACAAGGGCCAACTCGAAGGCATCGAGAGCAGCCAATTTAAAACGTTCAATCGACTCCTTCGTCGTGGTGATGCATTCAGTATGTCTTCGCTCGAGTCCGTGAGCCTGGTTATAGAATTTTCCCACTAACTGCTGTCTTTCTACAGCTGTAACTGGCACCCCGCACCGTACTAGTCGTGGCGAGCTTACTATCAAGGCTACTCAGCTGCCTCAGCTGCTTGCGCCGTGTCTGCATGATGTTCCGGTTCATGATAGCTCGCATGAGACTTCGCCTTATCCCCGCCATGTCCAGTTCCTGGCTGATCCCGCAACGGCGGATATCATTCGAACTAGATCGGCTTTGACTCAGTATCTGCGTCAGTTCTTCGTTGATCGCTCTTTCATGGAAGTCAGCACTCCTATCATTGGGGCTGTGGCTGGTGGTGCTATCGCCCGTCCCTTTATCACGTCTGGCACAGAGTTCCCAGAGCGCCAGCTATCTTTGCGAATTGCGCCAGAGTTATGGCTAAAGCGGCTCGTCGTCGGTGGCTTTGACCGAGTATTCGAGATCGGACCGTCATTCCGCAACGAAGGTATGTTCAGCCATGGATTCGCAAGCAAGAAAATAGAGATTGACAGTACCAGGCATTGACAAGACACACAACCCTGAGTTCACAACTTGCGAATTCTACCATGCCTACGCCAACCTAGAAGATCTGATGCGCATCACCGAAGAACTACTGTCCGGCATGGCCGCTCATATCCAATCCCTCAATACCACTCTCGAACCCACCCAGATCAATTTCACTGCGCCCTTCAAGCGCATTGACTTCATCACCGGCATCGAAGAAGCCATCGATCAGAAATTACCCAACCTTGACTCCCCCGATGCCCTCGAATTGATCCGCACCCTCTTCCAATCTCTTTCCCTCCCCCTTCCCGAGAATGCAACCCTTCCCCGCCTCCTAGATGAACTTTGTAGCGTCTACGTTGAACCCCAATGCGTTGACCCTACATTTATCATCAATCCTCCTGAATGTCTCTCCCCACTTTCGAAATCATTCACACACCCCACAACTGGCCAATGCGTCGCTGCGCGTGGAGAACTGTTCATCCAAGGAAAGGAAATAGTCAATACCTACGAAGAGGAGAACTCACCTTTCGAGCAGCGCCGTAAGTTCGAGGATCAACTGCGGTTTAGTCATGCGATTGGTGAGCCTGGCGAGATAGATGAGAGTTATCTCGAGGCGCTTGAATGGGGACTCCCCGCGACAGGAGGATGGGGATGTGGTATTGATCGCCTAGTTATGCTTTTCACGGGTGCAAAGCGTATTGGTGATGTCCTGGCCTTTGGAAATTTAAGAACTGTTACGAGGAGGCCTGGTTCAAGCGAGGCTTAGGATACTTTACCTAGCATAGCATTAGTATATCATCTAGATATCTTGTACGATAGATCTAATTCATATATCAACATCTTCTCTACTATATTACCTTGTCTCTAACACTATATCTTGACGTGCGTGAAGTATAAACTCGCCCGCTTTATCAAGCCGTCGCTAACCGTCTTATCGGCTGCTCCCGTTAACCCAATTGTTGAAGCGGGGAAAAAACATGACACATTTGTTAACTCCAACAACATGGCTGTCAACAAGACACCAGTAGCCCAAGCGGTAACCGTCAGCCTCAAAGACCTCGAGAATGGTGAGAGTCGCCCTGAAAATGTATGCAGCCTTGCATAATCACTAATTGGCGCCAGGCACCGTCTCCTTCGACACCCTCACAGAAGCTTTTGGTCCAGCCTCGCTAGGAATCATCGTCGTAAAAGACCTGCCTGAAGAGTTCAAACAGCTGCGCGCACAAGTTCTTTCAAATGCATCTTACCTAGCAGCCCTTCCACCCAAGGAACTAGGTACGCAACATAAGCAAAACCAACATCTAAAATAAGCACCGTCACTTACAAATTCAGAATCCCTCGAAAGCCCTGAATCAAACTACCTAGTAGGCTGGTCTTGCGGCAAAGAGACCCTCAAATCAGGCCAATTCGACACATTAAAGGGCTCTTACTACGTCAACTGCGCTTTCTACCAAGACCCAGCCTTAGATAGCGCCCCTGCAGATGGATTCCCCGATCTACCGCAGTACACGGCACCTAATATCTGGCCTTCGCCAGAACATCTACCAGCTTTCAGACCTAGTATCGAAAGTCTCTGCTCGCTGATCATCCAGACCGCAGGACTGGTAGCGCGCGCATGTGATCGGTACGCCGAGGCGAATATCGAGGACTACAAACCCGGATACCTGCAGCGGGTTGTTGAGACGAGTCTTACCACCAAAGCGAGACTTTTGCATTACTTCCCTTCCAATGAGGAAACAGCATCCGCAGAGGAGGAGGATGAGAAAGACGACGACGATTGGTGCGCTACGCATATCGATCACGGCTGTCTGACGGGTCTCACATCCGCTATGTTCCTCGATGAAGCAGCTACACCCCCGACCCTCGATTCTGCATCATCTGCTCTTCCCGAATTGACTGTTTCCCCCGATCCCTCCGCGGGACTGTACATCCGTTCTCGAGCCGGCGAGGTCGTCAAAGTCAATATTCCCAAGGACTGCCTCGCGTTCCAGACTGGTGAGGCGCTTCAACTCATCACGCGGGGTAAATTCCGGGCTGTACCGCATTTTGTGAAGGGGGCGAAGTGTGGAGAGGGACGGATTGCGAGAAATACATTGGCAGTGTTTACGCAGCCGAATTTGGGGGAGGAGGTTGAGGCTGGTTTGACTTTTGCAGAGTTTGCGCGGGCTGTTGTGCAGAAGAACTACTAGTAGGAGTACAAGAGCATAAAAGAGTTTCAGAGTAGACTTATTGACATGTATGGGGATCTTTTGGAAGGAGAGATGTCTAATACAGTATATTTGAGCCTCATTTTTACCGTAAACTATTACCCCTGCAACCTTGGAACCCCTCCTTCCCCACCTTATAATCTAACCTTTTCACCAAAGTCATCTCTCCATCAAAACCAGAGTTCTAAATACAGGATCTGAGACAGCCCAGCCAATCGAAAACGCCAAATAGGAAGAAGCAGCTCATTCACGCAAGAGCTGCGCGCAACCCAGTCATGGACAAGCTAATCAACGAAGATGGCATTCTCTTAGCACAAATCAATTTTGAACAGACGGACAAGTCCCTGCCCTAAGTGACTCCTTCAAAACTTTCAGGCTCTAGGTTTTCAAGATTGATTTTGAAGACGGCGAGAGCTGGGCTATTCGTGTGCCAGCCGTTTCCCCAAGCTCTCCAGGTCTCATCATCTATCTTGTTGAGGCTGAAGCTCGTGCTCTCACAGAGCTCGAGGAAAAGGGATTCAAATGGGCCCCAAAGCTGAAGGGTTGTGATCTCACATTCGACAATCCTATCGGACATCCTTTCATTGCCACAACTTGGATACCGGGCACTCGACTCGTGTGGACTGATGATTCTCCCTCGCGACCTATCCGTGACAAAGTACTTGAGCAGCTCGCTACAATACAAGCTGAATTGATTGAATGCACACAGGAGGATAGTAAGTGCGCGTTTTATTCAAACTCACCCTACTAATTATATTTAGGACCCACCACTGCTACGGAGCATTACACGAAAGCGATTCAGAACAAGGTCATCCGGATACGTGATGGGAAGCTTCCAGAGATTACAGAGCAAGACGTGATTGATCAACAAAGCCTCCTGCCTACTGTCCTCATACCTGATTTGGATGAAACGTCCTATGCGATCGATCATGGCGAGCTTGCAGCGGAGACAATATTTGTAGATGCCGAGCACAATATAATAGGGTAAGAGTCTGGTACACCCTGCATCTACAAGTCTAACGTTTCAAGCATCACCGATTGGGATCTCGCTGCGAAAATGCCTTTGCAACAAGCAGCTACCTTTCCCCGACTCCTCCGTCTCCAAGATCTTGCTGTACCACCGAGCACCACTATCAAGAAAGACCAGTACACATATCTTGCATCAGTTCTCACGCAGAGCTCAATTACTGCAAAATCGATGGCACTAGTACAAGACGCAAAACATGCAGATTTCCATACTTTCTTTTTGGACTCAATAATCAGCAAGCCACAGCACCGAGAGCTGGCGAGCCATAGGTGGGAGAAGGCTGTCGCCTTTCAAAAGTATCAGTAATGGGGGCATGGGCGAGCTTGAAAAGGCTGAGACCGTAGCTTTACTGGTCTGAGCGGGACTTTTTTTCCATATGTGTTCTGCTTTAGTGGCACATGGTAAAGGACAAATCCCTACTTCGAGAGGTCTGTCGTTCAAATTTGGCAATGGGTGGAGGTTTCAAATTGAAGGAGATGTCAATCAACAACTTTCAAATTTATTTGAAGGGTTATAGGTAAGAGATGGCAAATCTAAAATTATTCTAACGGGAGAACATCCCACGAGAGAGCTGTTTGAGAAGCAGCAGTTGAGGGAGTACTATTGGTGCATTTTCGCTTTGTGTTGAAGAAGGGTTTCTTTAAACCCTCTGAGAGGGTTAACAAATGTGCAGGATCTCAGTGCATAAAGTTTTGGAAATATACTGCCATACTGCTTTATTCACTATGTGTAGGTCCTGTAGGGTCACGATTCCTCCTTGTAAATTACCCAGGTGATTCATAAAACTAAAAAGCGTCAAAAAAGAGATATTCAAACTCGAACCCCGTGAACCCTGCGTACATGTTCCTCCATATTATCCTTACGGCTAAAGAACCTGCTGCACGAGTGGAGTGGGCACTTAAACGAACGCGGAGCTATATGCTGCGTGTCGATGTGCCGCATTAAAGCTCCCTTTGATTGGAATGGGGGCTTTCGGCAATTCTCCCACTTGCATACCAGAGATCTGGGAATCTCGTTAGCATATGATGGAAATAGTCCGAAATGACTTACTTACTCGAGTCTCTCAAGACGACCGGGGGTGATTGGTAGGCCGCTCGGGGGTTCGGCAGGCCATGGCTGACAACCACTATTGCATGCCGAGCATGGGAGAGCAGGGTTTGTGGGGCTCGAGTTGTTCCGGCTCAGATCATCACGCATCGTAATGTGCTGGTGTTCGTTGCGCGGCATTTGATCATTGCAAGCTTGGCGAATACCGAATGAGTTTGAGTTGAGTGAATCATAAGATGGCTGAACGGCGAGGTTTGGCGAGAAGGCCTCTTCTGAAGAGTAGGTAGCAAAAAGAGCCGAATCTATAGGCGAAGATATTGATGGGCGAGGTTCGGGCGCTGTTGAATGGATAGCCATATTGTTGAAGGAAGCACTGCTCCAATCTGATGAGATGTGTGACAGCCAGTCCATCTTAGGCTATAGGCAAAGCCCTGATTAATATCAAACTAGAATCATATAAGAACCCATACTGCACCCGGGAGGGTATCGACATTTAAGGAAAGAAAAATACTTTAAAGGCAACCAGTACGCTCTCGATTGATTAGTGTTTTGCCCCCGATAGACCCCTTATTAGGTCACTTTCCCAAAAGTACAAGTGGGTCGAGCTCCTTCCAAAGGGACTAAAGCAAAGCCTCTAGGCCGTGTGCAGGATTCGTGCAGGACTCATTCATGCATGGCTCATTCATGCAGTTAGGAATTCTATTGGATCGCCACTTGGTCCGACTTCGCTGTAGCCGCCAACTCTCCGACAAAGGCCGAAAGTGCACGAGTGTCCCGCACTGATCATACTTTCACCCCAGGTCAACGCATGGGTCAACGCATGATACTACGTGTCCGCGTAATCCATGGTACGTAGAATGCGTATGACCGACCTGGAACGTCTTGAACACCGCGCGTATGTACCATGTGCCGCCGGCATAGTTGTAAGCCCAAGCGTTGTTATTTGACCGTACGGTATTGGGATTTCAGACCTGTCCCTGTGCCACACGAGGCCCAATCTGACAGAGTTGCCCAAGGGCAGCGGGGACTCGCCAATCTGCGGCCTGATTGGCTTTTGGTGAGTACTAACCAATCACATAGTAGATAGGCTATGCTTCACGTATTGAATGTTACAAGGCGGCTTTGGTCGCCAATGAGCTATCGATTCCTGGAAAATTGGAAATAGAGAATATGGAGATATTTTCGACCACTAGGGAAGTTTTCTAAATGCACGTCCGACGAGGGAGCATAATCAGTGCACATGCGGCTGATTAAGGCTGTAAGATGTGCACTTCATTATTCTGAATGAGGTTGGTGTCCGCCACATTTCTGACACATTTCCCTGTGACCTTGATCCCTTCCATTGGATTAATATTGTACATGAGTGTCATCATTCGTTTCCTAAAGGCCCTAATATCGAGTCTTACCTAGATAAAGTGCAGCAAGACTGGCTCGCTCTGCCATGATCCGATACTCTTTTACCTGCATATTAATATCCGTTGCCCTGACCTTAAACTCAAATATTGCGAGGATCATAGTCTCCGCCTTCTGTTTCTTCCGTGCCGCCGCGGTACAGAACCGGAGCAGTCAGTTCTCCCTCCGAGAGATCCTTCTCGGATGGATCCTCGTCCTCATCCATCATATCAACTCCCACCGCATCACTGGAACTAGAGCCAGAGCGTACACCCAGCCCAGTGCTGACAAGCTTGCTTGTCTTCCCCACTTCTCCAAACCTGTTCTTTGGAGGTCGCCCGACTTTCCGTGGCAGCTCAGCCTTCCTGATATCCGCGTCTGAATACGGCAAATGGAGCATCCGCAAGATAGTTTGCCATCGGTCGGGTCTCTCGCGCTGTTCTGCTCCGATGCCGACGTCGACACCATTGACCGTGGCTAGACCCAGGGTCTCAACACGATTATCACCCCAAAACCATTCATAACCCTCCGGCATCCGGGTATCCACTTCGCCGGAGTACCGACGTCCATTTAGAGTTCCGTGGAGGTCGTAGTCAAGCCTTTTACTCCCGAAGTGCAGGATTGTAGCTTCAGGCTCGTAGCACCGGCCTATGATCATTGGTGGAGAAACGACGCATGTACGTCCACCAGCGACGCGATACCAGTCGCCGTAGGTGCTCATTCCAACCTGACAGAATGCATTGGTAGTTTCGTCGATAGCCAATTTCTGGAGAGGGTCTTTGTCGAAGGAGATATCGTGGCTGAGACGATTGGCATCGCGCGTGTACACTTTCCCTGAGATGTAAGGGACGCATCGGGTTGCGAGAAGAGGATCTTTGGGGTCTTCGTGGCATTCTTCAAGCTCGAGCCAGATCTTTTCAATAACCATCACGTCGACGGGGTCATGCTCGCTGTGTAAAACACTACCCTTATCCTCCATTTGTTCCTGTTTCAGGCCGAAGGGCTTCAGGCGCACGGTGTCTTTGACAGCGAGTAGTTCTGGCCCGATGAAAATGCCTTGACTATAAATCTTGGCGTTGGGCCAGGCTCCCTTGAAGCGGGTGTGAGAGAGGAGACTCCATGAGGCCATGGTTGTCATGGCGTATTCGATGGAAGGATGAAGGTTCTCGCGAGGGGTCCCATGCAAAAATTTCTCATAAGCGCTGAACGGCTTGATGCATTTCAGTGGGACATAGCTGTACTGCGACGAGTAGGCCTTGTCCTCATCGTTGAGAGGGTCTGGGATCGTCTCAACTCGGAATCCCGAGTATGAGATAGATGGGTTCGTTTTATCGGTTGATTGGACGATGTCCAGGAAACTTGTTGGTTCTTCTGGGGTTTGAGTGATGATACCAGCACGCCATTCTGGAGCGATCCAGGTGCTATCTTTGTGAACCATGTAGCGCTTGGCTTGACCGTTCCATACAAGCGGGCCTTCGAGCTCACGGGTCCAGAGAACGGCCTCCCCTCGACGTGGAATAAAAGCTGGCTGGAGCTGTAGTCGGACGAAGTAATCAGCCAGCCATTCATGGGTCAACGCCCAGTCCATATTGAGTGGATGATTGATCTCTTCGTCAAGTGTGCCGCTCTTCTTCAGCTTCGCAATATGTATCTTCCAGTAATCAGGGCCCTCATTATCCTGGGGCATGTCTGCTAGGCTGTCTACCTGGCTGTCCACCTTTACCAGTGTACGTTTGACACTTGACCTGGCGCTTCCATTTGTAGTCCCGGCTGCCCTTCTTGTCTCTTCCAAGGCCCTGGCAGCATCCATTTCAGCCTTTGTGCGACCTGTAGAATGTTAGAGATAAAGAAGGAGTATGCAATAATGTTTGACTTACGCCTTCGACGTTGACCTCCCTTTGCAAGCTGATCTCCCTTTGTAGGCTGGTCTCCTTTTGCAGGCTGATCTCCCTTTACAGGCCTTTTACAATGCTTACATTCGCAAGGCTTTTGTCTTCCACTCATCAGCCAGTAAAAGTGTGGAAAGAATTCTGGACAAGACTGGAAATAGGAGCCATTCGGATATCCAAACAGGAATCTATCTCGCTAAGACAAGACGTTAGAGGGCCATGCACAAATGGAAATACAAAAACTCACACCACTAGGGTTCTTTAATCGAGCCCGATCATAGACTCCATAGCCCTCGGGCAACTGGTCAAGGATGTACTTAACACCTGAATCAGATCAGTTATAGACTGCACAAGTATTGATACAGAATAAAGCGGGAGTTGTAAAGGGCTGATAACAAATGACCAGAAGCAGTTGGGCGGCCACGGGTTATAAGTAATGCAAGTTCAAACCCAAAAGAATTACAAACGGAAAGCATAATGAACATATGACTTACCTCCTTCTCGAGCGCCGGTCTCTTCTACCCACATTTCAGCAAGGCGAACTCTCCATCCCGAGTCATCAATTGGCCTGTAATCAAAGCGATTCCCTGGGGCACCCGTTACAGGCACAGTATCGGAGTCTCCATCACTCAAAATGGGATCCACGGGGATGACCACGAGGTTCTGGTCATCTAAATCGTCGTTCGACATCTTGGGATACCTTGAACGGGAACAGCTTTGGACCGCAAGCTGTGGGGCTGAAACGCCCCAGTGTTTAAGATAATCGAAATGAACCAAATGGCCTGCTAGATAGCGCTGAAAACTCTAGATTTGAAACCCAGTTGCTGGCATACTGGCTGGGGTAGTAAACGCATGTGAGGTGCATGAGAGTTGAATGTTTGATTCAACAAAGGGTCACGTGGTGATAAGGGATTGGGACAAAAGGGAATGAATAGCGTTTGTTGACGCGAGAACATTTTCACCTTCACAAGGAATTTACACTTCCAAGATGGTAGCAACTTGATGGCAACTCTCTAAGGTCGGATCAAGATGGATCACAAGGGATAATTGTTACAGGAGTTTTAGATACTCCTATTCTCTACACTCTAAACACCCCAGAATCCCAGGAAAACCACAACCAAAAATCCCATTTTATAAATACATTCACCTCGGTGCCTATGATAAGGTCTTTTTTACCTACTTCATAAGCTCAGAGCCTTGGAACGTGGTGAAATCTTCTCTAGCGCCTCTTCACGGGTCGGATTATATGCAGTAGAACAAACCTTCGAACCTTGTGGAGATGAGCGCATGGGGAAAGCTCCTGCCGGGAGTACTTCGGGAATACCGGATTCATGGGAAATTACTACGTCGCACTAGGTAGGCATTAAGTATAAAGAAGTATCGATGCGAGCAAATCTATTCTTATTCTTGCATGATCATTTCCTTGATATGCACTCCGTATTCCATATCACATCGTGCTCTCCGGAGCACATATTCAATTCAGTTATCACACGGGGATTGGCTCTTACAGGCTAATTTCCCGCCAATGATACCTCACAACCCGTAGCTCCGTTTCCCCTAGTGGAATTTTATTCACAGGCGAGAGAAGAAGAAAAGGGGGGGAGCGTGTGGCTACTGGATCGCTTGGATCTGATCGCCCTGATGGATCACCACGAGTTTCTGCAGTTCTTTGGTCCAGGCCCTGCACTAGTTATTGATCCAATACTGGGACTGGAGTTGTGACCGTCAAGTGGGCAACCAGAGATGAGGGGGATCCACCCTCACACTAAACTCAACTAAGCCGGGAATTGAGCGTAGCCGCCGAGGGCTTAAGTAGTGGTAAAGTAGTGTGGATGGAAGGGAAACTGGAAAACCGAGTCCCCTCACGTGACATCAACTCCTCTTTCTCGACTCACTTCACGGATGGTTCCTTACTCTCAAGATACATTCTAAAGCACAGTGCCTTTCAAAGACACCATTATCAAGTATTATTTTGCTATTCTGTGGGCTGGGGATCCGTAAGCCTTGGCGCAGTCCCTGAACGTGGTTGGCTCGACTTGGGGGCCAAAGGCGGTACGTGCGAACCTGAGCTTCCTTCCCCCCAAAGCAAAGGGCCCTGGGCGCTTGCTGATCCAGGAGGCGTGTTGACATCTTTCCCAGTTGCCGCGCTCTCTGCACTGTTGGAGGAGCTCTCCGCCCTCTCTTCCTGATAAAGCTCATCTTCTCCTTTTTGTCCTTCTTGGGTCTCGGTGACCCTCGCTCCCAAAGCCAAACCCCCGATGCGTGGAGCGAGCACGGGGCAAGATCCCTCTCCTCAAGCTCCCGAATCTGCGGGCACGGCGCCCATGAATTCCTCGGAGAATCTGGAGGCCTCTGGTGAGTCCCTAAATAAATCGGTTGAAAGCGACCGCCATTTGAAAACCACCCGGTCGCTGATGTTGTCTTGCTTCACAGGCCCGGATTCGACCCATGATCAGAAGGCTTCCGATGCTGCTAATATCCAGCAGTCTACCCCAGGCGCGTCCACTCAGCAAGTCTCCTCCTCGGTCGCCTCTACCTCCAATCCGCCAGAGGTCGAAGGAGCCGACGCGCCTAAAAAACGTAGCCTGTTGATCCCAATTCCGTCGCGCCGGTCCTCGAAGACGGATAAGCAGTCCACGGAAAAGACCGAGGAGTCGGCGCAGGAGGCCCCTGCTCGCCGAGGCTCCAAGGTCAGCATCCTCAAGGTGCACAGGGACCGTAGCCGGGCAAGTAGCAGACGATCACGACGGGCGCAGGAAGTGGCAAATGTGGAAAAATCACCCGAGTCGGCCACCCCAACCACCCCGGAAATGAATGGTCCTTCACGACCCCAGAAGAAGAGCAAATTTCTGGCATTCCTGAGCTGCTGCTCCTCGCCTGGTGTCGATGGTGATGATGATGCGGTTCCTGCGAAGAAGTCGACAAAACAAGCGCCTACTTCCAACCGACTACCGACCCCCGACAAGGCGGAGGCTCGCACTGGAGACTCAAGTACCGCCGAGTCGAGAGATCCGGCCTATTATGACAACGAGAAAGCCAATTTGACCGTCAGCGACCAACCCAAGAAAGAAGACAAGCCTGTCGTCCAGCCCACAGCCGACGCGCCGGGTGAGGGAACTTCCACTGGGGTCAGTCAGCCTGAGGTCTCCGAAATCGCAGAAGAACATGAATCAACGAAGGCCGGCATCGCCAATGGTGTTGTGCCCGAATTGAAGTCCGATGCTCCCCCATCCGAGGAGGCCACGACGACAGAAGAACCTCCAGCCGCTGAAACCTCGTCTAAACAACCGGTGAATGGCGAGATCGAAGATCACTCGCACCAAGAGGATGTTGTCCACCAAGCTCCTCAGACTACTGTCGCATTTCCTCCGCCTCCGCCTCCACCAGTGCTTCCTGATGTACCTTCGGTGCCGGAAAGAGAGGATCAGCAGTGGCTGCTCCCACCGGTTGTGCCAAACCTTCAAGGTCGAAAGTGTCTTGTCCTAGATCTTGATGAAACATTAGTTCACAGTAGTTTTAAGGTAAGATCATCATCTAAATTCCGTTTGACACTCACTCATTGTTTATGGTTCAGGTCCTTGAACGTGCCGATTTCACTATCCCTGTCGAAATCGAGGGACAGTATCACAACATCTATGTCATTAAGCGACCCGGCGTGGATCAGTTCATGAAACGGGTTGGTGAGTTGTACGAGGTAGTAGTTTTCACGGCATCGGTGTCCAAGGTGAGTTGATGATCTTTTTTGTGACTCGGGATAATCACTGATCCAATTTGCAGTATGGCGATCCATTGCTCGACCAGCTTGATATTCATGATGTGGTGCACCATCGATTATTCCGAGAAAGTTGCTACAATCATCAAGGCAACTACGTGAAGGTTGGTGTTTATCCCTCGATCAATATGTACGAACGCAAAACTAACAACACACCATAGGACCTTTCTCAAGTTGGCCGTGACCTCCGTGAAACGATCATCATTGACAACTCTCCTACCTCGTATATCTTCCATCCTCAACACGCGATACCCATCAGCAGCTGGTTCTCTGACGCCCATGACAATGAACTGCTTGACCTTATCCCCGTTCTCGAGGATCTTGCTGGGGCTCAAGTCCAAGATGTCAGCATGGTCCTGGACATCACTCTGTGAATGTCTTGTCCGGAGATCTTTCTAACGCCCGAGATTCCCCTTTGAGCGCGTCGTTCCCTATGTTTGTTTTTGGTTTTTTTTGTTGCGAGAAAAGCTTTTACTTCCCAGCATTTTCCTATTTCTTCGCATTTACCCTTAGTTCCCTGTCCCATTACATTGCCGCTTCGCTTCTCGACGCGACCATGGACCTAGATGGGAACTGGTTCCCTTTCGGGCCATGGCTCATCTGATGCATTTGTCGTTTCTATTGTTCTGAATAGCCCATTTTCATAACCCCCGGCATTTATTTTCTTTCTCTGCCTTGCTTTCCCTTCGGCATTGTGACCTTATCTGACCTTGCTCCGAGCGAGCTTTTTTTCCTAGCCCTGTCGATTATTCCCTGTCATGCCCTGATCTTCCCGATCTCGCCTCGTGTCTACTCTATCCTTAGTCCGCATTCTCCGATGCATCCTGCAGGCGTCTGTTGGTTCTCAATGTTGCCGCTGTATCCCCCTATGCGTTATCTGCTTTCGTCTTTTTGCGCCTTGCTACTCTGTCGACCGGGTCCAGCCATCACCACGGATAAATGTTGAGTCAGATTCCTTCTAGATCTTCATGATACCATGGAGGCACATCCAGGCTGTTAATGCGTGGCTTGACCGCGCTACAGCGTGCCAAACTTGAGTTTCGTTGCTGGATTGATTCCCCGCATGCAATGTATGACTATCTGATCGGCTGCGGCATTCTAGTATATAGTCTTCGACATGTTTCAGAGAATAAATATAGCTTGGCGCATTGTGATAGTATTATTCCCTTTGTAGGCTTGTGCATGAAAAGTTGTCAAATAGAACTTTGGCTGCTTATCAGGACGATCTCATGATGTCGTTTTGAGTAGTATCATTCGCGCCGCATTAGGTTGATGTAGTAAGCGACCAAAATCCGACCAAATCAACCTCAAACCATGCTCAGGTGAGATTTTACGACTTCGAATTAAATCAATCCCAGGCAAGTTCACGTTCCTTGCTTTGATGTCACGTTCCTAGCTCAGTGGCGTATTTTATCCAGTCGCCAACGACCTCCCCCTCACGAGTCATCAAGGAAAAAAAGCTCCCCGCAATCCCGCTTCCACCGCCCGCCACTTCGTGCCATCAACACCTTCCTCTCACCCACTCCCATCATGAAGAACAAAGAAGGCTGGGACGGAAAGTTACGAATGGAGCCCCCGAAAGCTGTCATCACAAATCCCGAGGCGTTGGAGGATTCCGATTACTCCGACCCTGAGGCCCCACCAGTGGACGAGATTGATGCAGATGAAGGTACGGAATCAGGCTCAGCATTGCGCGTGGGACAAGTGAGCTAATGAGATGCAGATTTACTGGAGGGCGAGGACGTGAATGTCGAAGTATGATTTAATTCGAGCCAAGACTCCCTCTGAACAAGGGTGCTAACGTGTTTCTCTGCTAGGATATCGATCTCGTCCATTGTCGCATATCTTCGATTGCTGCGCTGCACTTGGAACGGTTCAACAAACTCCAGGTAACGACCCTCTCCTTCTGCCCTTCATATCTGGATTCAATGCACAGACAACGCGTCACGGCGAATAATGCTTCGCGCAGACTGTCACGGCAAATCCGTTGAACTTCAAGCAGCTGGCTAATGGAGTGAACAACAGAGACTATGCCTACGCCAAAACCAAATATCGCGCGTCGACTTTCCGTCTAATGTCGCCGCTACCCTTACCGAGCTTGACCTCTATGACAACCTTATCTCCCATCTCAAGGGTCTGGATGAGTTTCACAACTTGACAAGCTTAGACTTCAGCTTCAACAAGCTTAAGCATATTAAGAATATTTCACATCTTGTGAAGCTTACCGAGCTGTTCTTCGTGCAGAATAAGATCTCAAAGATTGAAGGATTAGAAGGATTGACCGTCCTGCGGAATTTGGAGCTGGGCGCAAATCGGATTAGAGTGAGTATCCCCCACATTCGAAGAGATTGGAGCGAATGACCAACTTGACATAGGAAATTGAAAATCTCGAGACTCTTTCTGCGCTGGAAGAGCTCTGGTTAGGAAAGAACAAGATCACCGAGATGAAAAACCTCGACAGTCTCTCCAACCTTCGCATTATCTCCATCCAATCCAATCGCCTCACAAGCATCACTGGTCTCTCCGCTCTCCCCAACCTCGAAGAGATCTATCTTTCTCACAATGCCATCACTGATCTCTCCGGTCTCGAGTCAAACACGACCCTGCGTATTCTGGACTTCTCCAATAACCAGGTCACCAACCTGGAGCACCTCTCCACGCTGAAGAACCTCGAAGAGCTCTGGGGATCCAATAACAAGCTTGCCAGCTTCGAAGAGGTCGAGCGTGAGCTGAAGGATAAGGAGAAGTTGGAGACAGTCTACTTTGAGGGTAATCCTTTGCAGTTGAATGGGCCTGCCGTCTATCGCAATAAGGTGCGGTTGGCGTTGCCCCAGGTGACTCAGATCGATGCGAGTATGTTTCCCTCCCTTCAAGTTTGCTCTGCGAATGCTAACGTTGTCTTAAAGCTTACGTACGGGTTTAAAATTACCCATTGGTATGATATCGGTGTTTTGCGTCTCATGATCAGCTCGAGTAAAGAAGCCTAATAAGAAACAAAAATAGGTTTCATGCCCGTGTGATCCTTTGTAGAGTAGTTGATGGTATCAAGATATCCCAATACATGTACACAATACACAAGTCTTACTCTGGAAGACAATTGTCTCACATTATCTATTCAAGTTATATACATGATGTTTTGCCCTCAGCAATATGTACCGGGAGGGACTAATCTGCGTCTCGCCGACAACCCTCCAATGTTAAGACACAGTCAGCCGTTGCATTTGCATGGCCATTTCCAAAGTAGTCAGGCTGGAGGGAAAACGCAGCAGGGGAGAGACGGTACTCTATCAAGACCAAGGGTCTTCTTTTCTTCTTCAAGGGGGCCCTTCGAAAGGGGATTGCACATCTAAATCGACCCTTCAGACCTTATGAAGCCCTTCCTTATCAGACTGAGGCGGTTCCTCATGAGAGTCCTTCGCCTCTCTCCAAATATCCATTATACTCTCCGCCCCAAGCGCCCGTCTAGTCCCCGAGATCCGCGCTGGCGTATACGGAAGTCTATCCTTCCGACTCTGCAATACATCCCCTAACGCTTTAAGCGGAACACCCGTTTGCGGACTGTTCATGTCTTTGTAGATAGGATCTTCCTTGTCCGGGTAAAAGGCTGAGAAATACTGATTGCGTCGAATTGCATTTCCATGGTTGTGGCGCGATGATTCGATTGTGCATTTTATTGTTCCGGCGGCTATGTTATCGAATATAGGGTCGTGATTTTTGTATTGTTTTGTCGGTAACTTGGAGTCTGAGGATTGTGATGTTGAAGATGTGTCGAGGGTTACTGTCAAAGGCGAGGAAGCAATTGCGCGCTGCGCAGCGTCGGAGGACTCGAAGATCGCGATGATGGGACGGTGTTTATTTGTTGATTTATTGGACAGATCATACTGGAGGTAAATGTTAGATTCGGATCTCGTTGGGTTTGCGCGCGTGCTGGTTCGCGGCGCGGCAGGTTCTCACCTTCAAGTTGCGGAATGTGGTCACTTCGCCGAATTTTTGGAGCGCGGCTAGAATCTGTCGGGTTTCGCTGATTTTGCGGGGACTAGGGACCATTTGAATGTGTACGCTTGTCGAGGCTAGCCGCCCTAGGGCTGCTGGAGACGTCATTTTGGGTGTTGGAGAGAAAATGTCGGGAGTGCGGAGATGATTGACTTGCGGTCCGCTCTTGGCGTAAGTATACTTGGACTCCTTAACGAAAGGTCCAATATAACCAGCTCACCTGATTTGATCAATATTAAGGCTTACAGTAGATCACTTTGCACCTATTTCCTTTTTTTCGACTGGTTCACAAAATAAAAATAAGAGCAGAGTAGGTACTCAGGTGCCGACTGGCTACTGCTTTGCGGCTCCAGTTGCCATATATGGCAAGTCATCGTCAATCGACTCTATAAGGATGCTTTAAGTTCCAGACCTGACTGATGTAGCCTTAGTCCGTATATTCTCTAACACTTCAGGTTTCTCAATACACCCAGTATGGATGCACAAGAGACTTTCTGAGGGTCCTTATTTTGTGCAATTGAACGACATTGTCTAGACAACGAGTGGCTATCCGATGCAGAAAGCTGAGATATTATACGTAACGGGACTACGTAATCATCTCTAAAGAAGAGATTGAATGGTACCACCATGCAGGACTAGATGATTGACTTCGCAGTGCTTACCGGATCGGATTGCTTAGCCAGAAGCTAAACCACGTGGGGGCCCAAAGCCCCACATCATCAGCGATCTCTAGAATCAAGGCTGATGACCTTGAGCCATACCTTGACATCTTCGCTACTCTTCTTCACTCTTCACTTCTATATACGGGGCGGCCCCATTTGCGGGTATTCCTGCCTTAGATTACGGCGTGGGGATCATGACCTACTGCGGAAAGCCGTCAGGTAGATGTGCGCCCTGTCGTACACATAGGCGTCAAGTATGTGAAAGGGCGAAAAGTTGCAGTCTATTATTGATGGCAGTGACTAAAAGGTAAACACAGTGTGACAAGATCAGACCAGGATGCGGTCAATGTGCCCGAAGAGGCGAAACATGCACTGGGTATCCGGATCCCCAGGCCGTGCGGTTTCGGAATGAGACCACCCATGTCATTGGAAGGTCCAGATCAAAATGGAAGAAAGCTGAGGAGTCACGGAATCAACGAGATTCGAGTCGGCATATACCCGAGCCGTTCAATGATACAGTAGGGGACCATTCTCTCGAAGCGTCCGGTTCAATGCATGAGATACTGGACTTCTTGGTCCCGAGCCCATGTTCGGTAACAGCGAGTACATCGGACTCCTTGTCTCTTTACAATGCCTTGTCGTCGTCTGAGTGCTTTATGCCATCACCCAGGTATTCATTACATGATTCCATGGATAACCTCGGAGTGAACTACTTCATATCAACCGTCATCACACCTCGCACCAGTGGCTCGTCACGAGGATACTATGATTACATCCCACACCTCTTCAATAAAGAGAAACACTCCGAGGCCATGTTATCAGCAGTTTCTGCAGTGGGGCTCGCAGCAATGAGTAACATTAACCATGTTCCAGAGTGGCTTCATCATTCCCAAGTCCAGTACGCCAATGCGGTACAGCTCATCAATCGCTCTCTACAGTCCCCCAAGGAAGTCCGTCAGGACAGCACACTCGTAGCAGTCTCAGTGCTATGTCTGTATGACCAAATTGCCCAGAACAGCGAAAGCAGACTGGATACATGGGCTTACCATGCACAAGGAGCGGCTGGCATCCTTGCTATACGTGATGTGGACCAAATCACCACTCCTTTGGGCATACGAATGTTTTCTCAGGTTATGGGCGATATGCTACTTGCCTGCCTACATGAACGGCTACCAATGCCACCACATATGGTGATCCTGCGAGAACTATTGACCCACTCAGGATACGTCGATTCATATGACCTTGCATGGCAGATGAGTGGAATTGAAATCGAATGCCTAAATCTTCTGGCGACTTCTGAATCGCTCCCATTAGTCGAGCTGATGGACCAAGCGCTGTCCATAGACGACCAATTCCAAAGTCTCCTGGATCTATTACTATTACAGGGTCACTATATCACAGTCTATGATCCAGCTGCAGATCATTCGCAGGTCTACAACCAACGCTTTGATATCTACCGGGAGCCCGAACGTGTCAAAGTCTGGAACGGCGGTCGAGCGTACCGCAACTTACTCCACCAAATACTGCATGAGAGGCTAGTACAGGCTTTTGCAGACCATACCTCGGAGGTGGTCTCTCCCCGCTACACGCAACAATTACAATACTCGCATGAGGTGATGCTGCAGATGCGGGATGATATTCTGGCTAGCATGCCTCAGGTACTTGGACAACTCCCGCCAATCGGTCTGGAGACTGTTCCATTTCCCATGGAGAATATGGCCAATCTCATCAATAATCGAATTCCTGGCGGGAGTCATTTTCCTGCCTGGTTCCTTTATGTCATTGCTCAGTCGCCTGTGACGCCGATGTCGGATCGCATGTGGATTGTTAATCGGATGAATGCTATTTGGAGGGAGAAGGGAATTTTTAAAGCGCGGGATCTCGCGCAGAAGATTGAGGAATTAGTTTCTGGGATGTCAAAGTCCTTGGACTAATGATTTATGCATAGTTTGACATCATGTTCAAAAGTGTTGACTGTACACTAGGGGCCGTTGAAATGGTTGAACAATTGAAGTTACTCGTGATATCCGTTTCATTATTCTGTTTATCATATAACATCACAAAAGCCGGATGGAACCCATCCACTCAATTATTTGCATGAAAGTGTTCAATCCCTTAGAAGATAGGGATGTCAAGGCCGTACTACCGAGTAAGTTAGCAAAAAGGTTCCACTCAAACGAAACAAGAGAGATACTCACAGCAACAGGGTCGTTGAAGCGCAGACCCTTGTCCAAAGCAGAGATAGACTCAATCTCACTAGCTTCCAAGTCAAAGTCATTGACCTGCAAGTTCTGAGCCAAACGAGTGGGGCTGTTACTCTTAGGAATAACGGCAATGTTTCGCTGAGTAGCCCAGCGCAGCAGAACCTGGGCAGGGGTACGTCCGTGCTTCTCGGCAATACCCTTAATAACATCATGCTCAAACAGAGGAGTGGTACCGTGGGCATCCTTCAAGTTCAACTCCAAGAAGCTGAGGGGACCGAAAGACGAGTAAGCAGTAACAGCAAGGCCCTGCTTCTGTGCGTAGTCCACCAAGCGGGTCTGGGTAAGGTAGGGGTGGTGCTCGATCTGCAAAGTGGCAGGACGAACACGGGCATAGCGGAGCAGATCCATAAGCAGCTGGGCGCTGAAGTTGCTAACACCGATGCTGCGGGCAAGCTTCTTATCGGTCAGGGACTCCATGGCGGTCCAGGTCTCCTGGATGGAGGCCTTGCCGAGCTCAACCTTGCCGTCGGCAGTGGTCCAGCTGGGAGGGTAGCGGACTGAGGGGTCGAGGTATTTCAGGGCGATGGGGAAGTGCACGATGTACAGATCGAAGTAGTCGACGTTCCAGTCAGCGAGCTGCTTGCGGCAGATAGGCTCGACTTGGTCGCCGTCGTGGAAGCTGTTCCAGAGCTTGGAGACGATGAAGAGGTCCTCACGCTTGACGAGACCATCCTTGATGGCGCGGGTGATACCCTGACCACACTCGACTTCGTTGCCGTAGTCTTTTGGGGATTGAATTAGTGGGGTTAAAGGGTAATAGGATAGAATGCTTACCGCAGGCGCCATCGAACAGACGGTAACCGGCCTTGATGGCGTTGTAGACCTGGTCTGCGCAGGTGTCGTTGTTCACCTTCCACAGACCGAAGCCCACGAGGGGCATTTCAAAGCCGCTGTTCAGCTTAACGGTGGGGACAGTCATTGCGAGAGAATTGGAGGGGTATATCTGGCGGAAGATTTAGTTCCTGGTGCGGTGCTTATAGATCAAGCCACACGTCAATGCTACCGGGACTACTTACGGGAAAGGGAAGAGATACAATTCAGAAAAGAACTTCCGGGCAAACGGACACTTATATTTGAAATTGAGACGCGAAACCTGTTAATCCGGCGTCAGGCTAAATGCGGGACAACCTCGTATACAGTCTGGGGCCCCACCTAATCCCGCCGGCTAAAAGCGGTTAAATAAAACACTTTATCCAATATACAGAAAGAAAAGTTAGATTAAATATGGAATAGAATCGAATCGGACACGGGACTCTAAGGCCCGGTCTCTGACTTTCTTTCCCTAGTTAACTCCGGGCCTCCACGTATCATAATGAAAATAGGAAAGGCAAAAGGAAAAAGGTAGCAAAAGGTATAAGAGTACATGGAACCGCTCCAGAATAAGATTATCATTACCAATAGAATTTTTGTTTGTTGATGATTCGGGTCATTAAACTGCATCCACAGTCCCATCATCGGCGTAGGAAGCATGTGCATGTTCGGGGCCTGCCCCGTGCATACTAGGACCATTGGACATGCGGCCAACGAGCTTGTCCATCAAGTCTTCAGGTATGCCATCGAAATGATGTGGTTGCTGCGACTCACGCGAGACGGGGCCTTGGTGCTCCGGGTATGGGATGTGGTGATATCCACCGGCACTCACATCTCCCGGGATGGAGGTAGAATGGGTTCCCCAGGAAGCTTGGGCATGGCCAAGATCTTCTAGGGATTGAGAGCCCGAGGTGAAGAAGCCATTAAGCACATTGTGGTTGTTGTTGTCGTGAAGACCAACACCGTGCTGTTGGGGTGGCATGTAATGGCCAGTGTCATGGCCAATGTTGTAGCCAAGAGATGGGTGAGAGAGCGGGAGGTCGTGCATGTTCATCATCACTGGCCCCCCGCTGGTGATGCTAAGGCTGGTTGGTTGGGATGTCTCCGGGGCAAGGCTGGTGGCGAAGGAGTCCAGCACGGAGGTGACGGCCGTCTTGTCACCGAGGCCATCTTCAGCTTTCGAGATAGAGCTCATAAAGTCAATTTGACCGGAGGAATTAAACATATTAGCCACGTTATCGTGGGAGGATTGGTACAAGGGCCATTGTGAGTGAGATTGACTCTGGTGGATCAGGTCATGGGGCTGCGACGTCTGGTAGACGCTTTGGGAGGGTTTGTTGAGAAGGATGGAATCCAGAGAGAGAGGGGGGAGATCAACACCAACACTAGTAGCTGGCCGAGGGCTATTGGTTTGAGTGCGATCCGGGGGCGGAATAAGCCGGCGCCAGGTAGTTGTGCCGACCTCGCCGGGTCGTGTTTGGCGGAATTTCCAGACCAAGATGGCCATTCGTTCGCTCTCATCCTGTTGCCCATGGCCCTGGAATTGGTTGGAGAGACGTCTAGAACTGGATGGCACGGCGCGGATCTCCTGTACTGCAGACAGAGAGCGTAGGTAGCGCCGTGTACGCTCATCAGTAGAAAGAATAGATTCTGGCTGAGCGGAGTCTTCCGCAATGCGCTTATCCTGGGTTAACTCAGTGAAGAGCTTCGCCCACCATTGCGATTCAAAGAGAGGCTTGACCTTAGTCGATTGGGGTTTCGGAAGAGGGTTGAAGGTCTCCCATTTCTCTCGCCCTGCTTCATATAGACGTGTACTACAAGTCCAGTCTTCCATCTGGCCTACCATGAACACATCACCGGCTGTAGGGTGGGCAAAGTCAAGGTCTAATTGAATACCAAGACGGGATCCGGGAGGAGGAAAGTCAGACATGAGCTGCAGGTTGACTTCAAGCATGATGATATCACAGTCGAGGGAGCCGTCATCGACAATAGATGATAGCTCAGGGAACGAGGTTCGCCAGCCATTCACATTTTCCAAGGGCATCGGAGGTGCAGGGTGATGCAAGTCGCCTTGCAGGCGGGTGTATGCATGCAGAGCCTTATCAATTCGATTAGGCTGCTGAGGCGTGCTGACCCACATGTCAAAGCTAAATCCATGGATACTCTTGGTCCCTGACTCTTGCATGTTCGAGCCCAGAGTGTAGTGAGGTGGTGGTAAGTCACCTGCATATGGTTGTATCGAGCGCATAGGATCATGGTACTGTGCTGGGGCTCCGTAGTGGCTCGGAGCTCCATGGTCAATCGAGGCTCTCCACTTGGGCGTAGAGGCTTGAGAATGCCCACTTGATCGCTCTGCAGACTGTTCGCGGACAAGTCGCTCCCCTATAGCCTATGTTAATGAAGGGCGCTTTGATATTATGCTTCTTCGTATACTAGAACTCACAATCGGGGTCTCCTTTCAAAAACGAGTCAAGCACTTGAAGGTGACTTGAAACCTGCTTGCGAGTTCGTCGCTTGCCAGTCAACTTGAAAATGTATTCGGCAATCAGCTCATTTCGGCCGTATGACTTCCCTCGTTCAGACCACTTGCGTCGACCCATAGGAGGGTTTGCTTCGAGAGCTGTACTTGACTGTTAGCTTATTTGATATCGATAGGCATCAGCTAAATGCTCACCCTGCTGGAAAGCATCTTCCAACTCATCAGACCACACTGGCTCTCCATCCTTGCCAGTGTCCCGTCTAGGACGGGCCCGATACTCCAAGTACTTCTGGGATTTGAGGTAGCTTCGTCCCCGTCGAGGAGCTACGTTAGGCCCCACCGAGTGGAGCCGGCGAAGCTTCCGAGCATGAAGCCGAGCAGCTACTTGCTGGTGGTGGTGGAGATTGGGGGCGGCGACTTGGTGATGCACAGGAGGGTGGGGGTACTTGTAAGCCATCTGTTGAAGATGATCGTCCCGGCCATCGACAGCGTGGGTCAAAACATCAGAGTATGACTGCACATTACCAGAGGTGTTCTGCAAAGCCCGATCAGAATGAGCCCCCACAGTATCAATGGACGGCTGGTTCTGAGGCACAAGGCACTCTTGTTGCCAGTCAGCAGCCATGGAGCGGACCAAGGACGGGCTTCTCGAAAAGAATGACAGATTCCAACGAGGAGGGGGAGTTGAGAGGCACCGTCAAATGCTTCCTGCCTGGCAAAGAACGCAGCACAGTCACAAACAGCGACCCAAGAACGCAAATGTCTGAAGAGAATGTCAGAACCTGGGAAAGAGAATGTGAGAGCGAGCAAGAAGGTGTTTATAGGGAACCATAACTCCCCTGGGAGAGGGGTGCTGTAGTCCCAGTAGCAACATTGTTCCGACAGGTTTGCTTTGCCTGCACCACGACCCTCGAACGCCAGCTCCATACTCCTACGCAGGTCCAGGTCCCTAGGTCTTCGCGTCCAGGCACTGTGTGGGGTGCAAAGGACGGGCGCCAGCCGTCCTTGCCGCGACAAATCAGGAGTCAAGAAAGGGCATGATATGAAGGAAGTGCTACCGAAGCAAGGGATGCTGCAGCAGCACGATCCAGTGACGAGCGACTCGGAGATTTTGTGCAGCCCGAGGTGACCTTGGGGCAGCATCAGTCGGACTCATGTTGACAATCATCGACAATGATCAGTGGCGATTCTAGGTCCATAGGAATGTTGGATGTCCCAACGACGTCGCTGATTGCTCGGGTTGAGGAATGTTCAACCACCGACCACCACCACAACCCCCATTGGAATGTAGGTCAAGCTGATCTTTAAATTAATCAACAAATAAACACGGCAAATAACTCATGCAGCAAGAAAATCCATAGTTCAACAACTGGGGATGGGATCTTGGGGATGGAAAGGAGGTTGTAGTACATTAGGGTTGGTTAGGGTTAAGAGAACCTACAATAGGGACGAACATGGATGAAATGCAAAATGCACGAGCGCTGCACGTATGGTGCATTGACAGCCGCAGGAACGTGTTCGGGGTATCTCTTTTACTATCTCATGGGTAATCAACAAAAAAAGGCTGCAAGTAATCGTACATCGTTTTTCTCCTGAACGCAAGGGATGGTCACCGGCCAATGGACTCGGCGCCCTTCTTGCAGGGAGAAGGAGACTCAGCACCTTCATGCTTCGTCGTTCTCCTGGGCCCCTACAGTGAACTTTTTGCGTCCCCCGCCCGTAAGCTGTTGGATCTTGACCCTGTCCGCTTGTTGGCCCATCTTCTTCTCTATCTTTTCGATCTCCTCCTCGGCATCGACAGCCTCCTCGTTCACGAATTCCAGGACCAGGCGTCGACCCAGTAGATGCGTGTTTTTCAACGCGTCCATGGCATTTTCCGCCTCGCGAGCACTGATGAAGTCCGCGAAACCGAAACCGCGAGCAGTGCGATCGAACTTTTGAGGCACACGGACCGAGCGCAGTTGGCCGTACGCACCAAACAGGGAACGAATTTCCTTCTTGGTGGCCTGGAATGGCAAGTTCTTGATGATGATCTTGGTCCGTCTCGCCGCAACTTTCTTGGCGGTGTCTTCCCGTCTCCGCTCCTCCGCGGCATCGTGGCCCTTGTGAGAGGCGCGGATGACAAGTTCGTGCCCATCTAACTTGTAGCCATCCATGGCAGTAAGTGCTGCTTGAGCCTGCTCTTTGGTCCTGAACTCTGCAAAACCGAAACCCATGCTGAGGGTTTGACCCGGCTTCTTGGGGTCGGGCTTGGTCTTGATGCGACCAGTAACAAAGCCTTCCAACGGCTTGAAGGCCTGCAAGAATCCCTCGTTGGTAGTCGAGAAGCTCAAGTTCTTGACGAAGAGAGTTGACGTGACGCTGTTGCCCTCGACCTCATCAGCGGCAAAAGTGTCCGAAGTAGAGAATCCTTGACCCTTGCCTCGCACCTCTGGAGCAGCAACCTGGGCACTGACTGTGCCATCAAACAAGTTCTTTGGGGCCTTCTCCAAGAAGAGAATCGACTCACCCACCTTTCGGTAGGCAAGACCCTTGAATGCCTTCTGCGCTTCATCGGGCCTTCCAAACTCAATAATGGCGATAGTGCCACTGGGCGGCATCAGCAGTCGGATAATCGTTCCATAAGGCTCGAACAACGACCTGAGATCACTAGACTTCACACCATACGAAAAGTTCTTCACCAAGATAGCTGTGTTGCCTCGTTCACGCTCCTTGAAAGCATCAATGTTGACTCCATTCGAGGCAAAGTAAGCCTTGGTCTCTTGAATGACATGCGTCTCAGCATGTGCTTGCTTGACAGCAGCATCAGACGAAGTGGGATCCAACAGCTCTGCCTTAGAAACGCCGAGTCTTTCAGCTACGGATGACATTACAGCATCAGTCTGTATCGTAATTAGCATTTGTAGTTCATTGCAGCGCCAGAAAACAACTCACGTTCATGTAAAGGGAATTCCAGCTGAATGAGGAAGACCCTGACTCCATTTTACGTTTAATCTGCTTTTGCTTCTTCAAGGGAAGCTTTGAAAGCTCATATTCGTCAATTTTATAGCTCTTCTTGGCTGCAGCTGGGAGAATATGCAAGAGGCGCCCCTGGAAATGCTTTCCATCAAGGGTACGGTATGCATCAATAGCAGCATCTGCATCATGATACTGGATGTAGGCAAAGCCCTTGCTGGTCTCAGTCCGAGTGTCAAAAGCAACATGAATCTGCATTCCATTAGTACTTGATCGAAGTAAAATTTTGTGTAACAAGTCTTGTGCATGAAATGTGGTGTATCGCTCTTTTCAGATAATCAAGAAGCATCTACTAAAATCTCTTGCCTGGTGACATCATTTGCGCTTGGCATAAGATGTCCCTATCAGGACAGTCATCATACGAGCACACCGCCGGCATTGGTGCTGTCAAAGCACATGCTGGCATGGTGGAGGGAGAGTGTGAAGTGAGGGGAAAGGAATGGAATAGAGAACTAACCTCTTCAGTTTTGCCAAAAGGAGAAAATAGAGGGTGAAGATCGGCCTCTTTCAGATCGTAGGAGAGATTTCTCAAGAACAGCCGAGCAGAATCGCGAATGAGCTCGATGTTCTTGGCCTGCTCAGGCGAAATCTCGTTTTCCTTTTCTTCCTCTTCCTCCTCTGCAGGTTCGTCGACTGTCTCATCAGCATTAGTGACGGGCTCGGGCTCGGGCTCAGACGTGATCTGCTCAATGGCGGCACTACGAGATTCATCCTTGGGGGAACTCCGAGACTCGACCGGCTTGTCGACCTTTCGCTCTTCAAACTCGGCTTGCTCATCCTCGTCCAGGAGACCTAACAGACGGCTTGTCTTGGACCGTAGCCAGTCCATATCAGATGCAGGGCCAGCCTCTGCTTCGCCTTGGCCATCCTGTGCTGGTGTCTCCTCCTGTGCTGATGTATCCTCATTCCCGTCCTCTTCACTCTGGTCAACGACCATTGGCTCAGGTTCAGGTTCCTGGATAACAACGGGCGGGGGCTCTTGGATCCGGGCCTTCTTAGGCTGGGAAGGCACTTCCTCCGCCACACTCTTGTCTTGGGTAGGTTGGTTAATGACCGGTGTGGGATCCGCGGATGGGGCAGCCATGGTATCATCATTTGCCCATGTTCGGGTCTTTCCTGACTGCATCAAAGTCATATACTCTTTCAGCTTGGGGTCTTCTGCCTTTTCAGCTTCCCTCTTGCGCTTCTTGAGTGCACCCTCCGCGGAGTTATCCACGTCACGGTTCCGTGTCGGGTGGACAGGCTTGGAATCAATCTACAATAAACCTGGTCAGTCTCAAGACCAACTGAACTGGTCAGCGTGCACGAAAGCAAAAAAGCAAAAAGGATGACAGGAACAATGCGATGAAAGTTGCAAACATTGACATACCGGTCGAGCAATATCTACCGTAATCTTAGACATCTTTAAGAAAGTCCGGTTGAAATATTTCACGGCTTCTTGAGCCATCTCATTACTTTTGAAGCCGACGAAACCCATGCGGCGTTTAGGCAAGACATGGGCATCTGTAACTTGAAAGCGTGTAGAAAAATGATTGCGAAGCTGATCATTGGAGCAAGTGGGTGGGAGCCCACTGACAAACACCCGAGTATTTTCCATCTTGAAATGTTGTAGCTGGAAAAGCCACGAGCAAGTGTGAAGTAAAAGTACTTGTAGCGAAATTTTTTTTTCTGGCTTTCATAGCATGTTGGGCGGTGAACAAAGCGGTCCTATTTGTTACCTCGGCAATATGTCCAATTGGGGTGAAAGCGGTCAACCGTATCGTCGACGCGCCCTCTTCGATTGCATCGCTGCACTCTCGAATTACTCACTCGTGTTCACACTGACGACTGACTACCTCTGAACCAGCCGCCCCTAAATATCCTATCTCGCGCAATCATGACTACTGAGAAGAAAGAGAAGATGGAGGGTGAGTCTTGCTTTCCGCCAAAAGTCATTATGTCGCTAACCCATGTACAGCGCAGGTCAAGTCGGTCGACATGGTAGGATAGCTGTCGCCTTATACTCGTGGACTGGATCTGATAAATTTACTTAGACCGAGGATATGCAGCGGGAGGCTATTGATCTTGGTATGGGACTCGGAACCCCCGACAGAATGCATGGCGACTAACTTCCCCAGCTATCGAGGCCATGGAGAAATACCACATCGAGAAGGTATGGACACACTTTCGACTTTGTATCGAGCTTTTTTTATCGTGTACTAACTAGTTGCAGGATATCGCACAGTACATCAAGAAAGAGGTCCGACCCCGCCATCATAGTCAACCTACCCCTCCTCCGTGCGACACTAACAACTCGTCTAGTTCGATTCCCGAAAGGGCGCTACTTGGCACTGTGTAGTCGGACGCAATTTTGGTAGCTTCGTCACCCATGGTTCGTGTCTACCACTTCCCTTTTTCTCAATCCATACTCATTGCCTCTACAGAGACGAAGCACTTCATCTACTTCTACCTGGGTCACTGTGCCATCCTCCTTTTCAAGACCCAGTAATCGAACGAATACAGCATCAATGTGTGACATCAATTCTTGGGGGGCTCTATCTAGGGGTGGAAGTCTACAAAATACTTTGAGCAGCGATCTCTTTCTTTTTCTGTTATGTCTTTCTGGACTTTGGTGCCAGCTACTTCGACTTGTATGCAAATAATTTACCGCATTATGTAAACAGGCTTTTTTGAAGATTCAATAAGATTCCCATTGGTGTTCATTTTCAAAATTTGGCGTGACATTTTTGAGGGCCCCAAGTGCAGACGAACAATATATATTGTTGATGCCCTCGGGTTTGTACCTGATCATCACAGTTCTCACGTGCTTCCTGCCAAGGAGCCAAGCCACAACTTAAAGCCGCTGCCTTCAGGTCTGTTGACGTCGGCACCCTTTCTCCCTTTCTCCATCATTCAACAACATCATGGCGCTCTGTATTCCAATCACTTGTGGCACTCACGGTAAGCTATGACCTCGGGCGTTGACCTTGGGTGACGCCGGAGTGGGGGCCGGTTCCTTTGGCTGGTCTCGGGCGTTTAGCTTGTGGACTACCCGCCCCATCTAGATTGCGGGAGGCTGACGGATTACACAGAGTTCACCTCGATGCTCGAGGGATATGAGAATGTCCGCGCTTACTGCTACAATTGTATGCTGTCTGATGTCGCATGAGTTGTTACGACATGAGCCTTGCTGATCGTATCTAGGCCGGAACTGGAATGGACACTGCATCACCCGGTGGTATGTGGCTGAGCACCTCGGTTTGTGGAGAGCCCGACTAACAACCATGGAAATGATTTAGGCCTTTTTTCACTGTCTGCTTCGTTGTATGTTCTCAAATGTGCATGCAGGATTTATTTCTGCGAAAATTTTGGAATATTGCTAATGTTTACATTTAGCCCATAATTCCTCTCTCAACTCACAAGTACAAGGCACGTCATTATGTGGCATACCCCACGACTAGTTTTTTTGCTAGATTCCTTGAATTGAACACTGGTCCGGTGGTTGACACAACACACTGACGAACTTTTACAGGAGGTCTTGTGCTACACCTGTCGCTTTTCGCAGGATCTTCGGTAAGATACAATCTACCAAGCACAAGTTGCAGATGACCAAAATTCTGACAATTCCTAGCGATCGGACTGACATTACACCTGATACTCGGCCGCCAGCAATGCCAAACTATCAGTGGGGCCCTCCAGGCCTGCAACAACCTCCTCAAGCTCATGGGGCTGCAGGGCCTCCGCCCCAAGCTCAGAAAGGCCAACCGCCACCGCAGCATCAAGGGCCAATTGACTATAAATGAGTGCAGAAATCTGGAGCTGAATTTGATGGGGAAAGCAGGTGGGGGTGCTACCTTTCAAATTGCTTTGATTTTGGGAAGCTTTCGGCGCTTGGGACTTAATCTTTAATTATTTTGTGTCGTTTATTGTTCTTTTTTGAATTAGCATTATCATTATCCGGTGAAACATATCTACCTACGTAGGTATACGTACTGGATCTCATATTCTGATTGCTGCCACCTTTATGAGGGCGCTTAGGCTCAGGCTCACTAAGTAATCTATAGTCCAGGCTCGGGGTCTTTCAGCAGCTCATCATAATCACGCGATAGATCAGAGTCGCTTGTTGAGTATTTAGTGAGCACTTAGTGATCATAATCAGCTACTCACTATTATTATCCAGAAACAAAGATGCCTATCCATTTTTTGAGGCAGAAATGATTTACATATCTAAGAGATATTAGATTCGTAGAAGATACTGAATTAGTATTAACTCGGTACCTAAGTTAGAAGTAGACTTCTATAAAGCCTAACTTAGGTCAAAGATCTCGACTCAAAATTCAAACCGGACCCCAATGCCGGATCCCCAATAAAACTCAACTTATACAGACTTAGCCCAACCTTTACATAATTCTGACGTAAAACTACTCAGTCATCAGGATAGATTGCTTTTCTCAATACCTATCCTAGTTCATAGACCTATACCGTAAATTCCTAGACTAGAATATTTAAGAAGTAACTTTATGATCCTAAAGGAGTATATCTAGTTAATGATGAGTTGCTACAGCCCTATACGAATAGTAATTACAGCTAGGTTAGAAGATAGTGAGGAAAACATGAATTAGATACAAAAGGATACAAAAATAGGGGTAGATTTGAAACTCCAGGTCAATGTAACCTGTATCTATTATAATACTAATTTCTGAAGAAAGAAAGAATACAGATTCTTTCCCTTACTATGCTGCCCATTATGAGCTCATTATAGACAGCCTAGAGCCCACGGCTAAGCTAGGTACTGAATCAATACTGATTAGTATTGTCCTAGATAAGATATTCACTTAAATCTAATCTCTCTGAGATACATAATAAGAAGCAAAAAAAATATTTTCAGGTTATTGGTCTAAGAAGTGCAAATAGTACAAAAAACTCAAATAAAAACAAACAGACGCGAGAGACAAAGTAGGATGAGTCTGATTTCTGTGGAATTCAGAGTAAGCGAACCACTCATGTTGAGATAAGTGGTATTCAATCCATATTTCAAAATAGGGTTTCAAGACAGTTAAGTGGAAGCGAAGATATCCCACCAGGGGAATACTTGTTGTAACGATTGCAGTTGCAACGTTAAGACCACGGGTAGACAGTTGAACAGATGGAGAGACGGACATTAGAATCATTTGTGGAACCCATCTTATCTATAGCCTTAAAGCCATGAGGCAGAGAGAATCAGTAAGGTAATAGATCCCAAGCAAACAACTTCAGTCATACCTAGATGGTCGAATTGTTATCGTAACAGTCGTCGTCACAGGTGATTGTAGTCTGAAGACTGCTGCTCCCGCAACCATCAAGAGTTTCCGTTGACGCGTATAGGGTGTAGTCGACCACGTTACTCCCGCTGCCGCCTATAAGGACACTTCGAATGCCACCTACTCTGCCGCATGCAGAATATAAACTTGTGTACGCTGCGCGGATGTGATCCAACGCACAGGCCCCTAGTTCTGTCCCGATCTCTGTCTCGATAACGGCTCGGGTGTTGCAGGTATATTGGTTGTCATCGCCACATGCCATATTCTTTGCAGTATAGCAGATAGTATCGTAACCCGTGTCCGTGGCGGCAGACTCCATCTCCACAACCATAAAATTGAACTGAGCTTCGCTTATGATTCGATCGCCATTGCTACCGGCAGTATTGCAGCTGGTGCTGTACTCGGAATAAGTACACGAACGCTCATGAAGAGAGACATCAGTTCCTAGGGAGAAGCCTATGGCATTCGCAATAAGTAAGCCTGCGTAGATCTTCATGGTCGACCCAACAGCTCGTGAGATGTCCTGGAAAAGTTTGGGGGATTTCGTGAGGGTTGCTGAGGTTCAGTGGTTGAGTGGAAGTTGTCCTGGTAGAAATTCTCCAAGGGATATTTCATGTGGGCTTTTATAATGGCTGTTTAGGGGCTTTCACCACTAACCCTAAGCGCTAAGGCCTAGCTAGTCCAGGTATAGTTACCCTCGCGTCGCTTGTCATAGCCATTTTTGCGACACTGGAAGTCCCACACTCTATATCTGTAGTTATGTAAAGTTTTGTGCGCGGCCTGAAGGGAGACCGAGAAAATTGCAGCTAAGTCACTCGACCTGCGGCAAAAAATTTATGTAAATAGTGTTGAATGAGGGCCGGAAGCACCGGATTCCAAAAGCAAGTGCCCAAGCATCTCGCCGTTGCCCAAGGTTTTATTACCGCCGGTGCAAGTTTCAGAGTAGTCCAGTCTACATACTGAAAGGCTGAATGACTAGATTATAACTTGATTCAATATAGCTACGCCAATATGCTGTTTATCGAAAGTTTAAAGAGTTTACGCAGTATCACGTGATACAGATCATGCCTTATCCTATCAAAATTACGGGTAGATCTCACAATAAATGCTTAATTTTCGATCTGCCGAGGACTTGAACACCACAAAGGATGAGTTGATCCAGCGACAACCACTCCTCTACAATTACAAGGGCATTCAAAATACCTCCTTGTATTATAAATATTAACCTGTTAATTACATAGGAGACCCGTCGTACCAACCAAGCGTGCCAGTAATTCTCGGACACAACGGCACGTGCTCCAGGACCCAATAAAACGTATTCATGCAATATCTCGCCGACCAAAGACCTTGGGACTCTGAGGCTTATTTCAAACAACAAATGACTTCAGCAGCTACTGTTTGATACCAGTTTTACGGGGTAAAAATGGCAGCTGTTGGGATTCCGCGCCCGAACCATGGATTTCCACCTGGGAACGCGGGGAAAACGAAAATTTTTAGCGCCAAGACCAGCTCAGGGCAGTTGTATATCTCATCCTAACCCGACTAAAATGCATCCATCTCCCCCAGCCGTGGCGCATCCGGATCCAATGGCTCCTGGGCCACCAAGGTATCCCTACGAGTGCGTAGACATGCTTGCGCAGAAGGCCTCTGATTCACGCGCCCGTCCCGCTAAGACTCCTTTCCTCACCGCAGCCCGTATAACGCTTCGTGAAGCAGCCTCCTGCCTCTGGATGGAGTAATGAATTGGCCTGTTCCATCCAGTGTCTCAAGGTCAGAGAGCTACTACTTTGAACCCTCTAAGGACATCTTTCTACACGAGGATTCACGACGCCCCCTGTGCAGCAGGCCATGATCGAATATACTCAAGAAGCCAAGAATCCTCAAAAGGAAATAGCTATATAGGCGAGAGTAAATGCTTTGAAAGATTGATACATGAAATTCATAGTATATATTGTATTAACTAACCGGATAACGGGGTATAGAAAGACATCCGACCGAAACAAAACCAAAGTGGTACCAGCCCAAATTTTCCAAACATCATTTACAATCATCAAAGTCTAACCTGAGGACTCTGCCTCCTTAGCCTTTTCCCCAATAGCCTCTGTGGGCGTCGCAACCCCAGAAGCCTGCATCTCATCCGCCTTCCTTCCCCGGTAAACGGCAGGCCTTACGCCCATAGCATCATTAGCCATCATCCGAACAACGCGCACAATACTCTCACGGCCCTCGTAAAGTGGGAAAACAACGACACCAAACAGTGTGCAGAATAGCCATAGGATACCGACGACAACCCAGCCTGTGAAGAACTTCTTGCTGAAGACATACGAGGTACCGTACATCGGGATGGGCCAGAGAATCAACATGGCGAAGGCCATGAAAACGGTCAATGTGCGGGAGTAGAGAGCTGCTTTGTTGAGTTTGCGAACTTCCTCTTCGTTCTCAGTATCACTGGGTCCATGTTCGCCAGGAACAAGTTCAATATCGACGTGTGCATCTGCGGCGACTTCCGAGTCGTCCACCCTGCGAATTTGGCGCATGGACTCGTAGTCGTAGTTTTGGGAACCAAAGATCAGGGTAAGGACAGGGGAGATAATGACCGGGCTAAGGAGGGCGGCAACATTACCCGCTAGCATAGGGTAGTTGTCACCGGTGGTAGTCACAGTCAAAACACCATATTGCTTCGAGGCAGTCACCAGCCAAGCAATCAAGGAAATAGCCAATCCAAGTGGAGGAGATACAGCAGCGGCAATCCAGTTCTGACCCTTCCAGAGCAAAGTCATGGCACCGGGGAACACGGCAGAAGAGATGATAACACCCATGAGTAGGTATAGGTAGCCCATACCGATGCCGGCATAGTAGAGGCCCGTTGCGAAACTAGCCATGATGATGGAATAGACGATACAAGACATGTGCGAGATCCAAACGAGGCGCTTGCCCTTGGCTTGCGGGTTGATGTAAGCCTGGTAGATATCGTAGGTGAAGATCGAAGACACGGCGATGAGCTGTGCTGAGAAAGCAGATGTCACGGCCATGAAGATCATGAGGGTTGTTGCGACTGCGCCGCTGTATCCGAGGAGCTTGACAGCTGCGAAGGGGAGGACGAGGCCGGCTGTGACGTCGTCGCTGCTAAGGCGGGCGTTGCCTTCCAGAGCGAGGGCTGAGATTCCCAGGGTGGTAGCGCAGAGCCAGGGGATAGCGAACCAACAGAGACCGCCGATAACGTAGCCGGGGAATGCGTGGACGGGGCTTGCGGCGATAGCTGTTCAAAGTTAATTTCTTATTCCTTTTGGTTGGACATCCCGTTTCTCTTGGGAACTTACCTTTGTTGTAGTAACCGTTATCGAGGAAGACAGTTCCAAAGTTACCGATCAAGTTGATGATCCAGAAGATACCACCCTCCTTTGATCGCATAGTCAAGTAGCTGCCCTCGGCATTACCATCAACAGGGTGCTGCTTCGCAGCAGCAACGAGGGCATCATAGACAGCACCAGGCGAGCCCAGCTCAGCGTTGGTCGCGTAAGCTGAGAACGCAAAGAGGAAGATGACAACCAGAATGACAACGGTGTGCATATAATCGGTAATGAAAGTCGCCTTGATACCACCGAAAAGGGTATACAGAACGACACCGATAGGAAGCAGGTAACAAGCGGCGGTAGTGGAAACTCCAGTCAAGGATGTCATGACTGCAGATCCACCAGTCAACAGCATAGCCGTGACAAGAATGTTGGTCATCAGACAGAAGACGATGAAGACAACGTGGACCGTTGTGCCGTAGCGTGCGCGGATGACTTCGAGAAAAGTGTGCGCATTGGGGGCTCGTCTTTTCAACTCGATGGCGATCGTTGCGAAAAGGAGGATCTGAACTGTTGCACCGGATGCATAGAAGAATGGACCTGAGACACCGTATTTGTATGCTACTGCCGAAGATTGGAGGAGTGTTGCTGCCCATGTCCAACTGCTTACTACTGCAGCAGCAACAAGACCGGACTTGACAGAGCGACCTGCAGTTGAGAACATTTCGGAAGTTTGAACCTCATTCTGGTATCTATTGAATTTGATTTAGCATTTATGGTTCGAATAATTAAGGTTGTTCCAGCCGGGACGTACCGCTTCAAAGCCCAGGTAATAAAGATCATGAGAAGAGCAAAGGCAAACCCAAGACCCAGGATGATACCATATCCAAATCCCTGGGACAAGGGCGCCGTGAAAGTGACTGTGCCAGTCGACATGGCTAGGGATCAGTCGAACTGATCAGATAGATAGCAGCGAAGTGCAAAATAATAAAAGATAGGGCTCGATGCGACCAATGTATGACGTCGAATAAGTGGCCTCGAACTCAATTCAAGGGGTGTAAAGAGCCAAACCCTAATGATAGGGTTGAACAAAGCCAGAAAGTGTGGTCAAAGTGAAACACATCCAAATGCAAACCTGGGGCAACACATTGATATAAGTATGGCAGCACAAGAACCCATTCACAGGTCTCTCCGACCTCGCACACTAGACCCCGGGATTTGGGCCCTGAGCTTAGATAGGAACTTGCAATCCACAATCGAAGTCCAGATAAGAGTGGCTTTGGCTCTCGTAATGCCATTCGAAGAGATCAGCCTCGCCAATGAGGGCGTAGATCGGCGCTCCTGGCGGCACACCATATTAAGGATGAAGGGATCCAGCCCCGCCAGCCCGCTGGCATATTATCGAATGGAAACACGGTCTAAAAACTAAATTAAAATCAAAGGTACCATGCACTCCAGATGCGAGGAACGGCTATCGACGAGAATTGGTTGATTCTCGTGGCCTTATCAGGTTGGAAGTTCTGGAGTGATGTGATTGGTTAGGAGATCGTCGAGATAAGAGCTTCCGGTTCTGAATCGTGCATTTGGGTGGAGTCTGGGGTGAGATGGGGCACGGCTTTTCTTTTTTCTCTCGGGAGATTCCGTCACTAAAGGCTGATAAAGGTTTTCACGGCTGGAATTCGTGATAGGCTTACTCCATGCGTTATTGTCATGTCTCCGCGGGCGATATTGATATATGAGCCTAAAGTGCAGTCCGCCCCACATGTCAAGACGCAGGGCTTTTCTATTCGAATATCATATTGAGTAACCGACTAATATTTTGATCTTTAACTGATTGTAGTTAGCTCTACAGACTTTTTTCCTGTCATTTCTGGCAATCTTGAAATGCGCAGTAGCCTATCCCGGATGCACTAATTAAAGCTAGATATGCACATAAACTTTCCATGGTTACGAAGTGATTTACGGTTCTTCTTCGCCACACGAATCCACCAGAGCCACGCAAGTCAATTACCCTGATATTGTCCATTTCTCGGGAACATGGGTCATGGTGGAATGGTGCCCGGGAAAACACACTACCGTGAATACCATGAACCTCTTGGGTTATACTTGCAGTTTCATTTCAAAAATCCATTATCTATCAATTGTGGGTAGCAACAGTCCGCGATTAACCTTGGAAAAGTCGGTCTTGAAGGCCTGTTGCTTAATCCTTTACCCCCCTCGATTAACTTTGTGGGAATGACAGGCAGTGCATAGAAAATCGATGCATCGGGTACTAATTGAAATCCGAGTCCAAGTACAGCCGAAGGACAGTTATGCTTAAGACTACAACTCATACAATTGCAAAGCTGAGAAGCCAGATGCAAGATCTTAAAGACCAAGCTAATTAATAATTCAATGTGAGACAGTGAACATATTTAGCTCGGATATGGTACACAGCCTCGGACTCACACTGCCCAGACACTCCATCGTGCAAGCCAACCCGCTTTCTCCAGCGCATAGCATCGCAGGGAAGAAAGCAGCAAGCCTGCAGTACAGATGCCATCAACAGAGATAGCCCAGCCGACCGACCTACACAGCGGATAGGTCTGAGATGCTCATTTGCAGCACCCACTAAAACGAAAAACACCACACATGAGAGAAAAGCTTTGATTTAATAAACAGGATTCACACCAGCGTAGCCGAACGGGGTCCCTGGCTGCTTTTAAGTGCAGCGGAAAGGATCAAATGTCACGGGGGTATAGGAGAAAGGGTTGAGGTTGAGGTTGAAGGTAAGAAAGGTTGGAGATGGAATACAATCCATGTTCATGCCGAGAATAAGTTTGGACATGTCATCGATTGCGCGTGGATAGTATAGTCGATGGAATTGCTTATGCGGCGAACTTGCGGGTGATCTTGGCGATGACTGGATAACAAACAGACAGATCAGCAACTCATCCAAAACCACCAATGACTCCTTTAGACTTGAAAAAGAAAGACACGAAGCTTACCGTGCAGGCCAACGACCGAGAAAATGAAACCCAGACTCAGAACCAGAACAACGACGGGGTCGACACGCAGACCGGGGCTCTCATCAGTGTAGAGCTTGAGCATGGTACCAGAGGAACCACCAGCACCAGCGGAGCGAGTGGAGCTGGGGCGAGCATTGCGGAGAGACTCCTTGTGGTCGGCAGCAGCGCGACGGCGCATGGCAGCACGGGGACCACCGGGGGCAGAGGGCGACGAGGGACGGCTGACGGAGGAGCCGGAGGCGACAGCGCCGGCAGCGCCAGCAGACTTGGACTCGGCGCCAGACTCAGCGCCGGAGGTGAGAGGGGAACCAGGACGAGGGGAAGCCTGGATTCACGATTGATTAGAGATGACCATCAAAGGAGGTTGTTGGGTACTGGGAAGAAAGGAGGTTTGGTGGGCAGGCATAAGAGGGCATTGAAAGGATATTAAGCCGCTTTTTCAGCGATTGGGGGGCTGTATGAGCTTACCATAATGATTAGTTAGGTGTGAACGATAGAACAAAAGAATGAAAGAAAAGGAAGAGTAGGGGTTCGGGGAAGAGCGAGGTTTGCGGAGTTGAATTGAGGCCACGATCACGGTTTCCTATTTGATACTAGGCGGTGTATTGGTATGGTAATAGTGACTATTGGTGATGGTATGTTACAGTATCAGATACAAGCGACCCACCAATGAGAAGGGAAGAAGCCTGGACCTGGGGTAGTGTTGGTGAGCTGGTCAAGCTTCAGAGTTTATGTTACTTCCTATCAATTGTGCATGAATAAGTGGTTAATCTTCAGTTATATGATGTCAGCATATATTGGTTTCATTTTATTCGACACAGGTTTTTCTGGATATCCTAGAAGAAAACAGGGTCGTGCAAAAAGTGCCTAAGGCATGGGACTGTTGTAAGTGACAGAAAAAAAAAAAAAGAAAAAAAAAAACACCTCTGGCATCATATCCAGATAACGCCACCGGTGCACTAGTAAAAGATAAGGGTAGTAAAGTCACAAGAATTTTGGAAAAGCCTGAGGGCATGCGGGAATAACAAAAAGGAAGGTCGCTGGTGAGGTATCATAGGGCCCAAATAATCAAACGTATAGGCTTCAAAAAACGCTTATCCAACAATCATGAATGGATACAAGTAGTAAGAGAACGCTGATGGTTCCAACGCTGCAGATCAGTCGATCATCATTCGTGATGGGACTGCGCTACTGGCCAAATTCGATGAAAGCTCAGTGGTCTTCTCCTCAGGTTTGACCTTCTTTTTGGTGATGTGCGGTTTCAGACCACGGTGGAAGTTGTTAACACACATACAAGCGTTGATGATGGTGATGACAATGAGGATGAGCGTGATAATGGCGAAAAATGTCATTGATGGACGGGCCGGAAGATAGTCGACGTAGGTCGCTTGGGCGTACATGCGGAAGAGCTTAAAGACGAAGTAGGCCATGGCGGCAAAGAACAGCAGCTGGATGGATAATTAGATCCTGAGCTGATGCATTCTCAGGTTCGATTGACTTACAATAATGACGATCATGCCGCTAGTCGATTCCCGACGTACAAACCAAGCACCGAAGGCAAGGATAATGATGGTCACTGGAACGGCGACGATAGTGAGGTAGAATTCCGCATTATGGCTGCCGGACGACACAACGACCAGGAACTGGACGGTGAAACCGAGGAAGAAGAAGAAATCAAATTTCAAAAGGGCAATGTAGATCTAGAAGGAGTTAGTCACATCCAACTCGATCAAGGTTTCCTAGATACTCTACCTGATAAGTAAGATAGCGACGTTTCATGCGCAAGTCAGCACTAATGTGCTTGTAAATTGTCCAGGCAAACTCGTCGTATAGTTGCCATGCAACAAACGTCATCAACATCGTGCCTAATGCGACAATGCATGGAATCGTAATGAGAAATGGCTCTGACTCCACCCAAACAAGTTCACTAATCTTGTGGTAGAGGCGTAAGTTGATGATCGCGTTTCGGATTTGCTGCACCTGGACAGCGCCATAAATCAAAAGGCCCACGTTGCATATGCACAGACCGATGACCTGAATGGTGTTCTTTGCTCTGAGGGCATCATACACCAAGACCAGCTCGTAGATGAAGCCGAAACTGTACAGCGCGAGGAAAGTCGGGATGGTTCTGGATGAAGGACTCGTGTTGGACTTTTCTTGAATCTGAAAATTGACAAAGACATAACTGCAGGCCGTTAGTTTTGAGGTAAGTAAAGTAAGCCCAAATCATGCTTCCGGGGTTCCATACATCTCTAAGGCGAGGGTCACGAGTGTTTGGACGAAGGTCACGACAGCGAAAGACCAGGTCCACGTTGTGTTTGGGATGTACATCTTGCGGTTGCGCGAGGCAGCGATTGGGGCGACATTCGTATAACCTTCTCGGGCGCGGAACCCAGGACCCTGGCGAAAAGACGGATCAAACGAAGTTCCACCTAGGAGAGAAGCGCGCGATCCATGAGATAGCACCTTGCCGAAATCCGACGCGGTGCTCGGTTCCGCGGAGTGCTTTGGGGAAGACACTGTGGCGGCGTTGACCTCCTGACGGAGGGTTTCACTTATTTAATAGGGAGGAAAGCTGCAGGTGGGAGGGAAGGGACTGCCGGTCCCTGATACGTGGTAGCCTCGAAACACCGGGAATGATCGTGTGTCGTGACTGGCTTGGCGGGTTGCACAAGTGACCGGGGTTTGCAGGTAACGAAAGGGGGGGGAGCAAGGCTGGGAGAACTAGATTCGAGACCGTGGGAACATCGGAAGAGCACTGCGTATAGACCGGAGTCGTGAAGGTGAAGGTAAACGAGTGTTTTGAAGAACGAAGAAACGAGCGGTCTCCAATTTTTCGCGAGGGTGACTTTCGGGCTCTTTTGGGTCTGGCGGGGCGAAGCCTGGATCAGCGTTACAGGCAGCAAGATGTACAGTAGGAACCCTTCCCAAAGCCGTAACGTTATGAGGCTGAATTAGGAGTGGATGAACGGAAGAGTAGAAATTCGGTTGAAGAGAGAAGAGATAGATCTTCACTACAGTAAGAGGAACGGGTCAAGGGGTGGGATTATCCGGGGTTCACTAGTCTACGCATATCTTCGAACACTTACCGGTTCGGTGCGGCTACTGTGAATTTGGGGGCTGACACATTCTAGCGGCAGGAATGGACTCGTTCTCGAATGTCTAACCCCCCTGAATAGAGAGAAAAATCAACATGGTTCATGTGGGGCAAACTTTGGATCCAAACATGCAGTTCAGGTACAACCAAACCTTGCCGTGGTCTCGATTTGTCGGTGGATGCTTGACTGCGTGGATTCCTCAGATTGATTCCACTCAGTGGCCGTGATACGTATGCCATTCTGCATGAACGGAGGTCTATCCCCCATGCATGTTCCTCCGTTTACACTTTTTACGTTTTGCGGACTCAGCCTTATCCACCCATCCGAAACCGCGGAACCCGTCAGACGTTAGGGATCACGGCACGCGGTCCACTGTTATTGCTGCTCCTCCCGCAAGAATCCGGGACTCAAGGGGCTGTGGCTCGTTTCCCCGTGGACCCTCAATTCCGTGGTGGCTGGGGTGTTTAAGCCAGGATTAGCCGCATTCCGGGTGGCTGTGGTCAGACGGATAAGCCACGCTGCGGCCTTCGGCTCCATTGATTATCCTGCGAATACCGCGTATGATATGGAGGCATGTTCTTGGATACGAGACCCTTTTGGGAGTTGCTGACCACGCTCTGGATCTCGGATGGGGTGAACATCCCTGTCCTAGTCGTCGGGTTCTGCCAAGACCGCACATATACGCCAATCCGGAATAGTCTCAAGCAGGAAAGCCACCAAACACTGTTCGCCATCCTACTGCGCGACTTAAGTCAGTCAACCAATCGACCAATCGCCCCGTACAGCGGCCACGAAATGTACGTGACTAGCCTGCCTGATTAGTCATGTCACAAATTTATTATAGAGCTAGCGCAGAAATCTGTTTTTACTCTGCGAAATGAAATGTCTTGCATCATAAATCAATCTCAACCAAGTGGGAAGAGTGATGAAAGCACATCTCCCATTACTGTTAGTGTAGAATGGCCGGAAGCAAATATTCCTTGAGAAAAAAAAACGACTTACTGGGCATTTTCCTTCGCAAGCAAAAATGTGCTAAGCCAATAAACTTTGCCATAAGATTCTTAACAGTGCGCTTTTCACAAAGCATGTCCGCCCCCGAAACTTCCTGAACGCATAATGCTTCTTGGGCGCAACACTCAAAGCATATTTTCATATTGGAACCTTCATCATAGCTGAGGGGGCATTATACTGCAGGCTCTACTGAGTCTAGGATGTGGATCGGAAAACGCCGAATTCTAGCTTATTACCTAGTATTGGATTTCCAAATGACATTTACCAATATTTACTATCAAGTTTCTCTCGAAGAACCTGCGCTGGGATTGCTTTTGCTGTGCATGGGTTAGTCACCCCTTCATTCTAATTCCCGTTGGTACTAGTGACTTGATCCATTGACGGTGATTATGTCCACACCCTCGCGGACGAGTATACGCCACACTATTCTCGCAACTTGCGAGGCCAGACTGGCGTACCCCTATATCGAATTTTAAGGCCAAGCCCATGAGCCACTTGCACCTGTTGGTGAATAGCGACGAGTTGCTTGTCCGAGAATCCACTGGGGTCTACAGTCCCTATTGCTGTACAGAAGGCGGCAGATGCATAGTAGCTGGTTTGGGCGTTATAGCCGGAACATGGGGGGCATTCTTGGTCGAAAGGGGGCAGAAGTTTCAAGAGCGGAGCATCGAAGGAAATATATCTGAAGATGCTTCCTTCTAAGATGCGGTAGAATGGCACATTGCCGATAGCAACGATTGTAATAGGGCCTTGCATAACAGTGGATCTGTTGAAATGGGTTAGCGAATTGGCCTCTCGAAGAGGCTCGACGTGTGCAAAAAGTTGAGACCATACGCGCTCCGGGTCAGCGTCAAAGTTCATCAGCAACACAAGGCTTTGTGTAGGATCATTTGGAAACACCCCTGAGTATTTAGCCACTTGCGGATGGGCTCCAAAGGGTGAGTTTTCCAGTTTATGGTTATAGTATTAGAACATCCACAGCAAAGGATCAATGTAGAGGTCCCGGAGGTTCATTGCTTGAAGAAGCATCTCAGGATTTGGTCACAATCAAAAGCTCATTTCCGGCATGGAAAAGGTCATGCAAATGCTCATGCAGCCTGAAGAAATTGTGGATAGCAATTTTATGTGATGACCACGGTCGTTGTGTGAATAAAACGTGACAGTAATTGTATCGTGTGCCCACTGTGAAAATAACAAGGATTCGTTCTCGAGGATACTAAAGCTCTCAAGGGAGGCACCCCCCATGCGCTCGATAGTAAGCATCATCAGCTAATTGAGCCAAGTACAGAAGCTTGTAGATAACCCTGGGTTGGCCGAAGGAATCAGTTGTGTTCAGCATAGAAGTGCAGGGAAGAGAAAGAACGACTATTACCAGACGGCTAGAAGTCCCCAACAGACGCACCGTGCTACTCGGCAAGACAGTGCTCGTCTCAACGGACAGTATTTGGCGGGTTTCCCGCTGTAAGGACTATATTCGGGCTCTCGCAAATCCCTTTCCGGTCTGGTCCCGGGCAATCCAAGCTCGCAAGCATTCGAATTCCACATCTGCGAGGACATGATGAATCTGTGATGATTTGGATGGTCAAGGGATGCCCTCATGAATAACAATAAAACCCCTGAGAATGCATGTCTAGTCTAACTACAACGTATAGTCGGGGGTGGCTCATAGGATGCTTAATCGCCCTGAAAGTCGGATCTCTGGGGATGGTCAAGCTTACGACTGCTTTCCACACTTTCCACATCAGGAACATGTCTGCCTAGGCCCTCTAGGTAGGATACGGAGATCGTAGTACGTTTAATGACTGCCCTCCAATAGTTAGCGATTGTGACGCAAGCTAATACATGGGCTGTGCGAGACTGGCAAAGTGCCCGGGTGGAGCCAAGGCGCCAAGACCCACTATGCCCGTTTCCCCGGAAAGCTTGACCCGCTTGACCAATCCGATGCTGCTAGTGACATTCTTTCCCTTGCACTGCCCGATCGCAAGCATGGAATTGGGAATTTAACAGCCTGGAATCTGGCATACATGATTTTGCACGATCCATCAAACGAAATACGAACGGAACCACTAATTGGTACACTGAACATACAGTGCTGTAGGTTAATGGAAGCCAAATCGATATCTCATACCGGAAAAGTAACACACTCGAAGGCAAACTCAAATATGTCTGGAGACTAAGCACTGGCATGATCTGTCTGGGCGGGCGCATTGGCGGCATTGAGACTGACGCGTAATATATGATGAGGTGGAGGCAAGTAGCATAGGAAGATTCCCTGTGGCGTTTGCGAAATGCTATTCTAGATGTGCTTAATCCATTGGGGGAATGAAAAGGACTTTGAAGTAAAATATGAGCACAATGCCTACCATATTGGAATGTAGCCTCTCAATTTCCCGCCATTGACCTGTTTCTATCAACAATACGCACAAATCCCGAGTTTGCTTATCTTAATCCACAAGAGTCTCATATTTCCCATCCTCATTCGATTCAGCTACCCTTCAATAGTCCTTCAAGTGAAACTGAATTGTCGTCTTCTATGGATCCCCCAGCAGCTTCAGATTAAAAATGTCATGGGAAACCTGATAAAGCAGAACTTGAAACCCCATCATCAACATGCGATTCAAAACATACGAATAGATTGAAAAGCCCAACCGCACCCAATACTGGCCCAATTTTCGGCCGAGATCCAAGCCATTTGAAGACCTTCATGTCCGCTCCATGCCAACTGCTAGACTCTATATCGGCAACGTAGGGAGTTGCCTCTGTTTGATTGAAGGGATCGCCTGCCAAGGTAGTGAAGCCCGCTTGAGTGAGTAATCCTCACGGGCCATAGTCAGGAAACATTAGTCCAGTGGAGATCACAATGGCACAGCATGGCTGCCGTATAGCCCAGGCCTGAGTGAAGACTGATAGAACCATATATGGTTAGCTTGTCGATAGCGGCTGAATGGATAGGAGCTGGCTATAATGAAGTCACTTGTGATACATGTCAGCAGTGTGGACTTGAAGCGTAGTTGTCCCTAACCATCCTCGTTACCCCGCAATTTGATTTGACATATAGTGACTTGTTGAGTTGGCGTGGTATAGGCAGAGTCCAACGCGTCATACTATCCGTAGGTAACGTAGTGTAACTCCGCTTTCGCCTTTCGCGGGGAGCGTAAAGTACGGACCAGCAAAACCAATCACCATGCAACCTCCGAATGCAACCAGTGCCCTTCAAATTGATTCCCCAGAAACTTGATTAGAAGCTTCACTGAGCTCATAGGCACAATTGTCTCAAGGATTAGGATCATCCCGCTGGATCTGCAATCAGATGTCTAGGATTGTTGAACATAACCGTTCAAGTCACCTTGTATATCACTTTTAGCTGAAGTAAGTCAAAATTGTAGACTATATGGCTTCATGTAGGATGTGGAAGATTTTATGAACACATAATGTCATTTCATGGCCTACCTATCTTACAGTGAATGATCAGCGTAAACTTCGCCGACCTCAACCGCAAGGTCTCCTAGTATTCCATCGTCCGAGGGGATAGACACCTTCACGCTGTAATGTTCGTCATCAACGTTGGATAAACGGAGCTCATTCCCCAAACATTTCCAATGTCCGTTCCAGTACACCGAAGTAATCCGTCTCTTGTCGTTATAGAGATCTAGCATGCCCTCCACGCCTACCCCGAACGTTGCACTCCCACAGAATGACACCACTTGACTTTGACCATGTCGAATTGAAAATTTTTCAACATCTTCCACCGGGATGAGCTTCGGTGGATCGCCTTCTTGAAACACTTGGCCTCTACAATTTCCGACCGGTTAGTATCCAAGTTATAGTGGTACACAGCTCTGAAAGGTCATTATACCGGAAACAGGTGACATTCCTCATGACGATAGTGCCCTCTGGCAATTCATTGTGTATCGTTAAGGAAAGCCTTTGGGATACTGGTTCACTCATTCAATTCTTAATCCTGTGAAGGGGATATTTGCCGTGAAATTCGACAGATATTGCTTCTGTGGCAAAAGTAGTGCGTTGCCAGCGACAATGATGTTCTGTGATGGATGCAACTGTGATGAAGGGCTTTTCTACGATATCCAAACCATATTATATAGACCCCACGTATTTCGCTTCGAGTACGCGGCCCGGCACATCTGTAGGACTGTAGGCTTACCAGAATAGAGTTGAAAGCATCGAGCGGTTACATACCGAGCCAATCTTATTGGTTGGGGGTTCAAGGAGCCTTGGCGGCGTACATCAATTCCTGGTCTGGTACATGAAAGTTGCAGAATAAGAAAATGCACCGGTGGCGAATTAAGCTGGAGATCCAAAAACCAAGCCTTCTTGATGTGGACCTCTGCAAGTCGTACCGAGGATCTACATACGAGCCCACGTTTACCCTTCTACACGGTTACACCCTGCCAAGGCAGATGATTCTTGCTAATATAAGGGATTCCGGGGGCTCTTTCTGTAATTATGGAGCTGATTAAGCTTCTTCGACTTCAAGGGGAAGTAGATAACCGTATAAAGGAACTCGACTTGGCCAGAATGAGCAGCGGTCAATTTCGCTAGGCTCTCGACCTCCCAATATGAAGTAATCAATTCGGGCGCTTTGCGAGCGTGTGGCTTGCAGTGGCAATGATGAGCTCAATGTGAGTAACAACATTTTGTATGAGGAAGAGGAGCAAAAGTTGAGTTATTCAACCAGGCAAGAGTTGCGAAGGAGAAGACCACGAGTAACACTGCGACAAAAAATTTTATCGTCTCGTAGAACTTGCCGACGATCAGGCCAATTAGATTGTTTTTGCTGATATGGTAGCGGTTAACGACGCAGTGGAAGAAACCTGCAGCTTCTCTCAAACTCCATAGCGAGGGAACGGATTTAACATGTGGATCCAAAACCAAACCATAAAGGAAGGACCTGAGAAGTTGCACTAAATAATTTACCACATTTCAGATGTAGTCAGGGGATTGTTTTGACTGCGATGGATGTATTTTCGGAGGGACTGAGTGAGACTGGTTTGGGCTGGCCAGCCTCGGCGATGACAGGCGATTTTGCAAACCTGGCGATTCTATCAAGCATTTCTTCGATTGAAGAGAAGCAAATTCTTGAATATTAATTGACAAAAGAATTGTACATCACAAGATTTGTGCCGGTCGTATCACTTTTAGTAACTATCCTTATCTTCCCCGTCATACTAACCTTATCCGAGAACAGTAGATAAGCGGGGATACACCTTGCATTAATCCATCGGTTACCCCGATGTGTTTAGTGCCTGTCATCTCTTCAGGTTTCCCTTTTGGTACCAAGTGCCAAATGTTATCGCTTAGCTCCAAGCCACTCACTGCTTGCCCGTTCGCCTTCCCCGCACCAACCCCATTCGCGTCCGATACCGACCAACTAGCAGATCGGCAATTTGTCCATCGAGATTAACGACCGTGCCAGATGTACGCTTATCTAAGAGTTCGGAGTCCGCGGGCTCAATCGAGTCTTTAGTATAAATAAGTCTTGAAGTGAACAGGGTATTGACAGTCGCAAACGCAACCAATCAAGGTATATTCTGAAGTCTCGCCCTCTGAGGATACGAACACTTCTTTAAACTTCATCATGCTGTCGCTGTGGATAGGAGCTATTGTCTTGTTTGGATATTTCCTGGGTAGTGGATTCTTGTCGTCCACATCCAAGCTACCAGGTCCATGGTATACAAGATTCACCAGCCTGTGGATCAAATATCAGGAGTTTACAGCCAACAGACGGGATTCGATCCATAAATTGCATAGCATTTATGGTCCCGTTGTCCGTCTGGGCCCCAATGAGATCTCGTTTACCAGCCTTGATGCCATCAAGGAGATCTACGCTTCTGGAGGAAGTGGCTATGAAAAGACCGAATTCTATACTCTCTTCAGGCAATTCAAAATCAGGTTTGTCATCTCAGCCTGCTGTCTATCCTGCATCCTTTGCTGACAAGAAAAAGGACCATGTTTTCTACCCTGAATAAGGACGAGGTAATAATGACCTTGAATTTCCAGTGGCCATAGCTAATATCTGTAAAGCATAGCAAAAGGAAACGCATTTTTGCGGACCGATATGCGATGACCAACATCATGAAAGCAGGGCCACTAACTTCCATTCAAGAGCGGGCAATGACGTTTGTATCTCACTGCACTGAAGCTGGCAAGAAGAGCGTCGACGTCTACGTAAGTCTTCTTATTCCAAAAGTCTCCAGGCTTCGCTGATCTGGATTTAGGTACTGCTTCATTGCTATGCCGTGGATTGTGTTACTTCTTTCATGTTTAGCCCCGGTGGACTTAAATCCCTCAACAATCCGAAAGACTTCGAGATCATGGAAGAGCTCACCTATCACCAAAGTCTCCAAAGTACGCCCTCCAATCCTGAGGGGAAGATCTTAGATTTAACCAAGCTACAGAAAGTCTACTCGCATACTATCTCCCAACTTGGGAACCATACTTCCCCAAGTTCCTTCACCCAAGAAGCTCCCCCAAAGCAAATCAATATGTGCTTGACATGGTAGCCCAATCCGAAATCAACAACTACACACTCCTCGAAAAGCTCAAGCGCAAGGAATCAAACCTCGAGTCCATGCAAGCAGCAGCAGAATGCAAAGACCACATGGCTGCCGGAATCGACACAACAGGCGACGGGCTCTGTTTTCTTTTGTGGGAATTATCTCAATCGCAGAACCTACACTTCCAGCAGAAACTACGAGACGAACTGCTCTCGGCGCCTTCCGATGCCCCGCTCGATAGCCTTATCTACCTCGATGCCGTCATCAAAGAGGCGCTGCGCTGTTCCCCACCTATTCCCATGTCGTTACCACGGTATGTACCTGAAGGTGGACGGACGATTGATGGGTACTTCATTCCTGCCCATGCGATTGTGAGTGTACAGCCGTATACGGTGCATCGTGCACACGAGGACGTGTTCCCCGACCCAGATCGGTTTTTGCCAGATCGATGGTTGGGAGAGGAGGGGGCTGTGGAGAGGAATAGGTATTTCTTTGCCTTTGCGACTGGTGGACGAGGATGTATTGGGAAAAAGTAAGTTCTGACGATGCCTATACTATCGAGATTTTTTGCTAACTTCGGCAGTCTTGCGCTGGTGGAGATGAAAATTTTGCTTCGAGAGGTTTATTCTCGGTTCCAGACTACGGTTGCTTCAGATATGGAAGGTTCTATGAAGCTGGATGATCAGATTATTTCGGCGAGGCCTAAGAGTCAAACGTGTAAGTTGGTTTTTACGCCTGTGTAGATTAAGATCTTTGGTAGCGGGGTATTCTCGGTTACAGTAGACGGTTGGATAAACACGAAGAAAATTGCATATGATACTCTTGGGGTAATTGAACCATTTCCATACGTAATAGTATAGAATAGAATTTATCAGTAGCAGACTTGGTCCAAAATGGATGCTCCAGCCGATGCGGGGTGAGGGGAACGATAAGACCGAAGCGATAACTCTGATAGGCCGTTTCTCTTACACTCTCCCGATCTGTTTACTCATAGTGTAATTTCTGCCTTTCTTTGATGTACGGAGCTTAAAGACTGCCGACCAGTCCGATTTCCTAGTTCTGAGACTGGCTGTACTGATTCGCCCACCTCCCGAAGTACCGCACCTCAACACCTACAGGGAAACATCGACAAAAATACAATGGCAGAAGATACTCGGGCGGCCTCATCGTGTCGCTTTTCGACACGAATCTCACTACGATGGCTTCCAGAGCCAGCCCATGAGACAACTGACACAATTGTCATGTCTGTGAAGGACTGGTATCTCGATTTACGAATCGACAAACAGACTCAGAAAATCGACTGGGCGATTGCCGGGCAGAGGATAGTCGAAAGTCAAGAACCACGTATGTCCACACCACCCATCTTGCTCACGAATTGATGCTCACTGTCCAAGTCCGGGTCTCCTTCACCCACGAACTAGATTCGCATGATGCATTCGAGAGCGTAGACTGTGGCACATTTGTCTCGCTCCCTAATGGAGATGACCTTGAGACAGGCTCTATGCCTCGTCCTGATCTTCCTGGTGCACCCGAGAGGGAGTATGAAGAGGTGTGGAGAGAATTGCCGTTCCGAGAGGGGCCGGAGGGGGCGAAGAAGGGTATTTCTTGGGTTCTCGAGTCTGACGATGGTGATCTTGGTGAGCAGGAGGGTGAATTCACTGTGGTGAAGACATTCTTAGGGCGGATTTGGGGCACGTATTTGGCGTTACAGCAGAAGCAGGTTCATGTGCGGCGCAAGGATGCATCTGGGAGGTGGGTCGTGAGTAAGAACGGGGCTGCGGCCAGTGCCCGAAGAGAAGAATGGGTGGGTTCGCGATGGGAGGAACGATATGTGGTCGGCGATGCTGGGGATGAGCTCGCTTCGATGATAACCGGGATAGCCGAAGGAAAGGGGTGGAGGGCGCCTGGGGAGCGGGTTGTTATTCACGGAAAGACGTTTATTGTCCGAGCCTTCGAAGAGATCTAGAAGGAAAGATCTGCTCTAAGTCTTATTAATAGATGTTATTGGACTCGTCGAGACTCGGCCCCCTTGCGATCATCATTTCGGGAAATCAGCCTTGTGCTCTACTCCGGACTCCGTAAAAAACAGGTACAACCCCTGGTCGATTGACGTATGATGGGGGTAAGTAAACAAATGGATCGGACCATACTATGGATATATACAATGTGTCTCACCGCCACAATTCACATGTCAACATCGTGAACGGAGCAAGCCACGACGGAGTCGATGGGCCAAAAGGACCCGGCAATGGGGTTTGTGGGTTTCAGCCCATTAAGTTACGTTCGTATCATGCATACGACGCCATAATTAGAAGTGACCAATGGGAAATCACTGGATGGAAGAATTGATTGAGATTGATTGAAATTTCCAATTTTAGGCCGCTAAATTACGCACTGTAAAGCTAGCAGACCGATAGTGTCGGTACCTCATCTCCCGTTCGGATTTGTCTCCACTTTCTCTCTCCAGCAGTACGTAAACCTTTTTTCTTGTCAATCACAATATTTACTGCTAGCTATAGCTCATTTACAACGCGCTGTCTTGTTTACTCCATGGCCTCTAGCCACCATGCGATCTGATGTGGGAGCTGCATCTGTCTCCACCCCTATTCGATCTCTCTCTGCCCGGACCCGCTCCAGTGTTGCCTTTGCGAAATCGGCCTTTTCCCCCCACAATAACGGCCAATATGTTGAACTCGATGATTTTGGAGTTGCGACCAGTCCCATTGAGAACGATGAGGTGAATCTGGTACAAGATCATAATCGCTATGCCGCGCCTCCCAAACGCCGCAGGAAATTATATATCCCGCACACCTTGTGGACACGTCTGTTTGCTATCACGGGAATTATTGAGACACTAGGCACCGTTGGCATTGAGAGGTAAGTAGGAATTTGCGAATCCATTTCACATAAAACCTCCAATCTAATAGATTCTTTCCGTAGTTGGATCTTCATTAGCATTTCAAAACATTTCGACGATAATGGGGAGGAGGATGCGACGCTGCGCCTTCGGTCGTTCTTGGGTCTTTACATCTTTGCCCTATTCTACGAACTTGCGCTCAGTTACGACGCGCTGCGACGAAAAAACACCTTCCAACTGATCGGACTGTGCATCTGTAACTTGGGCTTGCTGGTCTATGGTATCATTCAGACGAAGGAAATTAAAGACACGCTTTCCAGCCTGAGCGGGAGTACCGTCAATGCGACTCATCTTTGGGTGCAATACCGGATCGCCTTGATTCTAGTACCAGTGGTTTTGGGAGTCGGTACTGTCTGCATGTCAGCTGTGACATGGAAACTGCGTGCGGAATTCTCTTGGACTATTTACAAGAGTATCAGTGCCGATTTGCAAATGAGTTGGCGATATACGACATACCAGGTTGGTGGTGCCTAAGACTTCTGCTCCTTAGGACAACTAACTAATATTTTGCAGGTATATATTGCGCTCCTGAAGTTCGATTTCTTTTTCATTTTCGGTACGCAGCTACAAGTGTTGCTCGCCCTGAAAGATTACACCGATGAGGAATTCATCATCCAAGCGGCTATGATACCTATCGCAATAGTTAGCCTTGTTCTAGCTGCTCGCTTTTGCAGACTAGAAAAGACTAAATCTCTGGTCTGCATTATGGTAAGGAGCCCTTGGAAGCGATTCGCTCTCATATTAACGCATAATTAGGTGCTTTTTATTGTGCTCATCGCCAGTTTTGTATCCACCGTGTTAAAAGTATTCAGAGGCAGCGATAGTGGCCAATTGACCAGCTACCGAGTCTCCTTGACCTTATTTGCCACATTGGCAATCCTACTTCTGGCCGGCACAATCGTCAATTCTGTGATGTGCATTCTAAATTTCAGAAAAGGATTGAAAGAGCATATCAACAATGCCAGAAAGCAGACGCCGGCTGCAGATCCGGAAAATGCCTGGACGGAAGACACGAAGTCACGATTTGTATTAAACTAAAGATACCTAGGATACGAACAAAATGTATGTATGGAATGTACAAGATACCAGGGAGAATGGTCAATTGGTTTATCGGACTTGGACATCCCTGACTTATGGCGCCAAGACATGTTCGCCATTTATCCCAGTGCCCAGCATTGGCGGTCTCACTTACGGCTCAACTCCGAGGTCATGCAGGGGTATTAAATAATTCCACAACTCATGACACAGCCAGTGGTCTCATTTTAGAATTTGAGGCTTAGTAGGTCCTAAGTAAACCAGCCGCGAGTGGCCCACGGTTGAGCACGGCTAGCTGATGTTAGGTCGAAACTGATCCTTCAAACATCCTGAAAAAAAACTTCCCCTCGTTGACTCTCATGGTTGAAAGATCCCCAAATAGTAAACATAAAACAGAACAAGCCTTGGTAACAAAACAATGAAGCTTATTTGCCAGCTTATTTGCTCAACATCCAAAAGCGGAAACCCGCGGCAAAAAAACTAGCTCCTCGCTTGACTCAATATTTAACCCACCAAACCTCGACTTCCCTTCTTTCTCTTCCAGGCGCCACCCCCACCAATGCTGCGTTTCTTTGCTACACACGACAGGGAAACCTGTCCTCGGATCCGTCCGAGACCCCCGCAAATGAGAAATTCGGAGGAATCTTCAACTACCAACCCGCTTCCGATTCGCGCAAGTGAAAAGGAAGCCGGTACTGCCCGTGAGGGCCTGGTGTGAACTCACCTGCACTCGGCATCAGAAACATCGGGGCCACCCGGCTTGCCGGTCACTGGTTTTCCCCTTGGGAGAGTCGGTGCGGAGATTGTGCCTGATAACACTTTAGTGCAATACGCAGCATGCTGTTCTTTCCTTGTGGAAGACGGTATAATTCGATTCCGATTATTCTGGTGGGGGTGGCGCTTCCTCTTTTCTTTTTCTTGTGAGTTGCTTCTTTTTTTGTTTACCCACCTACACTTTATTGTGTGTCTGGCTTTTGTGTGCTAGGTGTGGGGTTTGAAAGGAATGGGTTTTTTGGTGACTTTACTAATTTGTGAGGTTGTGGCTTCGTTCTCGAGGTCTTAGAGGGTGCACGCTTCTGATTTGTGGGCATCGGGAATTGACTGTTGCATGTTGATGGGCTGAAGAAGATGAGATGAAAATGCTGGTCGTGAAGGGGATATACGCTGCATTGCTGCAAGCTTGGATCGTGACTAGATGGAACTTTCAATTGAATGATATATGATTCGAGCTTGAATTTCTTTTCTACTTTTTTGACTTTGGTAATATTGTAAGACCACGGAGCTTGGGATTGAGCTCAATAGGCCTTAGTTCGGCGCTTGAGATAGAATTGAAGAAATAATCGTGTAATATTTGGAACTTTGCCATCCCTTCTATTCGGGGATAAATCGCAGGAAAAAAAAAATCATTGCCTCCGTCAGGCGTCAGGTACTCTCCATTATCATAGGGGGGGGGGGGGATCATTTTGTATTGCCTAATCAGGCCACTACTCCTCATCGCCGATCTGTAAATAACAATTAGCGTTGCCGAAAAATGGACAAGACCGTGGAGTTGACGTACCTTGGGGGCCAGGTAGAACCGCAAGTGGCCGCTGCCCAGGCCGTACTCAACCAGGAGGGGCACCTCCTGCGACAGGTGCAGGGTTACCGAAGTGGACAGATTGGAGGCCTTGCAGAAGTTGACAAGGTACTTAAGAGAGAAGGTCAAAGCGACGGGTTCAGACAGAGAGATGGTGGTGTTCTGCTCGGGCTTGTCGACGTTGGTGTGCTGGCGGATGGTAACAGAGCCGTTACCAATGTCACCCTGGCAAGAGAACTTGACACCCTCCTTGGAGGCCTCGATAACAACTAGAAGGAATTAGCGGTGATAACCAAAATCACTCAGAGTCATCTTGCTTACCAGACTCGGAGAGAGCGTTCAAGTCACGGCAAATACGCTGGAACTCGCCTGAGGGCATGGTCACGGTGGCAGCATATTCAGTCTCGGGAATAGCCAGGTGCTCCTGGTCAATGTCCATAAGCTTGATATCATACTCGCTAAGACGGTCGGTCTCGGCGCTCTCGAACATCAGGTTGACGGCATCGGGCGAGTCCTCAGCCTTCAAGGTGAGGATATCTTCATTCTGGGCGGCGCGCAGGACCTTGGTCAGGGAGGTAAGGTTAATACCAAGAGCGATATTACGGTCGCAGCGGTACGGCGAGAAACCCTCGGCGCGGAGCAGCATGGATACCAGGGCAACATGGGAGTTGTCCATGGCCTGGAGGGCGATTCCGGAGTCATTGCAGTCGAAGTTGCAGTCCTGGACAAGGTCCTTGATGGCGTCGACAACCTATAGACGTCATTGTTAGAGGCCGATCGGGGGTGATATAGTGGCTGCCGGCTAAGACGTACCCGCTTCAGGAGGGAAGCCTGTTCAAGTCGTGCTTCAAGCACTGTTCCTTTGAATTAGTTTGGCTCTTTCGCGTTCCGGTCGGATGATGGCATTGTGGACTCACTATTGGCGAGGGGTATGTGGTATGTGTGGGTATAGAAAAGGTAGAGAGCTTATAGTAAAGCCAAAAGAGAAGAAAATGGGATTAATATCGTAAAAAAAGTGTGGGAAGAAGAATTGACACAAGTCTGATGAAGACAAAAGTAGGCAGAAGTGACAGGAATATAAAGAGAAATCGCGTTAGAGGGTTTAGAGTGGGGAAAGATACGCGTGAGCGCGTTTTTGGCGATATGCCCTAGTTAGGCTAGACTGGTGCCCCAGGCCACAAGGTGTCTTACTTCCCATATCAAGGATGACTGATGGGTTAGAAACTGATATGTGCTCTTTAAATAGTCTCATTTGTTCTAGAATATTGATAGAAGCTATTTTGTACAAGAAAAAAAAGCAAATGACAAGTGAAACAAGAAGCAATCCAGCAAATGACCGAGAACCCAGCTCCGGGTGATGATACAAATGAAAAAGGCTATGACCGCAGAATAAGACAGATGAAAAAAGCAAAAAAATCCCTAGAAACACCATTGTCGCCGGTTCCTTCTATTTACATGAGGGGTATCAAATCTTCCACGGCAAACCTTGTTAAATACTGGTGACCCGTTTGGAATGGTTGTTTCGCGGCCGTTGCTGAATGACCATCTCCAATTCCTTTAGCATGTTAGTATTGGCATCTACCTTCTCCCGGACTGTGGCTTGCCGGACTCGCTCTTCTCGCACGCGTGCCAGGCGCTCATCTCGAGTGAGTGATGCGCGCTTGTTTCTGGATGCGGGAAGGACGACTGCCTCGAATATCTCCTCGTCATCGTAGCTGTGTGTCAAGTCGGGTCGAAGTTCCCCAGTCAAGGCTTTGAGGGCATCAGAGGGGCTACCCTCAACCGCAGTAGTACCCCCAAGGCTAGGGGTGGGTGACATGGGTAGGGTGGTGCTCGATGGCCGGGTGTAGTCTGTAGCATGGAGACGATCCTGGCTGTTCACAATCGCAGCTTTACCCACTTCCCATTCTTCCAGTAGGGATCGGATGTCATTGCCGATAAGGTCATATTGGGAAAGAAGATTTGATTCAAATTCACTGGTGTTGGGACGTTCAAGATTGGCGTTCGTCTCCTCACCGATGATATGCATTTTGGCATGCAAGGCACGAACTCCTTGGGATAGGGAGTTCAATCTCCGAACTTGCGCGCGCAGGTGATCCTTGCTTGGGGAAGCGGAAGGCAATGGGGAAGGTGGAATTGGGGTATCCCCTGTAAACAATCAGTCGAGGTCTTTGGGTTAAATCAAAACAAATCAAGATCTACTTACTGTCTTCCTCATTCAGAATGCTCGCCATCTTGCTCATACTTGTCCCGGTAACCGCCGCAAGCTCCCGCATCTCTTCCACGGCGGAGCTCCACCGTGCAATGTCAGATCCGCCGCCGTCAGCGCTGAGCGCTAATAAACAGCACAGTACAATTTTCCTTGCGGTGTAAAGCTTCCCGAATAGATCTCGTAAGGAGCGAAGAGAATATTGATCATCCAAGTTCCGTTGTGACAATGTCAGCTCAATATTTTCGAGGTCCTCCAATGCAATATCATAGATATCGTAATATTTGGCTAGATTGGCATCATCTGTTAGAGGACGCAGTGTATTTTGGGATCGGATATATCGTTCGAGCATCGACCAAAAGCATTCCGATACTGCTCTGCGAAGACGCAAGCAACGGCGAGTCTGGACCTGATCTTCCAGTCGACTGATCGGGGGTAGGGGCGTGCTTCTATAAAGACGTCAGTCGATTGTTATCGTACCAAGGTACAACGAGATCTTACATTCGATAGCCTCTGGAGACGAGCTCCACCTCCTGTATAAAAACCACCGAAGCCGAAGCAGCCGAATCGAAGCCCTGGGCATTTCCGATAAATGTACCAGCAGCCTCGACCGCCTGGTGTCGCAGATATTTAAGCCATTGCCTCTTGGCAAAGGCATAAAATACCATCCCAAGAACGGGAACAAGAATTAAGAGAACCCCCACTCTTCTAGGATTGATTCCGGATCCATTTCGTGAACGGCCCCAGTGGAGCAACCAGGCGATAGAGAACGAAGTTGTAGCAGTGACAATGGCACCTTGAAGTCCGAATGTTGTGGAGAGGGAGGGAAGGTCTGATGGTTGCGAAGCTGACACTACATCTGCGGCAGATGTGTAGGACGGTGCGCTGTGTTCGTTTAATAATTGCGACGCGACGATAACGTATCCAAACTGTTCCAGAAACCGCTCGTTATCTCCTCGTCCGATGCGTGCGTTCAGAGCAGACTGTAAGGCATATCTCATTAGCAGTGTACTTCCACCGGCGGTCAATCGCTGGCATACCGAGCAAGCACCGTATAGTTTCCCAACAACTGCACCCTGTCGTGTGTTTCGTAAATCAAGAGGTTTGGGTAGCTTATTCCGGACCCTTTCCTGAAATCGCGAGGCACCCCGAGGGGCGAAGTCAGAGGAGGGATGGTCTCCCTCGTCTTCCGTGTGCGTGTCATCAACTGGCCAGCTTTCCTCGGGTTCACCTTCTCCTGTGATGAAATGCGTGAGTCCTGCGACAAGCGAGTATTGCGGTGAATAGCACGAACCTTGAAGGTAGTCGGCCAAAGGCGAGTTCTCATAGACAAGTGACTCCATGACCGAAGATCATTCCGCGGCGCGGAGCGAGGAATGAGGCGGAGACGGGCGGTTTCACGAAATGGCCGAGGGATGAGGTTGTGTGGGAAGAGGGTTATAAGGCTAGGCGCGCGCCTGTCATATCGTAGGAACACCGACACTCTCAGCAGCTGTGGTTATCGAGATCATACAAGGGGTGTTTCCAGGGTTCAAGACGAGAAACACGGCCACGTATCAGAGCTGTGGTCTGGGGAAAGGAGAAGTCACGAGAGTTTAATTTAAGGACCCACTCGCCTCCTTTTCACAATGACATAGGCATGCACATACCTAACCCGAGATTAGTACCTGCATTCCGGGATTATGATTGGCCGGTTCTAAATTAAAGCGATATGCAAAACATCTGACCAGGATTGTGTCATTCACTGGGCGCATATGCACTTTTATAAACGTCCAGCCTTGGGGACCTTAGCGCTTGCTACTTGAATATCCGAGGCGTGTCTAGTCTAAGCATACGTACTGACGTGGAGGGTTTCGTGATCTAACTGTGCACGCACCAAAACCAACTTTGAGTCTCGTTTCCTCCACCCCGTTCCGATTTTATTCCATTACTACAATGGGCTAGACCTCCTCGATAGATTCACCCTAACGGTCTCCGAAGCTCTCTCCTTCGAGGACGCGACACTCGCTGTTCTTCACGACCAAAGTGGTATTTGTTCATCTGTGTTAAGGCCAATGGAAGCCAGAGGAGGTTGCGAATGGAAGGGTGTACTGATCATTACGGGTGGTTGAATGTGCCCTACGGTGAGGCTGGGATGCTAAACTTCCCGAATATATGTGGATGTCGGGCTGGTAAATACATTGTTATCGTCCCTTCGAGGTTATGAGGCACCTCTCGTAAGTAGCAGAACCAATATGCTACATAAAATGACTCGCTAGCCGACTACATAGTCTCGTGGGAAGGTCCAAGATTGTAGGAGTGGCTGAGGCGTGGCTTTGTGACATGTCAGAAAGCTTCTGCGGATCTCACATTCACAGATCTCCGATATAGGACTCTTAATCAGCTTCTGCAGGATTCAAAATATATTCATAATCTTCACGTGTGCCATCAATGCTTGCCCATCGTTGTATCTTTGATATCTTCTTCACTGTGTATTTTAGCAGCAGCGGTCACCCTTAGGCTTATGAATGTCTTTTGATGATATACTACATGGAAAGTCCCAATCATTTTCTGGGTCTCGCCCGCCACCACATCCGGTCTCGGAAGCCTAGAGTGCTTCGTCTTCATTGGATCGTCATAACCAACGCACGATTTTTAGGAGCTTTCCTAGCATCTGCGGCGCCATTAGTAAAGACTCTGATCCTAGCTTCGACCAACCTGACCGAGAGGATCCCATCCCTTCCAAGGTCCATTGGTAATGATGCTATGCTATGATAGTTGTCTTGAACCCAAATAGTGAGATCGAGATCCGAGATCTATGGCCTGGAAGGTGAATATCTCTGGAGATGAATTATTCCTAAATCCTTCCATTGAGGACCTATATTTATGATTTTGAGCATGACCCCATCAAAACCCTGTATCTTGCTGCATCTGAGGCTTCCATATGGAGTAGCAGTTGACTGTCTGGTACCAGAATTGCCTTCAGCAGCGGACTGTGGGTTCCACGAGTATCTTGCTTATCTACTGGATGAAAAACGACGGCAGGACCCCAGGACATTGGTTTCGGCTCTGAAAGTCCGTACTAAGTTCCGCGCAACTGAATTATTGAGGGAGCCGAAGGATACCTTTACGCTCTACAACAAAATTCATTGCAAATGATAGTATCAAGTGCAAAGAAAGTAGATTGGCTGGGCACTTCTCTCGTGTTTTGACTGTAGCGCGATCAGTCTTGTCACGTGACGCAACCCCGCGGTGTTGACATAAGCAATAGTTGCCCTGGACAACGCGTCCTGTCAATAGTCGCCATAATTAGATGTACATATCTCGGATAGAACGTGGACGCGAACGTGGCGCGTGGCATATAGATTTGCATTCAGCGCGTTTAAATTGTCTTCCTCTGTTTTACATCATCACAAATACTGTTTGCCATTCCTCAGCATTCAACCACACCGCCTCTAACACGACAAGCTGCAAGGGAGAAAGACTATTGTTGTGGCCACCTCCAACCTACAGTACAACTTCCCCATACTTATGCGCCACTAACCATCCTCTATCCAGTCTTGGATCCAACGTCAAAATGTCTGGGATCCTCGGCAGCGCCATTACTCCATGTCCATCGAGATCAAGATTCTCCGGCTACAGCGATCATAGCGGCAGCGATACATTCGACAGTCTGATTGGTGGCGATACGGAATGCGAGAATACGGAACAAATCGACTTCACCATTGAAATACGTGGGCCGACAATGACTGGAGTGCGACCCAGACGTTCTAACCGAGCTGGCTCTGGTTTCCAAATACATGATGAGGGGGTAGAAAAGCCACCCGGGCCTGCTGAGAAGAGACAGAGACCAAACGGAACTATGAAACTACAGTCCGACCGCAAATCGTCTTTGCTTGCCCAACCGGCGCAGAGATTTCGCCCCAAGGTTGGATTTACTCCAAATCAACCGCAGACTGTGAATGTGAAACAAGAGACGGAAACAAAGCGCAGACCTGAACGACTCGACTCGCGACTCGACTCGAACCCGAAGACGCAGCCTTCTCATAGAATGGGCCCGGCTGCACAAGAGACAACACGCAGCCATTCCGACCCTGGTCTCAAGAAAAACGTGCGACGGAACACTGTCTATATCCCGCCGGACGATGCAACCGTGCCTAGCGTTTTTATGGGACTGTTCAGTCCTCTGAAGAAACAACCAGGTACGGCTCCGTCGCATGCTACCGAGGATACAAAAATCAATACTCTTGAAGCACGGATAGCAAACCGTCAGGCTAGAAAGTCAATGGCTATAGGTGCACGAAAGGCTCCGCTGCAACCAAGTACAAAGATTGCACAGGAAGCTGCGTCAAGAATGGATGTGGCCGGCAAAAATGGAGGGAAGGAGAATATTCCCCCTGGAACGCTCTTTCAAATTGAGGAAAAAGCCGATCCTCAAGCTAGGCCGCTCGTCAAGCCTCGAATCAGCACCATGTCATCCTCGAAACCAAATCCTCTTTCTCGCACTGTTCGATCGGCTGAAGTCGGCCCGGTGGCTCCCAAGCAACCTCTACCCAAGCGGGACGTACTAGGAAACAAGCAGAATAACGCAAAGTCTTCCGCAGTGTGCGGTAGTCAAAATAGAATCGCTGAGCCACGGGGGCCACCTCCTAGTACGTCACTTAATACTCGCGTATCAGCACTTTCTGATCGCCGCGGTCGGTCTGGGTCAAATTCTACTACAAGACTTCGAAATATATCTTCGAAGTTGAGAGAATTGAACCATGATTATCCAAAACTGAATGAGGATATCAAAAAGCCTGCACTTTACGAAGATGATTGGCTCTCACACCAGGAGACTGTGATTACTCAACTGGTCAATGCTTTGTTCGAGTGCTCCAATGGTGATTTGGCTTTCCATGACCAGGATTGTCTTCGATTAGAGCTTCTCGAACTTTACCATACTGATAACTTTATCCAGCTGCACAAAAAGCTACGAGCTTCTTTGTCTTGCGGTGCCCTCAACATTTCCAAGCATGCCCTTGCTCACAGTAGTCGTCTCAGACAAGACGTTGGCCTTCGCCGCAAGTTCCTTGAAATATGGATTCATTCATACGATCTCCATGCCTTGGCTGCTGCTGCGGAGACAGTTATTGGTCGACAGATTTCCAATGATCCTGACTTGTTTCAGAACATGATGGAATCTGGAAATAATACAAGGTGCACGAAAGCCATTGCTCGGAAGCTGGAGAATTTCCTGTACACTTTCCTGCTGCGCAACGAAGACCTTGATCAATCTCAACTGCGTGCCAACGAGACCCCTGCAGAAGCTCAGGCCAAAGTATATCGTCGCACAGTGCTCCGATGCATCATGCTGGTTGCCCTTTTAGACCAAGCAAAACAGTCTTTGGGGTCCAGCCTTCCCCGTCGACTGTTTGTGCCCTCGTCTCCTTTGAAATCTTCCGTGGATGTACTTCAAGCATTGACACGGGTGTTATTGCCATCTTGTGGTGACATTCTGAAGCCATTAAGCCATCTGGGCTGCCGCTTATCTTACCACCAGCATCAGCTGTTAGAGTACAACTACCAAATGGACAACATTGCAGTGGACCTGAGAGATGGCGTCCGGCTTACTCGACTCGTCGAAGTACTTTTTATTACTGCTAGCCACACTCGACGTGAGACTGAAGATCAGACTGAAGTCACTCTCAACACTGGTGAGGCTCTTTCTCTGCTTGGCGAACACGCAGACGTTCCTCTCTCAAAGCATCTCAAGTTCCCATGTGTCAGCCGTGCAGCAAAAGTCTTCAATGTGCAGCTAGCTCTGTCCGCCTTGGAGTCTATCAAGGGCTGCAGTGCAATTCTGCACAATGTGCGAGCTGAGGATATTGTTGATGGTTATCGTGAAAAGACAATTGCCCTCTTGTGGGCTCTTGTAGGGAAACGGGGCTTATCAGGTCTCGTTGACTGGGATGACCTCAACACAGAGATTTCCCGGCTGAAACGCAAAGCTCTCTTGCATTTTGGTCCGCAGCAAGTGAAATACGAAGCTTGGTTTACTGGCGAGCAATCTGGTGACGATCAACATGAACATCTTCTTCAGCACTGGGCCGGGCTCTTGGCTGGCCTCAAAAGTCTTCAGATTAACAACATGTCAACCAGTTTTGCCAATGGACGGATCTACGAAAGTATTATCGACGAATATGAGCCCTACATTACCGGCAGTCAAGACTTGAACACGAACGGGCGGTCTGCTTCCATGTCTTTGGAGAAACGCCTCGGGCTACTAGGCTGCAGCTCTCAATTTGCACACCTTGTTTCCCCCAGTTCGACCTCTTCACACGTTCTCAATCGAGACTTTACACTGGGCGCCCTGGCCTTCCTTTGCTCCCGGTTGCTTTCGAGCTCAAAGCGCGCTCGCGCCGCAACCGTCTTGCAACGTGCATGGCGAGCACACCTGGAAGACCGCACTTACCTACGCCGCACAATGGCCAAGAATCTTGCTACGCATTGCGCTGCCGTTGTTCAAACCAGAAATGAGATCCTATGGGCAAAGAAGGTGATCCTTCGCTGGTGGAGACAGGTCAAATCACGAAGAGTGGAAAACGCCGCGCGGCCTCGGTCTTTACGCAAGCCTGATTGGAGACCCGCCGGCCTCCTGTGATATCAGATCTCTTCCCCACATATTAACCTCGATCACAATAGAGTCGATCGGTGATATCATGGTATTACGACAGCGTTAAGAACACTCATTTCATTTTTCTTGTTCATTGTCTATGGAGTTTACTGTCTACGGATAGGTATCGGGGTCTTCAGTTTCAAGTGTAGTATTTTGTTTCATTGAAAGCGCAATACCCTCGTTGTACAAAGTACAGCCCGTCATTCTTTTACTGATATCCCATGAGTTCCTCGAAGCTTATTTTGAGCATGAATTAACTACTATTGCAACATTTCTAACGCATTTTAAATATGTGTAGGAAAGGAAACTTTGTTCAACCTTTGACATTGATTGACTTGAGTGTTTAAGATATATGAGATTCTCCAAGAACCTTGAGCCACGGTTAATACAAGCTCAGTCAACAAGCTCGTTATTCCGCAGGACTAATAGACTGTCTGACAATTCCAATTCCAGTCATATGATTTCGTCTCGTATAGAAGTTCGTCACATTTACCAGCGGCCGCCGCCCTGCTTTGAGAATATTAGCAATCGTAGTCACAATCATAATCATAAAGAATACATACGTGACCGCCAGGTCCACCGGGACCTCCGTGACCACCCTCATGACCACCGGGGCCTCCTTGGTGACCACCCTCACGACCGCCAGGGCCTCCAGGGCCGCCTTGGGGACCTCCGTGTTGACCACCCTCATGACCGCCAGGGCCACCAGGTCCTCCGTGACCGCCCTCACGACCGCCAGGGCCTCCAGGGCCGCCTTGGGGGCCGCCGAAACCGCCACCAGGTCCTCCGTGCTGACCACCCTCATGACCGCCAGGGCCGCCGGGACCTCCGTGACCGCCCTCATGGCCGCCAGGGCCTCCGTGAGACTGATCGTGGTGGTGGCTGAAAAGACCCATTGTGATGTAATGTGTGTGGATGTAGGTATGTAGTGTTCGTGGGTAGATAGGTAGAAGGTGAATTCAATTGATGTAATGAAGCTTGGAGAAGATAAATACAGATATGCGGGGTGCAGCTCGTTTATATACGAGAGCGCCAAGATTCCAAGAATGAGTCTCGGAGCTTAGATGGCTACGTGGAAGTATCATGATCGTCATGATCCTCGTTTCCTATGACCTACTGTACCCTGCCCCAGGTGGCTCCCAGGTGGCTCTCAAGTGGCGTGATTACTCAAATCGGGATGTGCCAAGCCACACTTGTCACTCATTCAGATTAGGTGTTCAATAGGTCTGATGCCAAGAGTCCCTGGTGCAGAAGACCCAATGGTTGCCTAGGCTGAGTAGACTATTTAGGCGGAGTTTTCGGAATTGGATCTAGGGCTATATATTTTGCCCGCCTTTTAGCTATTGCCGATCACCGATTTTAAGGTTAGATGGTATTTTCAACCTCTATATCCGCTGACAACTACACAATTCTTCTAAGATAATCAACTGCTTTGTTCACACATGAAGTTCACGATTGTACGATCTGAAAACAATAATCCCCGGTGTGCCATCATGTCCACGCAAGCGCTCAACAAGCGGCGAATCCGGCGCAGCCCTACCCGCAAAATTAGCTTGGCACACTCCACTCGGCATCAAACGTGGCGCTGACTTACGCGTCCCTACTAGCCACAGAAACTATTGAGACTATTGATGTCCTCGACGATTAAATCATATTCCGGATAGTACCCATAGCTATGCACGGTAATGCAATTGAGGCTGCCTAGCGTGTAGATTTAAAAGGGTCGTTCAAACTCCTCATCCTCTCTGTCTATAGATTCCTCCCCAGAAAGATCATCTTCACATATCCACAATGTTTGAGACAATCAAAAGCTGGTTCCAAGGGGCCGATGCGCCTCTAAATGAGAATAAGTGGGACGCTAACACTGTCACCATGCAACAACCTAATAGCCCTGCTGCTCCTTCGATGAACCAGACCGTCACTGAGCAACCAGTACGCTTCCCTAGTATCATTCTGATATCATTGATCGGCGATTGGGAGACTAATTTAGATCACAGGGTGGCGTCGAGTCCATGGGAGTTCACATGCGGGGTGGTGATGGTGGCGATGTTTGCTGCGGAATGTGAGTACTGGAATTTCCCCGAAGTTTCTACATGATTAGGTTCTAATGTGGATTCGGATAGCTGTGCTGGTCTCTGTTGCTTTGAATGCTGTGAGTGCTGCTGCGGAGACTGCTGCGGTCCGGATGGACCTCCAGGTCCTCCTGGCGGTCCTGGTTTCGGCCCTGGCCCTTGATCGAGAGGCTTGTCTACACTTGAAGTTTGACTATGTACAATTCCGCTTTCTAACACCCTTAATATATGTATTTGTATCGATTCGCAATTCTGGAAAATTCTTAAGAGCATCCAAGGTTCGAAGTCTTTGTAGCATTGGATTGTAGTTCCGTTAGGAAGAGTGTCAGATCCTTGGGTTTGTGAAAGTGCCAATTACCATTTTTCGAGCACGAAAATAGTAATCCTAACTTTTCCCTTTGAGAGCGCCATTGTTCTTTGTGCTTCCATTACTGGATACTTGCCTACTATTATTCCAGAATCTTCAATCAGCTTTCTGATGGCTTTGGTACAACACTGAGATAAGCGTCTTTATTTCAGACCTCCTCTACCCCTGGTGATACGCAACATCCGAGCAACACCATACCTTATGGGATACGGGTCATTGAGTATAGTCTCTTTCCACACAACTCTCCTCCACGCCAATGAGAATCTCCATTCCTCCATCCGGCAACACCGGTGTCATGACTCGGATCCCATTAGTACAGGCCCCGGATGGCGTCAGCGCGGCTTCAATGTGACCCAACAACGAGCCCAAAATCGATTCATGAGCTCAGGATACAGTTGAGTCCTAGATAATCGAGGAAAGCCGACCGAAGCAATGGATGTCTTCAAACTGCTCTATCAGAGTAACCATATCATCGATGAATTGAGCTTTCGCCCGAATGAGCTTGGTGCGATGTCGGCAGCCTCAACTTGCTAAGCATGTTATGAACACACAAGATACAGCAACATACCCACGGAACCAACCCAGAGTAGCTGGGAACTCTAAAAAATCGGGTCGCTGCCATCCATCAATAGAGATGCTGAGAATGGACATGGGGTTCTCGTGACTGCAAATTCATCACAATGCGAGGAGCGCAGACAGAGCACCGTTGATCGAAATCGACTTCTGGTCAGACAGCTCAGTGGAATTACTAGGGGATGCCTCTGCTTCAACGCCGCCAGCGACTCGGACGAGAACTGAAATGATCCCACGGCGATGAGAGGACATTGTCTTCGACGATGATTTTGCGGGCGTGAAGGTGACAAGGGTATATTCGGGATGGTCTTCGATCTTGCTTTCATCGTGCTCTGATGGTTCGATTAGTTGTTTCCGATGTTCCCAGATTACATCTGAAAGCTCAAAGGATTTGGCATTATCGAACTTCTGTGCACGGCGACATGGCTCTGCTCAGGTTCTAGTCCAGGCAGAGAACATGATGTGCCATCGCCCGCCATATGTAAGGTATCCCAGGACAAGATCATTCCCCAATGAATGAGGTTTGTTTGCACAAGCGAGCTTGGCAAACGCTCTTCAGGCGACGGCCATACACTCCTCAACAAATGGTGACAGAATAAAATGGAGATAGCGGGTGAATGGGGAAGTGTCTCGCAGATCTTTGACTACGATTGCGGGTAAATCTCATTCTCTGGTTTTACCCATTCACAAACACCCTTTTGATGCCAATTGACATTGATAACGGCCTCGCATGCGTCTTCTGGGATCTACCATGTAAGGGTGGTGGTTATAACCAGTCCCAAGTGGATTGGGACTGTCCACCCTTGCCGATCCATCCATTCCTTCGATCTTGACACGATTCCATTTTTGAAGGAGTACCTTGCAAGCGAAAAGGGTCATCATCATTCCTTGGACTCCACTGGATACCAGACCAGACCAATTGCTTTCATCAAGCTACCATTAAACAAGAGTAAGCCACCAGCTACAAGAGGAAATATCTCAGCCGCCAGGGTGCTTGGCTGCATGCTCAGATCTAGCTTGACTGCTAATGCTGTGAGTGAAAATGCTATTTCGACGATTTCTGCCAAAGTTAGCCAGTCTTATCCCTTTCGAGGGAGAACCCTCCTTTGGTCGACGACTGAACATGGCGATTTGTGCCCTCGGATTGCGCGGTAACGTGTCTCGGTGGATCCTACGCCAACTTTAGATTACGGACTGGGACGGAGAATTATGTTTCTGATTATCAGTCCATTGCTGTTCACTCAAGCTTTGTTTCGAACTACTTCGCACACACCACCTACAGAGACTCCGTATGTGCGTGGTATACACCATGGAAGAATTGAATATGTACGGTATGGAATGGAGTTCTCTACAGCTGGGTCTTGGTCTGGCTCTCATGACTGACGTAGGCTCGATATCGTTATTGTGTTTTCAATCTGTCGCTTTTCCAGCTCAACCAAATTGATGCGATGTCTTTCCAACTCCACGATCTCGAGGTGGTTTTGATACTTCACCCAATACACCAGAGATTGAGATTCCATGATCCCCGAACCTGGGGCATTTGTCCTCAACTTCGCAAATGCGTTTCAAAATGGGACTAAGTGGATCGGCTTCTCTTGGAGCCGAGAAACGCGGCGTCATCGGCCCCATGGTCTCCGATGGACGTGCATAATGAGTTTATGCATTCGGGCTTTGTTCGTGGTAATTACCGTCATATTGCTGGTCTACTTTTATCCTTGCTAGTCTCCACAAATCGCCCCATCCGGTTCGGTCCTGCTGTCCATACGGAAGATCCATCCGATTCTTGAACATCGGCTTGATATGAAATATGGTCGAAATGTCAAGAATTAAAAGAAAAATTGCCTACTTCAAAGCGTCCCTCATCTCATCCTGAACTAGGCGAATCTCTTCAAGAAGTTCTCGTCCACCACCATCCTCAAGGCATTTTGCAAGCAACTTCCCAAGTGCTTCCGCCTCATCATCACTAGTCACGTCCGCAACTGCGCTTTTCGAGATTTGGCTGGAGCCATGGGGATGAATGATGGTGCCTTCAAGTCGCAGACGGCGACCGGGAAGAGATTCGTTATCCTCGATCTCAATTGTGGAGTTGACAGCAACCGGAGAAGAGCACCCTCCTTGCAGGCTACGCAGAAGTGATCTCTCTGCCATACAGATCCATCGCGTGAGAGGATCTTCAATGGCTTGTACAACCTTCAGGGTCTGAGTGTCATTTGCACGAATCTCGATGCCCAGAGCCCCTTGCCCAATGGCATAGGGAAATTCGGATGGATCCAAATGCTTTGTGATGCGGCTGGTCATATTGATCCTGTTCAAGCCAGCAGTTGCGATGATGATAGCTGAGAAAGGTCCCTCTAGGTCATCGAGTTTCCGCAATCGAGTATCACTGAAAAGGTCAGCTTATACTATTCGACTTTGAACCGGGATACAACTCGAAGGAAGAGTCTCACATATTTCCACGGCATTCCTGCACTTTCAAGTGGGGGTACTTATATCTGAGAAGCGCCTTTCGCCGAGTGGAGCTGGTACCAATTACCGACCCAGCAGGCAATTGCTCTAGATCGGTATACCGGTCTCGCAAACTTTCCTTGATAACGAGTGCGTCGGTAGGATCCTCACGGTGGATAATTGCACCTAGAACACATTCGTCCGGTAGCCGTGTCGGCATGTCTTTGAGACAATGCACGAGTAGGTCCAGCTCGCCAGCGCAGAGCTTAGCCTCCATCTCCTCTGTCCAAATGTTCTTGGCCGCATCGGAGGGGCCCCCGAACTTCAGGAACGGGCTGGTTTTATCCACGTCCCCACTAACAGAGATTGTTCGCCATGGAAACTTAATCTGGGGGTGTGCGCTGGATAAGGCATTGGAGACTCGCTCGGCTTGGACCAATGCCAATTTGGAATTCCGAGTTCCAACTATTAGCTCTTGACCACGTGAAGTATTGTCTGTCATGATTGAAGAAGTGGAATTGAGTATGTGTATTTGAAGTGAGAGGTGGTGCCACGGTGGTGGGAAAGCTGTGGATGGCGCTATCGCTGTATTCGGTAATGTCTCAGCGGTCAGCACCTGATTCGTCCGAGTTTGAATTCCTTCTGTCAGAATGACCAGCATGGATCTCAAGTGGAATGCCATCTAAGCTTAAAACTGAGCTTACACACTGGAATGAAGGGATATAGGTCAGTTCATGGAAGGTTCTTATGGATAATCACCTGACCACACTGTTTACGATTTGCCTAGATGAGACGATAAAGTCAATTGCAACCAGATTCTCGCTCATAAACCATGGCAATCCCATACCTCTCTGAACTCCGGTTCTTGGAGACTGTGGCGATCATTGGTCCAAAACCGGTGATGATTCGCAGACTCTTCATCAGTTCTCTTTTTTGGTGCTCGCCATGCTCGCCATTTCCCAATATCTTCGATCCACCAAACATCATGAGCGAGGCTCCTTTGAGGTCGAGCAAGTGCAATACTTGCAGAAAGCGAAATTGAAAGTAGGTTCCTATTATCAGCGTGTCATAATAGGCCTTCACTGACTAGGAAAGTGAGATCTTCAGCGACCCAGTGCGCCCACTGTCTGCGAGGCTGTGCATGCGAATAACATGAAAGAGCTCGGAAATTAGTCAATACTACCTTCGCCGAGTCAACAAATAAGTCCCGAGATATCATTGTGCCGCAGAAAAGCGGAGACAGTAAGAAGATGTGCAATTAAACGTCGTTGGTATCAATGCTCAGATCTCTCTCTTCATCGACTCATATGTTCCATCGCCTTCGGTTGGATCCATGAATCTCAGGTGCCAACAGGCTATTAATAGTACCAAGAAGTTTCCATATCTGACGTGCGAGGAAGGGAGTCGACTGTTAGATCAAGCTATTGAGGCGTTTGCTTCCGTCTTTGTGGGCAAGAAATTCAGAGATGATCGGTTAACGCACCGCGGTACGATGCTTTAAAATCAGTCTAGCTAACATGTTGTACGCACAGGTTTGCGGGGTGGATGGCACACGTGTAAGGTGCCAATGCTGTTCTGGTTCATCATGGAAAGTCTCTCAAGAGGGATCAACTTTCCAATATGCTGCTTCGACAGTTGAGTTTACCAAATGTGTATGTATATTCCTGTTACTATAACCTCCAAAGTTCCCTCACGCCATTGCCAAATCCCATTAGGCCCACTCTTTCTTTCTAATGGGGAAAGCGCTATCACCCGTAAAGGAAGATTACCCACTGGACAAAGTTATCGATTTTGTTATGACATGTGCTGGTCTGGTTGACGAAGCAAGCAGCGTGCAACCTGAGCAGGATGTACTCAATGTCACGGCTCATGCTTGAGCCTCAAAGACCAAGCAGAATTATAAGAACCAGGACTCAAGACAACATGTTCCGATGCTCTTCATGCACTAGTTCTTAATGTTGTCGAGCCCGGCATGCGAATGGAATAGACCTCATTTTCCCTGGAAAGTGTGAGTTTGTGTCAGTTGATATTGGTGACTTTTACATGCTCCCGATATTGGACCGTATTGCTGATGATATATTCCACCTGTTCTATGTGATACCGAGCGACGAAGAAACATCTCAACATATCCATCCAATCTAAACAATTCCAGGCAAGGCAAAACCAACAGATGCATTGGCACGTTCTCTGATAATGCTCTGTTCTATGATGACCAGATCTGCCGTGGCGTTGGCTACTTTGTCTAATAACACATTCACATTCTCGGTACCCATATTTTGCTCGTCTCTATGGCAATTTCCTCCCAATTCTCCCGCGAAGTGGATTCTATGATCGGTATGAGTGCTTCCAGGATGTTTTTACTACTCTGGAATTAATGGGACTGGGATCAATCAGTCCTTTGCGAGCCACGGAGTGCCTCGCATACAAGTCTGATGTGACTCAGAATTACGATGAGCGGATATTTGCAGAGACCAATGACAAGAATACTCCTGTATGGCTGCTGTGGTCGGCTTCGATGAGCCCACAGTAACTAAAAGGAACGAAAAACCGAGAGTTCACATACTCGACACTCCGCAAAACTTATTCTGCAGAATTCCTCGCATCTGCCCACCAGTCTTGAATCCCTAATTCTGTCAGGTGGACCGACAGCACTACGAATGCGGCGGTCATAGAGGATGTGAGAACTATGTTTATACACTTCGATGAAAGTAAGTCCCGATGCTGCGACATCTTCCATTGGGACGACCAGGTGGAAGACGAATCGTTCTGATTAAGGCAATCAGGATGAAAACAACGGGCAACGACCTACACAAGGAAGCTAGTTACGCGAGGCCAGGGCTGTTTCCTACAAATGTCCAGATAAATCTACGCCCATCAAGCTGAGCACCAGCTCAGACGAGCTTCTATACGACGTCAGTGCCTGACGCAATTATACATGAGCCTTCGCAGATGCAGTCCAAGCGAGCGGTAGCAAATATTCGAAATGACTCTGTTGGCGCCCTGCTCCAGTCACTACCGGAGCTATCCCAGTTCCTGTGGTCGGATTGCCCTCATTTGTAAAAGATTATCGGAGAAACAGCCAGTGTTCCTTCAATTTGCGATCAGGCAGCGATTATCGTCTGTGTCACCGTGTGGCGAGGAGAAGCCATCCAGTCGATACGATTCCCTAACTTGGAAGACGAGAGAGGATCATCGAATATTCCTGGATCATGAAAAGCAGCGGTGAGATGTGATTTCGATTTTGCAGAAAGTATAGATTCAATATTAGATCTGTATATTAACTGTGACATCAGCGGGAAGGTTGATTACACTCCCTGCATACAAACCCTGATACTAAATGCCTCAACCCTTTCCCCAGACCGCTGAAACGCACCCGAGCCCTATGTAACTCGTCATGCCAGGAGGCCCCAACACGCCAAGGATATGAATGGTAGACCAGGCGAATAAGAAAACGACGGGTACCAAACAACTGGTTAAAGGCCGTATTCAGTATCCCGAACCAAACCTAGACTACACAGTAATTGATTTCTGCAAGACTCCTGCACCAGACTGGAGCATTTCAACAAGAAACTGACCATTGTCGACAGCTGATATGTTCATTAGATTGTATACTGATATCCAAAAAGAGAGCGACCAGGTAAAGCACAGCATAGGGCTGGTACTACGGTTTCAGCCCCATCGGTGGCCACTTGTACGGGAACGGAAATGATGATATCATGGGTCTCTTATACACGCCACCACAACTCGATTCATAACCCAATACGCCCTACACGATCATCGTTGCTCAGGCGATAACGATAACGTGGCGCCACAGATGTATTCAGATGACTGGGCTTCCATAAAAAGAACAGATGACATCTGCCTCCACTATCGTGATGGCGATCATCATCCCTATGCGCGTCCGTGATGAAGATCATGATGAAGGTCTAGAGAAACACACTCCGGTGTTATCCGACGTGTGTTTTCGTGAGTATCATTTGTGCTGCTGCCTGAATACAGTCTTGTAATTGGTAACTGGTGCCGTCCCGGTGACCAGGCGTTGCGGGCCAACCATATTCGGTTGCCAGGCCGATCCGCGACCTGTGTTCTCCAAGGTTAGATGTTCATGTTCCAAGGGCCAAAACACGGTTTTACTTGATTGACAGTTAAATGGTTCCTTGTACTGTTACATGCCTAAGTGGGTGTTATGTTACATGTATCAGGGTTCCAGGTTTTTTAGACTTTGTATTTCGGCTTGATCGTGCCGAATATGTATCCATGGATGGAGTTAGTACAAATGAGGAGTGTGAGGATTCGATGCAGGGATTATTGATTAAATGGACAGTAACTCCGTTACCTTTCACATAGCTGTATTCAGGCTGGGCGCAGGAAGCCGGTATCGCCGACCTTCGAAGCTGGGTACTTCCAAAGTTAGTCTGTTGTGTATAAGTCCGTTGGAACCATCATCTACAAAACTAGGCAGCCCGCCTAACCATTTGGGCAGTCGCCGTCGCCGTTATTGGTGTGATAAAACACACATAATGTAGGGGACGTAAACATCGGGCGCAGCATCCCTAAGCCGCAGCGATCCTGCGTAGATCGAGGGCCAGGATACGCCATCACTCCCAGACAAGGCTGCATCAACCCGTATTGCGCGATAAGCACGGAGTCACCAGCACCTGGTAAGCTGAGCAGCACGAACCCGACCGCAATATGTTACTCGATCGGTCCGACCGATCCTCAGCCAAGCCTGCAATGTAGCCGGTCGATCCCGGGGCCGAGTATCGTCGCACTGCAAGGCTTCAACTCAGTCCGCCCTTTCTCTTCCCTCACTGGGGTTGTGCAACATCTTGGCGCCAACGCCAATACTGTAGTCCTCTTGATAGTTCCTATGCTGCCAAGACCCTCCCTTTATGCGCGCAGGCAGAGTCGGATCGCCATGATCGCCCTTGGCGCAGGACCATTTGCAATTGCCCTGCCGAGCCTCAGGCGCAGTCGTGGAGCTCAGTGAAATGAATTGAGGAATTGCCTGGCGCCGAGAGTGTCCTTACGTATGTAGACATTGGGCACTTGCACATTGCCCCTGATATTTCTCCAGAAATAGGATAGGAGTCGATGTGGAGGGATCAAGGGGGTAAGCCAAGAACTGGTGTTCGTCCACTTTCTTGACCCCAGAATATTATTGTGGAGCTGGAGTTTATTGTTCCACCCCCTTGTTTTTTAATTTGTTCTTCTTTTGGGTTGGGTAGGGATTCTGACACCTCCATCCTCGAGCTGCATCGGGCGTATTCTGAAGCCTGCTTTTGTTTTAGGCTTGGCGGTCCGAATTATTGTTTCGCCAAGTATTGTTGCGGAAATGTGTTCGGTCTGTGTCTGTATTGTCCTTCTCCTGACTTTTGGTTTAATATGAGCCCCCTATATGATCGAAGCATGGATGTTGTTTCAAAGAAATTCCTTGGCAGATGTTGCGGGATGGGATTGGTCCAGGATTCGTTAGTGTTGACTGGTTATATCGGCGATCGATTGGAATGGTTTGTCATTTCGCTGACTGTACTCTGTAAGATAGAGTCTTGGAAGATTCCATGATTCGGCTTACTGTATGTCAGCTGTACAGTACCTTTGATCAGGTACAGTACCACTCTCCCGGCCTGTAGGTGCCATTCGCAAGTACCGTTCGCCACAGTAAGTTGTGGCAATGGCGACGGCGACAAGTACATGGCCAAATTAAATCCCAAATCATTGGGAATTCTGTTGGGGAACCCCAAGACCCCAAGGATAGACCGGTGGTTACGTGGAAAATGCTGGCTTATGGCTACTGCAGCGCCGAGCGGGCAATTTGGATCCCGTGTCTCGCGAATGGTATCACCAAAGTACGGGAATTGAACTATTTCCTTTCTAAGACCAAGTATTGGGGTAGAGAGACTAGGAACAGCCAACTCCGCGATAACGGATAAGCCAAGGAATTGGCAATCTCATTGCGAAATCAAGGACCAAGTCATCGGAAAAACAGAAAGTCCCACAGCCAAGCGAGACAACCGCTGTCAAATAATGATTGCCATGCAACCAAAGTTAGCTCAGCTTCTGACCAGGTTAACCACATCCGGTGCTCGTCGCATCGTAAGTGGAGAGCGGTTAAAATGCCTCATATTAGAGAACGCCCATCCATGCACGACTATCCGTAGTTTCTGCCAATTCAACCGCACGATCCCTAATACGTTCCAAGCTCTGTCTCCACTTCCCCGGTTGATGCTGCCGGTCAACAGTTGCCTTGTTTATGCAGTGTGAATCGTATGCTCTTGACTCCAATTGCCCATCGCAAGGTTGCGGACATCGTGCCGCTCGTGCCAGTCTTACAGTAGCGCCGCCTCCACCTGCACAGTTCACACCTTATTGCGCTACACGGCAGGTTTAGTCTACGTTGCGGATCCTGAGGACGGCTTGGCCGTCGAATCCCTATGAGCTGAGGCCGAACACTGTCCCGTCCTGGTGCCACGAGAGCATCACTGGGGCATTGTGAATCCACGACTTCAAGTGGGGGTGATAGGATGGAGTTCTTGGCCCCTTGTTTTTTTTCCGTTAGTGGCTTTTTTCCTTTCACCCTTTAATGGAGTGCCCGGGTGAATACAAACTGGAAATCGCCCGAGTAAGATTGTCCCCAAATTATGTGGGGACAACTGGGGAGTGCATTACGGATTGTTATGTACGGCTAATGTACTGTATTCCGGCATACTAACCGAGAGCGATGAGACATGACTAGGAAAACACAATGACCGGCGGCTTAAGCCCGCCGGACCTACTCCAATGAGAATAGCTGACACGCGGGCAAGAAAGAAAAGGCCCGATCGACAATCTCGTGGCACGGTCCTGATTTCACCTGACCCTCCAGTGATTTGATTGCTGCTTCGCGAAACTTTCCATTCCAAAATGGGGGTTGAGAAATGGGATCGCAACGTGGGACATCCTAGTGACATGGCCGTTCTGTTGACAACAAGCTTTCACCCGTGATTTCAAACCTGTCTGCACGGCTGCACCTTCTAACCGGTTCATAGGTTCAATGCTGCAGCCCAGTGAGCTTCCTGTCTGCTTACAGGGGGTATGCCTGCTCGCGACCGATGTGCTGCAGTGTGGGGTTACGATCCGAGGATTCGCGAAGCTTGTCCGATCTAACCGCTGAAGTGTTTTGAAAGTGCTTTTTTTATCCTTTGATCCAGAATCCTGGTTCACGACCTTTGGTCTGCATTATGACTGGTCTGGAGGAAATACCCTTTCTTGCAATTTCTTTCGAGTACCCATTGTTACTGGATCCGCAGGGTCTCGGGGAGGACCCGAGTTACAATCGTGACTGACCGCTCCTCTTTACTCCAACGTAGCCGTCCTCGTCAGCAAGATCCTATGCAAGCGATTGGTGCCTTTACCTATAGCAGCAATAAAATAAAAGATTAAGAGTGGTTTGTTTCAAGGTTCATGTCTTGCTTTGAAGAATTTTTCTTCGCCTTGCGGTGGGGATTGAGGTACACGTTCACCGCAGTTCGGGATTACAGCGTAGGATAAGGAGGATTTTCTTTTTCTTGACCACGCGACTCCTTTGTGCATGTGGGTTAGGTACCGGGTACATAGGTACCTGAAGTTGAAGTACTTCGCCTCTCAGCATGACGAGCTCCCAACCGAAATTAGATCAATGTCCTTGAGTTGGGCTCACAATAGATCAACAAAGAACGGTGCTGCCTCTCAGACTTGGCATGCTTTTGGGCAGGCAATGCATTGAGGATCATACATTTGAGCACAGCCGTATACCAAGACTGATCTACCGGACGTACAGGAGGTACAGCTTGCGATGTGGGGGATGTGCCAGATTGAGGGTCAAGTATGTGCTGTACATCCACCAAAGGATAGGATTACTCTGTAGGGGAAACTAGTCTCCATACGTTCATATTTGAGATCCACTCTGAACCCGACCGCCCGTTGATTTACGTCAGTAGAGAGTCCCAGAGGTGTATCCGCATCGAGAGCGCAAGGACTACCCCAGACAATTGAATATTGAAGTCCAAGCATTCCAATGGACCAGAGCAGTTGCCAAGTCGTGGGAGGAAGGGATTTGCAAGACAAAGCGCGCAGAGCGCGTTTATAGTTTGAGAAGTGTTTGGGGGGATTTGGCTTCGGTTCAGGTTCGTTACTATTACCTGGTTGGTTATAGTGGACACGGTACTTGCAGACTAGGGCCACTCTAGGGTTTGGCCAAGAGGGTTCAGGCACAGGTACGAGGACTGCGATACCGGTCGATACGGATCGGCGCCGAGAGCGGTAGCTGTGACGTGGGGATAACGATACCGTACGCGATGGATGAAACCGTCGATTTCCATTTTTGACTATTCTTAGAGGAATTTGGTATGGAATTAACTGGTGAATGAGAGAGAATTAGTAGAAGTAATAATAAAGCATATAACAATATAATGTTAGAGGTTCATTCGTATTAAAATCTCTTCTATAGGTTGAATGTATGATGTAGTGCTGAGTATAATACTGTAAGAGCGGCAGGTTTTTTTTCTTGGAGCGGCAGCCCTGATCTGGTTTAGTAGCAACAAAATCCCTCATAGTGATTCCAGCGCTTGACCAGCAACTCGACACACAATAGTCAGCCGCTCCACCATTCAACGGAAAATCAAAATGAAACCAATTGTGCCACGGATCAAAGTATTAAAGGCGTCCTGTCAAGAAAAAGTTCAAACTGGTCCAACTGGTTCAGAAACATGGAATAGTACGAGAAACATAGTATCAGTTATGTACTCAGTCATAAATAATAATTATTCTGTTACTGTGACTACAGTACTATTTCGAGGTGCAGGTACTGTATGCATATTGGTGGGTCTCGTAGAATCAGAGTGGAAGAGTGTACAAGTGGCGGAAAAGGGAAAAAAAAGAAATTTTCTTTTTTCGATTTTTTATTTTAATAAAAAAACCCAAATTGCTCCACGCTAAGCCTAAGCCGGTCGTGCCGCCCAGCGTCACTCTCCCACCCTACTTCATTCCCCCCTCTCCACTACTATACTATACTCATTTTCTCTACTCTTCTCCTCTCTAATCTCCCCTCTTCATTTTACTCTTCCATTCCTTTTCATCCAACGTTGCTTTCTCTTATTCATATCCAAAGCGCCATCCGAGAGATCTCTTGGCAAGCCAAGAACTATTTGTGCCACCCTACGACATCATTGAAGTCGCTACTCGTGCAAGACAATTATCGTTCTTGGCAGTTTGATCCTCGTCACCTACTACATTTGACGCCCCCTAAACATGTCCTGTATATCATGACAAGCTGTCCTGCGTGGGACTGAGTGTTCTTCGCCCTCTGGGTCGATCCTACTTCGTGATCGATATTGAGAGAGCTATTGAGAGAGCATCTAACTTTTCAACTATCTGAACTTTTCTGGTGAACCTCGCGCCACTGCGATCAACACTACTTCGAATGTTTTCTCTGTTTTTGGATTGATACGACATGGCTCAATCTCGTGGAGATCGATTCTCTTTTCACAAGTTATTGAAGATGCTCATTGCGCCCAGCTCTTCCAACAAACCGGCACATGACGAATCCGACATGGCTGAGGACCTGGATGAACCCCCTGATCACCATATTTTGCACGCTACCTCGATGAATGACGACATGATCTTTACCCGGCCGACTATGGTCGACCGGAAGGAATCCCTGCTCACTCGCGCCTTGAAGAGCAGCCCGGAAATGTCGCCAATAGACCAACACCAAACCTCTATGCACGACTCCGTCTACTCCTATCGCTCCTATCCGCACAGCAACATCTCCGGAATCTCCACCGCCGAGCTGACCAGCGATGGCGGCCTCACCAGCCCTTCCCTTTCCAACACACCGAGTCCGCCACTTCCTCCGCAGATGATGAGCAAAGCTGCTATGGCTGGCAAGAAGGACTTAACTCAGCGCGTAAAGGTTGTTGATACCAATGAGAACTCCGTCGAGGCCAATCTTGGACGTAAGCGTTGCATTAGCTTCGCCTGTGGCAAGGCTCAGGGGTCAGCCCAGCCCAAGGTTCCTTCGCCCGAGAAGACACAAACGACTACACCTCAACCTCAAAAAGATACCCTCGAACCCCCGAAGCGCAAATCCACCCTTACATTCGCCTGCCCGGGTCGACAGTCTGTAATTCAAAGAGAACGCTCGCCAGGTCGCAAGACTGCATTCCGGACGCGGTGCCGTGGTTCTCCCGCCCCTGCTATTCGCAAGACTTCTTCCTCCTCCGCCCAGGTCTCTGAAGAAATTAAGGCACCTGTGACTGATTCGCCCAAGGGTGTTCCGACAAGTGGTCTAGGCAAGTTTGAGGAATCCGAGGCGACTCGGTTCCATGAATTTGCTAGCTCTGTGGATGACGATGACGAGTGGGTGAAGAAGGAGACTGAGTTTACCGAGAAGATCACCTTGAACGACTGCATGAAGAAAGAGAACGCCATCCGCCGCCTCGCCGAAGAAGCCGATCAGGAAGAGGATGACGAAGACGATGACATCGAGGATCTGGCCGACGATGACTCAACTGTCCACGACTTCTCTTCGGATGACGGTAACGAGTCCGACAATGAGGCGGGCTTTGCGGATTCGGATGAGAGCGACGATGATGGTTCGGACTACGAATTCTGGGCCCCCTCTGTGGCTGCATCCGAAACCAATGTTCCTGCTATTGACATTTTCCCTCCGACCATGGAACGTCGGGCTTCGAATACCTCCTTTGATTCCATGACCGACGATCACCAAAAGTGGCTGCCGGCACCCGTGCAGAAGATTGCCGGACGCCGTGGCGTAACCAAGCCAATCAAAATGCGACCAGGTACCCCTAATCTGCCTGACAGCACCGATTTCGTCTGTGGAACTTTGGATGAGGATCGTCCTCTTGAGGCAGCCTACAAGTCATGCCTCGAACAGCGCCGTATTTCCAAGCACGTCCCGATCCCACAAGACATCGACCCTAGCTTCCCCACCAGTGACCCCGAGGCCGAAGAAGACCTCGAGGATCTTTCTGAGGATGAGGAGGGATCCGATGCTGAGCCAGTCCGCGGCCGGACAGAAGCCCCGACCCGCTCTTCTCCACGACATTCGCCCAAGCGCATGATGTCCCCGCCCCCTCCTCGTGCTGGTCGTACCTCTCCCAAACGTCTCAAATCGCCGCCTCCCCGTGCGCGAGCCAAATCTCCCTCGCCTAAGAAGTGGAAGGAGATGCCGGCCTTGGAGTCGCCTCGCGGTCTCAACATTAGCCACCTGGTCCAACATCGCCAGCCTTTGGTGCGCACCAAGTCGTTACCTCGTACACCAAACCCATTCTTTGCTACCGACCAGTCACATCGGTGGCACGGAATCCCACCTCTCTCCGAGTCTCCGGAGGATGAATACTCTCGCGCTCGTGAGGTATTGCACACACGTGGCCCCATCGACATTGTCGAGGGTCTCGAAAAGAAGCGCCAGAAACGAAAAGAAAAGTTCTGGCGCCAACATTGCCGCAAGCAAGCCGCCAAGGGACAAACAACCCAGCGGAAGATTCCCGGCAAGGGAGCCAAACGGATGAAGGAGCTTGGCCTCGAAGTTGCTGAGAGGTGCAGAGCTTATGGTGTCGCTGAAGACACCCAGCTCGTCCTATCTGTTTAGGCTTTCCCATACATTCAAGGACTTAATTGTCTTCCCCATACCCTTTTTTGAATTGTACATAACACTTTTCACCCCCTTTGCTTGGTCTGCGATCCAAGTCCTTCGCTTATACATACTTTTAACCAACTTCCAGTCATCCATTTTGACTTTCTTTTCTACCTTTTTTCTTTACCTCAGCCTTTTCTAATCATCCTGGGGAGGATTCGTTCTTGCTTTCTTTCTTTACCGATCATATGTTTATCTCCTGGGGGTCTTCTGTCCTTTTGAGTTTGCATGGTTGCGGTGCTTATACCCCTTATCTGAATTTGCTGCATTGTGGATAAAGCGGATTGGGTTCAATGAACAATAGATATATAACAAATAACAAACACTCAATACATGAAATATCTCCTAGATCTTTGTAAATCAAAGCATCACACCACTGGACTCAAGAGGCGGCTTATCTTTGCTTATTCTCTAGTTCTAACTTGTTTTCGTCAAGCCCGCCACTGTCGGTGCCTTGCGGCCTTAGGCACCATGATTTGGCCGATCCCGAAAACAACATCAACCTGTCTTCTCTTCTCTTCCCCCTCCATCCACCTCGTCGCCCTCTCGTCTGCGATACCGTGAATCCGCATTCCTCGATCCGATAAAGTCACACACACGCCTCACATTTCTCCAGTTTCGCTATGTGGATTATCAACTGGTGTAAGTGCTTCCCCGAACCCGATCCTCGGCCCAACCACCTATCCGCATGCAAGCATCGGCAAGAACAGAATCAGGAGAGGAAGTCCGGCTTTACTGGATAGTACTTAACGCTTGGAGGAGCCGGATGGAGCTCTTTCATGTTGATCTGGATAAGTCAAAGCCTGGCTTGCTGGGTTCGAAATGCCGCGGTCCCTGTGCGGCTTGTGATTCGGGTCCTGTAATCACAGCTTTACTGATGTGATCTCTCCGGTTGTTTATAGTCTACGATGTGCTCGCCTCTCTTGGCCTGCTGAACAAGCATGCTAAGCTTCTTTTCCTCGGTTTGGACAATGCCGGAAAGACCACCCTGCTCCACATGTTGAAGGTGAGTCGGTCGTGTGACAATAGACCTGCGCCGATTGGGAATGGAATTTTATTGGTCCTGAAGCTTGATACCGGATTTTGGGCAGCATCTGGAATGGTTGATTTGGATAGAATGGCTTGGGACATTGGACACTCCTTCGGCGCGGGATCTCACCATATGGCATGACGATGGCTAACAGGGCTATTTTCCGACGGACAGAACGACCGTGTTGCTGTCCTTTCGCCGACTGCGCACCCCACCTCTGAGGAGCTGGCTATTGGCAACAACCGTTTCACTACCTTCGATCTGGGTGGTCACCAGCAGGGTGAGTTGAGCACCACCGACCCGCGGAACCACTTCTGGGAGATTCTCGTCTAGTGGAACAGCTCCGCTAATCGATGTTATCCATACAGCTCGCCGTCTGTGGAAGGACTACTTCCCCGAGGTCAGCGGTATCGTCTTCCTTGTCGATGCCAAAGACTACGAACGTTTCCCCGAGTCCAAGGCTGAGCTCGACGCTCTCCTCGCCATGGAGGACCTCGCCAAGGTTCCCTTCCTCGTTCTCGGAAACAAGATCGATCACCCCGATGCTGTGAGCGAGGATGAGCTGCGCCACCAGCTTGGTTTGTACCAGACCACCGGCAAGGGCAAGGTTCCTCTCGAGGGCATCCGGCCCATCGAGCTGTTCATGTGCAGTGTTGTCATGAGACAGGGTGAGTATCATCACGGTTATGACTCTATATCAAATTTTAGTGTGCTGATATATTTCATTAGGTTACGGCGAGGGTATCCGCTGGCTGTCCCAGTACGTTTAAAGCGCTCCACTTTAAACACATATCCCCAAACCCTCCCCCCCACTCATCTCACCCACTTGATCCCCTCCTCCCTTCCTTTTCATTCAATCTGGATTGGAAAGAAGGATCAAGGCCCCAACTCACTTAACAATTCCCACGTCTCCCCAAATAATCACCTACGCCACAATACCTCTAGATAGCTACCATAATGGTATCTACCACTCTTCAACACGTTTAACGTCTTGATGTCTTTAACTCTGCTTGTACCCCACTCAGTGCATGTCTTTTGGCTCAGTCAACCTTTATATCGTTCCCATTCGTCTATGTTTTGCTCCCACTTTCGTGTTTACACTGCTGCCAGTTAGCCGGTGACTTTGCTTTTTTCTCTATACGATAGTTCTAAAATAGTGGATGGCTCTTCTTTATTATATAACTGACTCGCGTCTTGTATGGAGTAAGGTCACTAGTGTTCTCCTACAAGTTGAAGATTATTGTACCTTTAATTGCTAGCAGGTAAGACCTTGGAACTGCTTTGAGTAGCTTTTTAAATGAGATCTGCGACCAAAAAACTAAATTCGCAAGGAATCTGGAGGACGGGAAGGATTCCAATATCTGAGTCCAAAAAAAAGGGAGCTTCTGCCTCTTACAATCATGATTGGTCCCCCTCTAGTCTTACTCCGTAGATGTAGAAGGTCTTGCAGTAGATCATGGCTCAGCAAAAAAGCCAAAACTCACCCCTCTCAGCCTCGCATTAAATTTTGAAACCAGAAAACAGGGAGGCTTCATTTTCTGTAAGCCTGATTCGCCCTATGTATTAACCAATTAAGGCCTCTCACCCATTTGGATATCTACATATACAGTAAGTCATGCATTCCAAGGCTGGGCCTATATGATGGATAATAAGTGGCGCCCGATAAGATTATCTTGGGTTCAAGGGTTCATTTACTTCTCCTATATCTGGAACTAAACTCAGGATGGCAAATAGGAACTGTAGACATGAGCATTCAGGTACGTGAATGGTACAAAAGTCCAGAGGACGGAGTATAATGTGCTTACATAGCCAAGGTTCACCCCCGAGAAATTAAATATCTGGCTTTGTGACTGGAGGAGAAAGGCATGGAAATCTACGGTTATGGCTCAGCTCCATATTCCTTCTCAAAGTCATCTTGACCAATACGTACACACGATAAGTATACGGAGTATTCTGGGCCCACTGCCAAGGCCTTGAGGTCAATCATTGAGCGCTACACGTACTAGTAGTTTTGGTGGATCTCTTCTAACTTTAGACTATGGGAGGATACCGTCAATAATACTAGACCCTAGACATAGTATCCGAGAAAGTGACTATCTATGCTATTTATGCAATGGCCTTCTGCTTTGAAAACGCAAATTGGCATAAAGTATGCAAGTCACGTGGCTATAGCTTGACCTAAACGGGCTCCATTTCTGACCTCTGATAGACTTCATCAGCCCGCGAATAACAGTCGTCGGCAAATTGGGAGAAACAGAAGCACTTGCGTCGATCTGCACCCGTGTTTTCCTAATGAAATGTATCGTGATGCGGCCTTGGAAGTTCCTGGGTGCGGCTGAGCTGGCGATGGACTAGGGTCCCTCAGCTGCCCCACTGTAAGCCTTCTATAATCCCCATATTTTGCTGAGCACCTGTCGATCTGAATACTTAGTGGGGATTATGGAGCAGTTCCGGAAGCGAAATGTGGGATACAGTGAATAATGGGCAATGATTTACAGTTCGGAAGTTGAATAGGAAATGGATGAACCACTGGGATGAACCACCCAGATCCGACATATCGGTTCTTACTCTATAGATTGAGTGAAGATCGTGGACCCCTCGAATTGATCAGAAATAGCCTTAGGAGATTTGAGTATAAATATCCTTGATTCACACCTGCTATTTTGAACAAAACATCAAAAACATCTTTAGTCCACGTTCTAATAACAACAACCACACTTTCAAAATGAAGGCCTCTATTATTCTTATGGCTGCCTCCGCTGGCATTGCCCTCACTCATCCTACTACCCTCACCGAGCGCACCAGCTCTGTCTGCCCCTCCCCCGGCGCCCCCGTTGCTGCATGCTGCTTTTCCATGCCGTGGACTTCGGAACATTATCCTTACACCGTCTGCCTGAAAGGTAAAAGATCATCCCGTGATATCCACAAAGACATTTGGAATAGACCAACTCTTGCTAACCTAAGTTGAACGAGCAGCTTCGAACTACTCGACTACCGCCGAGTTTGAAGAAACTTGCCTCGCTACCGGGAAGCTTCACCCCAAAGCTCAGTGCTGCCCTGAGTTTATGATCGGTACAGATGAGAATGATAACAGCCATGGTGACCTTCTCTGCCGTAACCCTTCCACTGTTCAGTAGAGCTTTCGAATCATGGCTCTAGCGCAAGTGGCTCTCGGTGTTGTTGGTCAAGGGAAACCACCAAGTACTGTCCCAAGGGGCGGACATAGGTGGTAAATGAAGGAAATGTATGAAGCGTCTGTAATTCATAATCTTGGGGAAAGGTTGAGGCTCTACATGTCTCAACACTATATAGGCCCTGCTTACGTTACGAAATATATTTTAATTGCTAGCCTGCTTCGTCTTCTTTATACATGTGCAGTAACTGTTCAGATCGCTTTCTATCTTTGGTCTTAGTCTTGATTGACTATGCACCTAGGTAGATCAAAACAAGACTGCCTAGGTCAGATATTCAATCAATAGGGACTTTATAGAAGAATGTTCAAGGTGATATCTATTTGACTTGATTAAAATTCAGAGAGATGGGAGTGTGGACAAGTTATTATTCTCTGGACCTCACAGCTTATAAGGATCATGTTTGTTAATCGGGATTTTGTATATTTTGTTTGGTAGGATAATCTAATTAACCAATCGCTATCGCGTAGAATTAACAGGTATAACATTCTTGATTTCGGCTGTAGATGTCATACACTCTTATGCTTACCCATCTCAGGTTACCAAAGCTGCTGCCTACTCAGGGAGACTTGCTTAAGCTTCTGTTTGTGTGGTCGATCTATGTAGGAAGTCTTTTGTGGGCAATGTGTTGACATATGTGGTGAATTACACATTCTCGCTTTCATTCTCGCTTTCATGACCAGTCCATGTGTGCAGTTTGAGGCCCTGCAAATGAATCCTCGAGTGACATATCAGGAGGGTGAATAGCCAATGCCATATTCAGTCAATCCCCCTTCGAACGCTCCATCAAATTGAAGATAAGCTTCAATTTGCCTTGTCCTAACCTCTTCGTCTTGAACATCAGTATTTTCCAGGATGGCCGTGTGACTAATTCATTCGCCATACGGCGTCCTTTTTCACCAATGGTAGCCTTCATCTCCGCCGCGGTGTCTGGGTGATAAGGGAACATGCCGTAGATATCCCTTTTGGTATAACCATGGATTGTACGATGGTGGGCCACAAACTCCCACCATTCTGCGACCGTGTAGTCACAGTCGGGCTGCGAGCACTTGAATTCCTCGCCATTACCATCTGGAGAATGAAGCGCATATGTCTGCTGTATCAGCCATTCCCTACCAATCTGCTTGCGAGCGCAGCAATATAGCGACCGTTCGTGTACCTAATAGTTATGGAGGGAGAGGTCATGTGGGACTTTCCTTGCGGGCAGCACGAGTCGCATCAGAACTTATGGGTTTTCGACAACGGTCCATGAAGTAGGTTGCACTCGATAAAGTATGTGGCCGCCCCAGTCGCTATGTCTCTTTGCAATACGAGTTGTGATACCTTGGGGCGTCGATATCACGAGCTCATATATGGCAAAGTACTCCTCGGAATTCACTGTTGAAGGAGGGGGATTGGGGGTCCATGAGCATTTATAGATCAAAACAAAAGCTTATACCGAGGGAGTCGCTCTTGCAGCTTGTTCCAGGACTTTCAAAACGTACGGTCAGGTTGCCCACTAAAATTCAAGAATAGTGGAAGTTAAAGTTCCACTTGCTTAACCCTAGAGGCGAAGTCAGGGCAGTGGTGGATTGGCTTGAGGAACGGGCATGCACGATGGGGTCAATACCATATGTCAATCTTCCATACCATGTCCGAGCACTCACGCCGGATAAAGCAGGACGTTTGCAAACCACCTCTGGCCACAAAGTGTATCAATGTCAAATTTCAGATAATGTAGCATGGTGGTAAAAGGCATGGACGTGTACATTCAACGCGAAATCAAACTTTGAGAAGAGAGGTCCGCTACCATGACTCTGTAGCATAACGATCTCTTTGCCAAGGACTATGGATATAATGTGCATATTGAAGAGGGGAAGGCTCGAGACAAATGGTATATCTGCGAGATAGGAACCGCGCTCAGGTTCGTCCACTAAAGCAGTTTAGAGACAAGAAAGGAGGCCTCAAGGTGGGTTATGGAAGGAAGGATGGTCTGAGTTGCTTATCTCTGCGCGTAAGCGCTTATACTGTGTACATCATTTTCACTTAACTAGTCAGCATACACCGCTAACTAACAGTTACCTCCCCACTACAATATGTACACGGGACTTTTAGAATGTTTTCCAATCGGGTAGGAAGGGCGTATATTGAGGAAAGAGTGCGCTTCATTTTGCCTCTAGTACCGAAGCTAAGCTGGATAGAGATACCTAGTACCTTAAGGAAGGCGGTTGGTATGGTGGTATACAAAACATAGCCATAATTGACGCTCCGGTGAACTCCCCAAGATTTCTGAAGATGTGAACCATGCATTTGAAGGCTAGTTCAGGGCTCAGATCTATTTGTTGTCATTTGTTCTCATACTTCGGGAAATATTGGTTGAACTACAGTAAAGAGGGGAACTGTAGGACCCCACGGCGTGATTGGCTACGGGAGACCAATACTTTCCCAACATAACTAGCCCGGGGACGTAGGTGGCGTCCAATGGAAGGCATTTAGGACCATGACGCGCTTTTGTTCCTGACCATTCGACTAGGGTTAACTGCATCGGAACGTGTACAGATTATATACGTTCTTATCCAAGGACCATGATCTCGCGACAAAGATAATGCAGTTCCTATTATCAAACGAGTCTAAGATCTGGTTCTAAGACCTGTCAGATACGCAGTTGCAGGAGACCTAGGTGGAGAACATGGATCAATTGAATTCAGAACACAAGACCAATAAACAAAACAAGATAAGAATAAGATAGACCAGGTTTCCCAACCCCCTTTCCAGGATGCCGAGATACACATTCCATCCAGATGGTAAGAAACTAAGCGGGAAGCGAAAAAAGGAAGAAAAATGGGGGCAAAGGAAGGGGAAAAAAAAACAGGTCAAGAGTTCCGCTCCGGAAGTAAAAAAGGTCGCGCGAGTCGGCCAGGAATGATGAAGACGGGTTTCGCATATCGCACGGGGCGCGTCCGGGGTCGAGAGAGAGGGGGGATTCACAGGGTTATCACGGAGGTTGAGGAGCGGGAGTGGGATGTATTGGTATGGGCTGCCCCGGGGTGAATGAGGGTTCCTCGGTCGTTCATCGCTTCGTGGGTCTGCGGAGGTCGTAGGAAGGGTGATTGAGGGTCATATGGCGAGGGGTTTTTCTGTCAATGCGTTGAAATGGCTTATCTCCGCCCGAACCTGCTGCACACGGGGAAGCTCGTATCGAATTCTTTATTTCTTCTTTTGCTTTCGCTGTGGGGTGTTGGGTCCGCCGGAGCTCATGCTACCGTAAACGTACTTTTGTTTCTTTTCGGCTGGCTTCAGGATCTAGGAGGAAAAAATATCAGTACGGGTGGAATGTTGATAACTGGAGGGAAGTAATGGGCTTACCTGGAATGAGCAGAGCAGGCTCTCATCAACACTCATCATTGCACCTGCATTATCGAATTCACCACAGTAGTTGGGTGCGCTGAAAAGCGTAACCAGCTGGCGCTTGGAGAAGAATTCGTAACCGTCCTCGACAACTTGATGCGCACGACATATCAAATCCATATCGTGTTTCTGGAGGAAGCGTGAAACCACATCGGGTCCGAATGTGAACGAAACACCACGGTCGTTTTCGCTCCAACCAGTGATATCCTTGTCGGGATCGGACCACAAGAGATCGCACAGAAGACCGCAGTCAGGAATCTATCTCAGTCAGCGAATTTGGCTCTCAGCCGGAGGAGCTCTGACACCAATTTCTGGCCACATTCTCGAGTCCAACACAACCGCACGTGCCAGGAAATTCAAGCCAGAAAAAAAGAAGAAAAACTTACATCGGTGGGACGCATAACACGGCGGATCTGCTCCATCGAGTTCAGGTCGGGGCTCAGACCACCGTGCATGGTGAAAATCTTCTCATCAATGATGGCGGCAATAGGCAGACAGTTGAAGCAATCAGTGAAAGTCTTCCACAGCTTAATGTTGTAGCGGCGCTTGCACTCGTCATAGAATCCATAGATACGGTTGATAGAGGCGCACTCGTGGTTGCCACGCAGAATGAAGAAGTTCTCGGGGTACTTGATCTTGTAGGCTAGCAGGAGACAGATGGTCTCAAGCGACTGCTTGCCACGGTCGACATAATCACCGAGGAACAGGTAGTTGGCCTCCGGGGGAAAACCGCCGTATTCGAAGAGGCGCAGAAGGTCGTAGTATTGACCGTGAATATCACCGCAAATCTAAACAAGAGCCCAACGCGTCAGAAACACGGGTTGCTCGTGGGGATGGAATGCTGGGAAAAAAGCTACAAACCTTGATGGGAGCTTCAAGCTCCAGGAGAATAGGCTGAGAGATGAAGATCTCGCGGGCCTTGGTGCAGAGGAAACGAATTTCCGACTCGAGCAGCTGAACCTGCTTGCCCGGCCGACTGCCCCTCACCTCCAGCAGTCGGTCAATAATGGAGTCCAAATCCACTTCCTGGTCGGCCATGGCGGGCGGCCCCTAAAGAGACAGAAAAAAGGAAAAGGAAAAAAAAAAACACCAAGCGAACCGGAAAAAGCACGCGCGGAAGAAGGGATGGCTTCCGGAGGGGGTGAAGTCTTGATTACGCGGTGATTATGTTCTGCAATCAACACACAATTTAGCGATCAGTACAAGAATGGCAATGAAGGCAGTCTGGTTCCCAAATCCCGAATCAGCGCCAACCGGGACAAGCGCGTTCCCGATGACGAGATTTTTTTTTCACCAGGGCGAAGTTTTTTTTTTTTTTTTTCAAACTGATGCACCCCTTGGTGAAAGCAGAAACCGCCGGGCAAAAAAAGGCAGACGTACTAGAAAAGGCGCTCAATGAGACCAAAGACTCAAGAATCTAAAGGCCCTTGCGGCCGCGAGGTATTGGGAGACTTGGTCTGGCTGTAATGCCGGGAAACGATGTCGGGAAAGCGCTCCAACAGATTTATGTGTGACTGAACAAAGAAAACCAGGTGGATAAAACCGGTCGTTCGGCGCCTCGAGTCGAGTGGAAAGGAACCACGAGGATTGGATTCGAGGGGATAGGAGGGGGAAGATCCGGAAGCGACGAAGTTTTCCGAAAGAGAAAAGTGATGAAGAGAGTTCAATCAAGTGAGAAAGAGAATGGAATTCTCTCACAAGAGCAGATGCGAAAACTGTGGACGCGATGAAATCAAGTCTCGACGGGATGAGGAGAGGAGAATCTTGCACAGGGAGAGAAAGCGGGAAGGCAAGTGTGTTTGCAGTTGTTTGGCTTTACGATCAACGCCATAACTATTTATATACCAATTTCTTCGTATAACTTCAACATGTATCTAGATTGGAGGGCTTGGTTCTCTTGTTCATTCATTAACCTGCTAGCTTTCATTTTCGATGTTCTTGATGTTCATGGAATTTTTTCCTAATTCATTTGCCACCATTCCGGTCTCGCCGTGGAGGGGCTGCCTTGCCGCCGGTCGAGACTCATCGTATAAATAGCTAACAAAGTACTGTGTACGTACTAGGCCCCTGCGTCACCCCTCAAAGAAATAATACAAGCACAACATGTATACTCAATACTATTACAATATGACACTGCAACCACTATAATGTCATTGTTCCCGGCACAGTTCCGGATGTCCCTGAAGTCCTTGCTTTCTAATGGACGCATGTCTGGACCCTGACTACTACCAACTTGGGTACTTTATGGTGCTGTAAGCCTTGAGAATCTAGACTGGAAATGTTTGAAGTTTCGAAAAACAGTTGATGTTGTGAACTGGCTCATAGCATCATGCCACATACCGGTTATGAACAGAGGGATTCGCAAAAACATGCCCACGAGGCACAGAACAGAAACAAGAGGGGAATAAGTATGGGAAAAAACGAAACAACATAAAAAGCAGAATCATGCCACCAACGCCAACTTGACCGGGAAAAAGGAAAAGCAGATAAAAAGCATAAAGTACACGCGCTCTAGAACTCGGTCTTTCACAGTAGCTTCCGAAAGACGGAACGGAAAAAAGTGCCGCAGGGTCATTTTGATGGGAAACATGCGCAAATCAAATGGACCGCAAGAAAAAAAAAATCAACAAGAACAAAAAGACGGCCGTAAATGATCATACATCCAACCCACCATATCTCATAAGTCATTCAAACGCCATAAACGATGCAAAGGGGAGCTGCTCAGGTGGCATGCTGAGAGAATATCGATCCGAAAAAATGTGACAGGTGTTATTGTTGATTAGTTTGAAGCGCCAAGTCGGATGATGCAGAGGCCGATGAAGAGGATCAATGTTTGTAGAGTAATAACAATGGGAGGCCCTCGAGGTCACCTTCAAGGATATGTACTTATCCACCTAAAGTATGGCCGGCGCTCAAAATAGCATGGCTATTAGTTCGGATAGGTGTAGCCGGGAGGGAGTGGTCCAAGCCGGGTCTAGCCAGATGGGCTGCAAGCTCATTTTGTGGACTGTCCCAAGGGCGGTCCCCCAAGACTGTAAGCCAGTTTTGACCTACATCCTGACGAAGAGCTTCCAGCTGTTGGCGACAGAGCTCCTGATCCAGGACCCAGTCTTGAGGTGGGGGAGGTTGCGCTGCAGTCGCTTGTAGCAGAGGAGGACTGTATGAATTGCCCTGCTTTGGGAGGCCCAGGAGGCTGGAAGATCCGGACTGTGCGGCACTGTCCTGCTTCCACGGATCATGCGGGACCACGAAGGGTGATTGAGTCGGAGCATGGATTTGCTGGGTGGGAGAAATTGGATGGACTGCGGGACCTGGACTACCTAGCCCATCCGTAGTAAAAGGGTTATCTGTTGATAGATCGACAATTCGGCGTCGCTGAGTCTTCTTTCGACGATTGGTCCCATCCACTTCATGCGGTGTCACAACCTTCGCTGTCAAAGATGGCTCAGCATCCTCGTCAGGGGTCTTGGGCAACGGCTTTCCCTGGATGACCGCAGGAGTCGGTTTCTGGACTACAGGCACTTCGTCAGCAGCGCTGGAGCGCACCACGGGAGCAGCATCAGGCTCTGCGACTCGATCAACAAGTTGCTTGCGCTCGGTGTAGCCAGGTCCACGGCCATCAATAATGATGTCCTCGGCATAGCCAGGAGTGCGACGGAAGAGATTCATAATCACGACACGGTAATTGGAGTGGGTCTTGACGAATGGGTTGCCGGACACCCAGATCTCCCGTATCTCAGGGAGACTGGTCAGGCGCGCTATTTCTGTGGGGTCCATGAGGTTGTTATCGCGAAGGTCCAACCTCTCCAGAGACAGGAGTCGCTCAATGCCAGCCAAGGAACGAAGTCTGTTGCCGCGGAGGTTCAGAGCGGTGATGGCCGGAAGGGGGTTTCGGGAAAGAGAATGCATGGACTCGATCATGCAGTGAGACAGATTCAGAGCGCGAAGTGACATAAGGGAAGCCAAGCTATCAGGAATCTCAGTGAGAAGATTGGACGAAAGGTCCAGGGAATTCAGAGTATTGGCCACCGGGGCTAGGCTCTCCGCAGAGATGGAAGTCAGAGAGTTCTCTGGGAGGCCAAGGTGACGCAGGAACCGCCACTTTGTTGGGGGAAGGACACCAGGCAATAGGGTTGAAGAGCTTCCAGCTCGGCCGCCGCCAGATGTGTCACTAGAGTTGGAACTGCCCGACCCCGTGCGGCGGATGCGGGCCGATTGACCTCGGCGGTGACCATGCTTGGTCGTCGGACGTTGCGGTGAAATACTGTCCCCCCTCACACGGCGAACCTTTGCACCCTCAGACCCGGCTCGAATCATCGGAACGGACTTGGGGCTGGTGCTGCTTGCAAGTGCCGTGTCAGCGACAGGGGAACCGGGAGCAGACAGGGAGGTATGATTCGAAGCATGTACAGGTTGTGTACTGGAACTGTTGGTCCACCCAAGTGGTGGGGACTGTTGGGACTTTGCGGAGCGTCGACGACGCTTGTCCATATCGTCCAGCACAATTCTTGTCAGAAGATCCGCCGGGTCATCCAAGTGAGCCCGCTTGATCGACAGGGTGCGTAGCTGCTCCGACAGTCGATCCCAGCCGTAGAAAGAACGATAATCTATATCAATGATCTCTAAAGCACTCAGGTTTTTAAATGAATGGAGCGGCACGGCCGTGTCGAAGGGAAACTCTTCATAACCGCGGATCAAACAGGCGCGGTGATCCGGGGCCAAGCGTAGACAGGGAATTTTAGTGAAAGCAGAGTAAAGATACTTCAGATCCCCCTCCAGGGCCAGCTTGGCTCTCTCAGACTTAGAGGCCGTGTCCTTGGACCCGAGGCCGAATGAGGACCAGAGGCCACTCATGCCAGACATAACGCTACGCACGCTGGATACGGAGTGGATGGAAGCTCCATCGCCACCCTTGGACCGCTGAGGCTTGTTCAAGAAGGAGACATAGGACTGAGAGACCTCGGTATGGATGTTCTCCAGTCGGACATTCATGGGCCCCACGGCAATGGATAGGTCTTCGAAGCGGGATAGGAGGTAGAAGAGGTGATGAGGAGTGAGAGTCAGCTTGGCGGGCTTAATGTTTTGCGACGCGAATCTCAATGCCCCAAAGGAGAGGGCGGAGGCTAACGAAGTGGACGAGAAGGCACCGGCTGCGGTCGTCGCGCCGGTGGGCGACTGTGGGGTTCCGGCATTGGATTGGCGCCGGAGTTGCAAAGCGTTGGCGAGCGCCTTTTCGTGTGTGCGGACAAAGCTTGCCAGGTTCTAGAGGTAAAATGATGTCTCAGTAACCACGCGAAACTCTCATGTTGATGTTGTACAAAAGTGGGTCAGAAAAAAAAAGACGTCAAAAAAACTCACCTTTATGAAGAGTTGTCCATCTTCAGTGTTCAGCTTCTCCATGGTGGGGATGAGGGAGGGTAGGGTTCAAAGGAGATCCTCGCCTGAAGAACTCAGAAGATTCAACAGAAGCTACAAGGGACGGTCGACATTGTGCTGTTGCGACCAGAGAAGGATTGTCGCCTAGGCGATGCGAGGAGTTAGCGCGGGCGGACCAGCAAGGTGGAGAGGTTAGGGGAAGGGGGTTACCTGTAATGAGTGAACAGACTTGATAGATCAAATTGGAGATCCCAAGTCTAACAGTATTGATTTTTCCCTTGGAGATGGAGGAGAGTAGGGGGAGAAGAAGAAAGGAAATTGGTGACACGGGGTAACCGCTAAATAAGACTTGTCTGATGATCGCAAAGATAACCATACATGTACTATTATCAAACCAAAAAAAAATGCCCCTAAAACCTTGGAACCGTATAAATAAAAAAAATCCTAATTCTAATTCTTATTATGAATTGATTTGATTTGATCCCCATGCTAATTCTTCCCCTCACATCCCTTATGAGTTTTGACTTCCCACCTCAAACACATAACATGAACCTATTTAAACATACACGATAACGATGCGAACAATACGAAAGGCAAAAGACCGAAATTACACCAGCCATAAGATACCTCTAAAAGCCCCGGGCAATATTTGTTGCTAATTTCCTGCATCTACTAAACCCAGATAGGAGTAGGTGGCGACCCATGGAGGGGTCAGTCTAGGATTTAGTTTGATTTGCTCTTGGCCGCGTCTATCAGACCCTTCGGTTGGATCGTCCGAATCTCTCCTATGACGGGATACCATTGGGAATGTTCGATGACTGGTGTGAATCCTGCATTCGACTTAACTCGTCGGATTGGTATCATACTTCTGAGTCGATCCCCGAGCAAAGGCCCATCAGTGGGTCTCTCCGAGTGGTGGCCCCCCCTCCATGTCCTCCGATCGACATACAAAACTTTGACGAACGGAAAGAGAGAAAAATTTTCAGGAAGTCGCAGGTTGTCTGCATAGCAATCTATCTCAGCCAGCATCGATCTAAACTCGAAGCAGACACAACCTCCAGCCGCCCATGCAGCCCGGGTGGAAATGCCGAGAATCAGCGAGCGCACTGTTTGGCTGACTTGCCCCGTGCTCTTTACTTAGATCCACTTCTTTTGTTATTTTTTCCTTTCTTTTATGCACAAGTAAAGCCCGCTTTTCCTTACTCGTTCCCGAGTGGTCCTTGCCGGATCCTGCGGTTGGTCATCTGCAAGTCTACGCCTTTCTCGTGCAGCAGATCAAGCCTCTGTGTCCCTTTTGAGCACCTGATTGGTTTAAGGCAACCACTCTCATATCGCAATTTGGCGATGAATGGGAGGAAAAATGTCTAACCCAAAAAATTACCCGGGTCACGCAAAGCAGAGAATGAAGACGAACGCGGGCCGTTTGTATTGATGGTGACTCCAATGAACCATCCTATCAGCCAATGACGAGGCGGGGCCGACCAATGCGCACGCTATCTGGGATGATCCGAGTCAGCTCGCACTGACATCTGACATTCCACTGGATCAAGAAGTGGAGTCGACCCGATTTTTAGGAGATTTTCCAAATCAAAAACATAACCTCATGAGGAAAGATGACATCAAAACAAAAATCTACATGGGGAGATGGTGGGATGTGAAGCATTCCACATTTGTCTCCCCCACTATCAGACTATACACACACCGCTTCCTACATTCTTGACGATTCACCCGCTGGGCGTCAGTTGAGCCATGGTTCGACGTGACCCCTTCATCTCGGGTCGAATGATTTCAATTAATGTGACGGGGGGCCGCGCAAATAGATTTGGATACATCGTACACGCTTCCAACGTTGCCTGCGCCTCACCCCCTTGACCCGGGGCGTCTGAGACGTTTCAAAGTAAAGAGACCTGTACATTGTAGATATGTGTTTTGTCTTGAAGCATTGAGAGAATCTCAGAAGCGCCCCCGGAGGCGGGGGTTTTTATCTAGGAGATAAATGTATGTGCTACACTACATTCCGCACCCCAGATGTTGCAGACGCTCGGTTCAACATCTGATCCTAGCCTTGCCTGCAGTTGCAAGGAGTTTGCATGCAGCTATCCTTGCAGGTTAAACTCCGTCTGTCCCTCTCTGTGCCGCCCTCAGCTTGCCGCGATTTTGCGTCTTTTTACGGTCAGCTTCCCCCTTCAGCAATGCTAGAAGCACATGGGAATCTGAGAATCAGGAATTGGAGATCAGAATCAAGGAGGGGTTGAGCCACATGAGAATGCGATCGACCAGTTGCCCCGCCCCCTTGAATGCGTACGCAGGGGAACTCTGAACGGATTTGACGTCTCTCGGACGTGGACCGGACTTTCTCCACTCCGTCGATCCAGCACGAGGAGACGATAACTCATCTAAATCGTGGGCGACATCCTCATTGGGTAAGACGCAGAGTCATTTGTTGCAGTGCCAAGACCGGTGGCTTGACTGAACCTGCATCTTTGCTTTTTGACATCGGGGAGTACTCACGCCACAGATACTTCGAGTGTAGCGATCTGCGGAGAGCCAAATAGAGATGGGGGTTACGGGGTCACTTTCTTTGTTCTTGCTCGGGGTATCTTCTACACAACTTCGCCTACACGGGCACTAAAGTAGTGGAGGGTGACACTCGCTTCCCTCTTTAGTGCTGATTGTCAACATGATTAGCTAGGGCAACCTAAAAGATGCTGGCGGCTACCGCGCACCACATTCTAATTAAATGCAACGCGTACCACCCATGACCTCTGCCACTCGTAATGGCTGTAGCCGGCATCTGAGATCTGATCGGGGTAGCGGACCAGGTACCTGCAAGAGGCTGGGGGAAAAGAAAGCGAAGCCACGGTGTTTGCTTTTGCCTTCTGTTTTCTTTCTCGGTCGATCGGCATGATCAGCAACAAGGGGCCACAAAACTGGGATTGTACATAGAGAGGGAAAGGCTAATTCCTAGTAACACAGAGGTTAATTAGCCTCTCAACCCGCACATCGGGGCTAACGGTCAGGTGATCATAGCTCGGTTTTATGCCGATATTGTCCTCTCCCGCGGGCGGCTAAAACAGGAGCCTTGACCAGCCCATAGGGTGCTTTCCTCCCCATGACGGCTCTGATCCAACCTATAAAAAAAGCTTTTCGGCCTATCACCATCCTTGTTCAGCCCTGTGTTACGAGATCTGAACGCCTCACATCTAGCGGTGAAGCTTTGCCCTGCGCGCCGGACGTTTAAACTTTCTATTTCCATGGTAAATCTTGGTATAGCATCCTTTCCTATGGTACGTATGGAGTAGAGATGGAGCATTTCGGAGGTTCAATGGCATGAGATAAGTCAGACCCGTAACACAGCCCGGTGTACTAATCTAATTTAGCGTCGTACGAGCGATCGATAGAAATTTCTTCGGAGATGATAGGAAGACTGGCGCAACACTCCAGTGACCTTGCCCCGCGGTCGAAAGGAAGATGAAAAAAAAATTGACTTCGATGGTTTGAATTGACCTGATAAACCCCGCCATAACAAATTTCAGTGTTGATCATGTAGCTCAACCATGGATCCTATTTCCTTATCTTTGCGGGGCACTCTAACCAGCCACAGCCAAGCTCCCGTCAGCCACATGCCCCACTAACTGTGGCTAACCGGTCCTGTAGATAGTCATGTGATGCTGACGTCGACGTTGTAAGCTGTCCCAACCGGATTCGGTTGCTTCAACTTAGGAGCTGTACCTGGATTTGGATTCGGACCATTATGCCCTGAATATGTCGGCGGAGAAGGCATCACCTTTCGATCAGTATGATCCGGCCGGATTACCAGACTTTGATCATGATTTTATGCATCCCGATGAGCTTGACCGCTTCGAGAGGGCCTTGAATGCCCCGGAAGCTTCCCCACTGGTAGCCATCAACGACTGGCGCCCGATCAACCAACGAGTACGAAAGACACGCGGTCGGCGCAAAAACCCGAAACGAAGCAAGGACGAAACGAGAGAAGGAGTCCTATACACGGTACTCAAGTGGCCATTCCTGTTTACCGTGTTCGCATGGATCGCCTTCTTGAGCTGTGGTTACGTACTGGTGCGGGTGTACATCTTCCTATACGAACAATGGGTCACATGGCGGGGCAAGAGAGAGCGGCTTCGCCGAGAGTTGTCTTCGAAGACAAACTATCCTGACTGGCGAAAAGCGGCCCAGGCGTTGGATGCCCATCTTGGGAATGAGGAGTGGAAGCAAGCGGACGCTTACGCTTACTATGACTCTGAGACTATCACCAGGGTTGTATCGGAACTCAAGAAAGAGAGAAAAAGGGCTGAGGCTGAGCTGCAGCACGGGCGCCCGGGCGCCGCAGAGCCTCCAGCTGTCGAAGATCTTCGCTCCTTGCTGGAGGCCTGTGTCAAAAACAACTTCGCCGGAGTGGAAAACCCTCGCATCTATAGCCAGACCTATTCAGGAACCAAGAACCTAGTTCAGGAGTACATCGACGAGGTACATGCCTGCATCCAATTAGTGTTGGATAGCAAGCAGATCGACCGAGATACCAAAAAACAACATTTCAGACAACTCGATACCAACTTTGGACGCACGGCGCTTTGTCTGTCGGGTGGCGCTACATTTGCTTACTATCATTTTGGGGTCGTCAGAGCGCTACTGGACAACGATATCTTACCGGAGATTATCACGGGGACATCAGGTGGAGCACTAGTGGCAGGATTGGTGGCCACTCGAACCGATGACGAGCTGAAGAAGCTGCTGGTACCCGCCCTGGCCCATCGCATCCGCGCTTGTCATGAAGGATGGACTACCTGGGTTCGTCGTTGGTGGAGAACGGGCGCTCGGTTCGATACGCTAGACTGGGCCAAGCAATGCAGCTGGTTCTGTAGGGGTTCCACTACATTTCGAGAAGCCTACGAACGAACAGGGCGCATCTTGAATGTGTCTTGCGTTCCCTCCGATCCTCACTCACCGTCTATTCTGGCGAATTACCTGACATGTCCGGATTGTGTCATTTGGAGCGCAGTGCTCGCTTCTGCGGCAGTTCCCGGTATTCTTAACCCAGTTGTGCTGATGTACAAGAAGCGCGATGGTACTCTTGCACCTTACTCCTTCGGGCATAAGTGGAAGGACGGTAGTCTGAGGACCGATATACCAATCAAGGCACTGAACTTGCATTTCAACGTGAACTTTACCATCGTCTCGCAGGTATGACTAGTCAGCCAATCCCTTTGAGCTCAGCTATTAACCCCATTCTTAGGTCAACCCGCATGTAAATTTATTCTTTTTCAGTTCTCGGGGAACTGTGGGTCGACCAGTCACCCACCGCAAGGGTCGTGGCTGGCGTGGCGGCTTTCTTGGTACGGCGATCGAGCAATATATCAAATTAGACCTCAACAAGTGGCTTCGCGTGCTTCGGCACCTTGAGCTTCTGCCAAGACCTTTGGGCCAAGACTGGAGCGAGATTTGGCTACAGAAATTTAGTGGCACAGTCACGATCTGGCCAAAGACTGTTGCATCGGACTTCTACCACATTCTCTCTGACCCGACGCCGGAGCGGCTTGCGCGCATGATCCACGTTGGTCAGCAAAGCGCTTTCCCAAAAATTCAATTTATTAAGAACCGGCTGAACATCGAAAACACTATTATGAGAGGCCTTCAGCAATGCTCCGCCACTGGACGCTCCTTATCCCCGATTCTATCTCGTCGATTACCATTTCCAGACAATGAAGACCCCCTGGTCGAGCGATTGGATGACAACTTTCCCGAGCGCCATGACTACAAAGGCGATTCAACAGACGATACTATGTCCCAATCAACCGTCTCGCGCTCACATTCCCCGACCTCAAATCCTAGGAGGGGTAGCCTTATGGAGGAAATGCGCCGCCAGTCAGCCGTCTTCTTTGACGATGACCTTTACGGCGATGACTACGCTGCCGTCACCTGAGATTAGTCGGCGGCTCATGCGCCCAAATATTATCTGGCAGTCCCCATGACGTCGAGCCGGGTCTTACTCATTTGGGAGACTTGCAGCCCCGCTTTCCGTCATGGTACTTCCGCCCGATGTGATATGTGATATGACAGGCGGCTCATGCTGATCTCATCCTAAGCTACGGGTGCTCTCGGGTTTTCCATTCTATCTCTATCTGATGTCGTGATTTTATCCTTTTGCGCCCCCGCTATTCATACCCTCATGGGGTTTTCTCAGCCAAGCCTGGATACACGTTCAGCTACAATTTATACCTTTGTATTTTCGGACTGTTCTTTACGAATTTACGATTATCTTCTTTTGGCTTTTAGCTTTTGTTGTGCGGGACGGTGCGGGGAAGTCCCATGTCATATACATATCTTCGGCCATTCTTATCAGCCCGCGTGTACTATTATATTGATATTTCAGGAATTGTCCAATAAGGTCATCCCAGCTATTAAAGTATCAAATCTAAAAATGTTATCATAACTCATGCATGATGGACACCCGCAGTAGCGCAGGCGATGCCAATATATCTTATATGATACCACTCATGGAAGCCATTATGACATCACTTCAAAATATATAATATATGCATCCGCGCATCATTCCATGATATAGACTAGCCCCTGGGCGCTAATGTGCTGTGAGATGCTGTCATTTCATTTATTATACTCCTCCAGGGCCTCGCTTTTTACAGTCGATCTATTACCAGGGTGAGTATAAATCGTAGTAAATTTGTTGATCGACGGGCTAGGTTGACCTACCCGCGTAAACTCGTTGACGGTCGAATGTGCTTATATGTGCCATTGCCACTTTGTATCAGTGCAAGTAGAAAGCGCATGTTGATCTTCCAAGTTCATTCATTCAGCCATATATCTATTTTACTTTGTACAGGCTACCTATCACTGACGTCTCTACGACCTATCAAAGCATCCACCCATGAAGTGCCACTGCTGCATTTCGCGTTGTTGCATTCCCCCATCACCTCGGCAGCACACAATGATCCAAAAGGCATTAGAAATACGTCACTCGTACGCAGGATGTGCATCGAGAAATACCAGCCCTAGTATTTGAGAGGACTGGATACTATACGATCAAGGACATATATATAAACACACGCCTCCAGCACGTGCCTTGATATACCCTAATCTTCACCATCTAGCCACTAGGTACAGAACAGCCCGATAAAGGCTCTCACACTCTCACACTTTCAATTTTGAGGAAAGTAAGGGTTCTTCCCACATAAGGTCTCCGAAGCTACGCCAGCTTTGTTCGCCTGAGTGAAAGCAGTAGAAAATGTGTACGTCTACTCAGATAAAGTACTATCACAAATCTAAGCCCATCTAGGTGAGATTTTAGTATGATGCACGACGCTGTCCCAAGGATGACTACTATTTGGTTCGAGCCGGCGATCCAATTGATGAATGATAAGACGCGCGGTCTAGAGATAGTATATCGCCACTGCGTGGTCATTTTCACAACCGTTAGATGTTACAAGCCCTTTGAGACCTCCTGCACTTGTAAATCCAGCTGAGTAACATCCTCCTCGTCCGAGGAAGATGATATACTTCTAGCTTCCTCCCGTCGTTGCAACGAATGAATCCCCACGACCCACAACACAAGCACAATACTGCATACCAAAGCAGAAGTAAACCCAGGTCGAAAGCGGGGCGACTCAGCCGTCCTCCAGACAGCGTCGTCATACCAAATCATCATGATATAGCAGAACATATTAGACACGGCAATCACGAACCCGCGCATTTCATGGTCACCTTTCATCAGATCTGGAAACCAGGAGAAGTAGACACCCGGTACGCCATAGGCAAACCAAAGTACATAGTAGCCGAAGTATCTGGCAGTCAACGGGACGTTCCACACAAATAAGATTACAATCCCAATGAAAGTCCCCGCTTGCATGACAGTAATCATCTGCCACCGTCTACCTCGGAAGAGTGGAGAATCGGATAGCATTCCTGCAGCGATCTGCGCGACGACTGCAACGGCCGACTGTCCTGTTGGTAGCACGTTGACTTGTGAGACAGAGTATCCTTCCGCTTTGAGCCATAGTGCAAATGCTGGCTGCTGATTTGGACATGCGGCTTGAACAAGGAAGTATCCAATGGGTAAGACCCACGCTTGCCAATGGCGTGCGATACGAAGAATCTTCCACCGATCCCACGAGGATGTCCCCAACTCTGCGAGTCCGTCTCGAGCAAGTCGGCGACGCGCAAGCTGGACCTCGTCGGCTGTGAGGTAGAAGGCGCGGGTTGTCTCGGGGAAGTCAGGATTGCAGACGAAGCCCATCAGAGCACAAGGGAGGCCGATAATCCCGCATATAATAAACAGCCATTGCCACCCCGCATGACCGAGGCGCCCGTTCAGACCATCGTAAGCACCTGCTTGGAGGTATCCGCTGAACATGGTGGCTAGCGAGGTCGTGGAATAGAAGATGGTCACTCGTTTTGCCCGTTCGTTCGCCGTGTACCATGAGCCGATGAGGTATACGATACATGGGAAATAGGCTGACTCAAAAAGACCGACCAGGAAACGGAGCGCGTATAGCTGCTGGACTGTACTCACCGTAGCGCAGCAGAATGTGCAGATTGACCAGAGCAATTCACAGCTTGGGATCAGAATCGAGGGGCGGACGCGTGTGACGAGAATTACTGCGGGAATTTGGCCGATCACGTAGCCAGCCGTGAAGACATTAGACATATAGGTCAGCTCACTGCCGCCCATGTCAATGGCCTCTTTCATGCCCGAAACATAGGCATTGTCGATGTTGGCTTGGGCCAGATTCTTGCAAAAGTATCCCAGGCATGTATAACTCAACAGGAAACAATCCAATTTGAACAAAAAGTGTTTCTCTTCGCTTGGTTTGTCAGGGTCGTCCCAAACATATCGCTGGATGCTTCGAAGGGTACGGATGTAGCCACTTCTGGGCTTTACTTGGTGAGACTCGGCCATTATGAATGCTGGCCATGATAATGCCTGGATTAAGCTTGTTTAAATACTGCGCGGGGTTTGATTCGTCATCTATGCATGGTTGCTGACGCCATGGTGCCTCTAGATGGCAAGGCATGGCAATAGACAGCTTTGTACCCAAGTCAAGGAGAATGGAGCACTGAAGCAGATAGCATATATGATTTGATAGCCCATGTGCTGATGAGGAAGTTCATCATCAACTCCGCTTATTGTTCAGAACAGTAACGTTGTATTAATAGTCAAGTTTTGGATCCGACGAAGTTTAGATACTTTGATATGTATAGACCCAGCCCCACAAAGCTTGGTATGCCAAACGATAGTCCCGGATGTCAGGTTGTGAACAGGATGATTTGCTCCAGAGCTCGTTCATGACGCCCCTCATGTCGTGATGCCCTAGTGCAAAGAGTCATCCCGCATGATGATTGCGTCAACATCGAGGCTTGCCCACTATTCCGATATTATGCACTTCCGAGGCAGGATAATGTTCTCATAGCATTATTCATTCTTCAATAGGAGGGCATTCAATGATTGTGATTGATAACCAGATAAGAAAGTAGACCCCACATGAACGAGACAAAGTACCTCATCACTTGATTCTGGTATTCGATGGTGCCATCGAACTTACCTCTCCCCGTCCCCGCTGACGCCGCAACAGGAAAGAACATGCTGCTCGTTCACTTGACATTTGATGCTCTACATTATTGTAGGAATCTCATCATCTTGTCTGTGACTTTGAACCTTTCAATGGACCAGAATCCTGCCAGGCCTACGGCCATGGCTTCCCGTACGGAAGTTACGTTCACCCCCAAGCCAATAGCGCATGTACAAGCGATTCGACCGATGGCTCGGCCGTTCCCTTAGCCGAGCTAGCAAGGTCCGGTCACATATCGACTGCTGCAGACACACAGTGCGGTGGTAGTAGTCTGGGGCATGCATCAAAGGAACGCTTTCACGACTGGTTAATGTAATTGGACCAGCTCGCGGCTCTGAAACCTATATGCAGACTGGACACACGAGAGAACGGAATGTTGTTGAATGTTAACCAATTGTATTCGAAGCCTGTTACTAAGACCTAATAGCCAGGATGCTTGTTCTTTGATATGAGTATTCCGTACATACATTATCTGAGAAGTTGCGTAGTAAATAACCTGAACTGCAATTAAAACACTAATACAAATTCGGATAGTAAGGTGTCGCAGTAACAAGTTGTGGCATCGCAGTAACAATGTCCTTGTATTTCATGAGCTGATCCTAGATGGGAAACGTGAGGATCGGCCAGGTGAAGGGCCAAGATCACTAGAATGCACAAGCTGGGACCGAATGGTGATCTTGGTTCTTCGCGTGATTGGTCGATCTACGTGAGAGAGACTGAGGGAGTGATCCTGGGATATCAAGTGTGATCCTGGGACATCCTCACTTCCCCCTCCAGGGTATAAATACCCCCATTGTTTTCTTCGCCCTCCCTCTTCCTTCTTCCTTCTTCCTTCTTCCATCCGCCACTTTCAACTTTGAATTTGCTTCTTCCTTCCACTTGAACTTGCTTTCAACTTTTCCAAGTTCCAACTTCATTCCTCTTCCTTTTCGAGCTTGCTCCATCTCTTCCATATTCCAAATCTCACATTCAATTCCATCATGCATGCATGCATTCAAACGTCTTTCAAACCAACCCATGATGACAATCCTTCTTGACACATTGATCACCCGCTCGGGTCAAAACCCACTCTCAATTTGCCTTGACGAGCTCAAAGTATGTTTGCAATCGTCATTTTCGATGTTCTACTAACCCTTCAGATCTTGCGGGTCTTTCCTCCCCCAGATCACCCCCAGAAATCTGCTTGCCCACCAATTGAGTCTGCTGAAAAGCCACTCCTCCTCCCCAAACCTTCTTCATCTCCGAACACTCTGCTCGAGCTCGGCACTCGGCCACCCTCCGCCAGGACAGATCCATTGAGGCCGCGGGGGCTTTCCAACTTGACACCGGAAGCAACACGGATCTCTTAATCGTTTCATTGTGGTGTGAAGGCACAAGCCACAGGTTTACAACGACAGGCAAGCGGTGAAGAAGCACCGGCCAACAATCCTATTGTTCCTCAAGTCCTCTCTGAACAACCGCCACGTATCTACCCAATTTATGTGTCAGGACAAATTCAGTTTGGACTTGAGCCAGGATACCTGCACCAGACTTCTTCATCTTCCACTCCATGAACACAACACAACACACAAGAACACAAAAGAGATGAGCCACTGATTGGCGTTCAATGAACTGGGACCGGTGGAACATGGAAGGACTGATGCGTGTGTTTGTACTTTGATATGTGGGACAAGATGGGGACTACAACCAATCATGTTGATTTTTGTAACAGACTAGCGCCAAGAAACATTGCTCTTCTGTTTAATGTTTTCATTCTTCTCTTCATTTTTCTTCTCTTTCTGCAGGTAAACTTGCCATCAAACTTGATGTTGTAACTCTTGGACTGACGTAATTTGGTGGAATATACACCTGGTACATGGGACCTAGAGAGACCATTTCCTCGTTGAAGCCATCCGATCGGACGTATGCTCATTGTTCAAGTAAAAGAGTTTTGCTTTTCCTCCTATCCTCGATGCGAAGTCCCCTGGCAGGTTCATTGCTTGACCTGCTCACGAAAAAGAACCCCTTCAAGACAGCAAGTGCTCGATTCCAATCATGGACATCTATGTGCTCTGTACTAGCCTTGAGATGTGTCAGAAGCCAGTCATGGAATTCAAGTCCCATCGAAATGAGGCCGCCAAGAATTAACGACCAGAAGAGAATATCGGGTGCTATCCTCAGTAAATGACCATAGCATTCCAAAACCCTCTGCTGAAGTTTTCGAATAAGAAGCTCTAAGCAAGGCCTGTTTTGCAACCCTTTTGCAACCCCCAGACTGGATTGGTCGAATATGTCCGAATATATCAATTTCATTCTCACCTCTTTCCTCATCATGAAATTTTCAATAATCAGTGAAGCTCGGTTCAGACCCAGGAAACGGTTCCAAGGACTCTTTCAACTTTTCAGGTTGCGTTTCCTTCCTCAGCCGATGACTTCGCGTCCTGATACATGATTGCTTCCTCCTTGAAGAGATGTGACCTATATCTTTATAATCTTGGTCATTCACCCAGAAAAATGATGTAGTCTTCTGGGAGGTGAGCATCTTGAATCCAAGGTCTGTTGAGGCAGATCATCGGGTGCCTCTGACATGTCAATGAATCTGTCTGCTACCATCGCGATTGGTCACTCTGCATTGCCAACGCGAAAATGAACAATGGATACTGGGAACAAATTCCAATTCAGCCGCCACGCCATCTTGTGTGAGGATAACATCCAATAGACCACATGAGTTCGATAGGAGCATGAATAGCTTAGACATTGCAGGGTTACCCCACCTGATCTACCAATTCTAGGGCTCACAGCTCTACAATAATGTGGAGAGTAAGATAAACAAGCAATTGACCTTGCTCACAAAAGGGACGGAAATCCCAACGAGAGGCTCAGTTTGTATAGCTTTCCGCATAGACATGAATGAATTCCTCGATACTTGGGCACAAAGCATCCCCCCTGGAGACGTCGATGGTTACGAAGGCTTGAAAACGCTGAAAAATTGTCCGGGATCTTCTAAGATAATAAAGACACGTCAACTAATTGTTTTCTCTATGTCTTTTTATGGGGATGTATAGGAAAGGTTGGGGGAAGCATGTGAAAGGAGATCAAAAGAGCTATCGAAGTAACCCTGCGAAGGCCTGTCAAATTACTGTATCTATGGGTTTTTAAGTGGCTTTGCCGTCGCTTGTCATGTCCTTGGCGGGGCACATAATGTGGCTTTCAAGCAAGTGGATGCACGTAGAAGTGCTTATCTACAGGATATCTCTTTGGAAATGAATGTTTGTCCCGAAAACTGCGGGGGTTTGGCAATACTCAAGGCCATAGGTAAGGACCAAATTGGAAATACATTATCGTGCACATTGTAAGCATATCTAAACCTGTCTTAGCCAGCGTTGCTAATTATATAACAAGCCATGTATCAGTGACAGCTTTTGCGGCCTGTTCATCGCCACCGAGTGTATGAATGCATTGCAAGGCGTAGGCAGCTTCACGTGTGAAGTCTTCTACAAACTGTCGTGAGACCTCGGCTTGATGTGAGGATTGGTCAGCCTCGCCCATTACCACATCGGCTCCGTCTGCTGGGACAGATGCTTCACCATCCTGTGCCTGGATCTCTTGCCCGAGCTTGAGCACCTTTTCGTATCCCTCAATCGCCAGGTGACCTAATCCAAGACCATGGTAGGCTCGTGCAAAATTGAATTCCATTTCTTGCCGCTCTTGGAGCAAGGTCCCAGGCTTCATTCGCACCCGGCGGTATTCATTAAGGAAGGAGATTCCTTGCATAATCAAGTAGTGTCGATTCTCAGACTGTCGCTTGAGAGAGTGGTGGATGAAGCAAAGCCCGATAGATAGAAGTAAGACTGGGTTCTGATCATCGAGAGCATATGCGCGGAAAAAGTAGTTTAGGGCTGGGTAGAAGCTGCCTCCTGAGTAAAGGATATGGCCGTAGAGGATAAGAAGGGCAATGTCGAGTGATTCTGCGGGGATTCGCTCCCCAGACCGGTCCTTGGTTGTGAGAGATGCACGTTCCTTCCAGAGAGATGGCCGAACGAGATTAGGTTTGCTCGGATCGTCTGGAAGGGTAAAGTCCATTGCCTTGATCTGACGGAGCATGAACTTCATGTTTGGAGAATTGAAAAATTGCGGCTTGTGTGCATCACCAGAGATACGGCTCAACATGGAGAAAAGGCGATATGTGTCAGTGACAAATTGATATTCCTTGATGAACCATCGCGCTTCATGTGCCAAAGCTTCCTCATCATTGGCCCGAAGGGCACAGGTAAACCAGCAGACATGAATCAGACGCGATTTTGGTTTGGAGTGGAACCAAATACTGGCTACAGCTGCAGAATTGAGCGCGTCGTATGCTTCTTCAACCTCTCCCTGTGAGGTCAGCAGGAGCGCATATTGAAGAAATAGATCAAGCCAATCATCAAATGGAATGCCATAATATTCGTCGGGTATCGTATCTGACAAGGGTTCATCGGGACGGTCATCGCCTATACAAAAATATCAGCTCGGAGCCATAGCCAATTGGTGAGGAGGGGGGCTTGACTCACCTATACTTTTCTGAAGACGACCGGCCAACTCGTGAGCTTCGTTCAGCAGAGTGGCACCCTTGCCTTTGTCTTTCCTGTGGTATCCCTGGAATTCCATCTGCCGTGTCATGGGATAAAAGATCCTATTTGATCGGAAGTCACGAAGTAGAGCATCAGCAATGTCAAGCCAATCCTCGGTAGCTTCATAAGCGCCGTCTTTGACTTGTGGTTCCAGCTCCTGCAATTTCTGGTACAAAAATTGAACATCCTCTATTCGCTGGCCTTCTTCCCCGGTGGGCGTTTCTCGGTCAGGACTTAAGGGTGCCAGACCTGTAAATGTCGTAGCTGATTTTGGTACGATTGGTATAGGAGCCCCGGATTCGGCTTCCCTGAATTCAGCTGCAAGCTGCTCTAGCCTTGCATCCTGCCTACGCCGGGATCTACCTTCCTGTCGCCCAAGAACGACTGCCTCGTTGATGTACTTTAATGCCTGGTCACTCATGCCAAGGCTTTCGTACAGCTTGGCGAGCGCAACTCGTGATTCCATATGTCTCGGGTCATGCTCAGCAACAGTGAGATAGCCTGTTTCAGCCTCTTCCATTTTGCCGAGTTGCATACAACAATCAGCCATCGCCATGAAATAGCCGATATCTGCATGCTCATCAGTCTCCTGGATTGGCAGATAAAATCGATAAGCTTCTTCTGGCAACCCGCTATCCTTCAAGGCATCTGCGACCTCGCGGAAGAGATCACCAAAATCAAAGATGCGGGCACCTTCCGAAGTATCATCCGGATTCAGCCATTCAAAATGATGAAGAGCTTCTTGGTGGTGTTTGTACCCCATTTTAAGCCGAAAGAGCCCCATTTTGATGCGAAGTTCAAGGGGCAACCCAAGTCCATATGAGTCTATAGGCCATTGGCCAGGCACATACCCATTGGTCTTGATACGACGAGGAGCATCGTTGGAGTCCCATTCTCGGTCATCGTCCTCAAAATCATCCCAAAGCGCATCGTCGCCGCGACCCAGCAGCCATCTGGAAGCGGACTTTAGGGCATGGAGTCCTTGAACAGGTTGACCGGTAATGCTAAAAAGCTCGACATAAATGTTGACCTCAGACCAGCTAAGACGAGTATCCTGAGGATCGAGGGACAAGTAGAATTCCATGCTGTTTACCCAGTGGTCGATGGCTTTTTGGACCTCATTGAGGTCGATGTAGATTTCCGCCAAGTGTCGAAGGGCCCTTGCGTTGTGCGGCCGATCCCTCAAAATACGCTCATACTCACCAGCTGCCCTGCCGTTGTACATGAGTTCACGGTAGATTGCGGCCCTCTGATATCGAATATTGTAGTTCTTGGGCTCAATTTCAATCACACGGCTGTAGCAGTAGATGACATCATTTAATGCCCTTTTGCGGTCTTGGCCAGCACGCTGCAAAATAAGACGCGCAACCTTGAGCCAGACAGTGGAATCCTTGGGCCGGGTGTGAGCACCGTTAAAGAGGGCCGCCAAAGCCTTATCCTTTTGTCCTTGGGCCAGGAAGATTTCAGACAATAGGGAATGGGCCGGGAACATTTCAGGGTTATTCTGGATTGCACGCATCACTCGATCCATCGCTCGATCGTAATCGCCATCGATAAATGCTTCGGTAGCTTCTGAATGCAGCATCTTGAATTCTGGACCAGGCTCTAGAGGTTTACGAGGGCCTCGCTTGATGCCCTTTCCACCACGGGCTCCATAACGACCTGAGAAGCGTCCCCCGCCTCGACGTTGGCGTCGACGTCTTGCATCAGAATCAGAGTCATCATCTTCCGGCTCTTCATCATTACTGGAAATGCCATTAGCCATTGAAGTTATTTTGGTGAAGATACATACCTCTCGCTTTGGTCTTCGTATGCCACATAGTCCGAGTCATCATCTCCCTCGTCAGCCCCTCGAGGGTCCGGGGTAAAACCTTGGCTATCCTCAGAAATGTCGTCGTATTCATACTCTTGTTCCTGATATTGAGCTTGATTTTGGGCTTGAGTAACATGTTCTGCGGCCTGAGAGGGCAAGGCGGTTCCAAAGAGTCGAGGATCAATTGCCGCAGCAAAGACATCCTCAGGAACGAATGATTGATTCTCCACCCCCTGCCATGGGTACTGCACCTCTTCATCGATTTCTGGATAGACAGCATAGTCATTTGAATGACCCATCGGGGTATCCGAGTCTGCCATGGCGACTGATGATGCGACGAAATGACTAATGCATAGAACCAGAGTGTATCAATAAGATAAGCCTAGGTCTTTCTCTCCCCTCCAATAAAACGTAGGGCAGACGGCGTATGGCAAGTGTGGTGCAATCAGGCCTAGGCTAGCGCTGGGACCATGGCCCAGACCGCGTATAGAAGCTCGAAGCGCGCGGACTTGGACGTCTTGTCGCGGGTGGTTCAAATGTAGGGGCGAATGTCCATAGTAACCCAAGCTCCACCCAAAGCGACTAAATGCAAGTTGTAAAGTGAATGAGGAAAAGTGAATAACTTGGAAGATAAAAAGGAAATCAATTCCAGTTGGTTTTCCCTTTCCATTCCAGAATTCGCGGGAACCCGTGATCGCCTTGAAACCGAGACACACTCGCTTTTTCTGCCGCAATTTCTCTTCTTTCTCCTCTTCTCCACCATCTCTTTCTCGACCTCTCCTCCCCTTTCATCCCCGTTTTTTTCTTTTCTTTTGGTGCCGGGACCAACAGGGCTTGCTGTGTTTGACACACTATTGCCTTCCTGGTCCTGACTTTCCTTCGTTCGGACCTAATACCGATCGCAAATCTCCAGGTGTCTTTCTGGCTTCCGCTTCCTCCTGAGGTGCAGCCCACTGGACTGGTCTGTGCCCCATTACTTGTCGCCTAAAACTCGAGATTTGGGCTTTGCGGATCTCCATCCAGTCTTTCGGTCCAGGATATTTGATTCTATTCCATTACGCAAACTCAGCAGGTGCTGCAGGTGTTTTGCAGTAATCTTTTCCACCCCACTGTATTTACTATTCAGACCTTTCAACCGAAATCCCGAAACCAGTAGACATGGCCAGCCATATCATTGGAAACCGCAACAGCACCCCGGAAGCCGCTCCGAACTCCACTTTGCGTCCTCCATCGTCCGCTCGAAACCTCGGATCGCACCAGCTACGAGCGTCGGCCGACATGTCCGGATTCCCCTCGCCGCTGTCCTCCCGCAGTATGCGTCCGTCCTCGGAAGTTTTCTTCAACCAGCAGGGTCAGAATTCGACGGAAGATGCGTTGGACCGGGCAGCTCAGCAGTGGCTGGCGGACATTGACCAAAACGAAACTACACTGGAAGAGATGGCAGCCGCTACGCTTGATCAGGACTTCAAGGATGAGCTCAGCGCTATCGAGCAGTGGTTCCGCGTTCTGAGTGAGGCGGAGCGGACGGCCGCCCTATATGCTTTGCTGCAACAGACTACTCAGGTGCAGATTCGCTTCTTCATCCAGGTTCTGCAGCAGATGTCCCAGGGTCACCCGATGTCTGGGATTCTCTCTCCGGCTAACTTCGGCGAGAAGGGTATGTTCATCTTTTCCGGTTTGCGCTTCGAGGATTCATCTAGCTAACATTGGCTCCAATTTCTAGATGCCATGTCTAGTCGCTTAAGTGATGCCATGTCTAAACTCAACATGGATACATCACGAAGTTCCTTGGGCCGGCCCCCACCATCTCCAGGCGCCAAACGTAACTCGGCACTTGATTCCTCTACTATTAATGCCATGTTCCCCGATGCCGCCGCTGCGATTGCGAAGAAGAAGGCGGAATTCACTCAGCAAACAGGAAACGCACCTCCCTCGAACCGCAACAGTCTGGTCTTCGGTGACCGAACCTCGTTTGTTGCCCCTACCATTTCGGCGCCTGACAACAATGACAGCCTGAGCCAGCCTCCGGCGTCTCCCTGGGCCCAGCGTGGTGGTCTTTCGGACACTCAGCCCCCCATTGCCCGGCCGAAATCGTCTTCGGGCCACCAGCCCATGGGTCAGTTCAGCCAGCCCTCTACCTCTGGCCTCCGCTCTCCTCTTCCTCAAACCGCCACCATCCCTGCCCCGGATATTGAGCCTCCACTGCTCTCGCCATACAATGTTGGAAACCATAGCTGGGCGTCGATGACCAACACCCCAATGACTGCTACCTTTGGCCAGCAGCAGAACCAGGGCAACTCCCAAGCTGATATGGTTGCAAATGCGACAGCTATGAAGCTGGCAGCTTTGTCCACTGTGAACAACCGTATTGCTCTCGATGATGCCCGCAAATACCGCCGGTCTCGGTCCAACGATGGTCAGGGACGGAACTCTGTTAATCAGGGCCTTTCGCAAGGCTTGGCGAGTCCCGGTCTGCCTGGTTCCAATCCCATGGCTGGACAATTCCTGAATGCGCAGCAACTCGCCGCTCTGCAGGCCCAGCAGCAAGCTGCCATGGCGGGTCGCCGGTCCCGTCCGACGTCTCCCGGTATTGCCATGCAGGGTGCTGGAGCACTCGGTGGCATGAGCTTCACCTCGCCCCAGAACAATGGATTCCTCGCGGCCTACGACCCAAACAATCCGTTGATGGGTAACGGATTAAGCTCTCTGGGCATTGGACAGTTTGGTCTGGGTGGTGAAGGCTATCTGTCTGATCATTCTGAGGTCACCCGTGGACGCTCACCCCGTGGTCGCCGTGGTAGCTCGAAGCCGCCGGAGGACCCCACGGACCCGACTCTTCTGAAGGACATCCCCAGCTGGCTGCGATCCCTTCGGCTGCACAAGTACACGGACAATTTGAAGGATCTCAAGTGGACAGAATTAGTTGAGCTTGATGAAAAGGCCTTGGAGGACCGTGGAGTCAATGCACTGGGTGCCCGAAACAAGATGCTGAAGGTAAGGCTTTGCTTCTCCAAGTTTCGAAAACAAGAATACTAACCCAATGTTTTTAGGTCTTTGAGCAAGTCAGAGAAGCTCAGACTGATGGCAAGCTTGAGAACATCATGTGATGACAGCCTTTTGTGCATGAAGCATGGCATGGCAACTATTTTCGAGTTTCCTGTGGAAACCAAAATCGAGCCCATGCCCAGCGATTTCATGGAATTGGCAATTATATTCCATTGTGCCCTTTTTCTTTCTCCTTTTTCAATTTTTTATCATTCGTTCTGTGATCTTTTGGTTCACCCTAATATGATGATGGATGTGGGATTCGGCATGTATCAAACGCAGTGATGTCAAGAAACGGATTCATGAGGGAAATTCGGGCTACTGAACATTGAAAATGGCTGGGGTAATCGTAGATATGAACATGATTTTGTTCCATTGTTCCGTCCAATCGTTTTCCGGTATATAATCTCAATGACTTATTTGATTCAAATCCTCTCTCGTGTATGCCTGTTCGTATGGTTAGAAGTGGCCCGTGCTCATTCTAGAAACCCGCGCCAAACCTCCGCTCCGACCTCGTCTCTCCACGTCGACCCCCATCTCTCCCCACCAGCTTTGGACAGACCCATTGCCGCTCCAAACAGCGCCTCTAGCTGGGTTTAAATAAGCGGGTCGATCTTTTACTATCTCAGGCCACGTTATTCCGTATCAACGGCCAAGCACAAGCAACCACATCCCCGAATTTCAGACCACGACACGGACAAAAAGAACCCCAAGAACAATCTCCCACCGGAGGCAAACCTAGCTCACAAAGATGGCTCCGACAAAGCAAGAGTTATCCCTGATTATCAACCCTCTTGTTCCAGAGGCCGTTCAGCATAACAACCGAGTACGTTACGCCCCTCTCCCCACCGCCTACAAGTCCAATCCCACCTTCATCAGTATCCTCAATCCAACCGAGCTATTCTCAACCTTCAAATCACACAAAAAAATTCAAAACTAACAGTTCACAGGTCCTCTCCTCCATTCACAGCCTAAGCGCCTTCCTCCTAGGCCTCAGCGCCGGAATCCTTGCCCTCCAATCCGCAGCAGGCTTCATATTCTACTTCACCGGCACAGTGCTCCTATCCGGTCTCTTCCACCTACTCCTTATCAAGCGCTCCGGCGGCGCAGGAGCAGGCGCTTTCTTCCCCGGTGCCGGTGGCGAGATTGATGGTACCATCGAGATGAACCCCAAGACGGGTGTTGTGAATATGGACCTTGGGGGCAGGAAGGATCAGAGACGGTTTGTGCTTCGCAAGGGGGCTTGGAGGGATGTTTGGTTCGGTGGTGGTGTTGTTTCTGAGGCTTTGAGTGGATTCGTGCTTGGGTGGGCTGGTGTTGGAGGTGTATTGAGGTGATTTTTGTTTCTTTGGATTAGATAAAGGGATATGGGGTTTGGTATCCATCACCTTCTAATGGAAGATGGTTCCTTCTGTATATGAGGTGTGAAATAGATACCATTTTTCTGTTTGACCCCGCTGTAGTTAAAAAGGCAGTACATATTGATCAAGATCAAGACTTCGAGTTACTAGGCCTAGCTTTGTAGTGGTAAGCTAAGAAATGGTGATACTTACGATGGTATTACGAGTGGAAAATTTTGAAATAATCAACGCGATCTATTGTATTCAAGTTGAAAAAGGGTATCCCTAGTAAACATTCGGTGCATCTAGGCAAAAGCCCGTCGTCCCGGAAATCCATCCATATTCCCAACCAAACAAACGCCGGGGTAGATCATAACCAGAAAATCAAAGCCTGACGTAGTTCGGGGAAAATAGCAGATAAGTAGTGGTGAAATGGGGTGAGAAAAAAAAGATTAACGGGTCATAAATCCGGGCATATCATATGGACTCCAAGCCAGGGATGGTCCATGATTGATGCAATACAATATGCAATGAGGTCAAATGGAAAAGCGCAAAAAAAGAGATCATCGAAACATTTAGTGCATCTCCGGGATCACGTCCGACGAGTTCGCAACGGCACTTTGCAGGGCGCTGGTCAAGTCGATGTGGAAGAAGGGTCTGTTCATACCCTGGACCAGAGCAACCTTGCGTCGACCGCGGTAGGCCTTGCTATCCTTCAGGTCGTGCTGCAGCTGCTTGTCCTCGGCGACGATACTACTGTCCTGGGAAGAGGTGGACTCGATAGTCTCTGTTTCGCGCTCGGTAGTCGAGCCGTGCTTGTGGTAGTTGGCTTCAACGTCGTGCTTGTGAAGGGCCTGTTCGCGCTGGTTGTTGATCATCTCAGCGTGAGCGGCGGCGGAGGCACTGCCCTCGATCTCGGCGACACTGAAGATGGGTTTCCAGCGGTGGAAACCGTCGCTGGAGGTAGGGGTGGGGAAACCGAAGCCGGCGGCGGCGAGGGCTCGCTTGGTCCAGCGGTTGTTGATGTGGGCGAAATGCCACTGCACGCTGCGTGGGGAGGCGTACAGATCCAGCTGGTTGCGCACGTCGATCAGGTTCTGGACAGAGGTGGTGTCCACATTGTTGACAGAGGAGAAATCCAAAATAACGGCTTGCAGGAGCGGGCGGGTGTCTTCAGTCTCCTCAACTTCCCGACCAGGGCGTGGACCCGGGTCATTCCAGGGACGGTCGCCACGACGAGCATAGGCATGCGGGTTTGTGCGGCGAGTGCTCTGGAAGATGGTTGACACCAAGGCGTCGGTGTAGTGGTTGGCGTTGGGATAGTTGAAGCCCTCGGAAAAGCGGTAGATGAAGATACCGGGGTAAGGCTGCTCAAGCTCGATATCCGGGTTGGAACCATCGGCATGGTTGACGGGAAGGAAGATCGAGCGGTGGTGGTGCTCGTCGTGATCAGGAGGGTGCTGGTTTGTTCCGAGGGAGCCGTATTTGCCATCGTTGTCCAACAGATGGTCACCAACCACGGAGTGGATCGTAACCCGGCCGAGGAATTGACCGCGGGCCTTGGCAGCACGGAACAGCAGCACAGCGAGGGACACACAGATGGTGCAGTAAATACCATCCTCAATGGATGAGAAAACGGTGACGATAACACCAATAAAGAAGATCAGAACATCAAGCGGGGAAACACGCCAGAACTGGTAGACTGTGTTGGGCGAAGTAATCAGATCACCCACAGCGTGGATAATGACGCCGGACAAAGAGGCCTCAGGGATATAGTAGAAGACCTCAGTCAGGGCGTAAATAGCCAGGAGCACAACGAGGGCAGTAATCAAACCAGCCAACGGGGTCCGGACACCGGCCTTGGACTTGATAGCAGTACGGGAGAAAGATCCGGTGGAGGGGTAGCCGCCCAGGAATGGACCGAGCAAGTTGGTAACACCAATTCCGATGAACTCCTGCGAAGGGTTGATGGTGTAGTTGTTGACACGACCAAAGGACTTGGAAATGGCGATGTGTTCAATCAAGAGAACGATCACGGCAGCTGGGAGCTGGTTGGCGAAGGCGCTGATAATCTTGCGGTCCATTTTCGGCACAGCTGCGCCCTGGAAGCCTCGAGGCACGGAGCCGAGCATGTCGAACAGAGGGTTATCCTTGCGGTGCAAGTTCACGGCTGCGGAGATCATGGTGTAGAACAGAATGACAAACACGGTGCGGAGAGTCGAGACGAAGAACCAAATCTTCGCCTTGGCCGGGTATTTCTTAGCCGCGTAGGTGCAGCCAGAGCGGATGATGTACAACATGGCACAGGCAGTGATACCCATAGCGGCGTTAATATCCGCACTTGGAAGGTGTTTCAGAGTGTTAATGATGACCAGATAGGTCGCGTCACGAGTGGAGAAGTCGGCGCTCTCTCCGAGCATGGTCTTAACCTGTCCGCTGGCAATGCTAATGGCAGAGCCCGTCATGAACGCAGAGATAGCTGGAAGCGGAATGAAATCCACAATGAAACCCAGACGAATCAGACCCAAGAAGCAAACGATACCACCCAAAATCACAGCAAGAGTGGAAGCAATCATATGACCAGGATAATCGGGGTATGTGGCCTGGACCTGAAGCACGATGGTACCAGTTAAGGTAGACATGACGGCCACGGGACCAATAGTAATATCCTTGGAAGTCGCAAAAAACCAATAAACCAAGACACCCATGAATGAAGAGTAAAGTCCATATTGCACAGGCACTTCAGCCAATTTAGCGTATGCCATACCCTGGGGCACGACAACAGCACCAACAGTAATGCCTGTAAAAGGTTCGTTAGACGACGATCTACTATGGAAACGATCATTTGGTTACTTACCAGCTACCAAGTCACCTATGAGCCATTGCACGTTGTACCGAGTAATCCAAGTTAAGAAAGGGAACAGGTTGACGAAGTAGTTGATTACCTGCTGGCCAGACGGAGCAATCTCGCAAAGCCAATCAACACTGTTGGGCTCCGGTTCGTTGTAGGCACAGGTATCGACGGTGCCAACGGAGAAGGTCGACTCGCCTCTGGTGACAGGTTCACTAGCAGGGCCCATAGGGTCTCTGTATGCGACCTTGATACCAAGGCCCTTAGCCAGGCCATGGCCAATCTTGGTGGCTTTTTCACCCATAGTAAACCACCGGTGTATAGAAGAGATGGAAGGTATATCAACCGAAGCAAGCAACGGTGACGGGAGTGAGGCCGGGAGGACCGGGGAGATTGAAGGTGAGAAAGTCGAGGGACAGGTCAAACGTGGTGACGGCTTCCAGAATATAAATGTCAAATGTCAGACGATCACGCACTAGCCATGTCGACCACACAGAAGCAAAGTAAAGTTAAAAACGTGGATAAGGGGCAGGTTGTTGGTGGAATCAGATGGTGGAGGTAAAGGTGTGATTCGAGTGTCGATGGCGTAATATCGAGCTCCCCAGATTTCGATCAATTGCAGTTAGAAACACGCACAGGTCGCTTTTTTAAGAAGAGAATCTTCAGGGATTATACGGGAAAAGAAAAAGCAAAGGGATCGAAGAGAACAGAATGTCCGCAGCGTGTTCCCACCGATGATCTCAAGCCATCCCACAACCACGAGTGGAACCGGTGGACGGGCCTGGAAGCGATGGTGAATGACGAAGGAGCGTGGAGCCGTTCTCGGTTCTTCATACATCTTTTATTATTCTGGGACATTAGGTACGAGAGATTAAGTGATCAACGGAGCAGCCTTCCTCTCCATGACCCTTTATTTTGCCGAATCCTGGCTCAATTCTACCTACAAACGTGAAATCCGATCTATAACCATCTCTTCGAGGCACTCATGCTCACATTGAAGGCGCTGATAATCCTGAATTACATAAGAAACTTGGAAAAATCGCATGCAGGGAACATGACATAAGCTTCCCGCCAAGCCTCGGCGGTGACGAATCACCGCATCCACGCGGGCGTAGATGATCGGCCATGGAGCCCATCGGCCAATCACATCCTCGAATGATGGTGAAATCACCCGTGCAGATGGTGACAGCAAGAGGAAATTTCGACCAGTTCCACGTTTTGATTGCCTACGAATTAAACTGCGACGCTACATTTCCCTTGTCCCTTCTCCACGGAGGACCGCTCGCCTCTGCTGGGGCATTGCGTTATGAGTGGGTTCACTGTCCATGGCATTGTCCCTTGGCCGCGCTCGTATACCTTTCTCCATCCGACAGCAGGAACGAAAATACCAATTGTGGAGCCTGGTTGCCGCGTCCCCTGTCCGCGTTAGCTCTTTTTGCCATCAAAACAGTACCCACCCACACAATTTCCAGTCCGCGCTTGATAGGAGGTGGAGGGAAAAAGGGAGATTGGGTTTGTCGGTGCTTCCTACTCTATTTGTTAGGTCCCTCGGGTCATGAGGGGGTTTCCCCATGGCTCGACGATATTCACCACACCCTTTTTGCATGAGCCGACTAGCGTATACAGGCCTCGTGCCCACCCGGACTGCCATGTCCAAGACTTTGACCAAGACTTTATCCAAGACTTTAACGCGCGGTTTCTTGTTATATTCGCGCACGGTGGGCCTAGGAACCCAAACCCTGATCGGCACACCCTGGAACATACTGGGTTCCCAGCTGCGGCGAACTGCGTCAGATATTCCGGGCGGAATCCGAAGATCCTAGTATATTGGGCCGGGCTCACGCAACCTGTTTACAAAGCTGTTTGAACGTTCACTTAGCTGTTCCACGTCGGCGTTAGTCTCGTACTGTAGCTTCTTAGACCTAGACTCCGCAAGCAATAAGCAATATGCAGCCTGCGCCCCCCACTAATCTCGCAATACAGATCCAAATCACGTCATCTAGCTTAATATGCCTGCGATCCATAACTTAAAAGTAACGAGACGAGCCGCTGAGTCTAGTGCGTGTCAGGCCAAGCTTGAAGTTATTGTTCTGGTGGCTGTTCCGAGGCCGTGTTAACGCCCGATTCAGAATACGCCATGGCATGGTTCATGCTTTGAGTTCGGTCTTATGTTCTATTTGCTTTTTTTTTATCTCGTGTTCACTTTTCATCTCGTGTTCACTTTTCATCGCAATATTCTTTGGAGACATTCATTTTGACTTATTCCAATAACTCGGCTTCAGGTACACCGTTATACACCAACCTCGTCTGTAGATCCCGTGTGGCTTACTCACGTGGCAGACATGTACATGTTACCCGAGGCCAATCAACCAATAACACACCGATCCCGATGCTCGAATGCAACAGTGAAGTGCCTTTTGCGGCTTGCCTCAACATACGAATATTTCAGCCATCCGTAACGCCATCAGGTGCCTATCGGTTCGCTTGACAGAAGCGAACTGAACACACCATCTACCTGCCGAATGGCGTATATCCTGCTGCTATCGCGGCGAACTCGGTTCACCGTCTTATCCCCGCTACTGAACATAGGGTTAATGGCCTAGTCCACTACCTGGCTAGATTGTGTTCTGCTTGCTGTGCAGCTTTTTCCTTTTTCCTTCTCACTAAAACCATATTGGCTTTTATCATCTAAGTCTTTTCTTTCCTTAGCACAGATCGACCTGAAGTTCGGATCTCATATGCATATTCTACACAGATTCCTCTCCTTTCCAAGGTTCTCAACATCTGAAACATGGTTGTGCATCATGATGTCAGCCATGGCCGGTTGATCTCGGTTCGGCATAATGCATATGCAGGGCCCGGACGCGCGACTCACTTTTCGCAGGGATGAATAAACTTCTTAAGGTTTCCACCACCGTCACGATACCTCCTACGATTCTCAAGCGCATTGTCATACTGCGAGTGATGAATCACTTAAAGATTTTCTTGTCGCGTGAGTTGGGCATGGACGGGAGTTGGGCATAAGATGTTGGGGCTCGTGGCACATATCCAAGAAACTGGTATGCGGGGTATACGGTGGGATGAGTTCATCCAGCATGGGAAATGCACATAATCGTTCAATATTACGTTGCACAAGTTCTACAGTAGCTTGTGTGATTTCTGGCTTTTGGGCCTTTGATTGGTTCCTGGCATTGTGCTTTCTTGATTGGTAAATGTCCTGGAGGTGAAGGTAATAGCAATCTATTAGGGCGGTTGCGTGCCAATCGACAAATATCACTCGATCGAAAAATACCGATTCGGGTTTATAGTGGCAAAGAATCATGTTCGAAGACTGAGCGAATTGATGACCTAGATTATGATTGAGTTCAATAAACCACAGTTGGGGAAGGCCCAGGTCGGCCTTGCAATATCTGTTGCTGGGTGTTTCACACATATTCCGGGAGGAGAATTCCAGGACTTGGTCAAAATTCACGAGATTTTCAGCTCATCAGGTCATCGGGTGGCTCAATTGACCTGACGACCTGACGAGCTCGAAAATCGCTTGAGTTTTTCTTGACCAGCCACCTGATGACCTGATGACCTGATGAGCTGAACAAACTCTTAAATTTTGTTTAAATCTTGGAATCTTCTCGACATCGATCAACACTGGCCTGACCAATATCTACGTGCGCCAATCGTGCATTATATTCCACCATCTACGCGATGGCGTGGTAGGCAAGGATTCACATAGAAATCTTCACCAAACTCAATTGAATAGGAGTTCGAATTATCTATGTTTCTCTTTTATCCACCAAATCATTGCATTGAAGGGGATAGCTTGGTAATGAAGAGGCTGTCGCTCTCATTAATGATATTGGAAAGACTCGGTCTTCCAATCGCTACCAACTCGCACATAGCTCGGTGGAAACGGTTATATAAGAAGACCTCCGGGTACCGGGATGTCGTAGCTTATTGAAGCATAGTTCATTTTGGGCCGAGTACACGGAGTCAATCATATTACTGTTTGCCATTCGAGATCCACAGCAGCTTGGTCCATAGAGCGCCTGCACAGACTCTGTCCACCTCCAGGAGTATCAGCTGAACCAGCTCGGCATTTCCGGTCTTCACAACTGAATGAAGAATCCTGAGGTCCCTTATTTCTTTGACCTAGGGGCTGAAGCCTTTTGCAAAGAGCAGCCACGCAACATGGATATAACGAATGCATTCGCAATTAAAAGGACAGATGCCTCCTCACTGAGCTGGCTTTCAAATATCCCTTTGTCTAGCGAAATTTTGAGCAATCGGGCTTGGCCTCTTCTGCTAGATACCAGGATCGGGTGCTGCCCCACAAGCCTAGGCTCTAGGAGTCTGTGATCGTCAGACTCTGGTAAAAAGAAGTCGTCCCGATCTCAATATGGATCCGGCTCCCTTATACGCTTGTTGTAGAGATCTGCGCCCGCCTCGGGGAGTCTGTCTAGCAGTGCTCAGCTGCCCAGATCAGGGCTGGGGTACAAGTCTCAGGTCTTTTCATCTTTTGAGGCGTGATAATTTTAATAAAGGGTTTAGTTGGATGAAGAAGACGCAGTTGGTCTGAGCTATTGCGTTGATAGCATGCTCTGGATGTAGAAACCCCACTATGATGTGCATTGTAGGCCGTAAAGGCTCATCGCTTTGGAAATTGAAGTTGATTCGCCAATTTGAAAGCTTTTCAGGACAAGGATCCATTTGAATCGCAATGCTAAGGTGGATGGCATGGCAGAATCGTAGGATCTACTGGATCGAAGATGCCCTCTGAACTCGTAGGCCTCGGAAGACAACAATGAGAATCTGTCGTGATGTCAAGCTGAGGGCCCAGGGCCTGGAGGATCAAATACAACCTTGTGATAGCTATGTGGCCATAAGGCCCAAGTAAATGCCCAGGTGCCACGAGTGCGGTTCTTGTACCTATTCCCGATTCTTATGGTTTGAAGATATATATACCCAGACAGGTACGGATCCAGGTGACGGCGCTCCGACGGACTGCGCGGGAACAGCAAGTCCATCATTTCCAAGGTGACGCGGCCCGGTACACTGTCGATTGGTGGTTATTAAAGAGGGCCATTGGGATTCAACGGTGCAATAATTCTCGAGTGTTTCAAGCTCGCAATCTTGGAAGGTCGGTGGCTTCACCACCAAGGTCAGCCCTGGAGGTCCCAAGGGTCCTCCAATTTCACCCTCAAAATTTAAGAGTTGTGAACCTTGCAAGCTTTCAATTTACGTCTACCAGCTACTTTACAACCTCCAGGGCTGCCCCGGCACCTAGCATACTGCAGTTCTGGAGCTTGAACGCTGTGAATGTATCATCAGTGCATGATACATCTGGGTGATTAAAGCAACCTTCCTTATCCACCCAAGGCGCAATTACAGTTTACATTTTCTTACAACGAAAACAAGATCCAGGTTATTGAACAATGCATTTAGGTCAAAATCAACGCAATGTCTATTCAGGTCGTCATCAGTGCAGGCTAGAAAAAAGGAGAAAAAAGAAACCCATCATGAATCACCCCAAGATCCCGTCCGAAACCGAGACTGAAAATCATGGAAAGAATGTGGGAGAGAGAAAAAGCAACATTCTTTTTGAGGGCTCCCTTCACAATCCGGGGCTGCTGCATCGTGGTCTCATCACGCCTCTTTCTCTTTGACATCGCAACTCCTGCCGCCACCCGCCAAAATCCCCGGCAAAAGCAGATATAAGAGTGCGGAAAACGAGGAATCAAAAAGGGAAAATAGTATAACGGATGAATGGAGTCAAGGTTAAGTGCAAATGGAGAGGTAAGGATTACACACGAAACAAAGAGGAAGGGAGGAGAAAGAAAAAACCGAGAAGATGCAAATGGGCATATGGCATCTTCCAAGTCTTCAGAGCAAACGCCATCGCAAAGCAAAAGGAGGAAATAAACGAGTCAAAGCAATTCCACATGATCAGAAGAAAGGGAAACTCGTGATCAGGTAAGGATTTACCTGTCCTCAACCCCTTCGCATGGTATCATAAGCAAAGTTTCATCAGAGGACCTGGTATGTTGGCCTTTTCCAATCACGGCGTTTTATGGCCCCACGCTTACTGCGAAGCGCATTGCACCCGCTCAGCACCGCCGGGAACTCCATCTTCATCATCCTCATCCATGGCAGCACCGTGAGCACGGGCCTGGGAAGGCTCGCTGCCATCAATGCTCTCAATCTCGAAGTCCTCAACCATAGCATCGGCTGGGGGCTGGGTCTGCTGAATACGGGGAGGAAGAACCTTCTCGAGGAGTTCGAGGTTCTGGAGCTGATCCTTCTGGGGGAACTTGACGTCGAACTTGATGTAAAGGTTACCGTGGTCGTGGTGACGGAAAGAGGGCATACCCTGGCCAGGGATAACCTTGATGGCGTCTAGAAAAAAGGAAAGAAAAGTCAGTAACATATCCCGCAGATATTTTAGAAACATCAGAAAAACGTACCAGGAACGATAACCTCGCCAGCGGCGATGTTGACAGTCATCCATCGGTCGTCCAAGTGCTCAATGTGGATAGTGCCACCGGCAAGCGCGGTGAGCAGATCGATCTCGGCCTGGTAGAACAGGTCGTCGCCCTTGCGCTGGAAGCGGGGGTGGGGCTTCTGCTCGATCTCGAAAACCACATCACCGGGGAGGACACCAGGCATCTGGTCACCCTCACCGCGGAACTCAATCTTGTGGCCATCACGGACACCCTTGTCGACGTGAACGTGGAGCACCTTGCGCTCAACAATGGTCTTCTTTCCGCTGCAGCGCTTGCAGCGGTCCTTGTCGCGAATGATCTCGCCCTCACCGTTACAGTCGGGGCAGACAGTCTGGAAGCGCTGGATCATGGGACCCATCTGGCGCATCATGGTCTTCATACCGGAACCGTTGCAACCAGTGCACTCCTTGACGGCACCTTCCTTGCCACCGCGGCCATCACAGCCTGCACAGATGACCGACTTCTGCAGAGCCAACTTCGAGACCTTGCCCTTGTAGATGTCCTCCAGGTTGACCTTGTGAACGTGGTGGATTGTGCGGGCCTTCTTTGGGCCAGTGTCACGCATGCCACCGCCGAACATGCCGCCGAAAGAACCACCACCGCCACCGAAGAACTGCGAGAACAGATCCTCGGCGTTCATACCACCGCCACCACCTCCGTGCTCCAGACCCTCTTCACCATATTGGTCGTAGACCTGACGCTTCTCAGCGTCGGACAGAATCTCGTAGGCGTGGGACAACTCCTTGAACTTCTCGGCAGCTTCCGGGTTATCGGCGTTCTTATCTAAAGGTGACAGAGAAAACGCTGTTAGTTTGATAATTTCAAGCGCAGTCTTCGGATGACCGTCACGTACCAGGGTGGAACTTGAGAGCACCCTTCTTGTAGGCGGTCTTGAGTTGAGCCTCAGTAGCCGTGGGGGCAACCTAGCAAAGAAAGAGCATCGGATTAGTTTTCAAACGAATCAATCAAGGAACAGTGTTATCCGACATACCCCCAGGCAGTCATAGAGCTTGGTATCGTGAACCATTGTTAAGCAATATTAAGCGAAAGAGAGGAGAGGGGCCGAGGACGCGTATGGATCAAGAAGAATCGAAAAGTGACCCAAAGGAGATGACACAACTCAACACAGATGTTGCAGATGTGGGGGGAGAAGGAGGGGATGGGAGATTGATCAAGGAAGATTGAATATCGCGGGATAAGAAATCAGGAGCCCGAACTTGGCTGAGTAACTTTTTCCAATTCAGGTACTGTACGGCGGTCGTAAAATAACCGATAGATTACCAGGGCAAAATGGTCTCGAACCGTAGTAACTTTGACGCGGGAGATTTACGGTCTATATCAACAGCCAGGGATTTTCTTTCACTGGCAGATTTTAGTTTTCTAATCTCATTGACGCCGGCTATATTCGCTCTTCTGGCGGTTTCTATACTTCTTTTCTGAAAGAATTAGGCCCGAGCGTCAAATCGACGGAATTCTGCGGCCTTCGACGTGCTTCGCTGGCTTTCTATGACCTTCCGTTGTTTCACAGCTGTAAAATACCGCTGAGTAAGGCACTTTGAAGGACCATGGTTGCCTTACTTGACAAAGGGAAGAGGCAGTGAAGGCGAATAATAGTGAAGATTCTGTAGCCGGATCCAAGGTTGTCTCTCCTTGAAAGAAAGAATATCGATGGCAAACCAGTATAAACTTTGAAGATACAAAGAAGCTGACTGGTTCATGGAAAAGAACATCAGTTCTGAATTTTCATTTCCCATGTTCTCCCCGCCACAATTCATAAGCCACAGGTCTTATCGATAAGCTGGAGGGGAAAAGCGGGACTCGCCGCAAAAGCCGCAAAGGAAAATTAGATAGAGAGATAAGCTGTTCTGCTAGTTCCCAATTCACAATTCTCTCTACATATCTCTCCAACCTACTCTATACTCATAATGGAACAGAATCCCGGATTCATTGCTGCTGTGGAGGAGGCAAAATTGGGGGCTGCAGAGGGCGGTGTGCCCATCGGTGCATGCCTTGTCGCGGCCGATGGCAAGATCCTGGGCCGCGGTCACAATATGCGGGTGCAGAAAGGAAGCCCCATTCTGCATGTGAGTACCCTTGTTTAATATGGGATTTCCCCAATCTTATACCAATGCTGACCGAGAATTTCCGCCAGGCCGAGATGTCCGCGCTCGAGAACTCTGGCCGTCTCCCCGCCTCCGCCTACGAGGGCGCCACTATGTACACTACCCTGTCTCCCTGCGACATGTGCACCGGGGCTTGCATTCTCTACAAGATCAACCGCGTGGTAATTGGCGAGAACATTAACTTCATGGGCGGTGAGGACCTTCTCCGCAGCCGTGGCAAGGAGGTGGTCGTGCTGGATAACCATGAGTGCAAGACTTTGATGTCCACATTTATGAAGGAGAAGCCGGAGCTCTGGTAAGTTTTTTGTACTTCTTGAATTTGTTTTGTCTGCGCGGAGAATCTGTCCGCGTAGACTGTTTTTATGAGTCATGCTGATTGTCTGCTGTACAGGAACGAGGATATTGCCGTCTAAGATTTTAGAAGTTGCATATAAGTAGCCCTATAACATTTCCATACCGCAATTGAACAGGAGATGTCCTGATATATCATGAAATTTTTTTACCGTCCGCTGAAGTGGGTAAGAAGCCACCGGGAATTATGCGAGAAATGTTTATTTGCAGAGACGGTGGATCTCCTCAAAGAAGAACTTGAGATTCTCGGGGTCCACGAAAGGAGTGACACCTATTCAAATAGTGGTCAGTATTATGACATGGGGCACAATGGCTCTTTACATACCGTGTCCGAGGTTGCAGATCCAACCCTGCTTGCCCTTCTTGAATCCTTCGACCATTTTTTCCACAGTAGGAGTGATGGCAGAGGGTCCGCCGTAGAGCATACCGGGGTCAGCATTACCCTGAATAGTGACCCGGCCGTTGGCAATGCGCATGGCCTCAGCAGGATCGTGCAGCCAATCCAGACCCACAACATTATAGCCAGAGTTACAAAGGTCATCCAGGGCGTACCAGGCGCCCTTGGCAAAGACAGTCATAGGGACAGGCTCCAGGCCCATCTCCTGCAGACGCTTAGGCAGATTGGCGGAGATGTGACGCAGGTAAGGAAGCGAGTGTGAGGCGAAAGTAGCAGGCGAAAGTTCACCAGCCCACGAGTCAAAGACTTGGATCATCTGCGCACCAGCCGCAACCTGGAGCGCCAGGTACTCCACACAGATCTCGGCGATCTTCTGCAGCAGTGCCTGGGACTCCTTCGGGTACTTGTAGACCCACTTCTTGGACTGGACGAAGAGCTTGCTGCCACCGCCCTCGACCATGTAGCACAGCAGGGTCCACGGCGCACCGCAGAAGCCGATGAGCGGAACACGGCCCTTGAGTTTGAAGCGCGTGAGCGAAATGGCCTTGTAGACGTAGTCCAGCTCCGCCTTGACGTCGACCTTCTTTGCCATAACCTTCTCGTACTGTCCATCGTCCGGCGATTGAAGGGGCTCGGGGAAGTGAGGGCCCTTCTTATCAATCATCTCCACCGTCATACCCATAGCCTGAGGAATAACCAGAATATCGGAGAAGATGATGGCCGCATCGACGAGGCCATCATACCGGTCAATGGGCTGGAGGGTCAAGGTCGATGCGATTTCAGGTGAGCGGCAGCATTCGAAGAAATCACGGCCACCCTTGGCTTCGTGGTACTCAGGGAGATAGCGGCCGGCTATTAAGGAGCATTGCAGTCAGAGGACAGTACCTAACCGAATATTGCAAGCGGGAAGACAATGTTCAACTCACCCTGTCGCATCACCCAGATTGGAGGGCGCTCAACCTTCTCGCCTGTGATTGTCAGTAGTCTGTCGGAAAACCAGAATGCAACACTGAAATACCGCGAGCAGCCCTCAATAACAAATCATTCTTCATTGGCTCAAATTGTTCCTGCATGATGGTGGTTAAATGCAAGCTGGAAGAGGGTAAGTGGGATGATTCATCGGGTACCGCGGGGCCGCCGAGAACCTTGAGAGACTCCCGAGCTATCACGCCGCTCGGAGATCTTGAAGACTTGGCACAAATCTCAACGTAGATACAACCCAGAATATAACATGAAATATTCTATAGAAAATTACAAATAATGCATGGATTGTTTTCATGTTCGATTTGGGCTTTTAGTAATTATAAGCAACTCGTTTGACTTTTATTCAATATTTAGAAGGTTGGGCTTTCATCTATACAGTTCGCCCACCTTCCTTTACTCTTCATAGTGTTTCTTCTTCATGTTTCCCAGATTGTACAGGGAATCGTTGAACTCTTTCTGTTGTTTCTCGTTCAAACCAGCGGGGAGATCACTGGTACCGATCGAGTTGATGTTGGCCACCATTGTGTCTTCAGACCGAACACACTTCAGACCGTCAGGACCGCGGTTGATTTGGAATGATTCGAGAAGGGCCCCAGAACTAGACTTCCAGTTGTCAATCGAGCCAGCGTCGCGGACAGTATCTACGGAGACAACAACAGTTCCCCGTGAATCGATTCCAATTAGACCGAGGACGTTTCCAGATAGCTGAATTGAATCCTGGGCCCGGAGCGCATTGTTCTCGATTGTGTAGCAGAGAAGCTGCGAAGATCTGCTTCATATGTTAGATCAGGTTTGAGATTATGCAGGCTGTAAGACATACCCTTCCAAGCTGACCAGAATTACGTTTACTGGGCCCGAAGCACCTGACTGTTCAAGGGACACGTCCCAAATCCCGCGCACCATAGCTTCCGATTGCAAAGATTGTTCAAGGGAGATATTCTGGTGAATTTCTGCGTTCCTCCAGTCCCATACAAATAGATTACCGTCAGTGTCACCGGACACGAGAAGGTGAGGTGCCCAGGAGGGGACACAGAGCTTGCTAACGAGGGAAGTGTGGCCCAGGCAAAATTGCTCAATCACATGTGCCTGTGGAATACCACGAGAAACACGAATATGTTCATCACGATCTCCAGTTAGGATATAGCTCCGTCCAGACACAGATACGGAGATCAAGTCCGAGAGCACTGATACGTGACCAATGATGTTGTGATGCTCAAAGTTCAGCGCGGCGGTTTCTTGCTTTGCAGTCTGGGCTTTCTTCTCTGCGTGAAGTCTCTGCATCTCCAAGGTTCGCAGATTGCCCTTGGTGTGGACAGTAAGTAAGGTGGCAGAGGGGATGGCCGGTTGCTCCACGATCCTCCTCACATATTCGCCGGGAATCAACGGCAGTGAGTAGACATCACCAAACTTGTCACCACAAAGGATGGTTTGACCATCAGGAGTCAAGGCCAGAGCACTTGGTCGCTTGGGCATCATTCTATATATAAATCAGTATTTGCAGTCGGACAGCAATAACAATGAAAGGCACTCACCGGGAGCTCAATTCCTTCAGCTTTCCATCATCATTCAGTTCGAAGACCCGGATTGTCTTGCCATCGCCAGTCGTAGCAATTACATATTTCCCGTCGGGAGAAGTCACTAAGAGGGGTATGGTGGTACCCGTCAGAGGCTTCTTACCAGCGGGCTTCTGCTCCTGCTGACCCTCAGAAGCAGGAGAAAGCTTTCTCCTCTTTTCGGGGGGTGCGCCGCCCTCTGTAGCGGACACTGTACCAGGAACAGGCTCCGCAGTCGACTCTACATCTTGAGGCCAGACGTCCAGGCGCTGACCACTGGTAGCATCATAGGAGTAGAGATGGCGCCCCGCAGCAGCAATCAATAAATTTGGAAGGCCATGTGAGTTGCGCTTGGCATATTGCAAGCACTGGAATGGGTGTTGTAGGCTAGCCATGGCGCAGGGCAGGGAGCTATATTTTTTGTATGATCCCAAGGCAAAATTTTGACAAGGCGGACGGATAGTAGATATGCGCGGGTCAACTAGGTGAAAATAGCAAAATCACCACCACTCTACCAAAAGAACCAAAGCCTTCTGAAAATCAAGGGTAATTAGAATTCCTACTGACAAGCAGCTTTCAAAAGCAATAAATAATTCAAGAATTGCATTTTGCGCCCCCAATGCCTATCCTCCTGTATCACGCTCGCTCTAAGGCGGTGACCCACTTTATATACCACGTGACCCACTAGCGAACGCACCGAAAAAAGAAATTGGAAATCGAAACTTTTCTTCTCCCTTAACCAATCTCAACAACAACCATTTGCCCTTAAATAACCTCTCTTCAGAGACGTAAAAGAAGAAATGGGGGGCAGATCCGATTCCAAGGCCGCTTACTTCGATAAGCTCAAGGCCCTTGTATGTTTCTCCATTCTCGGTCATGCGGCAGCTTTTCCTGCTCACAATGCTAATTTTATAATTTGTTTTTATAGCTTGACACCTACAAGACCGCCTTCATTGTTGGTATCGACAATGTCGCTTCCCAGCAGATGCACGAGATCCGTATCTCGCTGCGTGGCGAGGGTGTCGTCCTGATGGGAAAGAACACCATGGTTCGCCGTGCCCTCAAGGGTTTCGTTGCTGAGAACCCCGAGTACGAGCGTCTGCTGCCCTTCGTCCGCGGTAAGCTTAAAGAACCCTCGAAAAAAACTCCATTGCAAGATTCAATTACTGATGTGAATTTCCAGGCAACGTTGGTTTCATCTTCACCAACGGTGACATGAAGGCTATCAAGGAGAAGATCCTTGCTAACCGTGTCGCTGCTCCCGCTCGTGCCGGTGCTATTGCCCCCAACGACGTCTGGGTCCCTGCCGGTAACACTGGTATGGAGCCCGGTAAGACCTCGTTCTTCCAGGCTCTTGGTGTCCCCACCAAGATTGCTCGTGGTACCATCGAGATTGTTTCCGACCTCAAGCTCATTGAGGGTGGCAACAAGGTCGGTGCCTCCGAGGCCTCCCTGCTGAACTTGCTGAACATCTCTCCCTTCACCTACGGTATGACCATTACCCAGGTGTACGATGCCGGTCAGACCTTCAGCGCCGATGTCCTCGACATTGATGACGAGACTCTCCTGAAGACCTTCTCCCAGGCCATTCAGACCGTCACCGCCATCTCTCTGGCTGCCAACTTCCCCACCGTTCCTGCTACCATGCACTCCCTCATCAACGCCTACAAGAAGGTTCTTGCTGTCGCCATCTCCACCGACTACAGCTGGGAGGGTATTGAGGAGCTCAAGGACCGCATCGCTAACCCCGATGCTTACGCCTCCGCTGCTCCCGCTGCCGCTGCTGCCACCACCGGTGGTGGTGATGCCCCCGCCAAGGAGGAGGCCGCCGCTGACGAGGAGGAGTCCGATGACGACATGGGCTTCGGTCTCTTCGACTAAGCGCCTTTTCTTCGAAAGGCTACGAATGCCATGTATTAGATTGTTCTACCTGACCCAGTCCTGAAACGGATGGGAAATGAAAATGACTATGATGGCTACGAGACATTTGTCTTGCCTCTTTCAGACCGTAATGGACGTAGACCTACGATCCATTACTTGTCCTGATTTCAAAGAGTGAGTTTGATTCTTTTTCTTTTTTTCACCTGTTTCTTCTTTTTTGCTTTTCAATCAATCCTGGCGGATGATTAAACATTTTTAACCCCGAGCAAACGGTCTCCGCGACCGCGCTGACGATTAAAAACGCAACAACAACACTCTAATTTTTTGCTGACGCCATTACCCAATCTTGCTTTTGTCTTTCACTTCACTTTTCCATCTTGTTTTGGAAGCAATTGCTAACATCAAAAAGTTTACAGATCCTCCTTGCAGACTATGAAAGTCCTCGCCGTAGATAAATGCGTAGATGAGGCCCTGAGCACAATGCTAGCCTTGGCATTGCATCCGCTCGTCAGGTAGTGAAGATGTCCCAGTATTTTAGTCTTGGAGCAAGCGCCTTATCAAGGCTTTGTCCTCGACAAATACTTGGGCATGATCTTCAACCGGCCGCATAATGGCCTGGTCATTTGGCCTCAGCATTTGACCACGGGCTTGATATACTAATCTGACAGAAGCTGAAGAATGTTTTCTTGACCTGGTGTCGGGTAAGACTTGCATAGTACGCTAGTGAAGCACCATTCACCATTAAATTTACTCTCTCCCTTTGTCCCTTGTTCTGAGTTGCGTCCCATAAGAGTCCATGCTGTTAGACCATCCAGTCCCTGCACAATGCCTACTCCCAGGCTATGTGGACGCGCCAGGATATATTCTGTCACAATCAATGGTGTTCTTCTACGGAGCTCAGGCCGCATTCATGGTGACGGGTTGACTTATAAGTCTGGGCACCTACGTATCCTGTCAGTGCATTTTACCCCTTTTTGGTACCGGTTACGTGCTATGCAAGGCACCCAGTTTGGTAATGCCAGTCTTCCAAAGATCAATGCCCCTGTCTGTACGTGTGCAAGTAATGGGGATATTCTGGCTACGACACAGATTGTAACATACTCAGTCTCCTGCCCAAGTAGCAGGAGATACGCTTACTCCATATGAATTCAGACGGATCTATTCTTCGTATCCAGCTCAGAATCGGCTCAAAATCGAAGTAAATAATTATGGACAGACACTCAGGTATATTCAACATCTACACGTCACTCATCGGCACCACGCCCAAACCGACCCCCAAACCCACCGAGATCACGACGGAAGAACTTTCCAATGTTCTTGAGGTTCTCGTTCAGATTGTTCGCAGCACTAGTCTCAGTTGGACTCTGTAAATGGCTGATTTGTTGTCCCGAACTACCTGGTGCGGGCGACGAGGTACCAGATGTACCTACTGCTCCCGTGGATGTTGCTCCAGTAATACCAGCTACACCAGAAGCCAAGCTGGGATTTCCGAAGCGATCGACGCCATCTTTAGCGGCGGAAATGATGGCCGAGCCGAGCATCGAGGCGTCGAAGCGAGATGGCATCGATGAGGTACTACCCAATCCAAGGCCCTGGGATACGGATCCAGTTGATGTGGTGGCAGCCGGGGTCTGGAGGGCAGTAAGCATAGGGTTGCTTTGTTGGAGATTAGCGGCGTAGCGGTCTGAAGCGCGGTGGAGCTGGAATAGCTCCACGAGATGGTTTTGTTCTTGGCGGCTGCGGATGCCCTTTATTTCAAGAATTTTGCGGAAATTATTGTTGTTGCGGTCAGCGATGTGGATAAGGTATGCTTGGACGAGGGCCTCGGGTGGGGATGGTCGGACTTGGAGGGTTTTGAGGAGCGTTTCGATTTTGTAGAAGCTGGCGTTCACTCGCTTGACAAAGCCTGCCGGGGCTGGGGCAGGAAGAAGGGATGTGAGACCACTCTTAAGCGTGAAGGAGTCGAGAAGCATCTAATGAATGTTAGAATGTAGGAAAAGAGAATGAAGATGTTGATTAAACCTTACCTGTTCAGCGCCAGTTTCTGCAACCGGTCTGCATTGGAAGACGTTCGTAATGAACAAGCTTGACATAAGTTCGACCAGGTGATCGGAGAAAGCTCGCGCATATTGCTGCTTGTGTAGCAATTGTAAGATTTCGGCTGCTTTGTCTTTTGTTCGAGAGAGCAATTCGCCCACATAGGAACTCTGGTCACTGACGGCCTCGATCTTACTCCAGGGTGTGTTACGCATTTCGCGCCAGGATGGCTCCAATTCGACCTCCACCTGGCGGACAAGCCCTCGCACAGCCGCAGAGGCAATGCCCATGAAAGAATCGGCCTGGCTTTGTAAATCGACTGATTGTTTGAGATTCTCATCCAGTCGACCCTTGATCTTCTCTTCCAGCTGATTGCAAGTGGTGTAGCAGTAATCAGCGGTATTAAGGACAGACACCAGGTCTTCGATTGAAGGTACTTTAGATGGAGTGTGACCAGTAGGGCGTTCACTGATATAGGCGAGAAGAACTTGCTGTGCATATTGATCCAGGTATTTTGCAAACACCTTGGCCAGCTCCGCAAGACTAGGCCCTGTGGAAAGCTTTGAGCATTGCTGCAGAGCGTGTCGGTAGAAAGTAAAAAGTTCAGTTGATGAGGAGATCACAATATGGGAGTTGAATTCATCGTCCGGCGGTCTGAGCGGTTGTTGGCGGTATTTGGGTAAGAGGGCAGCCAGCTGCTTGTCCTGTGCTTCCACCCAGACACTCAAATATGGCTCAAAGGCTTCAGAGATGGACTGACCGAACGTGGGGTTCTCTGTTGACGCAAAGGTATCCGTAGAAGGCCGTGACGGAGGAGCAAAGCGACGCTCGAGAGAGTGTTCGAATTCCAGAGTTTCCTGCAGGCAAGAGAGTAACATGTTGACATCAATCGTTTGACCGCTGCGCACTGAGCGAGACAATATGCCTTTGTAGTCATCCCGAGTGCCTTCACAGAAGACATTGGCCAGGATCTCATTGACACGCCACGCAGCGGGGAAGATTGCGGCGTTCTCTTCATCGTAGGTCTTCAAAATACGTCGGAACCACGCGTATCGTCGAGAAATGTTGTCCAGAGATCCTGCCTCTTCGTTGTTTCGGAAGATCTGACGGTACTCTCGAAGCTGAGTGTTGCAGTACCAGGTGACTAGCCTAGACCGCGCATGCTCGCCCAACGCATCGATAACCAGACAAGCCTCCGACAGCATTCCCCGCTTCTGAGCCACCTCGCCCTTTGTAAAGGTGATCTCGAAGTCCTCACAGACCTGTTCCAAAAGATCCCGCTGGATATCGGCCACGTTCCTACTCAGTATCGCAATCTGGTCAATCGACCGGTACGACTTGAAGTGGGCCATGAGCTGGATCACCGCCTGGAGTAGCTGCGCACAGTCGCGATACTGTCGTGTCCGGCTGAGGGCCATGAGCTGATCGTAGGCGGTGGTCAGCATCTGGAGCCGCTTGAGCGCCGTCATTGACAAGGTCAAGTTCTTCTTCGCATTGTCCAATTGCTTGATGTCGGCGGTCATGTCGGTGATGGCCTGTTCAGTCTTCATCGCGCGCTCGCGCACGTCATCGATCTTCTTGAACAGCTCCGACAGGTCGGACTTGGCGGTCTGGATACGTTCCACGCTCTCCGCATTAGAGGTAACCTGCTCCTCCACCAGAGTGCCGATATCGTCGTCCAATTCATCTTCGTAGGTGTGGAGGCCGTCGGAGATCTGCGAGACTGAAGCGAGGGTGGATGGATGAGAAAAGATGGCATTCAGGTGGTCGATCGGGTCGTAGTCCACTGGAAAGGTTTGGAGTCAGTATCCGGGTGAGTGTTTGGTGAGCATCGCAGTTGTTTCCCCATACCTGCATCCAAGGCGTCGAGGGGCTCCTCGTCTGGCGGCATTTGGCCGGTCGGGATAGTAATTGCAGTCATCCCATTAGTTCATCAAGGTCATCCTGCGGCCAAGGGCAATTTCGTGCAAGGCGCATTCGAGGGATGTTCACAGGAAGTTGGCGCGGGCCGCATCTCTCGGGGGCTACTCGGGCCAGCTTGGCGTTTTACCCACCGCACTTACAACTTTGTATAGAGCTTCCAAGCATTGTGATTATGTACCGCAAAATGGTGAAATCAAAAGCCAAATAGAGAAAACCACTGCTGTAGAACCTCAATCACCATTATTATCAGCCTGGAGCACTTTTAATGCTTTTTCGAGCTCTTGCATGGCCAATTGGCCATTGCCAACTGAATATAGCGGAGGCGTACAGTGGGACCCAGGAAATAGAGAATTATGGCATTGGAGTACTTCCATCAGTTTTTAAATTATAGAACAGTAAGACTTTATGGTTTTACGCAGAGGAGCTTGAGCTTCCCTTAATGAATTGCGCTGAGAACCTTTATTGGGAAATATATTTAGCCATACCTACACCTGCGCAGCCTATAACCTTGGAAAGTAATCATCTAGTTTTAAACATTCATAGGCCCCTTCAATATAATTTCTGATCTTGTAACTTTAGGATATCAGAAGCTCAAGGCAATAAACTCATCAAAATATTAATTTGGTCCAATTTTAAGATCGTAGCGTTCCAAGATCAATAGAAAGGGTATAGAGTCTATTAGTTCAGGTATTCCAGGAAGCTTGGTACTTCAAAGGGTGGTGTCTAGCGGCGGTTCAGACTTAGACAGCGGTGTTCGGTTAATAAGAGGGGGAATGGGTGATCAGGTTAAGCACTGGGAACATAGAAGGTTTGAATGGTCATTTTTGCTCTCACTTTGTTTTTATCTTGTTCTATCAGATTTGAACACGTTTTCTGAAGGTGTAAATTGGCTGCGTGTTACACTCAGGGTCGAGATTCTTGCAGGAAAAAAGACTCTAACCGTTCATAAGTAGGGCTCGTAAATACAAATCAGGTGCAGGCCCGCGTACGGCAGGTCACTATTCACAACCCTTACGCTTCTTCATAATCAGCAACACCCCCATCGATCCTCCTCGAATGACTTCCTTACCCTCCTCCACACCTGCCTCATGCAGAAGTTTCTCCACGGCCCGACGACAGACCCTGACAACATCCATTTCCGTACCAACGGCATCAGGATTCGCCTCCCGCCAGCGCGTGACCGGGCTTCCAACACCCATCATCTTCTCCACCTGATCCAAACTCAGAACAGGCTCTCTGTCAAAGAACCCCTCATCCACACCCCACTCTCGACGAACGAATGATTTCTTGTCAAACGCAGCGATTGGATCATTCATATCCCACGGGAGAGGAAAACCAGCATACCGGTTCTGAGTCAGGAAGTTGCCCGGCTCATAGAATGGGGCGAGATACTCCTCTTGAATCTTTCCTATTGCCGCTTGGATAGCCAATGCGTTCGGCGTGGAGGGGTGTACTGCTGGACCACAGGGCGCCCATATTGCGACTGTTCCGCTAGGCTTAAGGACTCGGGCAGCAGCAGACCAGAAGGCTGGAATGTTGAACCAGTGAGCTGCATTTGCGGAGATGATGACATCCACACTAGAGTCTTGGACCGGTGGAGACAGATTTGAACCTAGTTCCTCGGCGGTTGAAACTTCGAAGCGCACGTTCGTGGTGGGCTTTCCCTCGCTGTGTGCACGGGCTGTTGCTATCATGCCTTCAGAGGGATCGAGGCCGAGGACGTGGGAAAATCTTGGGGCTAGCGCGTGGGTAGCCATTCCTGGCCCACAACCGGCATCGAGAAGGATATCAAGTTGACCACCGGTGGTAGTGTGGTGGTCTATGACCATTTGGTATATACTGGGATGGTATTTGGGGCGAAGATTGGCGTAGGCTTCACCTTGGGTTTGGTTGTAGTTGCTGAACGTCTTCTCCTGGGTGAAAGGGGTCTTGGTGGACATGATGGGCAGTTATCTGATAAGCAAAAGTGGTAGACTGATGGATTGAAAAGAGAATCGAGCCTAGGAGAAATCGACATCTTTATAGCCTGGAGGCACCTGGCGAAGTATAGACGGAAATAAACCTCGGATCAACCGACCAATTAAGCTTCATAGGATCCACCAACGCTAAACCTAAATGAGGCCACGACTGCGAATCCCGAATCCCGAGCAAGTACGGCATTCAAGAGAATCCGTGAAGATTCTCCTTGACTCACTCAGCAGGTTCATAAGCTGGTCCTTGAATTTTTCCTACAGGAACCGGATGTAGTCTCGTGGATCCCGGTGCATTACGTCTGCATTGGCATGGTTTATTATGGCAAGATTAGCCTGGGCTGTCAACGCTGTCGCCAGCGAAAAGTCAAGGTATGGCATAGCCACTCTGTTCCCAAGCACAAATTGACACAGTCTCTAGTGTGACCAGCGGAAACCAGGCTGTGTGAAATGCGAAAGATCAGCCACGGAATGTCCAGGTTACCGCAACTTAACCGAGATCTTGTTCCGTGATGAATCGGAGAGAATCATCCGCAAGGCCCACCGGAAACATCACCGGCTTAATATTCCTGCTTCTCATTTGAGAGCATTGACATTATCCGAAAATCATAAAACGTTCATATTTGCCCCACTTTCACTCTCGATAAGCGACCTTGGGGCTAGTTTCTTTTTCACAAAGTACCTTCCTAGAGAAACAGTCGTTTCTAAGAACTTCCATGATTGGCTTAGCGGGGTATATGCCTCCAAGGACTCAAATTATGCACTATATGCTATTATCCAGGCGGTTGGTATTGCAGGCCTCTTTAATGTTTCACCGTCTCAGGTGAAGGCAGTGGAATCTCAGAAATTATATTCTCAGGCTGTATCCGCTTTGCAGAGACTATTCGACGATCCGATCCATGCTACTTCAGATGCTACACTCACGACTGTGATACTTCTTGCTCTTTATGAGGTATGCCGAACCCATCCGCCCGATCTACGCTACTAAAACCTGGATAGACTGTCACTTTTCAAACACGAGAGGATCAGGGCTCTTTACCATTAACATCAACGTCCTTAACACACATCGAAGGAGCAATTGCTATCCTGGAATCCCGGGGCCAGGAACAATTTACATATGAGCGTGGTGGTCACTTGCTTGGACAAGTATCTACGAGGATGGTATGTCTTAACAACCCTATGACCATAGATTACATACTAAACCGAGCTAATCCGACTCAGCTCCCTATGTGTCTACATCACGGCATTGCCGTCCCACCAGCTCTCGTTCAAGCGACATACAATTTCCACACAAGTCCTCTATGGTCTCATAGGTCTTCCCACCCAGGCTCCCTAACCGAAATCGCTTTCCGGTTGGTGAATCTACACGCAGCGATCAAAAGCGGCTATATGACACAGTCACTGATTCGCAGCGTGGCACTCGAAATCGACCATGACCTCGAGCTGTGGAGGGAGGGTGTCCCGCCAGAATGGAGATATACGATAGTACACAACAAGGGAGATCGAAATATTAATACCTGTCTTGACGGAAAATATCATATCTATGCTAGCCACAGGATAGCAGAGACGTGGAATAGTTGGCGGAGCCAGAGGATCGCCATTAACCAGATTCTTGTGCAGAATGAGCTTTTATCTGGCCCCGGGACTGCATCTGTTCCTGCGATTTTGGCAATTCGACGGTTTTCAGAGGACATTTGCTTGTCGATTGGGTATTTGGTGGATTCTCCTCGTATGTCTACCTCGTCTTTACGTCGATGATATTAGGTCCAATGTTGATGGTTTAACAGGTAGCTTCTCGCTCGTTCAACCACTGTACGTTATCTCGATCGAGGAACTCAATTCGTCTGAACTGCGTCGTCTTGCCATTTCTGAGCTGCGTCGCATGAGCACTTCTATGGGAATTCGCCAGGCTGGACTGCTGGCCGAAAACTCTTCGAAGAGAATTGGCTTGTTAGATCATGATAGTGGGAACTACTGTTCTCGCAGTACTGACAAGTGATCAACGCAGTCGGTGCATTTTGACAAAGCATAGCTGATCTACATATAAACATAATGAAACAATTCAATAGCAGCCTTGAATGCTTGTAAAGCTACCCATTGCGCCAGACCGATCTGTAACTCCAGTTGATGCGCAATGCAGTAAGAGCGAGTAAAATGTTCAGAACCGAGTAAAATCAGGAGAGGGACTTGTGTAGTCTGCTGTGGGTCTAGATCTAAGAGGAACGATGCAGATGTGACGAAAAGTGGTTATCAAAAAATGGAAAGACCGAGGAAGTTATGTAGGGGAGATAGGGAAGAAAAAACAGCTAAGGAGGGGATGCTAGTGATGCATAACGTTGGGATTGCCGGGGTATACTCCATGTTGAGCATAGGTTTGGCTTTGTTGGTAGTTTGAAGGAACATGTGATGCTGGACCGAGCTGGCCGTACCAAGATTGACGGCGAGGTTCTTCAGGTCGATTCATTTGGTGAACAGCATCCCAGGTGCGGTTTGCACCAGCCATGTTGTACATGGCGTTGGGGCGAAATTGTGGCTGAGGTTGAGCCGGGTACATTGTGCCATAATAACGGGCATCAGCTTGCTGGTTATTCATGTGATGCTGGCGCTGATTGATCGCACTCTGAACCATCTGGTTGGAGAATCCCTCTCTCATCTCGCGCCTCTCTCGTTCACGGGCATCGATAGTCGATACCAGACCTACGGGGTTGACAGGAACCTGTGGCCGGCGAGTGTCTTGTGACATATTGAAAAACGGAGAATTGGTCACTCGTGCAACGTGTTCTTGTTCCCGGGCCGAAAGATGATTCGAAATGTCGTAGTTCAGCATTGGACTTGTGCCCCGCGAAGAGGGCCGGTAGTTGAGCTCCTGGCTGGTCACACGGGAACCAGGGCGGGTGTACTGGGTCCAATCTCCGGAAATTGGGCGCTGTGGTGGTGGAGTATTATTAGACGGAGACCGATTGTGCATGTGAACTGGAGGACTAGGCGCTGCGCGTTGCTGGACATACTGCTCCGGGGTAAGACCTCCGCCAGGGGTGGTAGGACGGTTGGAAGCCATCCCAGGCTGCCAAAGCATGCTCCGTCTGTGTTCCTCCTGGCCGGAGGACCGGCTATGTCCAATGTCCATGGTGTTCGGCACCGAAAGTCTGTATCTTTCAGCTTCTGAATCCTTTCTTTGGTGTGAGTCCCTGCGAAAAGCGTCGCCCGTACTTGGGCGTCCAGTGGTAGGCATGTAAGTCATCGTGGGACCAAAATCAACAGAAGGAATATCCGGGTTGGATTCTTTGGGCTTCTCGGTTGAGTAATGAGCATCGCCAATAACAAAATCGCGTTTGGCAGGTTCTCCCACAGTCTTCATGACACCCATTCGCGGTTTGGTGGATTTTTGGGACTTCTTACTATACACCGAGCCATGGGTGCTTGCGTAATCTGGCGATACAGTAGAAGCGGCATCATCATAAACACTCTCTTCCTCCATTGCTTGATTTTCGGTCGGGGTCATAGGGGATGACGGATGAGGAGCGATGCGGTTGAGTGCATCTTCGTCCAGAGTATGGCGAAGGTCATCCAGACTCGGCTCTCCAGGAGACAGAGGCTCTCCAGGAGACAGAGGCTCTCCAGGAGACAGAGGCTCTCCGGGAGACAGAGGCTCTCCATTGAAAACTTGTCTCTGAGGAAGTGGCTTTCGTTTCAATGACTTGGACGTATCAATTGGAACCTTGCGTTGCGGCGACGAGGACCCCGTAGTGCTGGACGTTGAAGGCCGACCGTCCATATTGAGCGAAGCTCGCATCGCGACAGCAAGACGGATTGCTTCGTCACTGGACTTGGGAGCGAGCTGCGGGTTCGGTGAGCTTGTAGGCTCCGCAAATTGCACAGCAGGTGCGGAATATGACGCTTGGAATTCCTGGTTCTGGGACTGCTGATCGCTGACTGGGGACGAAGAGTCATGTACAGCCAACGCGGTTCCACCCCGACCAACTGATGTTAATTGCGTCAAAGTCGCATTGGACATGCGATTGTTGGCCAATCGCTGCGCCGTTGTTGCGTAAGGGCGATTTGGGGGCATCTCTCGTGGGCCGTGTGTGAAGGCAGGGGGGCTTGCGACAGGCGAAGGTGGCGTGCGCGGTGGAAGCTGCTCTTCATTGACTAGGGCAGGGTGTCGTTCCATTTGAGAATTGTAGTGCTCCAGGATAGGAGCTGCCAGAGCAGCTTGTCTATCATGTTGCACCAAATCCTGGGCAGACGAGTCCGGTGAGCTTACGTCCAGGGATGAATAGCCAGGCCTAGGCCCTGTCTGCATTCCTGTAATGTCTGACATTCCGCGATTATGATAGGCGGGAGGTTCAGCCCTAGGAACTTCGCGAATCACCGCTTCTGTATTGTTGAACTCAGGCTTGCTCTCCGCTAGGAAAGGCCGACGGGGGGACTCCGTCGGAGTGGAGTGGTTTACAGATATACTCGAGCGGTATCGTGGCCGAGCGCTGTTGACGCTGTTAGTTCTGCTCCGGCCCGTAGACACTCTCTTCTGGGTCGCTTCTTTCAGCTGTCGCCTCCACTCGGCTTCACTCCATCCTTGGCTCCCTGGGGTCTGAAGAAGGCTGGTGATATCCATGAGATCCAGATATCCAAATCGACGCTCCTGAGGGAAAGCAAACATGATGCTTTTGATATGATTGGTGTCGGCCACGAGACGAGTCGGGCGGCCATAGAGATTGAAGGTATCGAACGTCGGGAAAAGGAATCGCAACATCATTTCAAATCCAGAAATTGCCGCATGCAACTCGGGCATGACATACACAAAACCCTCCGTGGTGGACTGATTCTGCCCGTGTAAAGTGATCCGGCCTTCCAATTTCACCAGAGAGGATTGGTCGATTAAAGCCTTCGACTGTGGGTAAATGGCATATGCCGAATACACATGGGTCATTGTCGCAATTGGGATTGCTTTCTTAGTCTTCTGAGTCTCGAAAAACTGAATGTTTCCCGTAACGGGAATCGATAGGCGATCATATGCTGATTTTTTCAAAGCCTTTCGAGCTTTTGCGACCTGCTTCTCGTCTGGGGGGTTGATCACAAACCAGCATCGTCTCCACGGGGTCCCAGCGCCAAAGCGTACACGTGCCCAGTCTTCATATCGGAATTTCGCTGGGGCTAGGATTGCTTGAATTCCATTGAGATGCTTTCCTTTGGCCGCAATGAGCGAGCCTGTGTATGCTTCATATAAGGAGGTGTGCTCGAACATGGCGAGACGGACTGCTGCAGTCCATTCGCACATGGAATGGAACGAGCGGAAATGAAGTAGGTATCGGTTTTTCCCTGCGGATGAGATACTTAGGACGTTATTTAACGGTGCTGCCGCTCCATTCCTGATCGGCAACGTTTCGATCTATGACGACCAAGTTAGCGCTCGGCCAATTCAACGGAGATTAGAAGTTCGAATGCAGGTACCATCTTGATTGACGCGTCTGCAATGTTGATAAAGGTCGCCGGGACCTCTTGTCCGCCAGCTCCGTCCAGCGCAGTGGCATCCCATAGTGAGAGGACCGTCCCAACAAGTTGAGCATAACATTCTATCCATTGCCGATCAAGACACGGCCGCCCATCTGCATAAATCCGGTTAGCCCATATTTGTCCCGCACTGCAGCCATCTTTCACATACGGTTATCTTGGTCATTCAATTTCAAGAAATATCCTTCGTGATAGACTTTATTGGTGTGAATGTTGAGGAAGGAAAAGATCGGCGACAGCTCCGGTGGGGTACCATCCACCTGTGCCATTAGCGGAGGGTTGCTTGAGAAGACCGTCGACGCAGGTCGCGACCCAATTTCACCACCTCTTGGAGTTGCACCCCCTACTGGGGAAAACTCCGAGGGTGGTGAGGGTGTATCGGGTGACGGGGTCTGCCACCGAGGTGGTGTTTCAACGGGGGAGGCATTATTTGAGGATTTGCGACTCAGCTTTCCGGAAGAGCTGTTTTTGGGACCTCCGAATGTTGATATAAATGAGCGAACTAAAAAAGATGCAAGGGCGAGGTCAATCCACATGTTCCGGTAGGTTCTGCCTGTTCCCGTTCCGGATCGACTTACCACGTGAACCACCCATGACGTCGAAAAGCGATCAATCACCTCACTGCAGCTATGGAGGAGCTGTGGAACGTCTCTCTAAAGAAGTTCTCGAAAGGCCTGAAGAGACCAGGGGGCACTTAGGGGGAAAGGGCTCAAGAGAACACGGTAGGGCAGTGCACGGTCTGGTCCGCTGTGGAGTAGGTTGAAACGAGGGAATAGGCCACAAGGACTTGAGGAAATTTGTGGAGGCAGGTTAACCCATGGAGAGAGAATCAGGTATACCCGACACACCGGGAGAAAAATGATACAAGAATTCTGGTAACGACCGAGCACAACGGAAAGGTTGGCAGGAGCACAGAAGCCGAGTGGGTGGATGACGTTACGGGGTTCTCCAAGTGGAGTCAACTAACCACCAGGACTAGTTAAACTTAGTTAATTTTGAGGTAGATCTGTTGAATATCGGTAGGAGAGGGGGGAAAAAAGAAAGTGAAAATGACAGGAAAGTTAGAAAGAGGCGAGAAATTAGGACCGTGGGTCTGCCATCTGGTCCCATCTGGGAGAATTGGAGAGCATCACCCGCCATTGGTGGATGACGAGGATTCCATTGTCAAATCTAGTTGCACGAAAGAGGCTAGAGGACTATGTGGGACAAACAGGACAAGTTACGTGTTGCTTATGTGCTACCTAAGTGACAGAGAGACTAAAAAGAAATGGCAAGTCCAATTAGAATGATACAAAGGTCTTGGGCGCCTGCGTCATCCCGGACCCTCCTAACTACGTGTGATCGGCGGTGGAGAGTTATGAGTCCTTTGTCTCACCCAAATTTAGCACAGAACTATGTAAGCATATAGAGAGTTTTGTTTCACTTGATCCAGATTTCGCATATATTATAAGTCCATATATTATCCTCCCATTCCACGCCACTTTCCAATCATCTTGCCACTTTCATCTAGTGATTGGGTCAGCGGGATACTTTTCTGCCGGGCCGCGTACTTAAAATATATGGAATACACCGCTCTCATCTTTGGAAATATGAACAGGAGCTAGGAAAAAAACCAAAACCAAATCTCACATGCATGGCAGATCTATCTAACCAATCCAGTTTGTATGTATTATTCAAATGCCTGGAGAATCCGGTTTCTGTGCCCAGAGCCTGCCCAGAGCCTTGGGCTGTGGCGGTTCAAAGCATACGTACCCCTCTCCTGCTCGGCAGACAGGCGTGCCCCAGTTCTCAGCCACAGGGAAACTGAACCCTTTTAACTAGTTTTGGCCGCAAGCGATGCTTGGCAAGTACCAACGGCAATGGGGGAGAAATGGGCCCACCGATGGCCATGATTGGAATTCCAATATTGGGCCTATCGTAAGCTATGCACTGGTGTGCTGGTAAATAGTGGCAGTGCATTTTTTGATACCCGAACAGATCGAGGGTTCAGGATTAAGCAGGGCTGAACAGGGGGCAATCCTAGGCATCCAGGGTCAGTCCCCGCAACTTACCTATGGCGCCAGTTCGTCCCGTTCCAGTTAGCCTGGCCGATAAGATGGCTACTTAGCATTTCCACCCAATTCAGCTGACACCATTGGTCACGCCTACAAGTGGGCACGGGATTGTCTTGTCTTTTGAAGTAGGGTTAGCACTTGAGGAATACATCTGGAGTAGGAGTGCAATACATTTCCCCCCCTAACATTTCGGGTTAAATTTGCAAATGCTCAGTATCAAGCTAATCACCATAATAGATTTGGCATGCATAAGGCTTGGATCTTCACACCTAGACTTGTCATATCTCAATGGTCTCTTCTAACCATGTCTCCATATTAGTCACTAGCAACCAACCTCAAGTGTGACGAAGCAAAAACCTAATCGAAGTGAAAGTACTATTCAACGAAAACACTGAGCTAGAGATGGAAAGAAAAAGAAGAAGCATCTAAGGCTGGTGGTCGGTTATCGTTGCCTAAGGTTCTTTAGTCTTCTAGCTTATGACAACTGTACTAACACTCCCAGTCTAGTCTCAAGTTTTCTTATACGTAAGGTATATTCATGTGGCATCATGTCATTTCATATCATGTCTTTCTTACCCAGTCTGTCTTATGACCAAAATTGTGGAGAGTATGTACCTCTCCACACCCGTCATGCGCTTTGTATCAAGGCAATTCGGTATGTGAATGACCAATTGTAGTGCCCCTGGACGTTAAAGTATAAAGATGACTAAGGAATCCTCACCACCTTGATGATAGATTTAAAGGATTGTCAAACACTATATTTACTTAATCAATCCGCCACGATCATCCCACTCCCTATCTGCCCCCGTTCACCCGAACCAACCCGACCACGACAGCCACCATAATCCCTACAACCTTGAACCTTTTCTCCTGACTTTAACCAAGAAAAGCTTAATAGTAGATGGTTCCCAGTCACTTTTTCACTCATGAATCACTCATAAATATTTGAACAGATAGGTATAACTCCAGCGTTGGAGTCAGCCAATTATAACAATCATAGTAAATGATCTTATGCTAAGCCCTGGAGGCTTCTTAGAAGTATCCTTAGCTTTACAGGATATCCATAGTTGTCAATACAGATTATGATTCATGAAGATACATCGCTAGTATATGAACTTTGAGCTTCAAGAGTTGGGTAGCCAAAATCAGTTAATTATTCACACACAAAACAGATAGAGCCATATACATGCCTAGATAGCCAAATAGCCTTGAAGAGCTATACAAAGAAGAGAGTCAAAAACACAAGTGAGCTCACGACCAAAGTTTCTAAAAGCCTCTTATGGATTTCCGCCCTAGTATTCTCATAACAGCTTCAAGAACGCGTAATATTTCCCTCCTTCGTCAAAGTCTTCTCCAATCCCATCTCTCTTCCCTCGAGTTCCTTTGCCATCCCCTGTTCGCAAACTGGTACCTCAAGATTGAGCACAAAAAGTTACCATGGATATCACTGTGGGACCTATCGCTTTCTCGCGGGGCTCCCGACTGGATACGGACGGCATCTGTTAGTTCACAAACAGCGATGGATGAGTCCATATTTCTTCCCCCAATATTTCTAACTCCATGAGCGAGCTTGACGGCACGATTGACCCAGTCTTCATACCCCTCCTGAGCAATTGCTGTCCCTGGATAGGATAATGGTCGTCGTGTCGGGGCTGCAAGCCGTGAATTGCTGTTCGAGAACACTGAGAAACGGACTATTGGCTTTGAATTCGACAGATACAAGGATCAAGTCAGACAATGGAAAAATTCTGATTTCAAGCGCGTTATAGGGTCATATGATTAGCCTCTAGTACTCGTTTTGGCACCGAGACTGATTACATCAAACTGCAAATTTTAATGGCCAATCGTTGTGAGCAATGGGATTATGTTCACACTTTTCCTGAGACGTCGACACGCACCGACTGATTTCGTTGATGAGAGTCTGCTATGTCCCCCAACCCTCCACGCTCAAAGAATTACCCTCTTCTCAACGATGATGAACTTACAATTCTTTTGGGTTGGCAGGATCTGAATAGATACAACAAGATCATTCACAACAACATTGCTCGCAAGGCATATACTTCTGAGGGAGAATTTGAGCTGCTCTTTGACGGTAATTTTGGGCAGCTAATTCAATGTGTGTGAGAGTACTTATCTATGCAGACTCGGTCCCTCTAAGTGAGCACGTCTACAGTGTGGAATAAGTGATAAATGTCCAGGGAATTTCATGTGTACTGTTCTGATGTAATGGGTCATTCTTATGTTATGAATCATTTCCATATTGAGGATTACTCTCATGTTGTCACCCCGTGTCATGTCAGTGAACATGCAAGTGGTCCAAGTTAAAAGAAAAAACCGGAGGTAAACTGAAAAAGTATGATTTACGCATTCGGTTGGCACTACCCGTAGATAAGTACATGTAGGAAAGGCCCAAAAAGGTCTTTCAAAGGTTACAAAAATAATACAAACACGCTGGAAATATCGTAACATCGTAAGTATTGACATCTAGGCTTTTGCTTCAGCTCTCCATCAGGTGATAAGCGAGGACTGGGTCAATCAACGCCATATCGTTGTGGTTGGGTATCATAGTATCGGCATCACGATTGACACCCGGAGGGAATGCATCTTGCATCATAATATCAGAATCTGGACCTGTCTGGGAAGGTAGAGCCAAAGTATCATGGGACTGGAAAGCAGTTCCCTGTCCAGCAGTCAACTCGTGTGAGAAGCCCATATTGGCATCATCAAATTCAAGACCGTAAATTCCAAGTGAGTTTCCTCCAGGGCCAGACTGGTCTCCTAGCAAAGCACGTTGCATGAATAGGCCTTGGACTTCGTCTTCAGAACAGCCATGCTTGGCAGTCATATGCACCCACAGATCATAGTCACGGTGAAAGCGATGTTCGCAGGAATCGTAGATACAGGCAATGTGTCGACCGGACTCCTCAACATAGCCCTGACCAGTCAGTGCCGCCAATGTGGACATTTGGTTGTTGACACAGGCCTTCTTGCCCAGGCCAAGTCGCTGGCGCCGCTCTGCCTTGGCATTTTGGAAGCCCAAATGCGCCGTGCGAATGTGTTCTTCAAGCGCCAGTTTGCTTCCGTATCTCTTCCCGCAGCCAATCCCGTCCCAGCCAGTAACTTTCTTCGAGGCTGACAGGTCGGTCTCGCCGCAACCAAATCGCTTCTCTCCTTCGTGTACAGTTCGGATGTGGACAGTCAGGTTGCCCTTCTTGGTGAAGCTGCGGTTACATCCGGGAAATGTGCAATCAAATACCTTCCTGTCCTCCAGGCTCGCATCTCCGTGAGCGACTTCAAGATGACGTCGTAGCTCGCGTGAGGTTGAACAGATGATGGGGCAGTGGGGACATTTTGGGGGATGAACAGTCCGAATGTGTTCTTGAAGGACAGCATATGTCGGGAAGTAGATAGTTGCATTCTCGAAGTTCTGCAAATTCTCCGCGCACTCAGCGCAGCTGAATCTCTTCTCAGCATGAACTCTGCTCTGGTGCGATCGGAGATGGCCAGCGGTTTCAAACGCCATTTGGCATTTTTGTCCGGTAGTTTCATCAATGTGTGTGCAAGGGAAGGGTTTCTGGTGCAAATGCACCGTCAGAACGTGTTTCTGTAGCGTCGAATGTTTTCGGAATGTCTCCTCGCAGGGTGGATATTCCGTGCAGCGGTATTTGTCGCTTCCATCGTGTGCAGCAATGTGGCGACGAAGACGAGAGCCTGTCACAAAACTCTTGTCGCAGCCTGGTCGCGGACAGACATAGTCCCGAGTTCCGGTATGAGCACTCTTGATATGGTGGTTGAGGTGAGAGGCTCGTAGGAAGGTCTTGTCGCAGTCGTCGAAGGTACAGCCAAATATTCGTTCATTGTTGTGGGACCGAATGTGTTCCTGGAGCCGAGCAGGACGATTAAAAGCCTTGTCACATCCGTCGAATGGGCAGCGATGCGTCTTAAGTTCAGATGGGTATCGGGATGATGTGGTGGAAATTGGAGTTGCTGGAGTCTCGTTCATGTCATCACTGGCCAGACTGGGAGTCGCTGGAGCCGAGTATTCCATATCAGAATGGGCTTCTTCGTAAATTGGATCTTTAAGAATTGGTCAGTATGATTCGATTGGGCTCGCGAGGCCGCATAGTGACGGCTCACCATCACTGGGCAGATCATTCATGTGATGCCGTTTTGACGACGACAACACATCTTCTGAAGCCTTCCGCTTTGAGGCCATGATTGTAGGTCCTCTGAAAAGAAGGCATTCGCCAGAAAAGCGAAAGTTGCAAATAAGCGAGGTTGCGCTGACGTGAATTAAAAATATTTTGCCGCAGCCAAAAAGGCGGTCAGGACGAAGACGGACTAGCGTGGTGGAAGATTTTCCGCTTTTTTGCATTCGCGAGTTCAACAACTTCGGTCCGCGCTCTGGGTTTCTCTCTCCTTGGTTCCCTCGGTCTTCATTTACAGCGATCACATCATGTCTGACTACGGCGGCGACGACCACGAGCCCGAGGCGTAAGCTCCCCAATGGCGATAGAGAGGTCGGCGCATGAAAAGCTTGAAGGTCCTTGCAGATCTAGAGCTCGCGCATCATGACCACACTGCTATTATGATGACAAGCTATTCTAACATTCAATCTGTTATACAGCTACGACTACGAGCCCCATGAGGAGGTCTTCGATGATGCCGAGCCCGAGGATTTCCTTGACAACGAGGGTCTCGAGGGTGACGATGGTGTCGAAGGAGAATCGTATCAGCCGGCCGTAAACGGCGAGAATGTCATCGTCTCCGGCGACCCCAACGCTGGACAATCGGCCAAGGTGATGGAACAGTCACGCGAGAAGAAAGTCCCCAATGACCAGCGCACCACCACCCCGTACCTCACCAAATACGAGCGCGCCCGTGTGCTGGGCACCCGAGCTCTGCAGATTAGGTGGGTAGCCCCTAGAGACGAAATTGCGCACGCGCAAATGAATTTGGAGAGACAATTCAAAGAATTGACTGACAACCCGCGTAGTATGAACGCCCCTGTGCTCGTTGACCTTGAGGGTGAAACCGATCCCCTACAGATCGCCTTGAAGGAATTGAACCAGAAGAAAATCCCCTTGATCGTGCGGCGGTACTTGCCAGATGGATGGTAAGAAAACCTTGCTGATCAATGAGGATTCAACTGCATACTAACGTCATATAGGTATGAGGACTGGACTTGTGAGGAGCTCCTTTAAACAGGTCATCATTCATCCTTCTGGATATTGGGGGGTTTATCTTTCTGCTTTTGGGTGGATATCAGCATAGCGTTCGGAGTTTTGGGATATTGAAACCGTGGCTCCAAATGACAAAAAAAAGGCGTGAACAACCTTGGGAACATCCATGGACACGATCCAACTGTACATGAATCTAGACAGACCAAAAAAAATAATGACGGTTTCTGCACTAATGCCCGACCCGATGTAAAATGAGTCATGAAGTGCATGATAGCAGCGATTATGATGTTGCATGGAGTTTACGTACTTGCATACTTGCGTATAGTTCGCCACGTGAGTTTATCTCCGGGATCAAATCCTCCCCGAAGTCCCACTTTTATGCCCCTAATTGGGGAGTCGGGACACTTGTTTACTCGCAATCATTCAGGCGTATCAGCGCACAGGTCCATTCTTGGCCCCTCGTCTGGGTAATCGGCACCACTCCCAGTGATCTTCATTGGCCGCCCTCTACTCGACATCCCACCGCTACTCAGATGTTCGATACATATGGCTCTACCTCAAGTAATCCAGTGGGTGCCTGTGGGTGCCTGTGGGCCCGCCATACCCAAATTGTGGCTTAAGATTCGGTCTCTTCCGCCAGAGCTTTTACCAAGGCCCCGCTTGGTCGGCCTTTGGTCGCGGTTTATAATCAGACTAAATTTTTCGCTTTTTTCTTCTGGATGTTGGAGAATTGACCCCAGCCTGTCTGTACCCCACTGTGCCCCGTGTTTTCGGCCCTAGAGGACTTCCATTCCTACTCGAAATTCGTCCAGTCTGTCCGCTGCGAGCGCTCAAACGTCAAAGATGGGTTCGACTAATCTGGAAGTAGAGCAAAAGGTCTGCGCCGATATTCCTACCGCTGCAGACGAGGAAAACCTGCACAGCCCTGCGACTGAGTCACCGGCTGAGACGCCGGCAGAGAAGTCAGTAGATGAGTTCAAATTTGACCAAGGCCTTGTTGCTTGGCTCCAAGTCCTCGGCTCCTTCTTCCTCTTCTTTAATTCATGGTAAGAAATGCGCCTGGAATGCACGTACAAGAATACGTATGTGCTAACACTATACCTTCGGCAGGGGTGTCATTAACACATGGGGTGCATATCAAACATACTATGAGTCGAATTTACTTTCGGGAACATCGTCGTCTACCATTGCCTGGATTGGCTCCCTCCAGTCGTTCCTTCTGATGCTTGTTGGAGTCATCACCGGCCCACTGTTCGATGCAGGCTATTTCCGAGTATTGATCGGTGGCGCCAATATCTTGCTTCCCTTTGGTCTGATGATGACCAGTCTTGCCACTGAATACTGGCAGTTGATTCTTGCACAAGGTGTTGTCGTTGGTATTGCAGCAGGGTGTCTATTTGTACCCTCCGTGGCTCTCTTACCGCAGTATTTCCGAGAAAAGAGAGGGTTCGCCAATGGCTTGGCTGCTAGCGGTAGCAGTATTGGCGGCGTCGTATACCCCATCATGTTCAACCAACTGGAAAAGAGTGTTGGCTTTGCTTGGGCTACCCGAGCCATCGGTTTCCTCACTTTTGGAACCATCTTTATCTCGTTCAGCATTATGCGCATTCGTATCCCGCCCAGAGAGAAGCGCAAGCTGTACCAGCTTTCCGCTTTCAAAGACTTGGGTTACTGCATCTTCTGCGCCGCCATGTTTCTGGGCTTCCTCGGATTCTACAACTTCCTCTTCTATGTCCAGTCTTACGCCATTGATACAGGTATTGTGGATGATAACCTGGGATTCTATCTGCTGTCCATGCTGAACGCGGCCTCGACCTTTGGCCGTATTGGACCGAACTTCATTGCTGACCACACCGGTCCACTAAACATGCTCACCCCGGCGGTGACCATCACTTCAATCCTGGCCTTTGTATGGATCCGCGTCCACACTGTTCCCGGGATCATCATTCTTTCCGTCTTTTATGGTTTCTTCTCAGGTGGATTTGTGTCGATGCCGCCGGTTGTCATGGCATACATGACCCCAGATGTGCGCGACCTTGGCACTCGTCTTGGACAAGTCTTTGCTGTGACCTCGATCGGTCTGCTGATCGGTACTCCCATTGGCGGTGCTATCCTTAGTAGCACTGGTAGTTACCTCGGTGTGCAGCTGTTTACTGCCTGCTGTCTGATTTCCTCTGCGGTCCTTATGGCAACCCTGAGATTGGTGCGGTCAGGTCCGCACTTGATTGCTAAGACTTGAGTCCATCCACTAGGCCTTGTCTGAGTACTTTGATCTGATATTGAAAAAGGGGACGCGCATGCATTGCGTTGCACATTTCCCGCGTTCACGCTCCAGTCTAACGACACACCACATCATATGGCATCGTTGTTGAAAACTTCGCATATAGAGGGCGTTTTTGTTTGGGCAGAGGTTTCAAACAGCCTCTTCAACCCCAACGCCATAAAAGCAGGTTATTAATATAATCATCAATAGATAATAGAATTATGAATGAAAATGAATGGTATTCCTCCTTATTACTCATACATATGAGTGCAACTGTATGTAATGCACCAGAAACTCCTTTATGAACAATGCTAAAGACAAAGAATTCCCGGGAGCTTTTTTCTTATTTAAGTGATTTCCGGGTGTGAGAATGGGTTAACATAGCTGCGGAAATGGGTGCAGATATGAATTGTGTGTAAATATTGGTGCAAAAAGCATCATACACCTAGTTAGCTCGACTTTGTCGGACTATGAAACATCTTCAGGGTGAACGCAGAAGTCTTCGCCCTTGTCGCGTACATGCTCCAGCTTTTTGTCGCGACTGCATGGTTTGCGCATATCAAAGGCGTCCTCTCCGGTATCCGACATGCCAGTTGGATCGTCGCTGTAATAGCTAAGCACTCGTCGGAATACCGAATAGCTATAGGGCAATATGTTAGCACGTGACGTACTATTCATCGGGTGTCTATACTTACCCCATGCCTTTGTACATATCTATGGCCACTTTGTTGCCTGCGCGGACATACAGATCCACGAACCAGGCATTATTGATGTCGGAGCCACTCTCCAGCTGCTCGGTCAACCGGCTTGCATAACCTAGTCGGCGCCAGGCTGGCGCAACGGTCAACACTGTAATGTGGCCATGCCAAGGAGTGTAATGCTCGGACCGTAGCATCGAATCGGGTTGCTTCTCAAGTTTGCCCATGACTATGATAATTGGTTAGCGTCAGACTGTCAATTCCGAAATCATCAATTACTCACTGTACCCAACAACGCCGGCATCGCGATCTTTCACCGCGCTGAACAGTGACGGCCATTTTGTCAAATAGTTGAGATAAAAGCCGAGATCATAGTTCTCTGTCAACGGGTCAAGGTTGGTAAGATTCAAGGAGAGTAGATCGAGCGGGGTCATGCGAGTAATCGCGCTCATCTTGAATCAGCCACCAAACAAGGTATCGAGGGGAAAGAATGTGGGGTTTGGTGATTTCAGTTAAAACGCCTTTTTCTGCCCTAGGCGGTGGCTCCACATGAGCAACATGACCTCGGACTTTTTGGTGTTTCATCTGATCCTATACAATTTGCGGGCTGAGCTGGTTTACATTGGTCCTTGCTTTCTGCTTCTTGCGCTGGTTTGCTAATTCACTTTGCATGGGCCATGACGCTATAGACCTTGCATTCCGAGATATCCTTTGGCATTGAAACAACAGCTGCCCATCACCGCCCCGGGGACCCTAATACTGTGTGTTGTTGGGCAACTTCTCTATTTTATTTCTCTTATCTTTAAGGACAGGGACTTCTCATTTTTTTTTTTTTTTTTTCTTTTCCATCCTTCCAAATATAAGCTCCACATCTTTCGTTTTACTTGGAGACTCAGAACTCCTCTCCTTCCGATGCCCCTCCCTCCGTCTCCCCTGAAACTCGTTCACCGCTACCCCTCCAACATGGACGACTCTCCAATCTCACCAGGGGCCCCAGGAGTCAATGTGTTTGCTCCTGAGAGTCCTACAGAGCCTCAAACCCCCCGACTCTCGGCACCGCCGTCCCCCGTCACATCCCGCCAAAATATGAACGGCATGAATGGGTCCCATCGGGAGTCGGTAGATTTCTCTGCTGGCGCAGGTGGCGGTGGTTTGGGGAACCTTGCCGATGAATTAGCAGACGCGTGGGAACAAGAAGAAGATGGTTATGGATATGCTTCCGGGCAGGAGAACACAGCGGGGTCCCAACAAACGGATCAGAGCGACGGCGAGGACGCTTACCTACAGTCTGTTCGCGACATGCGCTCCCAATCACCAGCAGACTCCCCGGCCAGAAATAGACTACGAGCCACCCAAATTCGACAGCATCGGCGGCAGGAATCTCAATATGATGGCTCGGACTATGGGAATGATTCAGATTTGGAGGAGGCGGCCGATCTATCCCCCGCATTGGAAAGTCAGATGGCGGATATTGAGAGCCTTGCGCGGCGGGGTATCGAAAATAATGGCAGCGAGAACGACCATGTCATTCAAAGGACGGTAGAGTCGCTCAAGGATCTAGGTGGACAGAGCGGCATTGAGAACAGTGCCATGCGGTATGTGCTCTCGAATGATAACGGCTTCAAAATCACAGAATCTAATTGTCTCTAGGTTGATCACTGCCCACTCCTCCATTACATCTCACCTCACGCACCAAACTCGTATCCTTCAATCCCTCATCCACCCACTTTTATTTTCTCCGTTTCCTCTCCTCTCCGACGACGCCATTGACTCTCTTATGCCTCTGATTGACGAGGGCCTCTTGCCCAATCTCCCCTATCCTTTTCCCGAACAAATCCACCGGGACTCAAGACCGAATACCCCATCACAAACATCCGCCCTCAACCCGCTTGTGTCTCTCCAAGCTCTCATATCCCAAACCGCAGACATTACCCACTCCCTCCGCGGTCTAAGCGACACCCTCTACGAATCGCGCCAGCTGACTTCCACCGCATCTCGTCGACTACGATCCGCACGGGAGCTCGTTTCCGATATTCGGCGCGAGGAAGAAAGCCGAGAGGAGGGTTCACGGTGGATCGAAGTGGGCGAGTGGGATCGCCGACTTCAAGATCGCGAAGCTGGGAAGGAGTGTCGAGACGTCGTCAGTGGCTTTGAAGCTGTTTGCGGCGAATGGCGTGAGAAGCTATTTGGAGCTGCTGAGGTGGCTGCCGCATAACCCTAACACGACATCTTTACTGTTTGGTTCTAGAATGGCTTGGAATGTCTTTTAGACTGCCCTTAGACTGTTATGAAGCTTATTCTTTGGGTTCGCCCTCTTTCTTGTCAGATATCCACTTGATTCTTTTCTTATGTTTCTCACTTTGTCCAATCCCAGGAGGTTTGTTTATATTCCTGGTTTATCAATCTATTGATCTGCACATAGCCTCAGCACTAATCGACATAACTCATTGAATCATACCAAGGATGAATTATCAGAATTGAATCTTGAAATAGACATCTTTGGTCTTAGGTATAGGTCCAACCTAAACACCCACTGCCCGGGCCGTCTTATTATGTTTGAATATGCGAGAACATATGACTTACAAATCTACCTTCAGGCAGTTTTTGGGTAGATTGGTAAGAAGTCTGGAAAGTGATATTCAATATTCTAGAATAAGTTGGATCTATTGGGATATTTGCCTCTCTAGTAGGGATGTCCCACCATATCCACCGGGAATTAGTAAGAGAATCATTGTGTTGTTACGGTTTTCTTCAAGCATGCTTGGTATGTACGATGCCTCAACATTTTTAAGAAAGAGGCCAGGCACAATTTGCCTCATCCGTGCTGGGAATGTCTTCTCCCACTTCTTGCTTCTATCATATTTTGTATGATCTTTTGTTGCATCTTCACCCGTTTTCATCTCACTGTCCTTCTTTGAAAACGAGAACAAAGGGTGGTGATATTTGAGAGATTGGACGGTTAAGACTGATGTACAATTGTTCAACCCCGCTTTCCCCTGATATCACAAACTTTGTTTTATGCTTGATATTTTCAGTTTACGACCCTGAGTCGATGCTTGGTTTTATCAAGACTAGCTATAGTTCTTCGGATTCAGCGGTAAATAGGAAAGAAAGTAATGTAATGAAAAAGTAAGCTCTTCTAGCTCTATTCCGCAAGAACAACAACTTTCTTCGCAAAAACCCTCTTCTTCAACACGTCATAGCCCTCCTGAATACCCTTCAAACCCCTCGTATCCATAATCAACGGATCCGGCAAAGCATGATATCTTCCATCCTCTAACGCCTTAGGTAAAAACTCCCGCCACAACCCCAGGATAACATCCTGGTTGCCCCCAAAGAGCATCTTCGCACGTACACCGTCCGGAACCACATCCTCCTGTAATGGCATAGTAGTCACAACTAAAACATCAGCCCTGACCAGGCTCGCAATCTCCAGAACAGGGCCTAAAGATGCCGCAAATCCAGCTGCTTGGAATATGCCCACACAGTTCGAGCGTGCATCCAACTCATGGACAAGATGGGACACAACATCCGGAGCAGTATAGTCGAAGACCATATCTGCTCCAAGCTCCTTCAAGCTTTTAAAGTTCCTCGGCGATGCGGTAGTAAGAACTTCAAGTCCAGTCGCAACAGCTAATTGGATAGCATTAGTTCCAACTGAAAAACTCCCACCCCAAATCAGCACAGACTTCTTTTCGCTCCCCTTATCCTGGTTTGTATTTCCAGCAGCAAGTGACCCCCCATACTCAGGAACCCCCAACCCAAAATACTCCTTGCTCACAAGTGCATAAGCAGCAGTCGAAAACCCCAAAGGCAGAACAACACCCTGCTCAAACAACATCGAATCCGGAATCCGACACACAAAGTCCGACTCCACAACGACGTATTCCTGGAATCCGCCCATAGATGGACCCTTTGTTGCACCCTGCGCAAATCCAATGACGCGGTCGTTCACTGCCAATCTGGTTGCGTTGCCTTGTGCTACAATCGTGCCGGCGATGTCTTCGCCTAGGATGACGGGGTAGCTGACGAAGGCCATTTCAGTATCTTGGAGGATGTAGTCTGCTGGGTTTATGGCCCATGCGTGCACTTTTATCAGAACTTGGGTTGGGGTGAGGGCTTCTTGGTAAGGGGTCCTTTTGACTTCGAGGGGGGTATGGCATTTGAGTTGCCAAGCCGCATGGTTTGAGGGCATCTTTAAGATTGGCGAATTTTTGATGACTTGAAAGAGATTTGTAGAGTATTTGGGTTTGCTTATTGGAATTGAGTGGTTTGAGAGGAAAGTAAAGGTGGTTTTATAGGGAGATGGGATCAGGCTGCGGATAATGTAAGTATTTCGGAATGCTTCATATCCGTGGTGATTATGACTATGCTAGGTAGACGGGTGCTTATCCATTGTCTGCATTCCAAGGTTATTTGCTTTCCAAATTCTACGGCAGCTAATGCTGTGCATCTTTATGGTTCGGTTGCAAGGCTCCATTTCTGAAGGGCTGCATTAAGGATTGTTTGAAGTAAGACTAGCCCTAACATCGTTAAATCCGCTAAATCCGAACTTTGGAATACCTGGACGTTATCGCCGCTACAAACTCCGCCAGCATAAAGCATTATATATCTCAGAGGGACTTACTGATATGTGCCAGGCATACAGTTATGGAAACAAGGTGGAATATATACGTAGTAAGTCAAAGTCTAGAGAAGATTTCAATCCTATTCACTGGATCCCGACCAATTCGGGACCAAAAGCATGGAGCAGAGCATGATATTGGCATCACGGATGACAAGATGATCCGAAGGGATAAAGGAAATTAAACTGGGGAACGCGGAAAAACAATGGAGAAGACCAGGGGGCCCGAACAGAGCCACGAATGGCCGATGATACAGGGTCATTGCGAGAAGGGGGTTCGTGAAAAAACATGCGCCGGATATAGAAATGAGAAAAAACATCCGATGCCACTTTTTGATGCCCTCCCTAGAGTTGTAGGTGAAAAGAAGAAAGTAGAGTCATCCACCCGTGAAGCCGCTTATTGCTGCTGCTTCCACTTAGGCACCCAACGGCCGCCGCTGGGCTTGGCCTCCTCAGGCTTGGCAGCCGGGGGAGCAGAGCCCTGAGCAGAGGGCTCACGAGCGTGACGGGGCGTCCAGCGCTCAGCGGGGGAATCACGAGGCTCACGGGGGGGAGGGGCGGATCCAGAGCCAGCGGAGGCTCCGGCACGGAGGTGAGGGGGGACATATCCACCCTTGCGGGCGGGGGGCTCCTCCCGGGAGGGGGCAGGAGCGGGGGCATCCGCAGAGTCTCCACGGGCAGCCAAACGGTCTCTCCAGCCAGATCCAGCACTGGGACGAGCAAGGTTGAGACGGGGGGCAGTGCGCTCAGACGATTCGTAAGAAGAACCACCACCAGCCCGGCGGGCAGCCAAGCGGGCCTCGGCCTCTTCCTCGCGCTGCTTTTGGCGAGCAGCAATCTCGTCGAGCTTGCCACGCTCCTCCTCGCGACGAATCTTCTCCTCGGCAAGAACACGACGGCGCTCCTCGTCGCGGGCAGCGCGCTCCTCCTCCTCGCGCTGAGCACGCTCCTCCTCCTCCTTGCGACGGGCCTCCTCCTCCTCGCGCTCCTGCTTCTCGCGACGGCGGCGGTCCTGGACCTCCTTGATACGCTGCTTCTTCTTGGCCTCGAACTCGCGCTCGGCGGCCTTGCGGCGCTTCTCGAACTCCTCGTGACGCTTCTCCGAAACCTCCTTGCGGAAGTTGGTGAAAGCGGGCACCAGGCGACCCAGACGGTGCTTGAGGGCAACAGCCTCGGCGTGCTTTTGCTTGGCCTCCTTAAGGGTCTCGGCCTTCTGGGCCTCGTAAAGCTCCAAGTCGAGCTTCTTCTGGGCCTCGTAGTCGGCAGGAATATGCTTCAGCTCCTCGCGACGGAAGGCACGCTCCAAGTGGTCGATACGCTTGGCGGTAGTGCGAACGCGGTCATTCAGCTCGTTCTTCTCCTTCTCCAGCTGAGCGAGCTTGATGGCACGCAGACGGTTTCCATCCAGCTCATCTATGTCGAATTCGCTGATATCGATGCCCTTAACACCGGTCTTGAGCTCCTCGAGCTGCTTCTTCAGCTCCTCCTGGCGGATGCGGTCCTGCTCATCCTTGATGCGCTTGCGCTCACGCTCAAGCTGCTCATCGGCCAAACGCTTCTTCTCGGCTTCCTGCAGCTGCTGAGTGCGAATACGCTTACGAGTCTCCTCCTCGCGCTGCTTGCGGTTAAGAGCGTCGGTGGCGGCCTCCTTCTTCTTGTCGATGATAACACGACGGGCCAGTGTCTCCTCGTGCTCCTTAGCGGTGCCAGCTAAGGCACGAGCCTGGGCAGCTTGCTTGGCCTGCAGACGAGCCTCGTTGTAGGAGGGGTCAACGTACATGCAAGTAGTGTGCAAGGTCTTAGCAAGGCGAGAAAGCTGGAAGCGGGCAATCTCGGCGGGGGTGTGCTGGAGACGTTGAATGGAGCCAACATCGGATTCGGCAGAGCCGGCACCACTGCCAGCGTGCATGGCCTTGGAAGAAGAGAACACGTCGGAGTCGAAGGTGAGGACACCAGAGATGTGGTCCACGCGGATGGCAAGGTCGCCCTTCTTGCAACCGTTCATGATGAACTTCTCGATCATGGCGGGAGTGATCTGGAAGGGGTCGGGGAACTGGGCGAGCTCATAGACGAACTTGAGCTCAACGGACTCGTAGACCTGGGACAGCTGCTGGAACAAGCGGGTAAGAATGACCTGCTGGAGAGGCACAACGTACTTCTCCATTTCAGGGTCGGCACCAATCTGCTTCAAAATAGGAGTGATCTTCTTGCAGATGGAGAGCGGGTGGAAGTCGACCTCGAGAATGTTGTAGAGGTCACGGATCTCGGGGCGGACACGCTTGAGGAGACCCTTGTTCAGGGCATCACGGAACAGGACGGAACGAGTGGGAGGCTGAGCCATACCAAGCAAGTTGGTGAGGCGAGTGTTCTTGTTCTTGCGAGCCTCATCCACATCGACCAGGGCACCGCGGGAACGGGTGGTGCTGATGACAGGAATGGAAAGAGCAGAAAGGAGCACGAAAGAAGCGGCCTTGGTGACCTCGGGCTCGGTGACGGAGGGGTTCTCCTTCTTGGTGCTCTGGCCGGTAGCCAGGGCCACAGTCGAGAGACGGAGCAAGTTGTAGTAACGGTTCCATGCGGCAGCGTGGAAGAGGTAGTTCTCGCTGACCAGGAAGATGCGAGCCAACTTCTCGTAGTAGTTAGCCATCATGACGTTCTTAGCCGGGCGCTTGCTCAGGTTGAGCAGGGTGTGAATATCCTCAATGCTGCGGAAGGCCTCCTGCCACAGCTCAAGCTCAACGGCAACGTTCAACTGCTGGAAGCGGGTATCCAGGTGACGCTGCAGAGTGTCGGCATCGCTGAGGTTGATGGCGTGCATCTGGGAGGAGTACTTGGCGGCATTCTGGACGTGGTTGCGCAGAAGCTCACACAGACGGCGGAACTCGGTCTTGCGAGCGTACTTGAGGCAGAACTGGAAGGCCTGCAGAGCGGTCGACTGGTACATAATCTCGAGACGGGCGTTGTTCTTCAGGATCTCGAGGACGGTACGGTAGGTCTCCCACAGGAACTTGAGCCAGGGAGTAACGACGGCGCGGTCGGTACGGTCCCGGGACTGCTCGCCGGAGACGGTGGCCAGCAGAATGGTCTCGGGGGTCTCGATAGCCTCCAGATCGTCGACATTGGAGGAGGGAGCGGCGGACTCGAGGGAAGACTGGATTTCGTCGGCCTTGGCCTGGGCCTCGGTGACCTTCTGCTCAGCGAGCTCGATGAAGCGCTTCAGGACAACCTCGATGGTGCCAACGTTGGTGTTCTGGGCGATATTCTTGTACTGGTACAGGCCATCCTTGGCCGCCTTTCCCTTGCGCAAGTCGACAGACAGCTCGACGAAGAGGAGCATAACCGGTTCGAGGGAAGCAATGGGGCTGCTGCGGGTACGCTTGGAGGTGACATGTTCGTGCAGGACGGTCAAGGCAGCGGGAGCCTGACCGACGGCGATGAGTTCCTGGGCCCTCTGTTCAAGTTAAGAGAAGAAGTAAGTATCAAATTGAAAACCTTCATATCTTATCGGGTCGTTCATGATCACCAACCTTGAGGACATTCTCAGGTTTGATATGCGGTGGTGGCGGCATAATGGATAATCCACCCCTTTGAGGGTTTTCCGAGTTTTTAGGTGTTTTTTTAGCGAAATGAATATGGTGGAAACCGTCCGGCGTCTCACACACGGGCAGGGGTTCAAGAACCGAGTTAAAAGGCTGCCACGCGAAGTCCCGATAGACCTGGAGGGGAAGAAGGGCCTGTTGTGCGTAAACCGAAAATTCGCGGGTGACTGTTCCCACTTAGGACTAAGCGATGGGGCAATCACGTGAATCCCAATCACTGGGGCATGGACACCTCGACACCTGAAGTACCTGTAAGTTCAATAGCTACAAATCCCCAAATATAGAGCTTCTGCATTGTCAATTCGAGGCTTAAAATGTTCAGAATCCAGATTCCCAGTATCAATTGGTTTCACCAGATCTCTTGAACTTTCTTAAGAATTACCCTAAAATACACTCAATGTCGGGGCCGTCTTACGCCCATTGCCATTAGGACCCCCAGATGGATGGGTCAGATTTAAATCCGGAAGTATCGGTACATCTGGAACTATTGAGGATGCCCGTTAAATAGTGCGAGTGCAAAGTACCTGTACTGCAACCGATGAATAAGCCACCCACGGACCGCCCCAGTAACAAATCAAAGTGAAAATAACGGGGAAAATCCCTCTAACAATCCAACGACCCTTCGTTCCTTTGGTCCTATACTCATTCTCTCTTTTCCTTTTCCTTTTTCTTTGTTACGCGAAAGCGCTTAAATACGAAATTACCAACTGGACCTTGTGTGGACACTTGGCCCCCCCGTACCCAGGTTACCGGTTTCTAAGTTCAAACCCCCCTCTGATCCGAAAACCCCCCTTTCTCTTCTCTCCTTCGCGAACCTCGTCTCCCATACCCACGCCAAAATGCCCGCCTACGAACTGCGATCTGGGGGTGATGTCAAGAACAAGAAGCAGAGTGTTGCCGACTTGAAGTACCGTCGATTGACTGAGCTGAATGCTCGTCTGAAGGAGGACCTGGACCGTCCACGGGTCAAGGTCTCCGAGGCGGCGCTCTCGTGAGTGATGTCCCCTTTGTCGCATCAGAGCCACCAAAAACAATTTCCCCCTAACGCTTAATTCTTTGTTTCTTCTAGTCTGATCTCTTACTGCAACAATACTCGCGACTTCATGGTGCCCTCCGTATGGGGTCAGGTATGCGACCGTGCTTTTTCTTCCCGGGCGCACACGCGCAAATGGCTGACCTTCTACTCCTTCTCCAGGTCGACAAGCGCGAAGATCCTTACGCTCCTCAGCAGCAAGGAAACGGCTGCTGCACTGTTATGTAATGGTCTTATGACGATATCCTCGCATCGCCACGACACGATTTCTCTGTTTTTCTGTCCCTTTTTTCACCCCAACCTCTTAATCCCCGGATCTACCGCCCCCTGATGATCGACTTCCCCCAACTCAACACACCCTTTGGATACACCCAAAGCCGCGATCGCTCACTCACCGGGTGTGGATCAGCGACCCGTGGCCTTCCCTGAAGAAATCGTCTGCTGGCCTTGCACGACCACTTCGACTGCACCGAGTTTCTACGGGCACATCACCAAGGTTGCTTCTTGGCTAAACTTCAACTCCGGCCGCAGTGACGCGTGACGATGCGCACTGTATAGCCCTGTCTCTTTTACTTCTCTTCTTCTGGACCTCTTTCACCCTCTACTCTACTTCTACTTTTCGTCTCTTCTACCGCACCATTCCCCCTTTGTTGCCTCTTTTTTGAAGCCAATTTTCCTATGTTCCTGGGTTCCTCAAAATCATTTTCGTCTGAAAGGACAAGAGCCGGTTGCCATTCGTGTATCATAGATTCGATTGCATCCAATGACCAATACAATACCGTTCTAATCACCACTGTATGCCCATTACATGGCACAAGTCCATGAATTCGAAACTCAGACAATATACCCAAATATAGTTTTCCAACCCATTCTAGACCCGAAATCCATTTCAGCCTCATTCAAGTAGACTACCTTGCATAGCATCAACTCTACAACCCTGTTACTGTCAGGACCCGAAGTACAGTGCAGAGCCGAATCAGGCAATCCCGCTGACATCATCCCACCACCGAATTCATCGCTTGGTATCATAAACTATACCAGTCTTCAAGCAGCGAGCCTGGGTAAATTCGACTGAACTGTTCAAGAATCCATTATTACATCCGGACTTTTGTACCGCCGCTCCTCTCTTCCTCTTCATCTATCAAGCACACCCTCTCGAGCTCATAATTCTGAACCACCATGACTGAACAAACGGCCACAGTCGATAACTCAGCGGCTACAGGAGCTGCTAAGCAGACGAAGCCTGCTGCAGAGGCTGGACTAACGGCCCTGGAACGGGTGCACCTTCCTCGTATCTCTATCAAATTCTGCACCCAGTGTCGCTGGATGTTGCGGGCTGCTTATGTATGTTCTTCTATTATATTTTCGTTTCTTCCCTTGCTCTCTTTAAGGTTGATCTTGCTGTATCATTCAAACTCAGGCTTAACTAGCTCTACTGCGTCTTGATTGTATTTCAGCTATATTCTGATGTGTGGCTGGATATTTACGCCTGATATACCTTGAATGATTCACAAATATAGAGAGGCTAACGATATTATAGTTCGCCCAAGAACTTCTCTCAACTTTTGGTACAGATCTCGGCGAAGTAGCACTTGTTCCTATGACAGGCGGAGTCTTCACGGTGACGATCTGGCATGCTGAGAAAGAGGCAGTAGCAGGTGGAGGGGAGGTCAAGACGCAAGAGATTATTCTTTGGGATCGGAAGAGGGATGGTGGATTTCCGGGTATGTTCTGCTTACTGCCATGCGTTTATTCCATCCAAACATGTAACATCTGTTTCTAAGCTTCGATGTCTCTGTGCTAATGGAATTTGTTCTGCAGAGGTCAAGGCCCTTAAGTCTCTTGTGAGGAATGTTATTGCCCCCGAAAGAGATCTCGGGCATACAGATCGGGCTTTGAAGCAGCAGGCAGAGAAGAAGGAAGTAGAGAAGGAGAAGAACGAAGAGCAGGATGCTGCAGAGAAAAAAGAGAAATGTGAGGACTGCGTGTGACACCCAGGCTAGTCGAATGAACACATAGCCTTGAGTCCTCTGGATTGAGTTTCATTGTACTTAAATGGTTCGTCTACAAGCATCATGGATAAAGGTATTCAGTACAGTATAGACATATATTGGGGAAGGATAGAAAGAATACAGGTTACTATCTCAGATCCCATAAGCATAGAAGGGCCTCAGAACAATCAACGCCACCAGCCCCGGATCCAAGTTCTAAAATGACCACCCAAAAGCCAATTGTAGCCTCCAAACAAAGAAAAAACCAAAACGTCGAGCGTGTCCATGATCATCACATAGAGAAGCGGGTTGCAGGGACCCGATGCAAAGTACAAAGTACCAAGAAGTAGAAGCAGAAGCAAAAGCAAAGAGAACGGAAGAGAAAACAAGCCGCCAGCGCCGGATCCATATTTTGGACGGTCGTCCACTTTCATTTAAAAAGGAAAATGTGCGGTATAAACATCCACTGGGCTTGTCTGTGACTGTGCATATCAGACAAGCCCATCGAATTCAGCATCTTATGTCGGAGCCGGGGCCCAACATGGTCGTGCCAACAATTCCATCATTGATATCATTTGGATCGTAGGAGATAGGAGGGAAAGGAAGACCAGAGAAGTCCTATATATGCTTTTGAATACCACCACAGCATATAATGGAGGAACCCAGGGTCAAGTCGTGAAAATCAGCGCTCATTACAAAATGCACCGTTCATGAGACCATGATCGCATAATACAGCAGGGAAACAACCAGAAGGAACGGGAAACAAACAGGGATCAGCTCTCGCCGTGGACTTCCTGTTGATGGTGATTGCGGCGCTTCCAGAAAGCAAGACGTAGTCTACTGCGTTTCTTCGGAAGCCGGCGCATTCCATGCCCATTCTGGTCACCACCGTTCCCTTGAGAATGCTCGTGCTTGGTACTCTCGCCGGCCGATGTAGACCGGGGGTGGCTTGTATTACCATTAAGAGCACTGTTATAGTCCTTGCCATCCTCTGATCGGGCGATGCCAGAGCTATGGTCGGGACTGTAACTGCTGCTTTCATGATCTACTGAGTGCGAAGCATAGGAGGTGCTCGGCCGGGTGCTGCTATCGTCTGGACCACCAGCATCGCTCTGAGGAGAACTATCGTCCGAAATACGATGTTTGCTCTCGTCGCCGCTGTCCACTGCCAAAAAGCTGGTAGCGTTGGTCGCAGGAGAAATAGGAGTCATATTGTTGCTGTAAGCGCTGATGCTTTGGGTACGCGTACAGCTGTTGCGGTTGGAGCTAGATGGCCCAGAAGTGCGAACGGAAGAGCTGTGGTGTGCGTGGTGTTGGGAACCCTGCGGGCCTTGACGGGAGCTGCTCGGTCGCTCGGCAGCAGAATCAGCCGCGTTGTCACGCTCGGTGGGCAACGAGACACTGTCGTGATTAGACGCCGTATTGGCATAATACACGGCAGCTAGAACGGCCGGGTCTGCTGGAGCGGCATTCGAGTCTGCAAGCGAAGCCCGAGCCGATTGAGCCCCGGGGGTAGGACGAGAAAAGTATGAGAGATCCGGCATGGCACTGGAGGACTTTCGTGACGACATATCAGGGCCGATCGGAGTTCCAGTAATCTCAATCTGCGGACCTGGGGTGTCTGGGGATACAACTGGCTCAATGTTGTTCTCGTTGTAGGCTCCATCTTGGATTACCGTCTCTTCTGATGAGCCCGACGGGGGATCGCTGGGACTATCCACTGTTTCCGCCAATGCTCTCACAGTGTCGTTGGAGTTGATTGGTCGGACAGGGCTCGTAGAGCGAGGAGAGACCGCCTCAGAGACGGGACCCTCCACCGACAGACCCCGTCGCCGCAGCTCATCATTGGCATGTTGCTGCCACTGGCTTTGGTTGTCGCGGATATGATCAGCGGTGAATTGTAGCTGCGGCATAAGATCGGAGATACCCTCGAAGAGCGGGAGAGCAAAAATAGACATGAAACCAATCTGACCGGTTGCAAGCTTATAAATGTTGCCCAACTCCGGCGGCCCACCAAACAGCGCAGTCTCCATGCCTACTTCCTTCTCCATCTCGCCTTGATTGGCGAATTCCTCCTGCAGAATCTGAGTCCATTTCTCAGCGACGCCCCACGGTCGAGCGACGTTACTGATGTCAGCGCACTTGATCAACAGGCCACAAACCAGTGTCTTATACATCTCAACGTCCTGAGGCTTCCAGAGGTCGACAGTCTTGTCGCTCTCGGAGTATTTTTCCTGCAGAGAACCCATCCGCTCCATGAACTTTTGGTGAACGCCCATATCCGTCGCCAGAATAGAGCTGATCAGCAGCTTTCGGAGTTGCTTGTCCTTGAAAGCAGCAGGCCAGTGACGGCGAAGGATCTGGGAAAAGGCTGCACAGTGGAATGCTTCGAGAACGGAATTGTCGTTGTATAATTGTGCCAAGGGGGCGTTGAGTTTGACAAGGAAAAAGTTGTTGACGCCGGGGTGGCCAACGTCATGTCCAATAGCGGATATAAGTAGAGTAAGGGAATCAAAAGGAGAGAGTAGAGTGGCAATAGGAGATTTCTCTTCAACGGACAGGCCAAAGGGCCCGTAGGGAGGCAAAGCCCCGATTCGAAGCAGAAAAGTAAAGACCGACTGCAGCACATCAATGGCGTGGCGGAAGTTGTGATAAAGGACAAAGGAATTGTAGGCTGCACGGCATGCAAGTAAGAATGTCTGGAGTTCACCTGATGTCAAGTACCATTGTTCCAGTCCGGGAAGATTAAAGGCATGTTGAAGCATTTGGCACGCCGCATAGACCAATTCATCCTCGGAAAATTCATGGGCGGAGAAATTCCACTGGGCTACCTGCTCTTTGATGAAGGCTTCCCGTCCCGGTTTGATATCGAGATCTCGTTCCTGGAATTCATCGACAATCTCCTCGGGATTGCAAATTCCCTTCATCAGCTTTGCCACCATTGCCTCTCGTAGGTATGAATATGGTTCTTCATCATGCACACCCACCCAAGACAACTTGCGTAGCTTCTTTCTGGCCAAAAACCGCGACATCTCCTTCTGTGCCGAGCGACGGGTGCGATAAGCATGTACTACCAATCCTTGAATGCGGGACCGATCGAGCGGGGTGGTCAGGACGTCGATAGCGCCCGCATCGAGGCATCGAGCGATCTGCTTGTGTTCCAATGTCACCGGGTTCCGAGATTGCGGGTCGCTCGTCGAATCCATAGGAGCCTCCGGCTCTGCGCTCGAATCCCGCAGGATGGCGACTGGAATGACCAGGTTGGGGCCGTCCTGGACTTGAATATCGTTCGAAACACCGGAGAGCAGCCCAAGGCCCGCGGCTTCGTCATTGTGGGAGGAGAATGTGAAAGTGCGTTGAATAGAGCCGGGCGATGGCGGCCCATTATCCATCCATGAGGCCCGACTGGCCTTTCGACGGGCAACATTTAATTCGTCGCCACCAAAGTCGATACCAAAAAAGGCAAATATAGGGGTGCAATCGCTGCCTGAACGGTCGCTGAGTTCAGCCAATTTTGTCGCAAAGGAAGCTCCGCTCTGGCAAAGGTAGACTTGAAGGATGTTAGCCGATTTTCCGCCAAGCAACACGACATTCGAGGGTGGCGGGGGACATACTTTTCTTGCAGACATCTAGTAATTGTTCTACATCGGCCTGTAGCGCCTCAGGCTCTTCGGGCACGGTGAAGGATGACGTTTCGGAAATGGTCGACGTTGCGATGGAATTGCGGCGCACCCATCGCTCCGACCGAACCCGGTCGTCGATATAGACGCCCGAGCATTCCACACGATCCACCATCATATTACAAAGAGTTGGTAATGCCACCGGCGTCACAAGGAAGCAACCAGGAAATCAGAGAAAAGGAAAGTGAAGAGACCCGACCTAGTCTGGTTTGCATATGGCTCACCGGACGGGGGGGACGAGAAGGAGTAAGAAAGGCTGGAGGTTGGATGGGATCAAAAAAATGGGACAGGTAATGAAATCGGTGTGAGGAGATCACGGGTCAAGATTGTCGAGTCTCAGGGACGTAGTGTAGGAAGGGGGTGGAGGAGTGGACGAGAAGGGAATAGAACGAGCGGCGAGAGAGAGGTCGAGGAATTTGATGCAGTCGTATGGGTAGAAGGAGCGACGCAAGAAAAGAAGAACCCCCTCCGGTTGACAGAAAGAACGACTAGAAGACGACTAGAAGGGCTCTAGAAAGCGAACAATGCAGTTGTGTCCTGCAGCAATCCCGAGTCGCGTTGGCGGACTGCACGTTCCGAGACAACCCCCAACGTCAGATTGCGCGCGTCGTTCAGGGCCGGGGGTGTACGGCGAAGGGAAAATGGACGCCACAGATGACGGCACGTGAGTGGTGAAAGGAGATGAAGTGTATAAGGGGGTAAAGAGGGGAGATTAGGACGACATGATGCCAAGTGGATCAGGAAAGGGAAAGGGAAAAATGGGGAAGAGGGCTTCTTTCCTTCCAGAAGAAACCGGGTCTGAGAGAGCGACCACACAGAAGAGGGGGCGGCACGGGATGATCCTGGTGCAACCTTTGACTTTTTCACGTTAGAATCCCTGTGTATATCCTCTATCTCCGGGATCCTCGAGATTGATATTATCCTGGCTATATCTCTATTGTCAATTTTATTTTCCCTGTAATTTCCCTTTTTTTCCCTCTTTTTTCGGGCAGAGAATCCCAGAGCCTCGATCACGGTGGATCCCACATGACGCCTCTTCTTTAATTGCGGTGATTTTTTTTTCTAGAAGGCCCACTGCCCTTAGGTAAGCCTTGTCGCGGGGACTCTTCGCTCTCTCATTGGTCCGACGCCTGCAGGATCCCGTCGAGGCTCCGGGGAGTCCGTCGGGCGCTGAAAGAGAGAGAGATTGCAGTGCGATCCGATCGGTTCCAAAGTTTCATCATTTCTGATCTCATTGACTCCTTCTTTACCAATCTGGTCTTAGTTCCTTTGATCACTAGGTTTTTTTTTCTTTTTTTTTTTTTTTCGCCTTTCGCCTCTTCAAAGCGGGGAAGACTACCGTTCATGGTCGATCTCGATCATTGGGGGCAATGCTTGTTCATTTCCTTTAACTTCCTAGAACTAACTTCCCGCCCCGTTCTTTTGTATTTTGAACACCCTAGGGAATTTGACTTTACTCAAATCACACAGATGATCTTTCCCTTAGTGGTGTTGCTCTCCAGCAATTGGTGCGCCTCCGTAATTTGCTCAAAAGGCAGCACCTTTTCCACAAACACCTTGAACGTTCCGTCCTCAAATCGGGGCATCGCATGCGACACCAGGGTATCCCTCAGCTTCTGCTGATATTCAACATCCCGGCTACGCAAGGTACTTCCCTCCACCCGGATCCGCTTAAACAACAAAGGCGCAATGTTCACCCCGTCGGGCAACTTGCCTCCACCCATTAGACCCAACAGCACCACGCGACCATCGCGCGCGGCCACATCCAAGTTACCTTGGAAGTAAGTGGCTCCGATAAAGTCCACGGTCAGATTGACACCTGCGCCATCGGTGGCCTTGAGAATCTCTGCGGCCCAATCCTGGGTCTTGTAGTTGAACGCCTTGGTCACTCCCAGCTCCTTCTCCAGGAAGTCGCACTTCTCTTGTGATCCCGCTGTGGCATAGATTGCTTTGGCGCCCTCGGCCTTGGCGAGCTGAATGCCCGAGATGGAAACCGATGAAGCTCCGGCGTGCCACAGTACGGATTGGCCAGCTTGGAAGTCGCCAATCAGGAAGAGAGCCTGCGAAGCAGTGATCCAGGTCTGGCAGGCATTAGCATGGTGCCCGGCAATAACTGTAGGAATAAGCGCCAAAACATACCTCTGGGATACCAGCTGCGACTTCCCATGACAGATGAGCCGGCTTATGGACCAACATCTTAGTCGACACAACAATGTATTCCGCGTAAGCACCTACTCACAATCAGCAGCCATTCCCCGACAGTGAAACAAACAAAAATAACACAAGCCCATTGGACCTTGGAGAGAATGACGTACCTCCATATGCAAGTCCAAAGACTTCATCCCCGGCCTTGAAATCACAAGCTCCATCACCTCCAAGCCCCTCCACAACACCTGAAAACTCAACGCCAAGAGTGGAAGGCGCCTGCGGTGGGAGAGGATACATTCCCTCGCGCTGCAGCAAGTCCATTCGGTTCAATCCGAAGGCCTTGATCTTGACGAGTGCCTGCCCGGGCACAGGGACCGGCTTGGCGATTTCATCTACGAAGAGGGACGTGGCGGGGCCTTTGCCGCCCTTCACACCTATGCATGGATAAATGTTAGCCTGTCGACCGCGGCGAACGAGCTAAGAATGCAATAGAGATATGGCATGATTATGTTTGACTCTCATTTCGCATCAAATTCCCTCAAATTTGGATTTCCGTGTCTCGCATGATGTGTATGATGTAGATGACGAGGGGTTGAAGTGGGGCACGTACCGATCGCGCGCATCGTCGACATTTTGGGGAATAAGATGTGGTATGATTTTAGGAGTAAGGGGTGAAATCCTCTTGGCTTGGAAGCAAAGGATGATGCGTTTTTCTTTTTCTTATAATGCTTGTCCCCGCTTAAGAGTGGGTAGCTTCTTTAAGCAGGAATTGATTGCGTGCAGAATACGGTGGATTAAGCTTGCATTTGTCAGCTGATGTGATCCACTGGGTTACCATTTTCTATGCATTTTGTTCCACTATGCAGGTCTGATGCGGTTAATCGGCATTGGAATGCTAACCGAGGTTGGTTCTATATCTAGAGGGTGATAATAATGATTGATAATCGGATATCTCACCAACCTTCTTCGTTCGGCTATACGACATAGTTAAACATCTTGGACTTTCTGACCAACATTGGCAATGAATTCAAGGCAATCGAACTTGGGATTCAGCGTGTCGAGATCTAGCTATTATTACATACATAAAAAAAAAAAGGACAACACAGCTGACGTTGACGAGTCCCTTGATGGTAGGCGTACGCACTACTACCCACATCACCGAATACCTATTCTTTGACTCTTTACAACCAGACATTACTCGAAGTCCAAGATGGTCTCCTAAGCACATATCATGTCTCATATCCTAGCATCTACCAACTCGCAACAGTGTAATAGTATAGCAATGCAATCAATTCTTCTAACCGTGAACACAGGGGGAATGTAAATCATCAAAGTCCAGCCTACTCCATGCAATCCACCGATACGATTCCTTCCATAGTGCGCAACCAATCGACTCCGCAGCTTTTCCGCAATCGAGACGCCGAGATTTCACAAATAAATAGAAGAATAGGAAAAATGAGAAAGAAAAGAGAAATAAACGAAAGAGGTCAAAGGACAGGAAGTCGTGAGGTAAAAAGAAGCAAACAGCCTAGATACGGCACCCAACCCACCCACTGGAGGGCCTGAACTCGAGACATGCAATGGAGGAAAATACCTAGGATACGTTTTCATTCCTCGAGACCGCGCATATGCAATGAAACAGGAAGAAAAGAAAGACATAGCTATCATACAATTATGGGACCTCAACCCAATCATTAAGAGAAAGAGAAACGTGATAAGAGTCCGTTATCAAGAGAGGAGATTCTTTAGTGATGGACTTGCGCTTGCGCCTGATCCCGCACTTGTACCGTTTACCCCCGAGTGTCGACTCGCGCTTGTAGGTCCCATGTGCGATGGAGGTGTGTTCTCGGGCCTAATGGGTGGCGTAGGTCCTCGTGGATCAAGACGAGCTTGAGCAACTGGCGGCGAGTGAGATGGTGCACCCATGCCACGGTCGACAGAGTACATACGAGGCGGTGGACCGCCATTCAGCGCACTCAACGAGGTTTGCGGAGATCGATTGATCGTCGCCTGCACAATGGGAGGAGATGCAGATGCTGCATATGAGCGTGGAGGAGGTTGTGACAGGTGAGGTGAGCGCGCTGGCATCGGGCCATATGGGCTCTGATGAGCTGTGTAGGCTTGCGTTGGAGGCCCGGGAGGTCCAGGAGGATAATGCGACGGAGACGGAGCTGGAGGGTGATGGTTGGAAGGATGAGCTGGAGGGTAGTTGCCCATGTGATGCGGGGGCGGAGGTTGAGGCGCTGCAGGATAAGCACGAGGTGACATGCCATTGCGTAAGCTAGGATCATTTGGTGGTGGGCGTTGCTCGTAGCGCGGCGGGTATCCTGGATGAGCACCGTGCGGGTGGGAGTGCGCTGGGGGGATAGGCCGCCCCAGAACACCGCTTGGAGGAGGTGGAGGGTGGCCGTGCTGCACAAATTGATGAGGGGCACCCATGCTCGGGATCATGGGACGCGGTGGTTGAGCTTGAGGCTGAGATGAAGCTGGAGCCGGTGGTGGTGCCGGAACTGGAGCTGGCGCCTGGACGGGAGGATAAGGTGAGGGTCGGGGTTCTGGCACAGGATCTGCGGCCGGGGGGTTCTTCAAATGGCATTTGTGACATTCAAATGTCGGCTCCGAATCTCCATTGACTTGTGCGAACGGAGAGCCATTTGCAAACATTGGGAAGCTCGCGCTTGCTCCATTCGACAAGGGTCCTCGGTGGTTCCGAGCGGTCGGCCACCATCTGGGGCTGAAATCGCTCGCACAGCGAACACATTTTCGGGTAGTTGTTGCGGCCGTAACCCCAGGAATCGGTCGGGGTGCAGGACGTTCCTCTGTGTCAATATCCATCTCATCCGGTGCAGACTCACTAGCCGTCGGCTGTGGCTTCTGGGCATCCTTGGGTGTTGGTAGTCCATTGCTGGTGGAAGCTCGGCGGTATGCAGTGTTGATTGCATAAGGCTGTGGAGCCACGACCGATTGCTGTACGTATGCTGCCTTTCTAGAAGTGCCAGTGAGTGTAAGGTCGGCCTGCTTGTACGTTTGAGCAAACAGTTGGAGAGCATTGAAACCATCCTGTCCAGTCAATTCGCCAAGGTCGTGGAGCGTGGGCGGCACAGTGTGGTTGGGACAGTAGAATACCGGCGTAGCTGCACCAACCTCACCACCAAGTTTGATGATTTGGGCATTATCCTTCCGTGAGCCCTTGACGGGCGTGACATCAAGACCGAATCGGTACTGCGCTTGGAAAGCACAGCCAACATGGAAATGAGCATTACATCCTGCAAAATGACAGCTAACGCAGGCACCCTTAGAGGTCTTGCAGATCTTGCACACCTGCCGCCACCGATCCTTGGGAATGGAGCCGAATCCCTCCGCAGGCTCCAGCTCCTTCGCATCTCCAAACTTGACCTCTGGAGTCCACAGAGAACACAACACGTGGGCCCAGTTGTTACCAGCGGTCCGCTTCAAAGGCTCCCGAGGTCCGGTAGGCTTGCCGACAGCCTCCTGTCGCTGGCGATAGAGCTTGATAGCTTCCACAACCATTTCCTTCTCCAGTCGTTCTTTCTCCTTGTCACGGTCTGACTTCTTACGACTGGTGTTCTTGGTGGTCTCCATGAGTTCATGCTCGGTCCAGGACACAGGACAGAGCACACATTCGTAGGTGGTTGAAATTGAAGGACTGCGGTCATTAGAGCACATATCACAAAGCCACTTGTTACCGGCCCGGGAGCCTTGCACTCCGTAACAATTGCGATGAACAGTCAGACGACAATCACGGCAGGAAAGGTGCTCCTCTCCAGTTGGTTCGACCTTGTTGCACACGGCACACGGGAGAGTCTTTGCTCTGGGCGGATCAGGGACAACTGGAGGACCCTCAGAAATCTTCTCGATCCCGGGCTTCTTCTTTGGCGGCATTGGCTCCACTGACGATGTTGCTGTAGAAGTCGCGGTGCTCGGGATATCTGGACGTACTGGCTTCTTCTTGGACGGGTCGAGTTTGTTTTCGTGTTGCAGTTGTGGGTTGCTATCCACAGCAATGCCCATTGAGGTTGCGGTAGCAGCCGTGGTACTGTTAATAGTGAATGGCGTCTCAGTAGCTAAGATTAGCTGAGCCAGCAGTTCCTCGTCAATTCGTCGTCGCCATGACTTGTTTCCACTGGTTGCAATTCTCTTGCCGAGTTCGTCGACATCCTCGTATTGAATGCTGTACTTTCGCCACAAGAGGGCACACCGAAGACAAAGAGCCACAGTCAGCATAGGTCCTTTGTCCTTCTTCGCTGAGGGGTCGGAAGGAACAACAGTCCCAGGTGGGACAAGAGGAGCGCGTCGCCATTGTCGAGAGTGTCGTGTCGAGCAAAATTTACACTGAAATCCCTTCTTTTGCACGACTGCTTTGTCGTTGTCGAATGCAGAGTCATCGTGATCATCAGCAACATCGTCAACCAGTTTCGATGAGATAACGCTCTGTCTTCTGACCTCCTTCTTACCGCGCCTCCCTTCGTAGCTACCCCAAATTTTTCTTCCCTGAGGAGTCTTCTTCCACATATAATAGAATCGAACAATATGATATATATGGACCGTTTTGACGTGTTTTGCGATGTTGCGCCACTCGGATCCGTATTTTTGAACACCTTGTTCAAACGCCTTCAGCTCCTCCGGTCGGAGATGAGGCTCATTGAGATCCTTGTACTTGTTCACCTTCTTCAGCTTGGCGAGTGCTGCCTCGACGTTGAAGCTCTCGGAGTACAGAAGCCCCAAAGCCTTATCCAAGAAGTTGGTGCAATACTTCTCAACTCCGAGTTCAGGAGCCAGCTCCTTCGCTTGACGCATATAATCATCGATGAATTCCTCTCGCTCCATGTCGCTTAAGTGAGCGCCTGGTGCATCGTCTTCGCCTCGGGAGGGAATTTGTTCAACTGTCGGCATTATGAATAAAGGCTCGGCGGTGCGCACTTGCTTTCCGTTGACGGTCACAGGTTCATCTTCACCGCGTGTGATATAGCCTGGGGGTTCGTCCTGAACCCATTTCGGTCGGGTGGCGCGGTCGATCTTCGCGGCATCCAGCGCCGCCTGAGATTCCTTGGTAAGCTTCATGACATTCCGTCCACCCGCTACCTTGACGGCCTTCTTTTTCAATAGAGGAGGCTTCACATATTCGACAGTGCGTCCGGGCCAAGGGTTAACGATTGCTTGGTGTCGCGGTCCAAGGCGGGAACTTGCACGAGGATAAATCCGATCGTCGTAGTCCAAGGCGTCCTCCACTCGGCAATGGATACCCAGGTAGCGGTAAGGCCACATCTTCGCCTGTGCCATCTGTTCCGCTGTTTCGGGCTTCGGCATAGAGTCCTCGGCTGCGCCTGGGGTGCTAGTACTCGTCCCGTTCGCTACTCCATTGGCATGATGCTCCTCCTCTTCCTCCTCAATAATCTCATCTTCGCCATCTGGTCGAGCTTCACCCATGTGTGGGGTATTCCTCGCTTCTAGCTTACGCTCTTGAGCACGGCTGCAAGCGGCACAGGCCCAAGCGAATCCTCGAGCCGGTTTCTTGGTCAGGGCAGGTCGAACACAGTGCATGTGATAAGTCGAGTCGCAGACGGCACAGTCGACTGATTCAGAATTTGCCGCAAATTGACGGCATCGCTTGCATGTCTTGACAGCGCCCGTCAGTTCCTTTCCTTTGCCCATTTCGACCAATATGAACTTCCAGCGATCATCAAGGACTTTCTTCACATTTGCAGGCACGTTGATCACATCCTTTGTCGGAATTACATCGTACAGACGGTGGATGTATCGATCAAACATCTTGTCGTACCAGAAGGAGTCGCGAGTCTTCTTGTATGCATTTATATCGCCGATTTCTGAAACGTGGCGGATTTCACATTTCCCACGCAGCGAAGAAAGTGGACAGGTATCCGAATGCATGGACGCGAACACAAATCGTGTGTCAGGGCTGTGTCGTTGAATGTCTCGTGGACGGTAGTACCAGTTGACTCTCAACGCTTCAATAACACCGTCACCCTTGGTTTTGGATGGCAAGAACTCCATGATCCGAGCCAGATAATAAGGCTCGCCCGGAGGCTCACAAATTAAATAAACATGATCTGCATGCTGTTAATTATTTGGCCCCATCTCCGTAGACGAAAAGAGACTTGAATGATTGACATGCACAAGAGCGGGGAAACTAACCATTGACAGCAAATGTAGTGCCATCATCTGCCTTTAGTTGACCATCTTTGAGATATGGAGTAGTTGCCTCAAAGCTGACCATATTGGTAAAATAACCGCCGTCAGGATCTCCGGGGGCGGACGTGAAGATCTTTTTCGCGGGATTGCCAGTGGAACCTGAATTGGGCGTGCTAGCGGGTTGCTTCCGCTTTCTCAATGCCGATCCATTCTCTTCTGGTCGTGAGGAAAATGATGAGGTGCCTGGGATTGACTCCTTGGGGATTGCATTGACATTGGGAGTTGCATTGCCATTAGCCGCGGTGCCATTGGTCAGAGTCTTGCGTGATTGAGTAGGCGAGGCCTTTTCACTATCTGATTTGGAGCCGTTGGTGATGTTATTCAGGCCCACGCCGCTAGTTCGCTTGGCGTTTTTGGGAAGTGCCGGTTCATACTCCATTTCTATGTCTCGGTCTTCCGCGTAGTTGGGCCGAGGGGCGTTGCGGCCTCTCGATCGCGTGCCATAAGGGGCCGCGGCGGAGGCGTTGGCCGGATCGGCCACTTCCTCCGGAGAGTTGCTGGTCATCGAGAACGACCCTTAGTCATCCAAGGCAGACATGCAACAAATGATGAGAGATGAAGCCTGAACGGTAGAGTTGAAGACCCGAGACACGTGAAAACGGAGTTAAGATGCTGGGTGGTGTCAGTTGGGGGGGAAAAGCCTCAAGAATGAAAAGTGGCGCGATGCATGTACGTGGATAGTGTGGGTTGGTAGTGTGGAAACACTAGGGCCCGCGGGGGGCGAAAATCTCACAGGAACGGGTAAAGTGGGAAAATGGGAAAGTGGACAAATGATATGGAACCCGAAAGGGGTGGGCACGAACACGACAGGTTTGGGGTGGAATGGGAAAAGATATGGGAAAGGAAGAAAATGAAAGTGTGTCAGATCTGATGCTGATTCACTGCAGGGGTGGAAAAGAAGAAGGGCGGCCGGGGCAGCAGATATCAAGGTGGTCCACCCAGTGAAGACCCAAATTCAATGATAGGGGATTTAATGGGGGAAAGAGGGACACTAGTCGCTATAAAACCCGTCGAACACGAGAATGGAAACATGAAAGTCAAGAAAATGAGAGATACATACCACGGTCTCCAGATTACAAAGTGGAATATAGAAAGAAGAAACAGGATACTGTATTCAATCTTGGAGGGAAGGGAGGGGGAAGAAAGAAGAATGACGAGAGGCGAAAGATCTGGAAGCGCGAAATGGGCGAAGGGGAAATAGAAGAAGCGCTACCGGGCGAAACAAAACAAGCGCGCAGCCACCCGGGAAAAGGAAGGTAGAAAGAAAAGAAGTCAACCCACAATGTAGGGAAGCTCCCAAGTGGATATTATAGAAGACGTGAAGAGAGGAAATGGGGAAGAAAGGAACTGATGATGTGGAAAGGAAAAAAGCGTCGAGGATCCCGAGCGTGCTGGCCCCTAGTCCCGATATGTTAATATGACGGATCCTCAGGACATTGGAACCAAGGGAAACTCCTCGATCCGATTGCTTCCCAAAACGATGGTCAGATAAATTAAAAATGCTCATCATCATTGGTCCAGTTAAACGAGATCCCTGCTGATCGACTTGGAATGATTCACATATGAGGCTTCAACATTTATGCTTCTGTTTCTTGTTTCAATTTGGATTACTATTCTAAGGGGGGTTCCATAATATCCATGAATTAATACGGAGGAGAGAAAAAAACGAGACTGACAAACCCATAAAAAAACGGGCCGGCAACGGTCCAGAGTGATGAAACTCTTGTAATGCCGATTAGGAATGTTGTCACGGTACGGCACAAAAGGCGCGTATGGGAAGATAGATGGGGGGGAATGGAAGATTATAGTGGGAAATAATAACTCATCCACGTTACCGTATGGCGGGAGAAGAGGGAAAAAAGAACTAACTAATAATGCACGGCTCTTCAAGCAGTGACCGCCAGGGCCTCTCCAATCTTGTGTCGATTCCTACATTCGAAATTATGTTGTGCGAGGGTACTTTGCAAGTTCTATCCGCTACTTGCCCATACCGATGCATATGGGGATGGAACCTCACAGGATTCTCTGATGAAGAATGGCTCGGATCGGACGGCCAGTGTTCATGATATCGGAAAGCGTCAGGTTGTGGTAAACGCAGCGTGGTTGAGGAAAAGGGCACTAGTAGCCGGACTCCACAGCTCCATCCACGATCCCTGCGGAAATATTACTGTACCGGAACGGTACCTTGGGTACACTTCCTCACCTTTCTTCCCATAATGGGTGACTTGGCCAAAACCGGGGGCGTTTTCACCGTTCTCTGTTACACCTGTCTTTCCCCGTAAGCGAGGGCTCAAGTTCGTACTGATCAGATCTCTTATTATTCGGATATTCAGCATGATTCGGAGTTTTATATTCTGTAGGGAAAAATACGGGAGATATATGTGGCCCCGGCGCGTGCATGATAGAACAGAATCCGGGGGGGCGAAAAAGAGACTATTTAATGAGTATTGCATGCTGCGGCAGATGAGTCGCCAGGATTCTTCTTGCGTCCCAAAAAAAAAGCATATCTATGAATCGACGCAAGGGAAAGTTTGTTAGACCCGAACCCCACGAAAACATGAAAACTGGAAATGAAAATGAAAATGAAAATGAAAAAAAAAAAAATACATGTAAAAAGCTGGGCTCAAAGTCTCTAGGTAATTTAAACTTCTACCGCCCAGTCGGTCCAATGACGATCCAACGCGCCGAGAGCTGCCCGCAGTTTGGCCGAGGATGATTTGCTCCCGGCGGCTGTTGCGCGTCGCCACCTTGCATAGGTCTAAGCTCAGAACGTGCCGCACCAACCCTTGAACCTATATCGGAACTTCACTTGAAATACCTTGTTATGTACCAAATTTCTATCCTGATTTTCATACTCCAATTTTTTTATTTGTAGAAATATAATAAAATGCTTGATGGAACCTTTTGAATAATTTGGTGGTATTCTCGTGGGGCCTGCAGTCTGTTGTTTCGTGGCCGCTATCGGATTAGGGGATATATATCCAGGAATATGCTGTATAACTCTAACACACGACCACTTCTACACCCTGATTGTCCATGAGTTGCGCACGTTGCTCCCCATGACAGATCCACCTTGATAAACCTTTACAGTAGTCCTAGCGGTATCTGAATTCTAGGTATAAAAATGAGTCATCATGTTGTACCTGGGGCCTACTTACCTACATTTTGGTCCCCCGGCTGATGGTTCTCAAGAACCCCCGGATTGCGGGATGTCCTTGGATATCTCACATTCCTGACAAGCACCTGGCACAATTAACCAAATTCCAGTCTGCCGATCTGCATATGACTTACTCGCCTATAGGAGGTCGTGTTCCTAGGTTTAGTGGGGACCATCATTTGGTTCCCAAACGCTCTCGGTACCTAACATGTAACGGTCCTGGATAGCTACCTGAGCAGTTGTACACATGGCGATTTCTGTCCTACAATACATAAGCACACGCCTGTGAAAAAAGGTAAACCTCAACTGTTTCGTATCGGAGAAAAAGTTGGACTCGCCACCAGATCGATTATATTACGCACTCTTCAGGACATCAGTATCGGGGGCCTCCACCCGACCGGGATCCAGGCATGCGCAAGCCCACCACAAATTGTTCCATATTCCGCCTGTAGGCGTATAGGCAACAGTCCGACAAATTTACAAGATACTGTACTGAAGTTTTAAGGTTGAAATGTGCACTGTTTAACTTAAACTATGTATTTGCTCTTTTTACCTAGGCAGCACCGCTTTTCGGAGAGATTGTCAGACGACCCATCACACTACACTCCACTGATCATGACTTGTTGATCATGTCGGATTCCCTGTCTATGCACCATGTACATGTGTACCGTAATTGGATTGAATTTGGGCAAGGAGTAGCGTCACGTTCCCTTTGCGTAGATTCCGCGAATGGGAATGAGTTGGTCCTTACATCCGATCAGGAACCAGCTTATTGATTATGTAACACCGATCACGGCTAGACGCCTTAGGTGTCAAGTGCGACCCAAACGCGGTGGTCGCGTAGAAACAACAGTGAAAGATAAGAAAATATATATTTGACTCAACAAACATTTTTCTAAGTCGCCTTGAGTAATTCTTGGACTTCAGCACCCATGACGTCGGAGTCATGCCGATGAAGTCTCACGGGTTTGAGACCTCGATGGACGTTGCGCGCCGACAACAATACCATGTAGCGCAACTGGCAGGTCACAAAAGACCTTCCACCGAGTTGGAGGCCACCAACACAGAGTCTGATGTGAGAGCTCTCCCGATACCTCGGCACCAATCACATGATGAATTGGATATCGAATCCACCCCGTTGGAGTCCGCTCGAGCCTCCTTGGAGGCCCCTCCAAATAGATTTACCGCCAGCAAGATCCACACAGGCCCGGGCGCAGACATAACGGGCCAAGAAGATGAGCTACAGAAGGCCTCTATTGCACCACCGAGGTCGACTCAGAACCCTTTGCTTTCGCTATCGAACCCCAAGTACGGACTTCCTGCAGCACTCACAGCTAATTTTGCGGCTCTGGGCGTCACCAGAATCTATGCTTGGCAGGCATCATGTTTGTTAGCTCGGGGTCTGCTGTCCGGCGAGCGACACTTGGTGTATACAGCCCCAACTGGAGGTGGAAAGTCCATGGTGGCAGATGTCTTGTTGTTGAAGCGTATCATTGAGAATCCCGAACGCAAAGCTATTCTAGTCTTGCCGTATGTGGCTTTGGTTCAAGAGAAGCTGAAGTGGATGCGTCGAATTGTCCAAGGTGTGGAGAAGAATGTCCCGGATGAAGATGAAGATGAAGATGATTCGAGTTTCCCTCGTAAGCGATGGAAGAAACTGCCCAAGCAAATCCGCGTTACGGGATTCTTTGGTGGTAGTCGGACCACTAATACTTGGGCTGATACTGACATTGCAATATGTACGATCGAGAAGGTATGTTTTACAGTATTCGATTGCCAATGGAATTTATCTAATGCAAGTTTAACAGGCAAATTCATTAATCAATACTGCGATCGAGGAGTGCAGCATTGGGGATTTAGCAGTGGTCGTACTCGACGAGTTGCACATGCTTGATGACGAACACCGTGGATATCTGTTGGAGCTCATGGTCACCAAGTTGCTCCTACTGCAGCAAGATATCCAGATTGTGGGAATGAGTGCCACGCTTTCGAATACTGAGATGTTGGCCGAATGGATGAATGCCAGGTTTTTCATCTCAACATACAGACCAGTCCCCATTGATGAATATCTGGTGTATGAAGATGCGATTTATCCAGCTGCAACATCCAGGCAATTGTTTCAGACAGTCAAGAAGCTGGCTTCGACGTCAGTGCCTGAGTCAATCCCACCCCATAGAATTATTGAGCCCTCAACCTACAAAGAGCTTGGTAATGCCGCGACCAACGCCATGGTAGCATTGGCTGTGGAAACTGCTTCGGCGGGCTACGGAGCTTTGATTTTCTGTGGAAGCCGCATTGCATGCCAGAATAATGCCGCGACAATCGGTGAAGCTATGCCCCATGCAGAGGATAAGGAAGAGCTGAACAAGCGACTTGATTTGCTTGCCGATCTTAGAAGCCTCACATGTGGGCTAGACCCTGTGCTCGGGAATACAGTCATCAAAGGAACAGGGTTTCATCATGCTGGAATGACAATCGAAGAACGGGAACTGATTGCAGCGGCCTATGATTCAGGTGTGCTCAAGGTACTCATCGCCACATGTAGCCTTGCTGCTGGAGTGAACCTCCCCGCCCGACGGGTAATTATCAATGGAGCCCGGATGGGCCGAGAATTAGTCGGCCCTGCGATGTTGCGGCAAATGTGTGGATGGGCTGGGCGCAAAGGGAAAGACGATGCTGGCGAGACATACTTGATATGTGTCAAGGCTGACCTGGAAGCCGTGTGTGACCTATTGGATGCCGATATGCCTGCCATCGAGAGCTCTCTTGTCCCTGAAAAACGAGGTCTGAAACGAGCTTTGCTAGAGGCCATCGCAACTGGCTTAGTATCCGGTTGCGAGGCAATCAAGGAATACGTACGATGTACGCTTCTATACCGTACCCTCGACAAAAAACTTGCATATAGCATTATGAATTCAGCCCTAAAGGAATTGGTTGACGAAGAGCTCTTGATCTTGAAAGAAGATGAGGCATATGAAGCAACTCTGCTAGGCCAAGCCATTGTAGCCTCAGCATTCGCCCCCGAAGATGGATTATTTGTACACGAGGAGCTCAAAAAAGCTCTTCAGGCCTTCGTAATGGATGGCGACATGCACATTTTCTACATGTTCACCCCGTTGCAGGTAGCCATGAGCACACCAATTGACTGGCAAATATTCCGCGATAAACTCGACCAGTTGGATGAAAGCGGCATTCGCGCATTACAATACGTCGGTGTTCAGCCAGGCTTTGTCAATACAATGTGAGTCTTGCTACCCTTATACTTGTTATGAACTCCACGTTAATATTTAAAGGGTCAAATCCGGAGCATCATTGAAAGAAGTAACCCCGGAACAGATTCAGAAAGCGCGTATCTACAGACGCACGTATACAGCCTTTCAGCTCCGCGACCTAAGCAACGAAGTCCCCTTAGCAACGATTGCTCAGCGGTACCGCATCCCTCGCGGCACGGTCCAGACGCTAGCACAACAATGTCACGGCTTCGCAGCTGGCATTGTCAAATTTTGTCAGCGAATGAACTGGGGCATGTTAGCCGCTGTGCTGGATCACATGCGCGATCGACTTGAAGCGGGTGCTCGTGCTGACCTACTTGAGATGGCGCAGGTGACCTTTGTTCAGAGTTGGACAGCACGGTTACTAAGGGAAAATGGATTTCGAAACCTGCGCGCCTTAGCTGAGGCTGATCCCAAGGACCTGGTGCCCGTCCTTATGATGGTATGCTGCTCCACCACTATCTTGTCTTCGATTGTGTCAAATTTCTGTGCTGATAGGAAATTTGTTTTAGGTGAACGCCCGCAAGACGCAGAAGAACCAGCTCTACCCGACAGAGGCAGAGAGGTATGCCGCAAAGCTGTTGGCGAAGGCTGAGATAATTGTAGCTTCTGCAAATAAGATATGGGGTATGTAGTCCTTCACACGTCGCTCGGAATGCTTGCTGACAATGCGGTCCGATTTAGAACGAGAGATGCAGGTGGAAATAGAAGCATGAGCTTCCTGTGAAAGTCTCAGCACGATGTTCATTTGACATAGACACATGATACCTACACATATCATATGTATTGGAGCGTTGTTCTCAATTACATAATCGCATACAGTGACATACTGGTGTCACGAGCCATTGAATAATACGCCTGGAAATTAGGCTTATAGTTCATGTTTCTCTAGTAAAACATAGCTTAATATATAGGACAGTTTAATTCCTCGGCCTCAGATTGTGGATTGCAGTAGATGCTTAGGTAGATACTTGGCTAGGTCGGTAACGGGCCCTTAGCAGACAACCAGGTGAAAATAGGGTACCTAGCTTCTCCACTGTCAAAACTACAATTTACTGAGTGCTATAGCAAGCGATTCAGCGGAATCTACTAAGTGAACATAGGTGCCGGGCTGAAATGATTATACAAGGTGGCTCAAATCAAGAATACTAAAACATGTCTCTAAAATGAACTGCAGCACTTCTATGCCACTGTAACCTTAGAACCGCATCCACTTTTTGAACCATTCTCATTGAATCGTGACTATCTACTTACTACACCGGACTGTACGATGGTATACCACCTGCCTAAATGGGTGTACTAAATAATCTACGAGCTAAACCCATTCAAATCATTCTGCGCCTCAATAACCTCTCCCTTATCCACAAAGTCTGCCAACATCACATTCGGCGCGTGGTCATACAGCGCCTCACACTCTGCCGCCTGTGCTCCAAGGCTGCCGCCTCCAGACGCGGCATTCGTGGTGGCTGCTGCATCACGGTCCGGAATATCAATCCCCAGAATATCCAGATCTAGGTAGTGGTTAACGAGGTACATACGACCCGAAGCGGAGGCACCGGCAGGTCGATCGATGCTGCAGTTCGAGAAGGTCGCGTCCGTGACATCGTAAGGTGTTTCGAAGTAGTATGCGAATTCATCCAGAATGTAGTCTACGGTACTGGTATCCGCACCATAATCTGGACGAGTGTTAGGATTTTGCTGCTCGGCTCAAGATGAAGACAAGGAAGCAAACTAACCCAGGAACGCGATCAATCTTTTCCCACTGTCAATCAGATCACCTAACGTAGGCCAATCGGCGTAAGCCAGGGGCTCGGATGAGGGAACGAACGCGTAGCTATCTATCCCGGCGCTGACGAACGTGCTGCCGAAGAGAGATATATCCAACGAGTCGCCATTCGTCAAAAGAACTGTCACCACTTCATTGGGATTATCATCAAGCCAGCCCTTGATAGTGGTAAGATACGCCTCAAGTGTTCCTGCGTCTTCGAGTAGACAGGACGTGTGGCACAGCTCTATGATGTTGTCGTCGAACAGTGACTTGTGTGTTTGAGCCTGTAGATACCGGATACCCATGTCTAGCTGGGCGGTAATATTGATATCCTGATTCTGCTGCGGGAGAGACCCAACGAAGGCTGAATCGTGCGAGCCTATGAATGTAATATTTGAATAGGAGCGCGTGCAGTACTCTGTGCGGCCGTTACAGGTGGTTGCCGCGTCGGCTGCTGTGGTGATTGACGATGCGATATCTCGTCCAAATAAGTGAGAGAGGTCTGGCATACCGAGAACTGGCTCTAGCATCAGAGTGCTGAGCAGAGCCCATGTTAGACCACGATTGAAACTCATGGCGATTGCTTTTGCGATCTTGACGGCAGACACTGAAGGGATTTGAGGCCAGAATGGAATATAGACGATGAACCGAAGATTTTGTGCTCGTTCAAAAGACTGGAGGATACTGCAATCCCGTAGTTCGTCGTGGCCACTCATCCGCCTTAGCCACGGGGCCCTCCTACCAATATATATGTGTGCCAGCCATGCAGGGCGGACGAATATGCCCCTCAGGACCACAACATTCCACGCCGACGATCGTTTTCCAAAAAGGAAATTATATGACCGATGCAGATGATAGACCTCATGTCTGTATCGCCGACATTGATAGGGTGTGAGAAGGCATCCTTGTGACTCGATGTAACCACAGCCCCGCACTAGCACGGTGCAGGATCACCAGGAACCAGGGGCATCTTTGCTCTGCAGAAAGAAGCTAGAGCTAAGCCGGGGCTGAATTTTAATGAATCCAAGTCGGCTGCGATGATGCTTACGGCAGGCTGTTCCGTTGTCACATTCGGGCTTGCTAGTTTCCCGCCAATGATAGGCTTTGATGTACGCAGGAGAATCTGTCGGGCGCACTGTATTTCGGACTCGCCGTGACGACCTGACGTATTCGTGAATCCAATGAGCTTCGGGAATTTTATTTTGCTATTGGTTGTCAAGGTTAGTCGGGAGAAAAGGTTGTCAGTAGGGCACGTCAAGTATATGCTTTGTGCATGGTTGAGATGGAGATCCATGGATATTGGGCGATCTCGGATGTAGGAACAACCATGCTGTGAGCAGCAGCCGTAGAGTGACCACAGCGGTTTTTAAAGTAGATTCAATAAGAAACAACGAGAAACAAACAAGCAAACGATGAGTCCAATTTGAGATCTAATTATCTCGAGTCAAAATATTAAAAAAAGAAAAAAATGAGAGCATACATCGTAACTACATGTAAATGATGTTGCCACAGTGGCTGGAGGCTCTCCAGCCCCCAAACGGCCCGATCCAGGCAACGGAGCTCAGGAACTCTTTCGCTATCTCCACATGTATATCGAGCTCATCTCCAACTCAAGAACCTCACCCACTTCATCCGATCAACCCTGGGACTGTATCGAATACCAGCCGATTGAATCCCCCAACTGAATCTGCCAACTCGGAGCACCTCGCTGGTCCGGACACGTCCCCTCCTGACCCGCCGCCAGCAATGATCATTCGAGGACGCTCATGAGCTCGATGGCAGAGGCCAGTGAGGGCTGGGAACGAGAGGATGAGCTTGATCTAGGCCCGGAGGATGACGATTCCCAACTTCCCGAACATGACGCTCTCCACAATCCCGGACCTTCCCAGGAGCCACTCGAGGAATTGGACACAATAGACACAATAGAAGATCATGCGCAGGATCATGCATCAGAGGAGACCTTGGGAGCGGTCAGGGATAGTCTTCCGCAGACCCCACCAAATCGAAGCACAGAATTCAATGGGACCCCTGGGAGCTTGGATGAGACAGCTTCGACCCCGGATGACTCTCCATCATTACATGTGAGTGATGCGATGGGCGCGCATTGACGAAACAGCTTTCTGATTCATCGCAGGATTCCATAATCTCGTCGCAGGGAAGCAGCGCATTACTACCCCGAGGCTCCCCGCGAGTCAGCCCAAGTCCAGTCCACCGTCCGTTCGACCTCCGCTTCCAATCCCGTTTATCTTCGTCGCCTCTCAGTGTATCGCGATCCGGCTCGCCATATCTAGCCCATATCCATTCCCGACAATCATCGATCACAAGCCAGGTATCGCCAACGCCGGAATCGGAACCAGAGTCACCCCCGAGCCCGTGGGATGTGGTGCGGTGGACAAAGCTGCGAAAGATTACTGGACAGGCGTTCTCGGAGATTGGGAGGCGCAATTTTGGGCGACCAACCTGTTTGGCGGTGTCCACCAGCATTGTGGTTGGCACCTCCAAAGGTATAATTCTTGTGTTTGATTATCAGCAAAGTCTGAAAACCATTATCGGAACAGGGACAAAAGCTGTGGAATGCGGTCCAATCACTGCTCTAGCGCTGTCTGCAGACCATTCTACCGTCGCAGGTGGCCATGGATCGGGCGATATCTACACATGGGAGATATCCCGCTCAGCACGACCTTTTCTCCATATCCCTCCAATTTCAGCAAACCAGGTGGAAACTCGAACCTCTGATGGCCATATCGCGGGTTCGGCTGTCATTCATATTGGATTCCTAGGAACACGGCGTACTGCAATAGTGTCTGCGGATACGAGTGGAATGGCATTCTCTCATCTGGCAACACGAGGAATGGGAGCTGTCGCGAGAACTGTTAAAACAACTCGAATTCTAGGCCGATACCCTGCTACTACTTTGCAAGAAGTACGACCACGGAAACCCAGCTCAGTTTTGGCATTTTCTCCTTTGCCCCTGGGCAATGTAGAGCAACCGTCCGACTCTTTAGGCCTAGTTGCCATGTTGACACCTTATCTACTGGTAATTGTGTCTACCACACCTATTGCACAAACCCAGCACAAAGCGCCGAGACCAAAGGAAGTCCCGGCTCACAGTGCTATGACTGGTGCCCTTGCTTGGTTCCCTGCAATCCGACTGAAAGGAAAAGATAGCCAGACCTCTAATACCAAGCTCGTTTATTGCTGGTCAAATGTATTGACTGTGCTGGAAGTGACCGAAGCGGAAACGGACGAACCTGTGGATAGGGACAAGCCGCCAAACCTGGTTTTTAGAGCACGCAGCAGGTGGAAGGCAGATGAGCCCATCGTCGCCGTGCAATGGTTGAGTCGCTCAGTCCTTGCAGTCTTCACCATCACCCAGCGACTCCTCATCCTTGAAGACTATTCCATGCATGTAACGGACTCGATCGACCTTGTGAGTCGACATGTCTACCATGCTGATCTGTTTTCAGCCAGGCTTCACACTTTGGTCGAGCAGTTGGATGAGGATGATACTTCGATGCATGGTGTAGTGGCAGATGCATTCTACATGAGCTTCCGTGCTTATAAAGGACGTTTGTTTCTGCTTGGGTATAACGAAGCCCTAGTTGGTAGTCTTTCTAATTGGGCTGATCGCCTTCTTGCACTTATGGAAGCGGGTGATTTCATTGGTGCCATCCGACTGGCCACATCTTTCTACACGGGTGCTGCAGAGAAGCTAACAGTCGGTCTTCCCGAAGAAGATTCCCTGAGACAGCCCATTGTCCAGGAGAAGCTGCTAGAGATGATTTCTGCTTCTCTCAAATATGCATTCGGTCGCAATGCCGAGGCAGATAGCGGGAGAGTGGACAACCAGCAACTGGAGGAATTGGCTCAGGTGTCCATTACGGCCTGTATCTACATGGCGGATTATGAGTTCCTCTGGGAGGAAATATTTACTTGGTTCGAGGAGAATGATTCCGCGGGGATCTTCCTGGACGTTCTTGAACCACGCATTACCGATGGGACGACGCGTTCTCTGCCTCCGACCGCGGTAAAAGCCCTGATCAACCACTTCGTGGTCACCCACCCACCTGGCCGCCTGGAGGAGATCATCTGTCTTCTTGACACCACTACTATGGACATTGACCAAGTCACGACGTTATGCAAGCAACACAATTTGTACGATGCCTATATATACGTTTGGAATCGCTGTCTACAAGACTACATTGGCCCTCTGGAGGAGCTTCTACGTATGATTCCATCGCAGCCCGAACCCCTTGTCAATGGGGATCACACCAACGAGCTGACCCGGCATACGAACGCAATGAAAATCTTTCCCTATTTATCATTCGTCTTGACGAGTCGCATCTACCCAACAGGGGACGAGATGGAAGAAACCGAAGCCTTCCGTGCAAAAACCACCTTGTACCATTATCTTTTCTCAGGCCAACTGTCTGGCACAGTGCCAAGCAATGAATCCGATCGTGCTGACTCGTTCTCACCACTGAGAGCTATGCTGAAGTATGACGCGTCCAGCTTCATGAGCATGTTCAACGAAGCATTTGAAGACAATTTCCTGAATGAATCCGAGTCTGAAGAGGCTCTCACCTCTGGCGTGTCGATCAATCGACAATACCTGATTACCATTTTGCTTCAAGTTATGGATGCATCGTTCTTTTCTCCTTCTGATACCATTTACTTGGACATGTTTGTTGCGCGCAATCTTCCGAAATACCCCCAGTACATTCTTCTTTCGGGCACGACTTTACATCAAGTTCTCGTCCGGTTGTGCCAGTATCCTGAGCCGGACATGGCCGAGGATTGTGAGCTGAGTGCGGAGTACTTGCTTTCTTTCTATCACCCACCAGTCGTTCAGAGCATGGTGCCCTTGTTCAAAGAAGCTCGGTTTTTCCGCATCCTTAAATCGACCTACCGCTCGGAGAAACAATATCCGGAATGGATATTGGCGTATCTTGATGATCCAAATGACAAGGAAGCCATTTTCACGTCCTTACACGACTGTCTACGTTCGGGATCTACCCTTGGTAAAAAGCAACGGAAAGATGTTGTGGAAGTGGTGAAGAAGCATGCTACAGAGATCGCCGATATCGATGTCAAACGAGCAGCAGAGACAATGCAAAACCTGGCCCCGGAAACACATTCTACGTTTCTACAGGTGCTGGAGCAGAATCCACATAGCCAGTATGAATATCTTCTGGTGCTCGTGGAGCCTACCGTCCAAAGCGGAGAAAGTCGAGCTCCGCCGCCCGTTGACAATTGGATGATCGAACGCTACATGCAGCTTCTCTGCAAATACAATCCCTCTCATATTGCGGACTTTGTCGACGGCCTCCGCGTCGGCGATTTTCACCTCGATCAACTACTTCCAGCCATTGAAGAGAGCGGGGCGATCGATGCTGCGGTGATCCTGCTCGCACGACAAGGCCAGCTCCGACCGGCCTTGGACCGTCTTATTGCTCATCTGAGTACACTTGAGTCTGGTCTAGTTGGGATTCTCCAGAGCATGGGAGAGGCTCCAGACTCATCCAGTGCGACCGAAGCCATTGATGATCTTCTGGAATCGCTCGAAAAATACTCTGGTGTTGGGACATGGCTCTGCCAAGGCCAAACCAAGACTGCGCTGCAGTCTAGGCCGAGCACCAATGGCCAACGTGGTGTGCCTCCGCTTGAACAACCCCTGACCTTTGACGAGGTTCTCTGGCTCGATCTCATCGAGGCCGTGGTTCGGATCGCGAGCAATGTCTTCACTGTGATGAGGGAGCACCACATCGAGGACTCGGAGCAATCCCAATTTGCCCCAAGTCCCATGGGCGGCAATGTCGGCCCGTTGACCATTTCCTTCCGCACTCTCGTCCAGCAGGTGTTTACCTCCTTGCTGGCCAGCACTGTGAAAAACGATGGTGGATCGAGTAGTGAACGTACTGACATGTCCTTCCTTCGAATCCTCCGCGCATTTCTCACCCAAGCGGCCCGTTGGTCACCTTCCCTACTTGAGTTACGCGCGGTGCTTGCCTCCGTCTTCTCCGCCTACTCTTACGAGAAGTCTCTCTTGACCCTCGCAAATGGCATGTTAGACCGCGACTTGTTCGTGCATGTGGACGAGGTCACCCGCCTCCGGCAACAAGGGTGGCGCCCCCGCGGACAAGTGTGTGAGATCTGCCGTCGCCGGATCTGGGGCCCCAGTGTTGGCTCATCACACTGGACATCCTGGCAGACCAGGCAGGCAGAGGACTACCAGCGTCGCACGGCTAAACGTGTTGAGGAGAGTTATGACCCGGCCCTGGAGCGGGGTAAAGGGAAGGCAGCTGCAGTGGGGGCGGGTCAGGCGGTGGTTACCCACCATGCCCCCAACCCTGCCGACCATGAGCATGAGCACGAGCCGGACGCAGGGGCAGGTGGCCCCCCGGGGGTGGATGGCCCCCCTGAGCCGATTGTAGTATTCTCCTGTCGACACCTCTATCACCGACAGTGCGTTCTAGACGCCATTCCGATCCATGGTCGCTCCGGCCCTACTTTTCGGCATGAACGTGCCGATTGGTCTACGGATTTGTTCTGCCTGGCTTGTACATAGTTGACGCTTGTCTTTTTTTGTTGTCCTTTTTTCATGATCTCTTTTATGTTTCTAGTTGTGAGGCCGAGTCACCATAAGACGTGTCATATAGTTCAATTCCCTTTCATTTCCGACCGCCGAAGTCCTGTAATTTCGATATCTCCTTAGTTCGCGATGGTCTTCCCGTCTCCGTCTATGGTAGTATTGACCTATTCTTGTTCACCAGCCCAGCCCCCCCCCCCCGGCCCCGACCCCGACCCCTACCCCTCCTTCTAGCTCGCATGATACTATTGCATGATACTATTGCATGGCCCCCGAAAAATCATTTATTTTGATATGCCTACTGCCCCTATTAATTTCAAAGTTGGATCCTCCGGTTTGGACCCCATGATAGTTCCCATGCCCGTGCAGCGTGGCTTTCCTGCAGGTACGGGAGACATGGGTTAGGGTAAATGCACCCCGAGGGATGGCTGTTTATCTGTGACACGTCTGTGGGGTCACATCGAAGGATTTTAGATCGTTTTAGTATAGTGGGCTCAGCCGATCGGCCATAAGATTGACCTAACGAGGAATGTTGCAAGCAAAGGATCACGGAGCTGGATCCATCACGGGTCATGGAAGGTGGCCGAGCGAAATGAAGCATCTGTCCATGCGATCGTCTAGGTTACTCTGTTCCTTCGGGAAGTATACGTATACCGTCAGCACGATAAATCCTGCGACTATGGAAAGTACCGGGTAATACTACCATCAGACTCATAACCCCTGAAACTAACCATGGAAGAGAGCAATGGAAGGAAAAGAAACTTCCTTCTAGAATCTGATTCCTCATCATTCTTACGCACATCCGAGCGAACCGAATTGATTTTTTCTATCCTCAAGAGAGAAGTTGCCAGATCCCTTGGTTCGAGTGGAACTTCTAGGGAAAAGCTTAAAAAAGTATGGGCGCGTAGTACGCGCCCATTGGTTGATCATTCGCCACAATGAAACCAGTGGATCCCAACGATTGGATCGACAGAATCACCAACCAGGTGCATTCAGCCAGTGAAGTCCGTCGGTACCATTTCTTGCACATCCGTGGAGTCGTCAACCTGACGAGTCAGCTCTCTCTCCCCTGATCGCCTTGCGGTTCCGAAACACCCAGCGAAAGTTTCTTATTTTACGGTCTGGACTCGACTGCTGATTCGTGGCTGTTCGATTCGGCTTGCCGTTCTGAAACCGTCTTCTCCAACCTCTTAAGAAGGGATCAAGCGCTCCACCATTCAGAGACTGGCATTCGGTGAAGAGAAAGAAGCATTTAAAATAAAGAATTAAAGAATTAAAAGAAAGAGGACGAATCACAAAGCAGTACGGAGGACAAAGGACATCAAACCAACAGATACTCCGTGACTAAGTATAGTCTCTCTAGTCAACTTCCCCTGGTCATTCATCCTGCGGTTGTAGACTCCGACACGACGATGTATGAGCTGTCGCCGCGTGGACGATCCAGAATCTCTTGTTCTTCAAATCGTGGATCTCAGTCAAAGAACCAGACAAAGCTGAAAGTTGAGTCTGGAACCTCGAACCCTTGATCGGGTTGGTTCCGTGTCTCCACCCTGGTTCTTGGTACCTACGGTTATCAATTCCTCCCAGTACTAACAATGCGGTGGATAAGGTCTCATCCTCACTTCGAGGACCCGCCGTTCGCCCCTGATTCTTTCTAACCCCCGTTTCGAATCTCTCACATGGGCGCTGTCATGCCGGGAGTCTCAAGATCGGGTCGGGTGGATGCAGGCCCGCCACCCCGTGGATCACTTTTTTTTTTGTCAAGCCCCCAGGGATATAAATCATGCATTGTGTCTCGCCTTGTCTCTCTTTCTCTCTTTCATCCCCCAGTCTTTCCTTCCTGTGCGTTAAATCGCCGTGACTTTCTCTTCATTCTTTTTGCAGGCCAAAATACAATCCTTCTACAGGCTAGAACATTGTCTTTCCCTGCACTTCATTCCTTTTGATCTTGATTTGATTTACCTCGGAACTATCAGATCATATCTCGACCGTCTTTGACAGACTTGCAATCTTTTTATCAATTTTTATAGAAATCACGGCAACCATGCACGCTTCTACACTCCTTCCGGCTTTGGGTCTTTTCGCTCAGCTTAGCACCGCAGGATACACTCTGCTAGATGACTATGGTACCGACTCGTCGTTTTTCGATAAATTCGAATTTTACACGGTACGTCTAACCGCCATACAGCCGATTTGGCACGGGCGCTAATTTAATGTTTCAGGAAACCGACCCCACCAACGGCTACGTGAATTATGTCGATGACTCCACCGCTTCTTCCGATGGTTTGATCAGTGCCGACGGTAGCTCCGTCTACATCGGTGTAGATTATAGCAATGTCGCTAGCGGTAACGGGCGCAACAGTGTCCGTCTGACCAGCAAGAACACCTACACTGAGGGCCTGGTGATCCTGGATTTGGCACACATGCCCTCTAGCACCTGCGGAACTTGGCCCGCATTCTGGATGCTTGGCTCCGACTGGCCTAACCATGGCGAAATCGACATCATTGAGGGCGTCAACCAGGATACTACCAACCAGATGACCCTGCACACCAGCGACGGTTGCTCAATCTCCAACTCGGGCTTCACCGGTACCCTCGACACTGACAACTGCTATGTTGAGGCTTCGGACCAATCCGCCAACTCCGGCTGCGCTATCGTCAATACCGACGATTCGTCCTACGGCGATGGTTTCAACAATGCTGGTGGCGGTGTCTATGCGACTGAGTGGACCAGTGATGCTATTAGCGTCTGGTACTTCGCCAATGCAAGCATCCCCTCCGACATTAGCAGCGGTAGCCCCGATCCTTCGGGCTGGGGTACCCCCGCCGCTAGTTTCTCCGGAGACTGCGACATCAGCTCGCACTTCCAGAACCTCCAAATCGTAAGTTTATCTCCAAGAAGATAATACCGCGAAGCAATACTAACGTTGCACCATTCAGGTCTTCGACATTACTTTCTGCGGCGACTGGGCCGGCGACAGCTCCGTCTGGTCCAGCAGCTCTTGCACCTCCTACGCTAGCACCTGCGACTCTTACGTCCAGAACAACCCCTCTGCCTTCGAGGGTACCCACTGGAGCATCAACTCCCTCAAGGTCTACCAGGATAGCTCGAGCTCTTCCAAGCGCGATGAAGTTCCCCACGCCCACGCTGCTGCCCATGCCAACTCCCGTCGCACAGCGAACCAAATCCGCCCTGCTCCCCGTCCGGCCTGGAAACACCGCCGTGCGGGATACAAGCACGGATCTAGCTTCTAGATGTTGCCATCTGAAAGATTTGGGATTGATCCGATTCGGTTCAATTGAATTGAATAGAATCGTAGGATATGAATGACCATCTTGATCGATGGACTGTATCTGCTCTGTACCTAAGAGATTGGGATCTGAGATCTTCTTGTTTTATACTTTCTTCTCCGCTGGAATCGGTTTTGCATGGCGCCCCAGAGCGTTCTTTCTGATGTTTGATGAGATCTGGCATGTTTATGTTGATGTTGCGATGTTTGCGTTTTTGGATATACCCTTTTCACTCGTTTAGTCTTTGCACCACAGTTTATATCGAATTACATTCAAATAGAAAAGTCCTGATCATTCTAACTGTATGGTGTATTCACTTGTATCATTAGTACACAGTGCATTTCACTACTCACACTCGTGCTAGACTTGCTTCCATATGACTATTTACTGTGGAAAGTTAAGCACACTGGCGCTATGGCACCTGTGGTAGGAATTAGCGGCTCAAGATCTGGTATTCAATAGGGGATGATCATGGCCAAATCAGCATGTCATGTAAGAAGAAGCCATGCTATATAGAGATATGTGGACTAACTTCCTGTGGCTCCCATTGTTTTGCGAGATGCTCTTTGACGTCCGAAAAAGAAACGTTCGGATCAAATTGGAAGAATCCCCTTCTGGTCTTGCTAAGCTTTATGAGCGAATGCTGGATCAAATGAGCGACTCAAATGATGCCGACCTTTGCAAATTCATCCTCAGTGTTATGATGACCGATTACTTCCTCATCACATGTGCACATTTAAAAGAGTAGCATCTTACGTCGACCTATCTGGAAATGTATGGACGATCCCGATCTAGCAGACATTATAGGGCTTTGCCGATGCTTCGAGAACGCAAAATTCAACTAGTCCATCAGTCAGCCAGGGACTTTCTGCACCGACGAGCAGTCTACCACAACTTTCCGACGGAAAAGACGGTGTACACTATGCCATTTCTTCAAAGTCTTGACAGGCAATGCCGAGGACGCTCAGATGCGATATATACGACTTGGTTCCCCCCCCGGTATTTGATCCAACCAGATCCCAAGCCTGATTCAAAACCACTAGCTGCTCCTTGTGCATTCTGGGTTGATCGGCTAGACTCGTGCTCTCCTATCGAAAGCGAATACAAAGACATCCAGGCTTGTAATTTAGCCGACCCTTTCTTTCGCAATGAATGGCTCGAAGTTTTTAGCCTACTGAAAATCTTATCGAAGGGCGTCGCTCCGATAGTAAAGCTGGAAAGTATGCTAAAGGCAAATATCAGCTTATGCAATCAAGTACCTATTGGTTTGACACTTGATGTAGACAACAGCAGAGTACTCGCAGCTACTTTAGAGTCGGAAATGCATATTTCTTTCCCCTTGATTATAGAGCGGCGATCGAGCATTACCCACTTCAAATATACGCCTCAGGGCTAACATTGAGCCCAATGATTCGATTTGAAGCACAAGGGTCGGCGTGGATAATCAGGGAACTAATAGATAGCGGAGGGGAGATAGTGCGCATGTCTACGAACCCTCGAGGGCCGTAGTGACGCGGTCAACTTGATCATTCTTTCCCATGACTTCACGCTTCTTGCCTCAGCCTCCGACGATGAATAAATCATTGTGTGTACCAGTAATTGCCAATATCTACTGACACTCGAGGGCCATAGTAGTGAAGCGATCTACTCAGCCACCTTTTCTAAGTGTCTCGCCTCGGCCTCCGGTAGTTTCACTGGGTAATCGCTCTATCAATGTTTGGGATGTAAGCAGTGGGTAATGCCTATCGAGGCTCCGGAAACATGAAGACGGGAATAGCGTTCTGGAGGGTTGAGTCAGTCGCCTTTTCCTATGATGCTACACGCCTCGCCTCAGCTTTGCTCAATGGGACAACCAAGGTGTGGGATACTAGCACTTGCCGACACTTACAGAACCACAATACTGAAAGATCATTTTCACGTGAAGTCATTCAATATCACCAATTCATTCCCCAACACTGATGTTAGTACCATTTGATTACCTTCAATTTCAAAGGAGATCGAACCAAAACCAACCGGAAAGGACTGCAATCAAAAGGATACAGTATAACCTCTGCTTGTACATGAGGCACTTGCAATTTGCAGAAAGTGCGGTGGCTACTACCTGAGTACCGCCCAAGTAGCTTCACCTTATCACTTTCGATAATGTATTGTGGTTGTCATAACGAACGGATGTTATTGCTTACCTTTGAACCCCCGAGGCACCCGATCTCCTTTAGAGGAGGCATATATTAGTTTCATTTTCCTATATCTTAAATATTATTGTAGAAGGAGGGCTCGAAGGTCAAAACGGCACTATATCCGACGTGAACTATCGTCGCTTGCACCTGGTTTAGACCATGGGTTATCGAATGCAGCTCCAGATGTAGGAATGTATTAAAGTTTCACGTAACATACCGATCAATGGCAGAGACAGGAAATTGTTACCTAAATTACCGTAAGGGGAGACACCAGGGAAACCCCCTGAATCATTGAACTCAGGTCCATGGCTAATTTGCCTATAAGCCTTTTTACAATACCTCTTATACTTCAAACCAGATAACTCTTGAGACAAAGTGTGACATTCCAATGCTGTGTAATCAATTAACCTTTTGCAGGGAGAGCACCGGAACCACGTCCACGGGAGCCAGCCGCGTAGGCCATGGATCTTTTGTGGGGTATACCACGTACCCATTGACTTTGTACCTCGTTATCCCGTCTCTTACCTAGGATTGAGAAGGTATAGGGACTTGGATTCACGCGAGAATAGATTTTTGGAATGCTTAACGACCAATCAAATAAACCAATCGTATTGGCTCACCCCATCGGCAGCAATTTCACGATCTCACTTGCGTTAGTTCCTCGGTCCCTCTAAGAGTTTAGCGGCGCACGGATGCAATCCTGCTTGTGTTTGTAATCCCCTTGGACCAATGGGAATATTCATAGACAGGAAACTATCTGAGTAGCCTCTGTGACAGGCCTAGACCCACGGGCTGACCGATAAGGAAAGGGCACTAGTGCCGTATTGATTCCTATCGCGATTTTCTTAATTATGGCGCCATTAACAACGTGCGTGGTGACGATCGAAAATCTATAATTCATTTAGGTTAAAATGTCAGAAATCTTCCAAGGACTCGGGCCTCTCTTTCACCGTGTTTTTCGGACGTAACTTTCCTTTACCCTGCAGGGTTCATCTCACTCTTTCCCTTATCTTCATATCTTTCCCTCCCCCCACAGTCTATATCAGCTCCGTCGTCCCTGCTATCTCTTCACACGAAGTCTCATAACTCTCATAATGGCGACCAGGATGGATGAAGTCGACGAGAAAAAGCAAGGTGGTTACGCTCTGGGGACAGAGGTAGATCCGTCAACCTCATTTGACACGATCAATGCACTAGTTGCTGAAGGTATGCGCCGCACCTCATCCTTGGTAAACCACCCAGATGGCCCGCGACGGGACTAACAGCGATAGTAGATCATGAACATGATATCAAGCTGCGCACCATGTCCTGGCAGAAAACGGCTGTTCTGCTGGCCGGAGATCAGGTGTGCTTGGCCATTATGGCGCAATCGTGGTCTCTCAGTGTGCTCGGTTGGGTCCCTGGCATCATCACAATGGTTCTGTCCGGTATTTTGTTCTGGATTACTTCGATCACGATGCACAAGTATATCATGAAAAACCCTCAGATCAAGGACATCTGTAGGTGAAGCGCGCCCACCTCACGTACAAGAACACATCCTTATTCATTGACTCTGCGCAGGTGACTTTGGATACTATGTATTCGGACAGAGCAAAACCGCCTACGTCTTCTCAGCATTCATGCTGCTCGCGAACAACATTCTCCTGATTGGTTTCCATGTCCTCACTGGTGCTAAGGTCCTGAATACTTTGTCCGGCCATACTTTGTGCACAGCCGTCTTTTCGGTTATTACGACCATCATGGGTGTCATCATGTCTACTCCGCGGACTTTGCACCATGTCAGCTTTATGTCTATGTTCTCCTGTAAGTCCTCTCCAACTTGATCCTACCTTGTATGGGTCCCTTGGCTAAACTTATATTGTAGCTGCCTGTATGGGAATCGCAATACTCCTCTTTCTCGTTTTTGCCGGCATCGAGACGGCTCCCTTATACGGGTACAACGGTGACTACCCGACGGATGGACTCGTGAAAACATACGCGTTTCCCCTCCCGGGCACCACATTCGTCAATTGCATGAATGCTGTGTTGAACATCACCTTTCTCTGGGTTCCACAGATTCTCTTTCCAACCTTCATCGCCGAAATGGAACGGCCCCAGGACTTCCCCAAAGCTCTGGCTGTGCTTGCAGTGATCTCAGCCATTCTGTTTATTGTGCCCCCCGCCATCGGATTCCGGTATTTAGGCCAATACGCCACGGCTCCGGCATTTGGCAGTCTTGGCGTTGTGTCGTACAAAAAGGCGTCTTTCGGCTTTGTGATCGTCCCGACGCTCATCATTGGCGTAATCTATGCTAATGTCTCGGCAAAATTCATCTACCTCCGCTTAATGGGAAAATCCAGACATGCGCACAGCAATACCGTCATTGGCTGGGGTGTTTGGATCCTTGTCATGATTGTCATTTGGCTTATCGCATTTATCTTCTCCGAGGTTGTGCCTAGTATGGGTGATTTCCTCTCTCTGCTAAGCGCGGCATTTGATTCATTCTTCGGATTTATCTATTTCGCTATCGCTTATTGGCAGCTGAACCGGGGAAGGCTTTTTGCCGGCCTGAAACAGACGACTATGACTTTGATCAACATCTTCGTCCTGTTTGTGGGATTGTTCTTGCTGGGACCCGGTCTTTATGCTGCTGTCGAGGCTATCATTGTGGATTACTCTGGGAGCGTGACGCCCGCTTTTACCTGTGCTAATATGGCCATCTAATGCCTATTGAGAGGTTTTCTGCTAGATGTCTTATACACCATAATACGTGATTTAGCTTCTGAATGATATTAATACGACATTTATGAGAGTTGACATCATCTTTCATAAAGTTTAAAATGTAAATCTCGCCTTAAGGAAGACCTATGAAGCTTGCGCCGAAGCTGCCACCATTGTATTCTTATCTGTAAGGTATTCATTACTATCTCAGGAAGAGCCCACCATGCGTATGGAACACAGAAGCTAATGAAACCCACAGATTTTGGAGACAGGGCTTCAAATGTTGTATCTATAAATTGTCTCACATATTTATTCCCTAGTCTTCATGAAGGAAGTGTATTTTGCGCGTCAAGTCTCCCCTTTCCAGCAGATCATCGGAGGTCAATTGAAAAATACAATCCAACAGATTTGGATTTGAACTGGGTCTCCGCGCCGAAAGTTCATAATGAAATTCATAGATCGTCGATTATTTTACAAAACATTATCATATAGGTAGGTAACACCTAAATCATGGCTTAAAGCCTAGTTCTTCTCTTTGATCATCGGTCAGGCGACCCCATTCGAGTAGAAGGCGGAAGAAGTAGATCTCCATGTCTTCTTTGCGGAGGGCAATCCCAGCCCACTTTCGCCCTTGCTCGGCAATCCACCAACCGTCCTCGTCATGGGCCTTCATTCTTATGAGATTGGCTTGGGGATCATGGTCATCAGTGAGAGGACCTGACACGCCTGCAAAATATGCCATCGTGCTCCAGAAGCCATGGAGACGGATGTCGATAGGTACAAAATGGAACCACGAGACCATCCGCGAGTCAAACCATTGCCGAAAAAGGCCGGTCTTGAATGGTACGCTGTGGCTCTGCAGGAACGGCAGGAATCGACCGCTGAAACCGGCACCATCAAGGTCGAAGAGGAATCGATGGGACCAGTGTTCTTGAAAATCAACCTTCTCACTGAGGCCTAATTCTTCTTGTTGCTCATCACAGTCCCCGCAGCGGGTGATTTGATCGGCGATATGGACATCAGCACGAAGACCAAGCTTTTCTGCGGGCTCGTTTCCATTCATGATCTCGTACTTGTAGGATCTTGGACCGGTTTCCAGGAGGACAGAAACTTTATTATCGGTGTTGTTGTTGACCAGATGTGCGAACCGCTGTCGTGGCATCCCCTTCCATTCTCCAAAGCGGCTCATCCCTTCGGACGTACCACCAATCCAGTACAGGGAGTTATCTTTCTCATTATACTCCGGATCAGGGTGCTCATGGGTTGGCTCATACTTCACTTTGTCAACATAGTTCCAGGGACTGGGAAAGAGAATATCGTTAAATCCTTTTAGTGCGCTTTGACTGAAAATCGGCACCAACTCCTGAGAGACTTTGAAAGATGCAGGGGAGATCAAGAGTCCATGGAGGAAAGCGAGATCAGGCTGGTGACAGATATCCGTTGCAACATCAAAGTGCTTTGGGAACTGACCCATACTATGGGGATCTATGCAGTCCAAACAAATGTCGTGCCGATTCCAAACTCGACGTGTACGTGCTTTGGATGAAGCTGGACAAATGGCGCTCACATATGGATCAAAAACACCCCGCCAAGCGCCATCGGTAAAAACGGTTTCATTCGTTTGATCAGCCGGCTCAATGGGTCCCCAGCCGTCCTTTCGGCTCACAGACCAAGTGCTGATCACATCTGATTCAGGATTGAAATCATATTCCATTTCCTTTGCCGTGCGCTTATGCGGCCATATCCTTTCCCACGGAACTGCGACGCGGGGCTCATCGTTCAAGTTGAAAACAAGATCCATGTCTGGTAGGTGCTCAGAGAATTTTTCAATCATTTGAGCAGCGCCTTGAACCATCCACGCATGCGTTGGCTTGATTCCTTCCTGGACCCTTGGCTTGCCGTCACGAATACTTATGCCCCCCAGGTCATTGAAAGGATTAGTTGCTAATTTCTGAGTTGCTTCGCGCAGCTCTCGGGGCGGGACAGATCGAAAAGGAAGAAGATTTTTGTGAAGTTCATCAAAATCGTCGATGATCACAGACGATCGATGCGTGGCATACTCGTACCACTTGTCGAAACCACTGAACAAGAATTAGGGAAACACGACATAACAAAATGCTGGGGAATTCAATACTTACGGAGGTGGATGCTGGTGGTACCGGTTCCGATATTCAAAAACAGCTTCTTCCAGAGATCTGCTCTTAGCAGCTTGTTCAGAAAAACGGTCAAATTGAATCGTCGCTTTGTGAACCAGTAGGTCGATAGGATGGGTATGTGAAAAATGGTGCTTGGTCGAGGCGAATATGAGGCCGATGCTGCAAAGGGTAATGAATGTAACCTGCAAGGTAATATTGGCACGGTACAATGACTTCGACTCTTCCTGTGAGACTATGCGTGCCAAGAGGAAGAGCACTGCCCCTGCCGTAGATGTTGCAAAAGGAAAAACGGCGTGATCCATGGAGATAAAGGGGAAGGGCAATTGTCGAAAAAGCAAGGTCGATACGGCGGGGAAGTAGATAAACATGAATCCGGCTATAATAGATATTCCCAACACACCGTACGTTGGCAACTGTAGCTGTCAGTAAGCATCAATATGTTACGGAAGACTATATAAGAATTACACACCATCTGCCATGCTGATAGAATGAAGAACAAAACCAGTAGGGCTTGGCCAAAAGCACTTCGTGTGTACTCTGCGTCCAAGAACGGCTGGCCCCTATGCTCAGGGCGGCTCTGTTCAACAAATATGCCGATGATTGCCCAAATCAGCGCAATAACCTGGTAAACAGTTGTTAGAAAGTCGTTCCCAGCGTTCAGGGGGCATGCCACTTACGAGGAGACCAGCTCCTAAAGACAGGAGCGCTCGCTGATGCCTCCGCGTTTCACTTCTTTCGCCACCAAATTCGAATAGCTCAGCAACTCCCATTAAAATGAGCGAATCAAAGACCAGACTGATCAATCCAACGATTCGCATCCAAAATGCAGTTTTCAGAATGATGGGGCAAATGTACGTGGATTGACTCCCAGCCAAAAACGACGAGGCCGAGTATCCGCCGATTGAGACCAAGGCAGCGGCGATAATGCCTCTGAAACCGCTCTTTGTCATATAATAGAAGCATCGTCGATAGACCGACTCAGCCACCTGGATAGGTACGCTCTGAAATCGGTGGGAAGAAACATATTCCTGCGTCGGCTGTAATCGCCGATAGCGCCAATAGTCGTAGAGGGAAACAATGAATGGAATGGCATACTATTAGGTCAGATGGTTAACCATAATGAATCTTCTCATAGCAAAAGCGATGCCATCTTACTGAATATCCTGCTGGCACACATTCGCTGTTGAGGCTGACTCGGCGGAACAATTCAACTCGCAGACAGCAGATGCTCAGCAAGAGACCAAGCTTATACCAATATCCGGGTCTAGCTGGCGGCGCTGGCTCATCAAACGCCAGTATTGGGGATGAAATTGAGGAGCGCGAAAGTGAGGAGCGGGACGAGGTTGGCGATGCAAGTTCAAATTGGTCGGCAAGTGGGATTCTAGATCGCTTCGATATTGGCGACGAGGGTCGCGATGCCGACGGAATGAAGCGACCAAAAATCAAGAAGACTGCTCCCGTGAGGAAGCAGGTCAAGACGGCCGTATTGACCGGGCGATCTCCAGATCGAAGTCAGCGCGCGAATTACCCCGCTTGGAAAGGCAACCTACCAAAGGCAAAGGTCGTGTTGTAGGTCGCGTGCAGAAAGAAGGAGCACAGAAAGAAGACCCTAGCCAGAATGCCGCTGTTAGATTTGGGGTCCCCTTTTCACATGAATCGGTATGGGATGCCTATGGCCAGCTACTTACCCCACCGAAACCTTGAGCCCAGTATCAGCTGAGAGCTGGAGCATCGTGCGTCCAAAACGTTAAATTATGCTCGTACAGTATTACTGCCCATCGCGCCGTTTTCGAAAATGTAAGTCGAACCACAGGGGAAGCAGTTTTGCGCACACAGAAACAGGGACACAGGGAGGAGGTCCGACCAAGGCAAGGCAAAGGAACCCAGACGCCCCAGGATCCCGGGCCCTGAATCTCCGGTGGAGCTCCGGTGGGTGGAGACAACAGGGGATTGACAGTCCAGCCACGGCCTGAATCAGGCTGAGGCAGGAAGCGCCGGGCTCGTGGCCAGTAAGAGACGCGCGGCCAGTCAGAATGGAGCTCACTGGCGATCAAGTTGCGTCAACGGTAGGTGGTTGGACTTTGGTTGAGCACGTAACCATGGACCCCTTCGTGTACGATGTGCATTTCTCTCCTGCCCGACCAATGAGACGAGCTATAATCGGAGCAATATCCGCCTTGGGCCTCTGACGCCCTTGATTGCTGTCCACCGGCATGCCTCCAAGACACAACAAGATATGCCGGGCGATCGGCGCTCAGAAGCAGGACTTGGCTCCCGCGCGCTCCACTTAGTGCTGGGCACTGTCATAGCCCTCGCGATTTTACTTGGCTCTAAGCGTAGCTCCATCGTGGTTAATTCTAGTATACTTCACCCATAATTGCATTTTGAACAAAGCAAATGAGACATAACAACGTAACGCCATACAGGAAGTGCTCATCATACTCAGCCAGGTGGAGTCGTTTGGCTACTCGAAGCGGAACACGGCTCTCCCTTCTTGGTTCCACTTTAGGAAGGAATCGACAGGGCCCAGGGTCATGTGACATAGTACTGCCTACCAGGTCATGTGATATATGGAAACTGAGCTCTTCAGGCGGTGACGGTGGCCAGGAAAATAAGGTAGGCGGTATAAGCTAGCAATATGATTTTTTTTTCTCGTTGCCGTCCGAATTGGGAATGTTAGCGATTTGGAGGGTTCTTTTTGCCTCTGATCAACGTCCCAATATATCGGACCATTCATCGAGGGACTAGAGGATTTTGACTCTTGATAAAAACCCCACATATTGCCCATTTTTCCTCCACGGGGAATCAACAACAAAGCCAAACTCCCCGTTTCCTCGCGGCCAGCTCCGCACCCTCATCATGCCGCGCAAGGCGATTGACTCGCGAATTCCTGCCCTGATCCGAAATGGTATCCAGGAGAAGAAGCGTAGCTTCTTCGTGGTGGTCGGTGATCGCGCAAAAGATGTGATCGTGAATCTCCACTACATCATGTCCAGTGTCGATGTGAAGCAGAACAAATCTGTGCTGTGGGCCTACAAGAAGGATCTGCTGGGATTCACCAGTCACCGCAAGAAGCGTGAAGCAAAGATCAAGAAGGAAGTCAAGTACGGTATTCGTGAAGCCAACCAGGAAGATCCCTTCGAATTGTTCATCACCCTCAACCAAATCCGCTATGTCTACTACAAGGAAACAGAGAAGATTCTGGGTAACACCTACGGCATGTGTATTCTGCAGGACTTCGAAGCCATGACCCCGAATCTTTTGGCACGCACAGTTGAGACGGTCGAGGGCGGCGGTATAGTGTTGCTGCTGCTCAAAAGCATGACCAGTTTGAAACAGCTGTACACTATGTCCATGGATATTCACTCCCGGTACCGAACAGAGGCGCACGATGATGTTGTTGCTCGCTTCAATGAGCGCTTCATTTTGTCTCTGGGAAGCTGTGCTTCTTGCTTGGTTGTGGACGACGAGTTGAACGTGCTGCCTATCTCCGGCGGCAAAAACGTCAAGCCGCTTCCTCCCCCCGGATCCACCGACGAGTCAAGCTCGGACAAAAAGAAAAAATCAAAGGACGATGGGCCGAGCCTGCCGGAAATCAAAGAGAGCGTGCAGGGCACGGAGCCCCTTTCCTCGTTTGTGAACCTTGCGAAGACGGCGGATCAAGCGAAGGCGCTCTTGGACTTCACCGACACAATCACCGAGAAGACACTAAAGAGCACGGTTGCCATGACTGCCGGTCGTGGACGAGGAAAGTCGGCTGCTCTTGGTCTTGCGATCGCAACTGCCATTTACCACGGATATAGCAACATCTTCATCACCTCACCGAGCCCCGAGAACTTGAAGACACTGTTTGAGTTCGTGTTTAAGGGTTTCGATGCTCTTGGCTACACTGACCACCTCGACTACACAATTCTCCAATCGACCAACCCTGATTTCAACAAGGCCATCGTCAGAGTTAACATTCACCGCAACCACCGTCAGACTATCCAGTACATCCAGCCGCAGGACGCACATGTTCTCGGACAGGCTGAGCTCTTGGTTATCGATGAGGCTGCCGCTATTCCCCTGCCTCTGGTTCGCAAGTTGATGGGACCTTACTTGATCTTCATGGCCTCCACCATCAATGGTTACGAAGGAACCGGTCGTTCGCTCTCTCTGAAGTTGATTGAACAGCTTCGTGAGCAATCCCGAAATGGTAGCAAGAGCAAAGACACCGATGTGGCAGACCGCAGTACTGGCAAGGCCTCGAAGAGCTCGGGCATGAACCTGGGTGGCCGAAAGCTTGTAGAGATCAAGCTCAAGGAGCCCATTCGTTACGCTCCAGAAGATCATGTTGAGCAGTGGTTGAACAACGTCCTGTGCCTGAACATCCCTGAGAAGTCGAGCACGAGAACGCAAAATTTTACCACTCCCGACAAGTGTCAGCTGCTCCAGGTCAACAGAGATACCCTGTTCTCGTTCAACCCGATTTCCGAGGGTTTCTTGCAGCAGATGATGTCGCTTTATTCCGCCAGTCACTATAAGAATACTCCCAACGATCTTCAGCTCATGAGTGACGCACCCGCACACCAGCTCTATGTGCTTCTCCCTCCAATTGACGAGAAAGCTAAGCAGCTGCCCGATCCGCTTTGTGTTATTCAAGTTGCTCTTGAGGGTCGTATCAGCAGACAGAGTGTTCTTAACAGCCTTAGCCGTGGCCAGCGCGCTGGTGGTGATCTGATCCCCTGGTTGGTTAGCCAGCAGTTCCAGGATGAAGACTTCGCCAGTCTCTCTGGGGCCCGAATTGTTCGTATTGCCACAAACCCCGAGCATCAAGGCATGGGATACGGCAAGCATGCCCTGAAGCTCCTGGTTGATTTCTTCGAGGGCAAATTTACAAGCCTGGATGAGGATATGGTTGCTCCTCAGGAAGAGATGGTCCGTGTCACGGATGAAGAGCTCGCCAACGCGAACCTTTTGGACGATGATGTGCGCGTTCGCAATATCCACACCATGCCCCCTCTATTCAGTAGGCTGACAGAGCGTCGCCCTGATGCCCTCGACTATATTGGTGTCAGCTATGGTCTTACACCCGCTCTCCACAAATTCTGGAAGACATCTTCCTTCCACCCAGTGTACCTGCGTCAAACGCCTAATGAGCTGACCGGAGAGCACTCATGCGTGATGCTTCGCACTCTGGCTACTGGTGCCAACGATGCCGGTTGGTTGGGATCTTTCTGCCGTGACTTCCACCGCCGATTCCTTGCTCTGCTCTCTTACCAGTTCCGCCACTTCCCCGCGGTCCTTTCCCTGAGTATCTGTGAATCTGCCACCGCTGGTTCTAAGCTCGACACGGCAGCCGTTCTGCGCACCTTGAAGAAGGCCGACCTTGATGCCGATTTTTCGCCCTTCGACTTGAAGCGCCTGGATAGCTACGCAAACAACCTCCTGGACTACCATGTCATCATGGACATGATTCCTCGCATTGCCGATTACTACTTTTCCAACCGTTTGGTTGGCAAGCTTGAACTCAAAAGTTTGCAGCTGCCGATCCTGCTTGCTCTTGGTTTGCAGCACAAGACTATGGATGAACTCGAGAAGGAGCTGGACCTTCCCGCCTCTCAGCTCCTTGCCATCTTCCTCAAGACCATGCGCAAGTTTTCCAAGCACTTCCGTGGTATTGTTGAGGGCGCCGTTGCCGAGTCCATGCCCGCAGAGCAAAAGCCTGCTGAGCCTGCAGGTGGTGCCCATGATGATGATATCATCGAGGACCGTTTCAAGCCGCTGGATACCGGCCTGGATGAGGAGCTCAAGGAGGGTGGCCAGCAAATCGACGACGAGATGCGCGAGAAGCAGCGTGCGTTGATTGATTCTCTCCCCTTGGACAAGTAAGTCAATATCCGTGTTCACTTCCACCCTTGCGAGGTCCGAATGAACAATAACTGATTTCTAGCCTCCAGGTACGCAATTGATACCGGCTCCGCAGCTTGGGAAGACGCTGAAAAACAAATTCGCAATGGCGGTGCTGCTACTGTCAGCGTAAAGTCTAAGCCGTCAAAGCGGAAGAAGGGCGAGACTGCTCGTGAGATCTTCGACAAGGAGGTTGATGCTAAGAGACAGAAGATGATCAAGAAGGGCACTGAGGGCCGCAAAAAATAGAGCTGAGGCTCTGACTGTTTGGTGGCGTTACTTGGCATTACATACGGTGTTTCTGCAGCCTTTTCCAAGGTGGTTTCGTTCTTTTTAAAATTCATGTGCAATGCTTGACCCTTGTATATATTCAGTTGTACCAATATGACCAGCCTGGGTCTTGTGTGCAAAGGTATTATGAAGCCATGGAAATCCCGCTGTCAATGAGTACTACCGGTGTACCGTATTGCAACATAGTAGACTTTGCTATGGAATCTTCATAACCTTGGAGACACTGACAAGAGGTGATCTTGACTTCTAAGATTTCGCATTGCACAGTATGGACAGATTTCAACCTTCTGCATTGTAATTCGAAGCTTCAATTTCCAAGTAGTTTAAATCACGGCTCTAGTCAATATGAAGTCCATTTTGTAGACTGATCGCCTCAATGACCAATGTTCCCCAGGTCACGCTTAACAAATGAAATTCGTTCTCACATTGTTTTCGTATATTGGCAATCCACAAAAATCCATCTATATCTTTGTTGAAATTACTCTATCAGTAAATTTAATGCTGCATTTATCCATGGGCTGACAGGTAAGCTGGTCGTTATAATTCGGCACAGGAGGTGCCTCCATCTTTTCAAGTTGCTCATCAACCATCGACAAGTCGAACCTCAGAAGCAGAGAAGCAGTCAATAGCTTCATCGTCAATATAGCAAGTCTCTGCCCTTTGCAAAGATGATTGCCCATGCCCCACCCAATGGATGGTATGTCTTTTCGAAGGAGTCGGGAGGGATCCCAGCGAGTTGGATCGGCATAGTGCGAAGGATTCAGAGTTGTATCCAAAAATGAATACGCAACAAAGGCTCCAGATGGGATAGTGAATTCTCCAGCAGAAAAGTCTGGACCTGTATTCTTGCGAAGGGCTGTGTGTGGTTGGGCGATTCGCATGGTCTCCCGGATACACATGTCGAGAGAAGGCAGTTTGGTTTCCCAGGCTGTGAGCGGGAGTTGGGATAATGCTTGGGTGAGATCATCGTGGCATGGGTTGCGCGGTAAAGTGATGTTGTAGGTTGATAAAAGGCCTTCGACTTCTTGGCGAACAGCTGAAGCCCAGATTGGGTCAGATGAGAGGAACATGATGAGCCATTTTCCTGCAAATGGATTAGCTGATATCATCGTGGCTATGAAGTGATATTCGGCATGTACCGATTGTTCCTGTGGAACGAGCCCCTGCCAAAGGAAGAGCAATCATGAACTTGGAAGAATTAGCATGTGTCTTCTTTAGTAAGACCCATTTGGGCACGCCATCAAAGAGGGGGCGGTCTTACCCTGGTCATATATTCTTCTGTCTGGTTGCTGTCTATAAGATTCTGAAGCGCATCTGGTCTTGCAGTCCCACCATTCAATCTCTTGCGAACAAAGCTCTTGAAGGTCAGATAGAGATTCGTTGCTGCCCAAAGCCTTCGAATCGAAGCAGGGCCATATATCCAAGGAAAATAGACCGATAATGGCTCGGTGGAGGTATCAAGAGCATCGAACCACCCCTGTAGGCGAGACAGAAGGGCTAGATCGTCGGTGATATCGAACGAATTTAGGACCCGCATAACCATAACAAATGTAATCTCAAAGGAAGGTATTAGTTTTATGAATATCACTAACAATTGGACTCATCAAGGGACCAAGGAAGCCTATTACCCACATCATAGATGGCTGAGTTGGGATCCAATAGACCCTGACTGCCCCATGTGTCTATCTTACGCTGACAATCGGATAAAAGGTAGGGGATCACTAGACATGTATTAACAAGGAGATGTGGGCTTTGTGGAAAAGGTCTGTGGACTCACTAGAACTCAGGTTATCGGATTTCTGGAGATATAGGAGGCGCTTATAGAATGAATTGACTTGATGGTGGTCATAACCTTTAGGAATCTGACACAATTTAGGGTTTAGAGTCAGTGCTCAAAGCGGGCAGAGCTTAGAGAACTAACAGACTCAAGAACAATCTGGAAACCTTCATAGAGATCAAGACCTGAGTCTTGCAAAAGCATCTGTCTTCCTTGTTCTCCAGAAACGGCGACAACACGATTCTTGAGCAATTCGAACTGAAACGCCCATGACCCTGTCTTTTTAAAGCCGTCTCGTAGGAAGTCAACACGCTTCCTGTGGAATGACTTTACAGCTTGTGCTTTTGACAATTTGAGATTCGGAGCTTGTCTCTCATCTTCATAGGTGCGAGATACTTCCCCATTCAATAGTGAAGTCGAATATGAGAAAGCGAGTAGGAAGAGGGCGGTAGCAGCCAGGGTAGCGAACTCCCGGATGTTGATTGAGACACAGGCCGAGGCAATAAACACGGGTATCAAATCGATTCCCATCTTTCTGGAATTATTTAATGAATTTGCGAAAGTATTCGGACTCGGATGAATACTAGAAAAGAACTCCGAGGTGATGAGAGCTCTAGGTGGAATTTAAGCGCTATATATACAGATATCTAGGCAAACTGCCCAGGTGCCCAGGTACCATCCAGGTGCCTATCAAGGTACAGCAGTCCAGTGAAGTTTCCGAGCTCACTTGCTGCGCCGACTTTCAAGGTTTTCAGGCTCGAGATGTCCCGAGCTGTATTCTAGTCTGGCACGTAAGATCTCCACATACGCCATATTCCTGCCTATTTGTCATATTAGCGTCAGGCTACCTTCCATTTCCATGCATAGAAAGCCAGAATAGTATTGGTAGCGTATTGCCAATATTTCCGCAGCAAAGCGTACCGGTTCCTTCAAATAAATGGACCTTGATCATACGGGAGTAACGTTCAACATTAGCGGGACTGTACCTTGTCCTCTAGCGTCCTGAATCATTCATGTCTTGAATATCCATGGCTATATTGCGTTTCCCAATTCAACTCAGTGCATATTGCTCGTGCATTATCGTTCATATTCCTCATGTATAGTCGTTGAAGGATTTGGAATTATAGTACCGGAGCCTTAGGATCCTTCCGGCTGAAATTCCTGTGGCTTCACCACCAGCTGCAAGCCAGTGCTTATTACACCCTATCATACTCTCGCTTCCATGATACGTTGAGTCATCAGAACCTCTGGGCATGCACCTGGACTTTTCAGGTGAATCCACCTACATGTAAGCCCCAGTACTTTGTTGGGGGTGGGGTCAATAATTTTGACCTCGCTAGGCATGCATTGCAAGATGTTGCGTCCTTCCTTGTTGGGATGTCCGGCCGATAATCGCTGTCAGATCTCTTTTGCCCCATATGCGGCTCTTGATCAGATTCAAGGATCAAACAGTTTGACGGCTACTCTGCGAAACCCCACATGCTTCAATTACGTGCAGATATGCAAGGGTTATGTGAACACTCGTCAACCTAGTGGATGGCTCTGTACTTTATTTTCTGGTGCCAGGAGCGCCCTGCAACATGACATTACTAGTGCCATTTTCCTTGGAATTCAGCTTCCAAAGTTTACTAAATGCAGGAACCCCGACATCCACGAGACTGACCTCGGGACGGCCAATAAGGGCCCGGGCCTGAGAACTGCGATTGGCTGCGATTGGCTGCGATTGGCTGCGATTGGCTGCTCGTATACACTTAGTCAAAACAATCTATTAACTGAGGCACCCAACCCTCGCTTAAGTCCATACCGAGTGGAGCATTCGGCCTATGATACTTTCCATCCAATGGAAAACTTCTAATTATGATCCTTGCCACGTTGTCAAGCTGACGGAATGGCATCTCAGACCAAACTCGCCGACTACGAATGCGATTGGCTCCCGATAAGAGACATCAACGACTAGCGCTCGTGTCACTTACAAGTCTAGATGCTTTAGTGCGGAAACGCCTACCTAGAAGGATCTAGGTGAAGGTTACCTCTTAACTAAAAAGGCTAGGCCAGATAACAAGAAGCCGTGCACAAATTGACGAATACGCAGCCTTGCCGGGCTATTTCCTGGCATGTCCAATTACGCCCTGTGAGGGGCCGAGGGAAAGTCCAATAATTTACCTGGAGATATGCAGCCTTGACATGTGCAACGGTCTTTTCCGGTCCCTGTCAACTTTCAGTCTTTTGCAATCAATCTTCAGAGCAAAACCGTCGCTCTTCTACTTCATGGTATGAATGTCCTGGGCGTTGGTCCAAATTTTCCCTCAATCGGATGTCTCTGTAGACCACATGCGTTGAAACCGGTGACGGCTGCCTCCTCACCCTCTCGGACCTTGAGCATGACGTTACAGTTACGAATCGTTATAGATGAGGGTGAATAAATGAAGATGGTCAAGATCCGCCTCAATGCGTTGGCAACAGCCGCCGATATAGAAAAGACGACCGCTTCACATTCTGTAAGCATACTCAAAACAATGTCCAGTGATTTGGCCAGCTTCATACAAAGGCCGGATGTGCTCCTCGATTTTGATTAGGCCATTCTCGGGCGCATCGATTTCTTCTGCCTTGCGGCAGCGATCGGGCAGCTGGGTCAAAAAGGAATCGTCGCCATCATGGAGAATGGCCTTTGTGTGCGAAAACTTCCGTTTTTTGCCAAAGTATCCAGGCATACTGATGATGCCAATCACTTCTGAAAGGGCATTTAGGGTAGATTGAGGCAGGGAGATAGGCAATGATCAGCATTAGACTGGACCAGGCCATGTAAGCAGATCTACTATGATTAAAAGCGGCGAATACTTGTACGGCACACTCATCAAAAAAAGTGTACGATCAACCCTCTCAAGACTAACGAACAAATTCAATCCAAATTATGAAATACATAGCTGCAAGATGCACTGACTGTCGGAATAGAAACATGTCATGATCCCAAACATCCAGATTTCTGAATCTTACAGCTCATCATGCTCGACTTCTTCGGGCTTCTCAGCCTCGGGCTCGGGCTCGGTTCCACCGACAATGCCCTCGGGCAGCTTCTCCTTAGCACCCTCGCCAAGTCGAATAGCATCTATCCAAGACTCGACGGCGGGGATACCAAACTCCCCGTCAGCGTTGTACCGACGCCACCAGCCACGACGAGCATTGACAGCGATGATTTCGACATCCTTACCCTCGAAACCCAATGCACTGCGCAGGGGCTTGGACGCGGTGTTTGTTTCGGGGACGGCATACACGGGGAACATGTTCACACCGCGAAGGGAGTGCTTGTGCGCGATCTCGGCGAGACTGGACAGCGCGTCGGTGGCAGTGGAGGGAAGTGCTTCGTCCGCGCCAGTCTCGGGGAGGAGGGCGAGCACACAGGTATTGGACTTGGGCTCTAGACAGGCAGACTCGAGAGATTCGGGGGTAGCGAGAGTAGGTGCTGGGGGTGCAACAGGTGCCTCGACAGGCTTAGACTCGGGAGTAGCGGTGGGTTCCTCTGCCTCCTCGGCGACAGATGTCGGCTTGGTCTTGGGCTTGGGCTTAGATTTCGGCTTAGAGTCGGCTGGGGCAGCCTTTCCAGTGGCGTCTGGGTTGGCCTCGGCGAATTGACTCAAGAATTCGAGGATGGGCTGCTTCTTCAGCTCACCATCGTACACCGTAGGCTCTGCGCCGCCGCCAGGAACCACGACCAATGTTGGGAACTGCTCCACGCCAAACTTCTCCACAGAGCTGGTTTCCTTGTTGCGGACCTGGGCGACATCAATCGCGCCGAGGAAGTCAATCGCCAGCGCGCGGATAAGCGAGCTGGTTGTGCCCTTCTCTGTGAAGAGGATGGCCTTGGGGCGCTCCTCGTTCTGTCCTAGCCAGTTGTCCAAGTCCTTGTCCGTGGCGCGCTTCACGTGGTTGGGGATGCGATCGACCACTGCGTCGACAATACCCTTCGCGGTACGCGCACCCTGATAGTCCTCCACGCGTGGCTTTCCGGATTTCTTCGAGGGGGTCACGATCTTGAGGGTCGGGAAGCCTTGGACACCCATTTGTCCGCAGAATGGCTTGTTCTCGTCTTCATCACAGTTGATCGCGGCAACCTTGGCCAGGCCATTGAGGTTTTGTGCGGCCTTCTCGTAGGCGGGCTTGAGGTTCTGGCAGTGACCGCACCAGGGAGCATAGAATCTGAGGAGCGTTAAAGGTCAGCGTGACGGTCTTGGAGAAGTTTGAGGGTGCGGGGATGGCTTACTCGACGATCTAGAGGAATGTTAGCGCATTCGACAGAAGACATCATTCTAATAGCTTTGCAGGAAACTGTCATCTCACCGAAGTGTGATTTGAGTTCGCAATAAGCGATCCGTAAGTCTTTGCGTTTAGCTGGAGCACCGGTGACTTTTTGGTGTAGATGCCATCGGCGTTGGCTGGCATAGCTGCCAGCAAGGAGGCAACAAGCAGAAAGGAGCTCGGAGGCAACATGGTGAAGATGATAGGGAGTGAAATCAGAGAGCAACGCGCTCAGTAGAGCTTCATCAAATAGTTAGAGAGAAAGAAGCCAGATTGATTGAAAGACAATTACGCAAGGTGTCCTGAAGCTCTTGGCATGCGGAGGGAAAAGCTACTCCAATGAGCTTCCGACTTTCTATTCGCTTTCGCCGCAGCACAGTTATGACCCAGCCTTGCACTCGTACTCAATACAATGATGACCTGGCATACTTGCCTCGTGACATTTTCTGGTTAATTCTAGGCTACTTGGCCCCAAGGGATCTCGTCCGTTGTCGCCGTGTCTCTCGATCATGGAACGAGGCATTTGACAACCCGGCCATCTTGGTTCCACTCATGAAAAGACATTTCCCTTGGACGGAGGAAGTCAAATCGTTACCGTCTGGTCTCATAGACTCAAAGGGTTGCGGAGCTCGCCGTCTCTTTGATCAGGTCACGGCGCGATATCACCATCTGGAACACGGAAAGCCCCGCTCTGTACAAAAGTACCGCCTGTGTGACGACTTTGGAGGTGCAGGAGATCGAGAATGGTACCAGGTGCGGCCGTGGGAGTCGCACGCAAGCCATGTCCGGCAGACTGTGGATCGCCAGTTCTCCGAGGCGTTATGGACGCATGAAGATGGGCTGCTAGTCTATCCTAGTGCCCATCACCAATGTCTGGTGTTGATGGACCTGAGCAATGACCGGCACTTTATGGTTCCTTTCATTGTTCGCGGCAAGATCGTTCGTAGGGTACGGTTGCAGAAGCGACTACTGGTTGTCGAATGGGCAGAACCAAAGGCTTTTCACTGGCTCAATGATAGCGATGGTGTGCATCGCCATTTTGCGTCATCATTCGACCTGAAGCAAAAACCAGATAATGGATGGAGTATCGTTCCACGAAACCAATGGAAAATCATGTTTCTAGGACATCCACTCAGTGAACGAGATCGATTCTTCTCCGCACATAGTGACACCTACTATGTGATCTATATCTGGCAACCCAATCGCAGCTTATATACCGCTGACGAAGACGCTCCCATTGAATCGATGTTCGTGTGGGATATTTCCAAGCCATCTTCATATCAACCATCACTAGATCCTACCGGTCGCCAAACAGGCCCAGACGTCGACCAGTCCCCATCCATCGTGGCTCGGTTCGGCTTCCGGGACCTCGAATTCTTCGGCGTGCGCCAACGTGGCTGTCCAAGCATCCAGCGACTCGAAGTTACCGATGATGGTGAATCAATTATAATAACAGAGAACCTCAACACATGGCTAACAGCGCCTGACCCTCTTGGCCTGCCTATGGCTATAAGCACCAGCATTCCATTGCAAGGCCATGGTCCCCATTGGCGACAAGAAAGTAACCTCCTCCTACCGCCCTACCGTGGTAACTGCAGCCTACAGACACCACCAGTGAGCACTAGGGCTCTGTTTGTTGACAGCTGGTACGGTATCATTGCACAGGTGACAGATCCGAAAGCTGAGCTCAGTTTCTGCTTGCATTTTGATCCAGTTCAGTGGGATTCAGATGGCAGAGATAATGAACATAAGGATCAGACAATATATTTGTCGACCCAGACCTTGAGTTCCCAGGTGACAAGGGAGAATCAGGATTTTACAGGCCGAGGGAAGATCAGTGGTTGCGAGAGATATCTAATAGGCGAGAATCGCAACCGTGAACTAGTTATCTATAGGTTTGACCGATAAGATGTCTTCGTCAACAAAATCAGAAGATCCATGGCGACACCCTAGGAAAGGCGTTTTAAGCTCTCAAGAAAGCAACCTGAAACCCATCATGCTGAGAAAGGCACTATAGGTAAAGATAAATGAAATACTTACAAAGTGTAGCGCGGGGACACTGCATTCACCCCAAGACATCGACTCTTTTCTCGATAACTTTAGTGTCCTGCTCATCATCACTGAGATCTATAAAGCAGCCAATGCTGCCAGTGGTCGAGCCTGCATCCTGCTCATCGGCTGCAGTAATATTGGCCATCTCTGTAACCATAGGGGGGTCGTCTTTGATGATGGCAAGTTCAAAGTTCTCGGCAGACTCGGCTTCGTTCTCTTTGGAGGATTTGGGATTGGCTTCATAGTCCTGCTCATCATCACTTAGATCTATAAAGCAGCCAATGATGCTAGATGTCGAGTCTGAATCCTGCTCATTGGTTGCAATGGCATCGGCCCCAGTACCTTTGGAAGAATTTCCATTGTCGGTGGCAGGCTTGGGAATTTTGGTAGGCGTGGTTTCGTTCTCATTGGAGATACCGGGTCCAGCTTTGCAGTCCTTCTCGTCATCAATCAAGTCAATGAGGGGGCCGGCAGTGCTTGTCGCTGAGTGATATTCTGACCCTGCCTCACTTTCAGTGTCATAGAGGTAGTCCTTGTATGTCGTGATCCCAAGACCATCTCCGTCGTCATGGTTTCCCCACCCAAGATCGCCTGTATCTCCAGATGGTCTCTTGGGTAGGGAGTCTTCATCATCTGAAGGCACTCCACCTTTCATACCATATGCATAAAGCCTTTCGTTAGACCTTTGCACTTCGGGATCAATATGGCTATGGTCCCGCCCATCTTCATTGGTCTCTTCAGTCTGTTTCTGTGAGCTCGGTCCCAGGCCGCCACCTTCACCTGCACCGTCGTTGATCATCGCTTCCCCTTCTGGTGGTACCTGTTCTTCGTCAAACTTTTTTTGGTATTCATTGTCTGCCTTCTGGACCTCAGGATCGATCCCTGCATATAGCCTCTCCCATTCATCCATCTCCTCCGCGCGTCGAGCCACCTCTGCCTGTGCCCAGTCGGAGTCCAGGTTCATGTGGACTGACGATCCCCATGTATACATGTACTCTGCCGGCGGGGGCTTAGAACTCCAAGGTGTATCACATTCTTGCTCGGGAATCTCACTTTCATTCGTATTCCGCGGGATATCGTATGGCTCGTATCGTTTACGGTAGCCATGTAAGGTTGAGGTCGACTGCAGGCCCAATGTCTTGTCATAGAGAAGGCGGCATTTTGGATCACGAAGAACCTCACCCGCTTCCTGAATCTGTATATGCCGATTAGTGAGAGTAACATTCTTCAGGTTCGTTTAAAGTTACAGCTACAGTGAAATGGATACCGTACCTGCTGAAAATGAATGGCGACGAATTTGTCGCCGCCTGTCTTGTCAGGATGATGCAGGAGTGCCAACCTCCTATAGGAAGCACTGATCTCCTTCTGCGTGCAGTCGCGCGGAAGCTCAAGGACTCTGTAGTAGTCTGTCGTGTCTTTCTTAGACGTCATTCTGGCGGTTCGACGCGAATGTGTCGGTATTTAGAATGATGTGCACAACAAGAGCAAGCTGCCGCAGTCCAGAAAGTCGAGCTGTCGAAAGAGTTGGTGAATGTAAGGGAAGGGCAAATAGATGTCAGGGGTGGGGTGCAGATGGAGGTAAGAAGTGGCCTGTGGACTTCTGTCGTTGGCTAGGGTATCTGAATGCTGAAGTAACTCAACTTTCTGACCTGCCGAGGAGTCAGTGAATGCGAGAGAAAAAGAAGGCATAGACATAGGAAGTTGAATGTAGACCTCAAGAAGAAGAACAGAAACGAATTCTAAGCTTCGGTTGTTGGGAGAAAAATTGAGGTGCTGAAGCAATTCAACTTCTTGGCTCATCGAGATTTTGATGAGTGAGTAGAGAAACGAATTGACGGAGGAAGTGAATATAAACCTCGAGAAGAAGATTAGAAGTAGAGTCTGACCTTTGGTCGATGGCTGCGATATTGAGATATCCGAGCAGCTCAGATAGCTTAATAAAATATCAAGCTATCGCGAAGTTGATGATTGTAAGAAGATATGGATGATCTAATGTAGGACACTGAGTGTAGACCTTGGAAGAATTTTTGAAAGTAAATTCTGAGCTTCAGTCGTTGGCTGGGGTATTGGGGCGTTGAAGCAACTCAAATAGTCAGTCGAAGGGTTGGCGAGGGTTGGAAGTAATAGATGAATAGAAAATTAAATGTGGAAGGAGGTCAAGCGTAATTTCTGGACTTCAGTCGTTGGCTGTGATGTCTGGTTGGGGTGGTGAAGCACGATTGATCCTAGTGAAGAGACAGCTTCACTCTCCTGAGACGTCTTCGTCACCAAGTCTGTATTGTAGGCAAAGAAGACCAGCTAACTTAGAAAGAGCAAGGAGGATATCTTTTGAACAAGGCTGAGGGTGGAGTTGGCGAGTTTCTCCGGTGATCACATTCAATAAGGATGAACTACGAGGAATAAAGCAACGATACATAGTAAGTGAAGCCGGATATACCGGAACCACATAGGAAAATGGAATGGATTGACACTGATTTTACAAAAAACGGAGGTCGATCTAAATATCAACAGAGTCTACGCCGAGGGAGACTTCATCCCGTGAAAGCCCGTGAGAAGGCTCTTACATGTCGGCGGAGGCGGTGGCACCGGTGATAATCTCAACCAGCTCACCAGTAATGGTAGCTTGACGCTGACGGTTGTACAGAATCTGGAACCTGTTGAAAGTGTTAAAATTGAAATTGCCGGAGGTATGAGTGTAACGGAAACACTTACTTGTTGATCATCTCACCAGCGTTCTTGGAGGCGTTCTCCATGGCGTTGCGACGAGCCTGGAACTGCGTTAGTACAGGGAATCATGACTATTTGCAAGATGGGGTGGTGATGATCATACAGAAATCTCACAAGCGTGGCCCTCAGCCATGGCCCAGAAGATGTTGTTGGCAAGAGCGTACTCGCGGAGACTAGCCAGAGCCTCGTCGTCAATCTCGAAAGCGGAGATGTTGGCTAGAGATATTGTTAGTATTTCCGGTGTTGAAATTCTTCCTAAGCACGGGTAAAATCGTACCGGACTGAGTGATAGCCTCCTCGGAGTAGGCCTCAATGACGGTAGCCTCGTAGGTCTGAGCGTTGACGAATCTGTTGTAGACGACCTTGATGCTGCTGTAGTCGGTAGGCAGCAGAGAGATCTGGTCGGCAACAGCCTGAGCATCGGCGAAGGTGGGGATGTCCTTGCAGACGTTCGAGAAGGAGAGGAGGATCTTCTCGGGAGCGGCACGCGAAAGCTGGGCCTTGCCCTTTTCACCAAGAATGACAAGGTCGGCATCAGGGTCGGCAGCCAACATACGGCGAGTAGCCTTGCTCAAGCTGGAGTGGATACCACCGCAGAGACCCTTGTCGGAGCTAGCGACGACGTACAGAGTCTTCTTGTCCTCCAGCGGCTTGGTCTCGGCCTTCTCGAAGACAGTGTTGGAGGTCTCACCGTAGACGCGAGACTCATCCATAGCTCTCTGGGCGCGAGTGAGACGGGTGGAGGCAACGACCTTCATGGTGTTGGTGATCTTCTGGATGTTCTTGATGGACTTGAGGCGGCCCTCAATCTCACGCAGAGTCGCGAAGTTGGCGGCATTGGGCGGGGCAGTGCTTGGGTTGGAGTCAGCAATGGACGACGAATTGATTGATTATCGAGGCGATTGAGCTTGAATCCTCTTGGGGGCAGGACTAGTATCCGTGGTGGTGATGTTGAATTCGGCGGGTGAAAGGACCGAAACACCTGAGCGGGCATCGGAAGAAGACTTACCGGGTGACAGCAGCACTGCCAGCCCTGAGGACCGGGCGGGCGGCACGGGAGAACATTGCGAGAGTAGGATTAAGGGGGTTTACGAACGGAGAAGTTCGAAACGGGAGAGGAGATGCAGAAAGGAGCAGGGTATGCCAGAAGACCTCACTGGTTGCTGGGAGTTGCGATGGTCGGGAAGTGCGAAGTTGAACTCCTGGCCGTGCCATGCGCGCTAAACCGTAATGGGGAAGAATCTACGGCGTGCCATTCCGGCTTCCGGCGCATTTTTATGCCTTGATGCCTGGATTATGGGGCACGACACGGCCATTCCCAGCCTCAGGCAGTCCATGAGGTAACTAACGAATCTCGTTTTCCATTCCATTCCCTCCATTCCCCCAAACTTACACTCGTGAACTTAGGTGCCTGTGGTTTCCTGTTCCACCCAATCTTCTTACCTGTCCATTTACCCCCATTTAAGCCTCGCTTTATCTCTCGCATCACTGGTGCATCATTTCTCTTCACATTTGTGAGCCCTCAGTTCATTGGTCGAAATCGCTTTGACTTCGTCGTTCTATCAAGCGGCTCGTTTTGTCCGACTCGGCGCACGAGGACACCTGCCCTCGATCATCCCTCGTTCCTTTCATTCTCGCCCCCGGTTTCCACTTCCAGTACTCCAAACCACGATGAGCTCCTCGGAGGACGATATGCCTCTGGCTCGCGCAAATGGGCGCGCAAAGGGTAAGTCAGCTCCCGGGTAATTCGGTTCAATGTACTACGCCCTCGGCTCTTATTCTCTCAGTCGAGGACTCTGTACTTTGACTCGGATCCTCTTGCTTTCACTTCTCCATTCACCCTTCAATCCCATCTTTCTATTTTCATAACTTTCGCATTGTGCTTGTCTCTCTCCTTGTCGTCTCTATCTTGCGCTTATCTAACATCGGATTGTCCTAGCAAACTCCGCCTCGGCCACCCCGAATACAAACGGTAACGGTGATCTTGCGCCTGGCATTTCGGTCCGATTCGGTGCAGTGCAGGACAAGGACGTCGAGATGGAGGATGTGGATGCGGCGCACAGCGCGGGGAAGCGCAAATCTCGTGCTAGCATTGACAATAAAAAGTCATATGTCGAGCCGGAAAGCAGTGATGAAGAAGACGAGCCCCTGGTACGCCATACCCTGCTCCGATGAGCACGTTTGGATCGCGACTTTTTTTTCGGATTTGGTTTCAGCGACTGACCACTCGACAGAGCAAACGCCGGCGAACATCAGTGAAACACGAGGACCCCGAGTCTGATGACGATGTTCCTTTGGCTTTGAATGGAAGGAAACTTCCTAAAGCTTCGGAAACCGCCATCGGAGAGGAGTCCGACTCCGATGTCCCGATTGAGAGGAAACTCTCTGCACAGAAGAAGAAGATTGAACAAAAAGCCACCAAAGAGGCTCGCGCGGCCCGCAAGCCGGCTCCGAAAAAGGAAACCAAGCCTGCAGCGGCATCCAAGAAGCAGACTAACGGTGTCAAGAAGGAGTCGGCCGATGACAAGTCTGCCGTTAAGAAGGTGAAGGCTGAATCTACCACTCCTAAGAAGGCAAAGGCAGAAAGTGAGGATGCTGAGGGGAAGGGCGAGGACGAGGAAGAATACAAGTGGTGGGAGGACCCTACTAAGGGCGACGGTACTAAAAAATGGACAACATTGGAGCACAACGGCGTTGTTTTCCCGCCACCATATGAGCCCTTGCCACAGCACGTCAAACTCAAGTACGACGGAGTACCAGTGACGCTCCACCCGGATGCTGAAGAAGTTGCCGGGTTTTTTGGTGGTATGCTCAACTCCACTCACAATGTCGAAAACCCTGTTTTCCAGAAAAACTTCTTCACGGACTTCAAGGAAATTCTCAAGAAGACCGGTGGTGCCAAGGATGCTCAGGGCAAGAAGGTGGAAATCAAGGATTTCAACAAGTGCGATTTCAAGCCCATTTTCGAATACTACGATGCTCAACGCGAGGAGAAAAAGAGCGCCACTCCCGCTGAGAAGAAGGCGCTAAAGGCCGAGAAAGATGCGCTAGAAGCTCCTTACCAGTACTGCATGTGGGATGGTCGCAAACAAAAAGTCGGCAACTTCCGCGTCGAGCCCCCTTCGCTTTTCCGTGGACGAGGCGAACATCCTAAGACTGGTCGCGTTAAGACTCGTGTACAGCCAGAACAAATCACCATTAACATTGGCAAGGATGCCACCGTACCGCCGCCTCCGCCTGGTCACCAGTGGAAGGAGGTGAAGCATGATCAAGAAGGAACATGGCTTGCCATGTGGCAAGAGAACATTAACGGCAATTACAAGTATGTGATGCTGGCCGCCAATTCCGATGTCAAAGGTCAGAGTGATTACAAGAAGTTTGAAAAAGCTCGTGAGCTCAAGAAGTATATTGAGAAGATCCGTAAGGATTACCAGAAGGCCTTGAAGCACGACCTGATGGTGGAGCGCCAGAAGGCTACGGCCGTCTACCTGATCGATCAGTTCGCTCTGCGTGCTGGAAACGAGAAAGGCGAGGATGAGGCCGAGACTGTCGGTTGTTGCTCACTCAAGTACGAGAACATCAGTCTGAAGCCCCCGAACACCGTTGTCTTCGATTTCTTGGGTAAAGACAGTATTCGGTTCTACGACGAAGTCAAGGTTGATCCTCAGGTCTTCAAGAACCTGAAGATCTTCAAGAAGGCACCCAAGAAGAATGGTGATGAGGTTTTCGACCGATTGACTGTATGAATTATTTCTCTTGCCATGAAAAATCACTTAGCTAACAGCCAACAGACCTCTGCTCTCAACAAACACTTGCAGAACTACATGAACGGTCTTACTGCCAAGGTCTTCCGTACCTACAATGCCTCTTTCACCATGAGCGAGGTGCTTAAGGGAATGAAGGCCACCGGTACAATCCCAGAAAAGATCAAGGCCTACAATGACGCCAACCGCAAGGTGGCTATTCTGTGTAACCATAAGCGAACGGTCACCGCTGGCCACGCTAATCAGATGGAGAAGCTGGGTGAACGGGTAGGTTCCATCACATCTCAAATTGGGGTACACAAAAGCTGACCTTGTTTCGTACTACAGATTAAGGGACTTCGCTATCAGAAGTGGCGGCTGAGACAGCAGATGCTTGACCTGGATCCCAGCCTGAAAAAGAAGAAGGGTGCCTCCTTCTTTGAGATAGACGAGGACCTTACCATGGAATGGATCAAGGAGCACCAGGCCTATCTACTGGAGGAGCAGACTCAAAAGATCAAGAAGAAATTCGAGAAGGACAATGAGAAACGCGTTGCCGACGGTGAGAAAGAGATGAAGGTCACTGAGCTCAACGAGCGCCTTGAACCCGTCAAAGAGATGGAGAAGAAGTTCAACAAGGAAAACAAGACTGGCAAGGTTGAAGCTGAAGGAAAAGGTCCAACCGTAGAGAAGATCGAGGCCGCCATTGCGAAACTCGAGCAGCGCGTTGAGACGATGTCCCTCCAGGCTCAGGACAAGGAAGACAACAAGGAGGTGGCTCTTGGAACCTCGAAGATCGTAAGTCTTCCACTCAAAAGCACAATTGTACACATGCTGACAGTGATTCCCAGAACTACATCGACCCTCGTCTTACTGTTGTCTTCAGTAAGAAGTTCAATGTCCCTATCGAGAAGTTCTTCTCCAAGGCACTGCGTGAGAAGTTTGAGTGGGCTATCAAGTCTGTTGAAGAGGATTGGGAGTTCTGATTGACCTACCGCTCATTCACATCATCAATCAGCGTACATGTTAGCTTGATACAATTTCGTGCCTTTCCTTTCTGAATTATCTGAACAGTTGCGCTTTGTACTGTTCCGCTTTGCGTTTTTGGCATTTTTATTTTCAGCTTCTGATTTCAAGATTTCACTCTTCTCCTAAGTCAGTGCGGGCTTTCCAGCATCCGTGCATAGAGGATGGCGCGAACCGGGACCCGTAGCTTTCTGCGGAGAACTCATGTACGCCGGCAAGACACGAAAAGCACGAGAAAGATAATGCACGAGATGGCGAAAATGATTCATTTTCACCGTTTTGATTTGCGTTGGCGATCTACTCTGGTCACATTTAGTGTTGACATTGTCGACACCGTGGACATAGACGCGAGACAGGAAGTGCAAGATCACACTGTATTCTATTCGACCCGCTCCAACTACATTTACATTTTAGAGAGAATTGGAATTCATAGCTTTCAAGTTCGATATCTATTTCCAATAGTAATGATGTACGTTATCTTTTAAAGGTGGCTTTTTGCCTGGTGGAGCTTTGAGAACTAAATGGCCACTAGGTACGTTTGAAGGTATATTTGATGCACAATATTGATAATTATAGCCATAGATTCGACTCCAATACAAAAGTAGGGACCCTTCAGGTAAACTTTGACCTACCTTCTCCTATTGTGTGACTGCTTGACCTCACTTGGTCCTTAGAATTCCGAGCTATGAATATGATCTTTCTCGGCGAAACCCGGCGGAAGAAACGTTACTCCGGGGTATACATTGTCTGTTTCTCTGGTCTATTTTCCGCGGACTGGCATAGTTCCGGTCCTTTTCTCAAGACTTCGATTCGTCTTTCCTCAATTAGAAAGATGGGACAGAGCTTCGCCACAAAGGCGTCCCAGATCATTGAGCTTCTGTAGTAAGCCTTAATTGCACTGGTGTCGGATCATAGTCATCTTCATTGAGGTGCAAATTATGTGTTTAGTACCCCAGGTGGCTTTTGGGAAACTTGCGCTACTTTACCCTAGCTTCACTATCAACGGGATATTTTCCGGACAGGGCTAATCACTTCGCTCGAAACTAGAGGTATACACCCAAATAAGCTCCTGTCAGATAATCTTCCGCCTTAGGGCTCGAGAATAACTTAACACCGATGGCTATAGTGCGGGGTTACCTCAAGTCCGAAACTCGCGATAAATGTTGACTATTTCAAGGTTTATACCTAATTAGGAAGGTGGCCGCCCACCAGGGCCAGATTAGGTTGATCATTAGCGCCTAAAACAGTAGACGAAGAAGCATGTTATGACCTGAAACAAGCAGTAAATAACCCCTTTGGGATATGGACTATTGGGTGATATGGCTTCCTTATGTACTTAAGCGCGCGGTGCTGCATCCAGTCTGTTTTACTTTCGTTGTCATGATGGTCTCTTGTTTACCCCGCCAACCTTCTGACCACCCCTCTAGTAACCATACTACTAGTACATATTTAGCCTCTTTACCTGGTCTGCTTTCTTTATACCGCTCTGTCCTTCTGGCCACATCTTCCACTTTCTAATCACTTCTCTCCTCAGCTCCGCACCTGACATCCTTTGAAAGACGATGAGCTACGGCTGACCATTGAAGCTTGTATTTAGCTCTGGTCGTTGCTCCCTACACATAAGTACCACTGAGAGAAAAGTCCAAACAAAAGAAAATTGGTATTTCAAGACGAATTTTAAATGCTAATCATGTACAGTTGAAGGTTCGTTCACACAATTCCTAGTGGAATTTATACCACAATCTACCGTGGTAATCCTAACACAACTCCCCCCTTGCCGACGTGGACCAGCCAAATCCAGCTTCCAGTTTCATCAAAGACTCTCTAGCCAGGTTGTTAACATCACTCAGTTGTCTTAACCCAATCATTAAATTCTGGACACCATCCTGTCTATGACCTGTCGGATTGGCAAGTTGAGACGTGGCGATAGTCAAGAACTTAGCGACCAGGCAGATTGAGTTGGGAAGGAAAGGGTGCATCTTGAAAAATGCAACACGAGGCAACTTTTGGATGAGATGGACGACGTCGTTTGCGGCCTGGTAGGCTGCTTGCTTATATGCCAATGATAGCATTTGGTCATTGACGTTTTGCCAGAGTCTCTCCTCGGCTGTTTCGCTAAGCGAAATGCATGCGCTGTAGGCAAGGATGTGGTTAAAGAAATCCATGGCATCACACTTTATTGAGGCGTCGCGTTTGCTAGATTGTGTTGGAAGAGGTGTCATTGTTGCGGCTGTAGCGGCTGAGGCTAGCCATTCGTGTCTTGTCCAGAAGTCCTGGGATTGCGATTCTGGACCTGGGGTTGGAATTGATTGTTCCATTCGTCGGTGTGATAGACAGTGGCCATATAGGTTTGCAAGCACGACGCATTGAGCGAATGATGGGAGTGATGCATATTCGTTGGTGCTGCTCATTGTTTCGGAAAGGAACCCCATGTGAACGGGGAACTGGCCACTCTGGAAGTCCGTCTCAGGCATTGGGAGACGTGTTTGAATCTAAGGACAGCCAATAAGTGATGTGTTTCATTTGGTCCTAGGGGGTCAGGAGAACTCACCATTTCTTCATGCAGCATCGATGGTCGGTCGTTCAACATGCTGGACAATCGGTCGAAGACGAATGCGGCCCAAAGAGTCCGTCGCTTCTCCTCGGTTTCCATCCAAGATTCATTTGCAATGATTTTCGAAGTATATGAAGATGTACCGGGATTTGAGCTTGCATAATCACTCGGCGGCGAGGCCTCGACATTAGGCATATCAATCTCAATTATGGAGGAGAACTGAAGAAGCGTGAATGCGTGACCGGCCGTGAGAAGAGCTTCCTGTTCTGACTTGCGCATGAGCTCGCAATGGGCAAGGAGAAGCCATGCCGCAATTACCTCGTGATCCACTCCACTACTGGAATCCCTGGGCATTGCCATCCAAGGGAAGCCAGTCTCGCCAGGTACCTCCTGCATCTCGAGCATGCGACGGGTACGCGCATACAGGGGCTCCGTAAAGGTGCAGAATTGAGAGGACATTGCCGCAGCAATGGTTCGCATAGCTGATCGTAAGCAGATGCGAGAAGGTGAGACATTTTCATTGTTGGCCCATGAGAAATACCGCTCCTTGTGGATTATGGGAACAATAGGATGCACTCGCTCAAAATATAGTAGGTCCCTATTGGCATAGGCTGTTAGCTTTCATTTCGATCTTTTTCGGCCTTAGTTTTGGGACCCATCATACAGGTCGGCAAGCATCAGATCTGACATGTTCAAATCTTCTCCGAGAGTCATCTGGTTTATAGGCGTCTGAGCAGGTGACATGGGTGACAGAACGCCTAAGCCGAGGCCGTGCATATTTTGTGGGTTGGGTGTAAAGCTTCCATTTGCAGTCCAAGAATTAGCCCGACAGGACGCCAGCGTCCAATCTGTCGGTCGTTTTAATTCGGTTATATTGTCGATGGAAACAGACCGTGGCGGCATTTGATACGCATCCATGTCAATGCCGATCGTGCCATCGTAGGAGAGCTCGCTCGGATCTTCGAGTTCTGGAGTCGACATGCCATCATCGAGAGGTCGGTTCTGGCTGATTAATCGTTGTTCGATTTCCGCTGCATTGGACGCTACATGTCAACGGACACCCTCTTGGCAAAGAGATGCATAGAGATGGGAGGCTGACTTACCCACTCGAGACCGTAAATCCTTCAACTGACCCTTCTTAGGTCCTCTGGGAGCTCTCTTGTCCACAAAAACACATTCCCGACCTGCATCGGCGCAGATCCCACATTGAGGGCGCCCGCGGTCACATCGTGCCTTCCGTCGGCGACATTCCTCACAGGCCAGCCCCGGTTGCTGCCTTGCCATGGCGAATATGGAATAGAAGGATGCTTATTCGATATAATAGTAAGCAATAGTAGAACGAAGTTCGTTTTTCGTTATTCGTATTTGCGTGAGGGTGCGTGTAGGTGCGTATCAGCGTATTTAGAGATCGGTGAGGTAGTCGGGGAGATCTTATATTCCAGCAATAATTAGAAACAAACCTCGAATCTGCCGCGTGGGAGCAGGTGGATCGGAGATCGCCAGTACCAACCCCTTTCCTGTCCGTATATTCTAAGCCTTTGGGGCGCTAGCATTGGACTACTATGACTACTTAGGGGCCGAATGCATTGACTGTAGATCCACTCAGACCCCCACATGAGGATTCCAACAGAAGAATTTGCCGGAGTTTTTTTTTCTAATAAAAAGATGTTAAGCACGTTTAGCTCATATGTAAATTTAGGCGAGCATGTTCATGATGCCAACCTTTGTTTGTTCCGACCCTATACCGTTAGGAGGTTGGAGATTCCCCTCTGTAGGATCCCGCTGACTTACTTTGGAATAACCTAAATAAATCTTGATTTTTATTTCTCTATAATCATGACGTATCTATACTGGTTACCGGTGAAGTCTCAAGATAGCCCCTACATGATGATACTGTAGCTATGTCATATGCGCAAGGGTTTGGAATCATGTACATGGACCCTTGGAAGCTTCAACCCCCATTATGGGCCCATGAGCTATTGCCATGTAACTGCAGAAAGTGGCAAGATCCAGGCTCCTTAATGTGGGGCAATAATCCTGTTGTTACAGTACGGGTCATCTTTGGGGCCAGAAATGCATCAGCAGCACACTCCACCCCCACAATTCGGCCCCCCTAGACGATAGCCCAGTGGTCGTCACCATTGGCCGCTCTAAAGGAACCTTGGTGATTCGGCTTTAAGGTCTGATTAACCCGAATTTGCTTACATTATACCACATAAGCAGATCCCGAGGCGCAGGTTAAACTCTCTATACGGTAGACACGTTGATAAAACCGTATCCTGAAACATCCCTATGATTTGAAATTCTACTGGTGATTGCACCCCAGTCAGCCGGATTTCAGCCTCTTATGTAAGGAAGTCCCCGCTGGTACGCCTCAAGCCAGATAAGAAAGCGCAGTCAAGCCACTGCGCAGTGAGATTTCGATATGACATGCTTGAGTGGCTCGAAATGTCTCGTAAACTAGGCCAGGGCAGTTTGTCCACGAGACGTTGTTGTCCTAAATAGTAATGCACAACTAGGGTAGTATTGGCTAGAAACGCCCGGGTATGAATTGCATTTGTAAAGTGGCATCCCGCTCGGCTTTCTGATAACTTCTAGTAGGCCCGGGTGGCCACGGTAGAGCGGTAGAAAGGTAGAACGGTGTGGTAACCCCGCTATTGGTGAGGCTGAATGGAATATTATAATCATCGATATGCTAGCAGGGATAGTAATGCAGGATCTCAGAACCATAATTAGAAGAACCAGGGTGTTTAAAACCAGGGGTGCATTGTATACTAAGCCGAAACGCTCGGGCTTACCCGCTAACACGTGGTAGTGCATACCTTTTGCTTCACCATTTTTGACCGGACTTATCATGTCACTAGAACCTTGTGGGCTAACCTATGCACATGCTTTCAAACGGGGGGGGGGGGGGGGGGGGGGGGGGGGGGNNACCCACCCCCCCCCCCCCCCCCTGTTTGTATGATGTGGATCACTACAAAGATTAAGTCTCAATCAACCAGAAGTAGATCAACCAGAAATATCCGGTACAAAAAGACTTCAAGGAAAGCAAGGAAATCAGTGAAGAAAAGAGGGGAACGGTCGGTACGCTAGTAACGATGTTCTTCACATCTTCCAGCCCCCAGGTCTCTGCAAATTTAACGTTCATCTAGTTGTAAACAAAACATGCAAGTGCTTCCAAAAATACCTGACCCAAAGCACGTCTTGGCAACTAAGCAACCAATCAGCGTATCCGAATCTAGCTCCTCCCCGATATGGATATTCATATCTCAATCAAAAACTTCTCCTCACTTGGGGGCGAAAGGATCCAACAATCGAACCCGGTTGATGCACCCAATCAGTTGAAGAAGCTGTATCCGAGCTTCTATCATCAATCCAAAAGATGAAACAGCCACCGACGTTTGAACTTGGCTCCCAATCATGGCATCGCTTAATCCCTCGGCGATGCGTCGGCAACTTCTAGAGTCAAGCATCCTGCACGCACCGCTGCTTGCAACCTACTCCATCTAAGCACCACCATGCGACAATGGCCTTAGCCCAAAGATGAAACAGCCACAGGGATCCGAGGCATTCTCTCTGATCTATTTTCACCGCGGGTCGGCGATCCCGTGAACGCCACGGGTACCCACCCTGTAGACCTACAGATCACCACGTATACTATGATGGCAACTAGTCAATCGCTCTTGTCGCATGCTTTTTCTTGATGCTAAAGCGACCGTGTTGAATGTACGTACTACTGTGACCGGGCATGGGTCTCTGACCCTTGGGTGCGTATCTTCAGCCCGCCGTGGGTCAACTAAGGATTTAGTCAACAAATGGCCCCTCTTTCAACTCCACCAATAACACCTCAACACACTGCAGGCTTGGATAGGATTTCAGGAGACATGACCGAGAGATTGCAGTTACAGTGTGATCCGAGGTCTGATCCGACCCCTATAAGCCGGGGTCTGTTGTGTGAACAGTCAGAGAACTCAAATTAGAAATGTAAATTTAACTCATACGATGTGCTCCACCAGGGGGAATGAGGTGTGTTTTGGTCGCATCCCGAGGGTTCATCTTGGCCTATCCTTGTGTGACCTCCGTCCAACCAGAATTTAAACTTGGCTGGCCCCTGCTGCGGGTATGATGGCTCTAAATTAGCTTCTCTGTTGTACGAGTCTTATATTTAGAACAAGCCCGTTGCTAATGTACGTTCCGTGGGGAATCTGCTAGGGGCTAGTTTTCATGTGGCTTGCTAAACATAAGTGATGCTACGGACTCCGCCAGGGGCTGTTCAAATTGACGAAAGGGTCAAGCTGTAAATGAGTGCGAACTTGAGAATGATATTCTAGAAGGCATTGACATAAGCTCTGGAAGTGGGGGTGACTTTTTGGTCTGTGATTATACATAAGCTTACATAGATACGTATGCAATGCTGGCAGAAGATGACTGATATTTGTCTGTCGCTATAACTTCAAGTTTCCTGCCTTTCGAGCAAACTTATATCCTTAGAGGAATAATGCGAGAAGTCCACCCATTATCTTGTCACAAAATCAATTAATGCTATCTTACGTTCCACTCCATATCTTCCAGTGTCTTACCAACCTTTAGGACTGTATATGTCTAAGGTACCTAGTGCCCTCGGGATCTTAGTATTATACTGGCATTCCGACCTCGGAGATCTCTCGGAGATCTCTGAAGTTCAAGAATCACCTGAGCCAGAAGAAAGGCCCTTGGTTTCTGAAGAATTGGCCTTGACATTAGAGTGGTAACTTGGCAAGTACTTCCAGTTCTTAAGGTCATGTATACTTTAACGTTGGAATTGACCGATGCTGCTATGGGCGACAACATATGTGGAACATACCTGGGCACGGGTGGGCGACTGAGTGGTGCTCGTTTTTTGTAAACTTGAATTTCGCAGGCACATGTGCCTACAGATACTGGGCACGTATGTAGGACATATACTACGCAAGAATATATCTTTGGCCCCGAAAGAATTGTCTCCATTGTTTCTATCCTCTCGTGGTGCGTCTCAAAACTACGATCGCTGTGAACGAGCAAGAACAAGGAATGGGAATAAAACAAGATTTCTGGGGCTAACGCTGTGTAAATTACACGCGTCATTTCCTCATTTGATTGCCTAGTAATACGCAGAATGCTCGCTCGGAACTTGGACAGTTCAACAACCTTGGAATCTTGAAGCTTCAAAATGGTGGTGGCGGTACACCGCCCTCGAAACTGAAATCAGGTATCTGGTAGATGCATGTCTCAATGAAACCCAAACAAAACAGGGATAGAGGAATAGTAAACCCGTGGCCAAGATCTGGACCCTTGAATGTGGACCAGGGGCATAGGGTCATTATCAATCAGTGTCGCGGCTGTATCGGGAATATCGCCTCAGCTGCCCTGCTTCGCGCGATGAGAAATTCATCTAGATGACTTCTCCAGGATAAATTGCACCAAGTCCCAAGCAGAAGATACCTACGTAGATCCGTGATCAAACATGCATCATCCTCAAGCCCGGTTTCCTTGCCATCTCAATTATAGGCTCCTGTTCTGTTGACGTCATAGCAAGATAATCTCTCAACTCCACCGGTTTATCAGATGATTCGGCTTGTAAATCACCCGAAGGTTTGTGTATCCAAGATACCTGTAATTTGGAATGAGATATGTTCGATCACTACAGGAAAGGAAACAATCGTCCCATTGGAGGGTGTTGATCCGTAGTCAAGCATTTCAACTCGCGGGATCTACCAGAGCAAACTGGGGAGAAAGCAGGATGACATGTGCATGACAATCATTTCTCCTCAATTAACTTGCTGTTTTGTCATCCCGTCGGTTCCAGGCTAGGCGAACGGCACTCGGTAATCGATCACTCCTGTTGATTGCCGTACACCTTCCAGTGATGGAAATTGCATAGTTGATCGGTCACGGCTTCATTGACCTCATAATCCACTTTCAAAGCCAGATGTGTCGATTTGACTAATTAGTGATGCCGCGCTATGCCGTACCTGCATCACGCACCAATGACTGTACGATCAGCAGCCAGTTGTGCAAGTACCGGCAATGGAGGAGACGCACTTATATAAACCAGCTTTCATTCCACGGTAAAGATACTCTTCCCCAGGTTTCCAATCCACATCCCACTTGTGATACGCAATGACGAATTGGCATTCTGCACTCTGGCTAGGAGTCTTGGGCATTATGCCCTTGGCTTCTGCATCGCCACTTGGTCTATCGGAGCCTTCAGCTCCTCCAACCGCCAGCCACCCGGCCTCTCTTCCACATACTCCGTTCACCGGAACACCGACAACCACCGGTGCTCTGACAGCTTCCTCGATCGGAACGGGTATCGTCGAATCCGCCAGCGTAGCCCCGGCTGAAACAACCTACGTAAGCGACGGAGAGCTCCAAGACGCCGAGCCAGCACCGTACACGCCAGCTGGAGGCGTCGGGACCGAAGGCCAGATCCCAGTATACAATGCTAAAAGTGACTTCGACTATGAGTCCCTGGTAAATATCACCCCCTCCGTTCATGGCCATAACAATCACGCTAACTAAGACCAGGCACTGGCCCTCTACCAAGAATGGATCGAGCTCGATCTATTCCAAGACGGTCTCCGCCGTTTCTCAGCCCAAGACTTCGAAGACGCAGGTCTCAATGCCGCAGACCGCGACTTGATCGCCTTCATGGCGGAGCAGGAGGTTGGCCATGCAACTTTGATTAGCAACATGCTCGGTGCCGAGGCGCCTAAACAATGCCAATACGACTACCCCTACACCAATGTCCAGGAATTCCTTGACTTCTGTCAGAAACTTACTCGCTTCGGTGAGTCGGGTGTATACGGGTTCCTCGGGCATCTCGATTCCCGTGAGGCTGCTACGCTGCTCACGCAGTCTATTACCACTGAGGCGCGTCAGCAGATGATCTTCAGACAGTTCGAGGGTCTATTCCCCATGCCTGTTTGGTTTGAGGTTGGCGTTCCACAGTCGTGGGCTTGGACACTCCTCGCGCCTTACATCAGTTCTTGTCCAGCTAACCAGACTCGTCTGGTTTGGCAGAATTTCCCTGCATTGTGGATTGAAAATCAGCCGACTTTGGCTAATGCTGGAAAGCATAACAATGGGACCGCGTTCAACAATACGTTGAGTCCTGGTACGAATGTTGCGAAGTCTTCTAGCAAGGAGAATCCTAACTCGAAGAATGGTGCTTCTGGAGCGAGTGTCACGCCTGAGGGATACTCGCCTCTTTCTTTCCCTGGCAGACGGGTTGATTTGAGGTGGGAGGAGCCTGGAAAGGCTGTTGGTCCTAATAACAGCTATGTCACTTCGACGCAGGCTGGGGAGGCGAAGTTTGTTGCTTGGGCTTCGCAGTTGAATCTCACTTATACGCCGTTGCTTGGGATTAATGGTTCGAGTGGGTACACTATTCAGCCGGATATGGAGACTTTTGAGGGGGATCCGGCTGTCAATGGCACCATGTTTATTGCTATCACTGACGCGGATATTTTCTTGACTCCTTTCAATCTGAGTATGATCAATACTCATGTTGTTGCTGGTCCGGCTTTGTACCAGGCTGATTAGATGAAGTTGTGCTTGGGTACTGGGTACATTTAGGTTGTCTATCTACCTTAGCTTCATGAATGGAACTCTTAATATTATGTATTCTTAACCTTCCCTGGATTTCATCTGCTTGGCTGATGCGATGGATTAGCGTGCTTATAGAACCAGGTAGAAGGATGGTACTGTCGATGCCATTGTGGGCTGGTATCGCTGCCAAATTAACTACATGTATCTCCCAGTTAATGAGTGATGGGCTACAAGATAAAAGAAATCAATCCAGGATTTCAAATCTAAAATACATATCCATTAGGATGTGCCAGCATAAGCCAATGCCATTCATCGAAAGGTTAGAAAGGTAAAAGGGTAAAAAGGGCTCATAATGCAAGACCAGATGCAGACTCAATTGAACGAAGGAAATGGTGGGAATATATGCATAAGAATAGAAGAAGAAAAAGAAGAAGCCCAAGACCAAAGAGGATTATTACAGTACAGAAACAGATCCAGCATGCTGGACTAGTCTGCCAAACCTCAAGAGAGATGACGAGATAGAAAGGCAGGGAAAAGAGTTCGGAGGAAGGTATATAGGAGACTCAAGGAATCATCAGAGGTCGTCGGGTTGTGCAGCAGGTAATGTAATGCGATGAGATGTCGAAAATGGAGCAGGGAAGCGGAGCTCCAAAGGAACCGCGGACAATCGGTTGAGAAAGAAATGAATAAAAAGAAGTTGGGACTGATTCCCTTTTATGTTGTGGAAGGTCGAATTCACGGCCACCAGCCCATCCGCTTGTAGCTCTCCACCATCTCACGGACGCTGTCAGCGTCAAACTTCTCGTACTTAGGCTTCCAGCCTGTTGTCTGCTCGAAAAACGTGCCATCGATAGACATATCCTGGTCCTTGAGAACGTCGAGCTCAAGGAAAGGACCGATAGGACCGGGGCGCTCAATCTTGCTCCTCTCGATCAGATCCGCCCACTCTTGCAGACTAACCTCGTTCATGTCGTCAACCGCGTCATCTAGGCTTAGCTTGGCTAGAGTCGAGACAATCGAACCAAGGAATTTGACCTTCAAGTTGAAGACCTCAGCCAAGGCATTGGCCAGATGCTCCTGTTGTGTATCGTTGTGGTCCACCACGTTGAATGCGACCGGCATCTTGGGATCCCGGAACAATTTTGGCGTCTTAGGGTCGCTCCTGTCCAGCTTGCCAAGTTCCGCGCGCCATTCCGCCGCCCGCCACAGCGCGCTGGCGGCATCACGCACATGCAGTGTGTTTACCTTCACATCCTTGGAGTACAGCAGCTCGAGGTCCTGTCCCAATTCCAAATGCACACGGGCCAAGCAAATTGCCATGGCGAAGTAGCCCGCATTGTATTCACCATAGACGTGAGGCATTCGCAGCGCGCAGTACTGCAGGTCCGGAATCTTGAGCAGTTCCTCCGCGGCCTTCAACTTCCACTTGGCCAGTTTGTGCCACGGTTGCATCTTGTCGGTCTCCTTGCGCGGAGACGAGCCGCTTTTGTAGACATGCGCGGTGGAGGTTTCGACGAAAGCGCGGATACCGCGTCGGGCGCACTCTTTGCCGAGAGAAATACTGAGGCCGCAGCTGCGTGCTTCGTACACGTCGTCGGGCTGGGAGTGTCGGGTCTCGCCGCCACAGTTGATCACATAGTCGAATTGTTCACCATTGGGTCGGTCGAAGATTCGCGGTAAGTGCTCTGTTCAAGTTTATGGTAAATAAGAAACCGGTTTTCTTTGCTTTGATTTGTTGTTTGAACTGCTATTTCCGGAGAAAGGAAAAGCGCCACTTACGTTCACGACTGGCGTCGGCTTGCACGAATTTGTCTTGAGAGCATGCCTCTTCGAATTCGGGAGCCAGGCGAGCCAGCTGGGGGAGGACTTTGTCGACCAAGCGGACCTCGGAGGCCAGGTTATTTTGATGGATGTAGAGCGCCAAGTGGCGGCCGATGAAGCCTGAGATGGTTAGAGCGGGTGTAGGGATTTGGGGGAGGGGGGGTTGTTTCACATACCGAGGCCACCAATAATCAGCACGGTGGGCTTAGCGTCGGCCATAGTGACAAAAGCAAGAAGAAAGTACCTGCTTTGTTCAAAAGGGGGAGGGGGAAAGATGAGAAAAGGGAAAGGTTAAAAAAGGAGGGGGGGAAGTCCTCTCCACTGTAGAAAATTCGCGAATGCAGTTCCTTTTCTCCCCTGCCAAGCCATAGCGCCCTAGTGACGCCGTTGATCTATAGTTCCTCAAGTGGATTGATTCTAGTGGAGTTCGATATCCTATGAGCAGACGAGAAAAATATGAAGTCGCTGACGTCGTGGAACTGCTGTGTGTCGGAGGTCCACGGATGCGCCATGGTACTGGGAACTGATCGCCCCGAGACCCATTGTTCCGATCTGGGGGTCTTTTCCTGATGCATCAATATTATTATGACTTTGATCGATCTAGTCTTCCCCTAACTTCATTTCAATCAGCGACCGGATCAATTCTACCTGATCGTCCTTCTCTTCGGCGGGGCTCGCTTATGATCTAAGCATGGATCGGCCACAGAAAACGGGGATTATGAGACAACTCCCTCCAATGAGATGTTTGACTATCTGATTGGCGAAAACTATACACTCACATTGTTGGCAGAGGGCATGGTATGTTCAAGGGCAAAGGTTCTCGAGGAATTCTCCATCCGCTTCCGGTCCCGCTCCCCGCAACCCGCGAATTAGTCTCAATCATCAGTGTCTATACTGGAAACAAGAGTTTCACTACTCACGCAATCTTGCCTTGGCGTATCGGCAGGGATCCACATTGGCAGAGTACCCGGTGGTTCGTTAAGACCTACTCAAATAGCCCTAAATACTCCGCTTTCCTTTAATTTTACTAATTATCTTGAGTAAATCCAGATTAGCAATTTCAGGCAACCTTTTACAATGAGCAGAGTAGACTTATAGCTGGATCCTAATGGCTCCTAGTCGTATCGAAGTAGCAACCTTAGGAAGCGACCCTCTAAGGTGTCGAGATTAAGGCTTCGTACTGGGCTATTTGACAAGACGGGAAAATTCATACAAACAAGATATATTCACGCTATTGGGAATGGCATAAGTTGACAATTGATATCCACCCTCAAGTTCATTACTCTGCCCCGAGGTATTTGAGAGAGTTCTTTAGTTCCTTAATCGCCGTGTGGACGTCGTCAAATGTCAGCGCCGACACTGCCCATCTGGCATGTTTCTGAGCAAGGGTAATAGCATTATCGTCCACCGAATGGGAAGGTTGGCTCGAAGCGGCCGGCGCTGGAGCCACAGGGGGAGTAAATGAAGGCGGTCCCGCTGGGGCAGCTGCTGGAGCCGGAATATGCGCATCGGCAGTTGGTGCGTCGTAGAATGAAGCTGGGTCGGGTCCGGCGACAGATGGACTCGAGGGAGGGGGGAAGGATTGGAAGGCATTTGATGGAGCTCTCTTCGTGTTGGAAAATCCAGGTGTGTCCGGTAACTGCGGGATAGAGGATGAGTCCCCAATTGTGCCCGGGGTGGAGGGAAGCTCAAGGCCGCTGGACTGGTTATCAAGGTCCATTTTCTGGGGCGGCGAACCTGGTGCATTCTGTGGAACCGAAGGAATCTCAGGTGGTGTTGCAGTGGCGGATGGTGGCAAGGACGATGTTCGAGAAGGGTGAAGGGACTCATCTAGCGATGATTGATGAGCCATATGCCGCCCAAGACGATCAGACTCGTCGGGGATCTCCTCCACAGATGCTTGTCTCGGTTTGGCTGCTTGTTCTGCTACAGACTCGTCGAAGGCTTGGATATCCGAACTCTCAACTTGAGCTTCTTCCTCTTCCTCCTTTGGCGCAGGATTCGAAGCATTGGGGTCTTCTCCCGCTTTAATAGCTTTCGTAATGCGAATTGCATGGTACTTGGAAAATTTGATGCGCCCGGCGACCTCTGGGTCCAGATCTCCCCATATCTGGCACAGCTCAAGGAACGTAGCCGCTGCTAAGAATGTATCACCTGTTTGTCTGACGAGAGAAGTATGAGTGTCGTTCAATTTGGTAGGGCGCCATAGAAGCTCACCTAGTGACTTTATCAGCAGTCATGGCTGCCTGGGCGCGATCGAAGACTTCTACTCCAAACTGCTCCACATATGCATTCGCAGCGACGCTATCCGTAATGGTTTCATTTTCTGGGTTCTCGTTCTTGAACTATTCTCAAAATCCAGAGTCAGCATGTAGAACCACTGGTGGAGAGCGGGGAGCGGGGAGCGGGGAGGGCGGCGGTGCGACGAACCTGTTCCAACTTGTCCATCAGATCAGCCGTGTATAATTTGACTTCATCACTAGAATTGTGAAGTCCTCGGGCGATTATTTGGTTCACGATATGGTAGTTACCTATATTGGCAACCAGGGTTAACTCAGTGTCTTCGGCGCGGGCGGGCTAACACTCACACCAGTAGGCAATAACTGGCTTCGCCTTCTCAACCTGCGCCGCGCGCAGAGCGAAGCGCCCAATATCGGCGGATCGCACACTTGCTGGGATACTGCTTGCCATTTTCGACTTTGCTGAAGAAAGGGGAAGTGGGAGTGGAGAAAGCAGCCTGGACCAGATGACGTTTGGAGCTCGGGATAATCCCACCGCCCACGGTACTCGTGCGGAGATAATGCAGCTTATCTACTTCGGGCGATCTATAGGTGAAATAGAGCCACTTGTTTACTTTCAAATTTTTTGGTTACAAGAAGTCTTTTCATTCTAAAAGGGTGGATGTATTTCGATTGAATCAAGCATCTTCTACCATCCATTCGCCAATCTCCACTCGCTCCTCAGCAAGCGCCTCGACCTCGAAATGGTCTTCCACCTGGCCTCCGGGTCCTCCGACCCTCTCAATGACTATCCACACCCTGTTTGGGGAGTCGGGTAAATCAAAGTCGTCAATGCGGACGCCAGAAGCAGCATCGCAATGAGTACCGTCTTCCGAGGCGGCAAGAATTTCTTTATAAGGTCCCTGTCCACGTTCCACGGTCATCAATACAGGCGAAGGCGCAACTGACCTAGACTCGATCGTAGATTTTTTGTTCCTTGCAATAAGCTTGATTCGTGTCAGGCGAGATACTCGTAAAGTCGCCATCATCCGGTCTTTTCCTGGAAGGAGGATCCCGACCTTAGACAATGTGACAAGGCGACCGGCAGATTCCGAAGGTAGTGGTTGTACCACGCAAGGAATATCAGACGATATCCAGAGTGTGAAGCGACCGAGCTGGTCTGGGGCGAAGGTTGAGCAAACAACTGTGTATATACCCTTTTCGAGAGATCTTGTTGCAGCCAAAGCGCATCCTCGGCGGTAGTCACCGCTATCAGCGATCATGTCTCGGCTGCGAACTCTTGAGATACGCTGGCCATTGGACCAGAAAATTTTGACATGGGTTGCAAGTTCGGAGCTATTGGATTCGAGGACGATGGAGACATCCGTCCTTTCAGAGATCTGGATACTGAATTGTGGATTTGACGAGTATCGAGCCGACTCTGCGTTGCCGCCAGCAGTCAAGGCAGTCCAGCAGCCACTCGCTTTATTGAGACACATATACTTGTCCCTTGAGGTTGCGAGCGACACAGGAGAATTCGATAGCGCAGAGAGCGTGAAGCTTTGACTAGAGGATGGCAGCGATTGTTCCGAGACGACCACCGTGTAGATTGTCCTCGGAGGCATGTCTAGTCTCATGAGGGTATTCGGGGAGTCCACATATGGTCCACGATGGAGTGCTCCATCGCTGAGGGAGACTCTCTTGCCATCCGCCTTGAATATGTAGATGCTGATGAATCCCTGTCCATGTTGCGGCTCCTTGCCCTCGAAGGTATGATGATCGGCGTTCTTGAAATGCTTTCCTAGGAGAAGCCAAACTTTACCTCCAGTTTCACTGTATATTGAAAATTGCGGGTTCTTGACGAAGCATCCAGCAATAACGCGGCCCTGTGATAGATCCCAAGTGAAATGAATGTCCTCACGATACTTGAACAGGCCAGGATTCCAATTTAGGTAGAGGTGCTCAAAGTTTTGCAATACCTGTTCGCAGTCCATCCAGAACGTTCCTGGTGATAGAGGCGACGATGGACTTGATAATTCCGACGTATCAGGGCTTCTACTCTGCACGGTCGGCTCAGCCCCCGCCCAAGGGTTTTTCAATAAGAACTGGCGACGTCCATGTGCTTCTTTCATATGTAGAATTGCATAGTCATGCTCACTGACCAAGCCCAGACCCTTTTGTTCCAACTCGGTCAGCTTGCCTGTTCCGATCGTCAAGACGACGTCGCCACTGGAAAACGACGGGTACACCCGCCCCCAAATCTCATCAGAGGTAGCATCATCATGGTGTAGGAAAACCTGCTCGGGAATCCAACCAGTGAGTACCCAAAGATCCGTCCCTGAGTTACTTCCAGGAAAGTCATAACCGCCACGAATCTTGAGATAGGCCTTCTCTACCAGGGCTGGCCACAAAAAATTGGGGTTGTTGCGGTCAATGACATGCAATGATCTTGCAGTATTGGAGGATGGTAGTCGGTCGTCGATGACCACTTTCCGGAAGCATCCATTGAAGTAGAAAGAGAAGATGTATTTTCCGGATGGCGAAAGCTTCGGTACAGTGGAATCATTTTCGCATGGATACACCACTGGGGAGGCGTGCTGACTTCGTTAGTCTAGACCTCTTAAACCTGGAAGATAGTACACACCATACCCAGACCACGCTCTGATCGTGAAGTCGTCGCGCAAAGACTGGCGACCACGGAGCAATCGGTCAGGACGTCCTGTACCAGATCGGTTGTTTTCGTCACTGCCATAACCGGTTCAACTGAATGGGATTGGTCTGCCTTGTGTCTTGTACGAAGCAGATCTGCTGGTCTCCTCCATCCTGCGAAAATATCATGCTGGCACTCGGAGAGGTGCAGATCAGGCGAGTCCCTTTATTGAGTCAGAATTTGATCATGACGCTGTATTGTCAGTACTTACGTGAACGGCCCACCCTCATCGATCACAAATTCTTGTGAGGATGGTGAGCTCTTCCATGGTGGGAAAATAAAGCCATTGAGCTTCGCTCCCTCTAGAATAATGATTTCTTCGCGGGTGGTGAGTTTCCGCTTGGACGTGGGGCCCTGCAGACCGGTAATGCTTCTTGCGCGGGCAGCCGATTGCCAGTCCTCCGCGGATTTGATCTTTTCAGCCCGCGTGAGAAGCTCCTTGCATTTGGAATCGAGTATTTTTTTGTCCTCCGCCGAGGCAAGGTTCAAAGCTCGCATATAATGTTCAGCGGCATCGATGGCGGCCTCGAGTGCCGCCTTTTGAGAGGTCGCGGTAGCTATGGCTCCTTCGGCTCTCTAAATGCCGGTTAGCCGCTCCGTGGGGCTACAAACGATTGAGGGGCTTCCTTACCCGCGCTTTCGAGACATGCGATCCCTGCGCCGGGACGCTGGGTCTAGACATGCTGGATCCTCGGATCGAGATCAAAAGAGCTGTTGCGCGACCTTGGGTTGTGGTTGGGGGCAGACGCGCCCCGCATAATCGGGTGCGGCAACGGTCCACTCCGTCAACCTTGGAAAGTCTTGTCAACGCTACAGAACTTTCGACACCACATTTTCCGGGGTTTCATGGGCTGTTATATTACTTTTGTCGCCTTTAATTGCCCGGACTCTGGTACATGCATGTATGTTGCACTAAGTGATTTTCATCATTCAACAATGGGTCGTCAAGCAACCTCAGAGTATGTAACATATCTTGTGAGGATACAAGATGTCACTTTATCCTTCCAATGTCACCAGATGTGGACTAAAATAGTTATGAACGGCCCAAATCTAGATATGCAATCTAAGATATTCCAAGGTTCCAATGTTGCAACCAAAGGCAAATTGGCTTTCAATCGAAAATAACCTTATAATCCTTTCACTTTGATCATGAAGATATGGGTTCTAAGATCGTGTACCAAACATTGTCTTCCGAGATACCTCAAGGCTACCAGGGCAAGTGGCTTCCTAGTCGACTGAACATCGAGAAATCATTTTTTGAACTGTGTTTATACTCATTACTGTGATACGACCTTAAGTAGGTCAATTGATACTGAAGACAACAGACTTGCAAAGCGGTGGGAGCTGGCAGAGATTAAAGTGATAAGCCCCACCGGCAAAGAACTTCGGCTATAAAATAGGCGCTGTCTTCACAGTAGATAGCCTACACTTGCTTCAAGCAATAATGTTTGTTTGGTAAACGCGCGATCTACAAGGGTATCGCTTCCTGTACTCGTTACCAATGTATTCAAGACGCTCACCCCCAGTCCCATGGCCCACCAACCAAGATCAGATAATTTTGTCCGCATCCACAGGGCAATCTAGTGCCCGCTGACTAAGGAGCCGAGTGGACCTCGGCTCGTTTCGTCACCTCCAAAGCACCTCGGCGCTGCATAATGATCTTGTGGTCCGGTTACCAGGGTCGTGACTTCGGGTGTCGTCGGTTACTATGTGCTAAACTCTGAATATTCCGAGATCTTTCTGTAAATCCCCGGTCCTCCGAATCCTCGTCTACCTCAACTCGCCTACATTCGATCTCACCGGTATTCGGACGGAACAAGCGTGGTCTTAGGTCCATAGGCCCCGCCCGGTCTCCCCTTTCATTCGCTTCGAGCTCGACCGTTTTTTCCCCGTCTCAAACTCAGGCGTCGCTTGATTTCGCTACATAAACACACGCCATGGCAGGTCAATCGAAGCTTTCCCCATGGGGCAGCGCTGTTGCAGGCGCAACGGGCGCAGTGTTGGCGAATTCTATTGTATACCCATTGGACCTGTAAGGCTGGACCCCCGACCTCGGCGATGCCATTTTAACAAAAACAGGATTAAGACGAAGTTACAAGTCCAAGTCAAATCGAAGGATGGCGACGAGGACGACAGCGAACACTATGAGTCGACTCTGGATGCTATTACTAAGATTGCGGAGAAGGAGGGTATCAGTGGCCTATACTCTGGAATCGCGGGTTCACTCCTAGGTGTGGCCTCTACCAATTTTGCCTATTTCTACTGGTACAGCGTCGTCCGTACTTTGTACATGGCCTCTAGCAAGGCATCGAAGACCCCTGGAACGGCCGTCGAACTGAGTCTTGGCGCCGTCGCGGGCGCTGTAGCTCAGATCTTCACTATCCCCGTTTCTGTCATTACCACTCGGCAGCAAACACAACCTAACAATGAGAAGAAGAGTCTGTTTGAGACCGGTCGGGAGGTGGTGGAGAGCGAGGATGGCTGGTCTGGTCTGTGGCGTGGCCTGAAGGCTAGCTTGATCCTGGTCGTCAACCCTGCTATCACCTATGGCGCGTACCAGCGATTGAAGGAGATTATTTTCCCCGGCAAGAACAACCTGAAGCCCTGGGAGGCATTTTGTGAGTTACGCCGGTTGCTTCTACCCTTTGACTGTGCAAACTAACATTTGCAGTGCTCGGTGCCATGTCTAAGGCTCTTGCGACTATCGCTACTCAGCCTTTGATTGTTGCCAAGGTTGGCCTGCAGTCTCGTCCGCCACCCGCTCGCAAGGGCAAGCCCTTCAAGACCTTCGGAGAGGTCATGAAGTACATTGTCGAGAATGAGGGTGTGCTTTCCCTATTCAAGGGTATTGGGCCGCAGATCACAAAGGGCCTTTTGGTGCAAGGTCTGCTGATGATGACCAAGGAGAGGTATGTAATGGCTTAATTTCTCTTTCATGCAATTTTGCTAACAATGCTTCAGGATGGAACTGGCTTTCATCGTTCTTTTCGCCTACCTCCAGAAGATCAAGAGGGAGAAGCTGAAAAAGGCAGCCGAGACTGTTGCAGAGACGGCCAAGACAAGCATGCCTGCAACTCTGAAATGAACTGTCTACTTACGCCTTTACTATACGCCTATTTAACCTTTTGTTTGTTTCTCTGTACGGCGTGATGGTCTTTTTCTCTTACTGCAATGTACTCGGATAGTCTAGACATTCCTCCCCAAACTGTCCTCCGGGGGCTTTCTCTCATATTGGACTTTGATGATAGACTTTTTTTTGTAAATAAACGCATAATCTTTGTTCGGCTTGGTCTATCCTTGGCACCGGAAGCGTCTTGAGTAATTCCAAGGCTGTACCCCTCTTGCCCATCCCTTAGGCCTGAAAACGTTCCAAAATTTGCACATATCGTTCGGTTCCAATGTCTACATAGCCGACTGTCTAAGGAATCAGGCCACATGGCCTTGCCATGCTGGTTGTTGTACTCCTGGTGAGCCCCGCTCATCAACACATTACTATCCAGCCTTGCTGCACGATATTAAGCATGAAAAAAATAAGACAAAGACTACCAAGAGGGCATTCAAGGTTTACACAAGGGTTACCTATATTGCCGTGGAGTCAAATGAGCAACTCAAGGTTGAGCGGCATCAGCTGGCGCCAATGCTGGCTCGCGCGGCTTCTGCTCAGCCTCAATGAGGCTATCAAAAGACTTAGATTGCACCCTGCTTCTTTACCGGCTGCATAATGGGTAGGTCGACTGACCTTCAGGTAGGTAGGTAGCAGGTGAAACCTCATCGCGAAGCTAACTGTCGCGCCTTTCCCAAATACACTACCGCTTGAAAGTCACTTCATAAAGCTGGCCGCCGTAAGGAGTAGCTTTTCAAACGAGGTTGAAGCATAGAAGAATAGTCTAACATACACATTTTCTGCCATGGTGAGTATGCAGTTCTTGTTCTGCTACATCAAACCATGGGTCGCTTAGGAGGCAACCTTGGCAGAACGCGGCCCTCGGATCCTACCCAGAGTAGGTTACTCAGAAGTGATAGATTATCAAATGAGATTGGATTCCGATCTTACCGCCGCGGAACCACGCGATTGCCTGGCCAGAACCACATCGAGGCCGAAGATGCCATTGCAAAGTTTGGCGCTGCTTGGACTATCGCATTGAACCAGCTGTTAGCAGAGGGGCTCATCACGCCTCATTCCGAATGGCGGACTTGGCAAGTTACTTGAAGGTGTCCATAATGGTCGAAGAGGGGTTAAAATTTCCAATGAAAAAAAAAGGCTCGTGTACGATGGTGTATCTTGGCGAATTCTCTAATTGTCATTCGCATGGCTCTCAATTTGGGAAATACCCTGCCTTGTACCATGTATTTCGATTCCTGAGGGTATGCAGCATGTCAGGACTGGGTCTCTTTCATGTCCAGTTTGGGGGTTGGGATAGTATGGCAGAGTGATACTCCTTCAGATGTGGGTGTCGCTGTAGAGTGTGGGGCTCAAAGGCTGAATTAGCTCGCAATTAGGGGCACGAGCATCCAAGGTTCATGACAGTTCTGAGGCACGTGACCGAGGAGCAGGGACCGCCTTCCGATAGTACAAGAGACGGTTGGCGCACATTAACGCTGTGTGGCGCTTAATGGTGAACGCTAAACCACCTAATCTGCTACTATTGCCGACGAACCGTACATGTCTCAGCTCGGCACAAGAATTCAATACCAAATCCAAGTGTTCGCAGAGACGCCACAGTTCAAATCTGCACACTAGTGGTTCTAGACTGATTGCATTTTTGCGTTTTTCTTGCTTGGCGTCTCGTATTGTGCTAGGGCCAAGCCACCTGCTGGGCTAGTGGATATTGGTCGTGGGGCACCTGCAGGTGAAATAAAATTTCGTCGATCGATGTCACCACTCCTTCGTTCCAGGTTTAGCTTGGAGTGGAGGCTCTACCCACTCTTTGTGATTCGCCACGGCGGACTTCCGTCCCGCGGCAGCAAATCAATCAACAGTTCCAACATTTTCCCTTAGTCTTGGCTAAGCCAATCAAGTCATGGTAAGCGAAGCTGATTTCTGGAAAATTATTGGGTTCAGAGACGGCGGATTTCAAAATGTCATATCTCCACGTCTCCTTCCGCGTCTCAACAGTGTTTCCGTCTACAGCAGTTTCCTGAAACAGAACTAGTGCTAAACGCTAGCTGCAGCTAGGATCAGGGGAAGGAGACCCTCCTGAATTATAACAAAAAGTCCACAATCCCTCTCTCCTCGGTGACTCAGGTTAATGTTCTGAAACATCGACGTCGGCTTCGGCAGTTGACTTCGCTCTCAACCTTCACACCATGGCCATCTACACCGATAATGCCCCGTCCTTGGCGGGCAGCACGATCATGTTGACTGTATTGGCTTTACTGACCTATGGTTTGCGAGTGTATTGCAGAGTGACCCGCAAGTCATGGGGCGTGGAAGATTGGATTATGACCATAGCATTGGTTGGTACCACTCCAGAAAACCTTCAACTTGTGGCTAACACACGATTGAAAGATACCATTCGCCGTGCTAGTGGCAGGATGTATTGGAGGAGCTTTTAATGGAATTGGGATTCGTAATTCGACCCTTGCAGAGCCCGGAAATGAAAAGTACGAGGCAGAGGGAAAGAAGGTGAGCTTAGCTTTCATCAGATTGACCGACAATAGCACTGACCATTCAACTAGTTCTTCCTGATCTTCGAAGTCGGCTACTGCGCAGCCATTATACCGATTAAGCTCAGTATCAGTTGGATGTTGATTCGAGTGGCAGGTGGCCGTAAGATTTACCTCTACGTACAATACGTTGTCATTGCCATATTCGTGGTCATGAACATTATCGCTTTGATCTTCATCTTGATCAACTGCATTCCTGTGGAGTAGGTCTCCCCAGAATGTCCATCACAAGCAAATTGGGTGCTAAAATTAGTCGCAGAGCTGCTTGGAGCGCTGAAGCTCTCGCGAATGGAGGCCACTGCCAACCAAGCTACGTCCTCGCCGATGTGTACTATGCGTGCACCGCTGTCAATATCCTTACCGATTGGGTGACAGCTTTCCTGTATGCAATCACTCGTCTATAAAATGTGGAAGACAAGAATCTAACATCAGCAACAGACCGGTACCTCTACTTTGGAACGTGCAACTCAATCGAAACACAAAAATCTCCATCATTGCCTTGATGGGCCTCGGTATCTTGTACGTGATCATGCAACCCCCTCTTCTTTCTCTTCATTATTAACATTCATTTCCTGTAGTGCATCGCTGTCAGCTTGTGTCCGACTCAAGTACACTGTCGCTCTCACCAATCAAAACGATTATCTCTTCGCGGTCGCAGACGTCGTTATCTGGGGATTTGCAGAGAACGGTATTGGTATGATTGTTGGCAATGTGGCAACCCTCCGCCCTCTATTCCGCATCCTTCGCGATGGCAGAAGTTCCGACTACAAGAGCTATCAGCAGACTCCTCGGTTCAAAAGCTCCCATCGCAGCGAGGGGGCTATTTTCTCCGGAAACTACGAGCTCAACGACCACGAGAAGAACCAGATCACCACAACCTCCGTTGCAGACCACACAAGACGTGGTGGTAGTCTGAGCGACGGAGATAGCCAGAAGGACATTCTCGAGAACGGTCAACGACCTGGCCAAGCCGATATTCTTGTCAGCCGACAGGTTGTCGTGGCCTATGACTGAAATACGCAGACTGGGCGGATGCCCGAATTCCGGGAGTATATACAATCCTTATTAATATCCAGGGTCCTATTTGCATCATTCTTTTGTACTTTTCCTTTCTTGTCTATATCATTTTGCGCGAAGCTTCTGCATATAATACCCCATGCTGACCAAAAGATTCGCGCACACGGCCTTTACGAATCTAGAATATATATCTTCTTGCTAAAGACAATACAATCAGCCATACATGTGCCAATAACCCGAGATCGACCTAAATAGTCAAAATGACTTGGATCTATTACTGTGCAGCAAAAGTTACTTCACGATGACAATATTGGAAAATTTGAGCCAAGAATTTTCGGAGTCTGATCCCCATGACAGGGTGGATACGTGTAATTTAATTTCCGACAAGCGGAAATGAAAATTGGGTTTTATGATAATCCTCGGGGAGGAACCTTAAAAAAGCCCTACAATACAACAGAAGTCACGTGCGTTGCAGCCTATCGGAGAAGCCCGCCTCGCCTCGAGGCTATAGCTACATACTGTAGGAAGTGATCAACACTGGGAAAAGGGGGGGCCCACTAAGAGATCGTCACCTGCGCCTAGTATTGCGGAGCGAGGTGTACATAGACGGGGAGATAAGCAGGTGCGGAGTTGTTCGTTTTATCCGACAGGGATTTGTATACTCGCCGCTCAAGAAAGATGACGAGGCCTTGGAGTCGTCATTAACGTCACGTACAGGAGCGGTCCGAGCCCATGCGCACAAAATTTCGCTTTCAAGAGACGATTTCGGGCTCCCTCAGGATGCCAAATATATGTGGTCAGATGGGGGCATCTACTGTGTACGACGAAATCGGCAAAGTGAAAAGAAGGAAATATCAGCTGAGTACTTTAGTTACTGACACTTGTTGACAAATTCAATCAATACTGTACATCACCGGCCAATCGCTTGGTACCCGAAGTCAAATTCTGCATTGCCACATAAGTCTTGAAGTTCTCCCCACCAGGGCACGCGGAGCACAAACCCCTATCAAAGACGTTCCAGGGGCTATTGTCTCCACTTATATCCACAAGTGGTTTAACTCCGTCATGACTCATGTTAGTCGTTCTGGAGTGGCCGGCACACTTTGGGCTGAATAGGAAAATGGATCCACAAATTTTCCAATTGGACGTCCTGTAGCTTCGCCATGGACCATCCGGATCAATCCTCCAGGCGCTCATGCTGAAGTGAACGAAAATTGTCAATAGTGCGATGGTTCTCTCTTTGAAAATATGCCTATAACGGGGTTCTTGTATGATTTCCTGTGGATCGGGAACCACTCCAAGGAGGGGCCTAGTAGGCCGTGCATCGTGCACGTTGGCAGCAGCAAGGGGCAGGGCTGAACGCCCCATTTTAGAGGGAAGTCCTACGCTCCTTGCGTCATGCCGTCACCAGAAAGCTCGAAAATTAGGCAATGTCCTCCCATGACTGAGTCTGCGTCATCGATAATAAGACGCCTGCTATTGGAACCGTCGATCTTAGATCATCGGTGTGCTGCATCGGTGGTATATGCGACTGTAATCCGACTTTTCACAGGGGACGGGACGTGCATTGAGACAACATTGACACTGCTCTGATGATAATTTGCCACTGGCTATACTTGTGTCATGGGATGAAATCAGATGAACTGCCGAGCGGGCATCTGTGGGAAATCGCCTATTTGGCACTGTAGGATTTGTACTCGCCATAATGCCTCTGTATTGGATGTCGCTCGGAAGCTAGTCTGGAGTCGGGCTTCTTCTCTTCTGTGACGTGTTTAAACCTGAACAGTCGACGTCCTATAGCTCTGCTTAGCACGGTAGAGTGTTTAAATGTGATGTGGCAGACTGATGTACCGAGATGAAAACATAGGTAAACGCTCGACATTGTCAAGGTCGTGCTGGACCGGGTGGAAAGGAATGGTTCAGCATCCTCTGCGGAACATCCTGCCTGTCTCGACACGTTTTTCAATGAGCTATTGGATGTCCTCGAATCCGATGTTTCTGGATCACGCTATGATTGCCGCTATGTTTAGATTCACATTACCTCTTAAACTTCATGTGTCGCCCACCAGCTCTGAGTCCGTGGCCCCGCCGGATTTAATCTAGTTTTTATTATAACTAGTAGTCCCTGTGGCTTCGTGTCACAATCTGTGCATAGCGCCTTTACGCATCATCGTATTAATATTCAATATACGCCTATGCTTCCACAATTATTCCTACATGCGTAGATCTTAGGAGTGAACTGGACTGGGACACCGTTGCGCCCGATACCCGAAATAACATGCCTGGGTCCTTCAGTATAGTGGGGCCTATTCACATGGCTTTCAAGTGTGGCTTCCAAAGTAGCTGCAATCCATGGAGTTGAGTGACGCCAGACAACCTTGGAAGGCATTCTGAGTATCAGCCAGGCTATAGAGTTGATCCGTGTCGGAAAATGATCTGACATCCTGCGCACTAACTTTGGGGAACTGCAACCCGTCCCCTATCTCGCCCCGGGGCCCGGTACTCATAACCCGGTCTACTGCAACTTACAAGCATATGGTTCGTCGATTTTTGGCGAAGCCATGCACTTGGCACGGTATTACAGATATACAGCTAATCAATACATGTGAGATGTGATCACGTATTGTAAGAGCCAAATGAAGGGAATGCTGTACCCTGACTTTTCCTCATCATTTTCAAGGCTCACGACACGTATAGCTACAACAGCGATACCTGTCAGTAATGAAGGAGGGCTTCAACCAGCTTTCCCCTCCACCGATGAGTATTGGAGCAAGATTTGAAATAGTGGTACAAATGCTTCTCGATGAATTTCAAGCGATGGAGCAAATTCCAATCAACATGACTCTGTCAGTTGAAAGACGGATAGAGAGAACAATCAACCCGAAGAAGGACAGCAGCAACTCGAGCCGGATCTGTGGATTAATTCTAGCTGTTTTGCTGATCAACTGGAAATGGTCAGAACACTGTTGATTCAAAGGGGAGTTTAGTGCTTCGTAACAGAACTGAATACAATCGTCTAGCCAAGAAAATTCGGTAGGTCTCGAGCAAATACTTGGATTGGTCATGCAGGATAATATCTGCTCGTAGTTTCGCATGTTCGATATTTCATCTCACGTTTGATCTGAATGGCCCTCATCAAGTGGCGGCACCCCGGGCAGGAAAGTGGCAGGCAACAACCTTCAAGCAATTATTGATTTCCCGCTCGGTCCTAACGTTTGCATTTTGTTTACTGCCATGACTTCATGTGCGATACCGTGATTGATACCCCGACGACCAGTCTGCGTATCATCGTTCTTTGCTTTGTCTCACAGTCTGAAAACGATGACTATATCATAGATAGAACCATCATGGGGCTTGTAGGAACGAAATCAAAGGCAAGAATCAGGAATAAATAGAAGAGAAGGGTTGGAATTCGAAAAAGAGCAGAGGGGGGTTAGTCGACTGCATCGCGCCTTTCGAATTAACACGCCACGGAAAAACGCAATTTCCAATTTATTGATGCTGTGTAATCCAAAACTGCCAGGGGCGCAAAGCTACGGAACAAATTATTTCAGAGAAGTGTAACCATTAGTAAAAAAGAGAGAAAGAGCAGTTTGAGGGAGATGGGTACTCCGTACATAGAAGTATCGTATCTGCGGCAACGATCGACGACGCTCTCCTAAGCACCCCTCGGCGATCAATTCATCCCAACAACACCCACCACCTCCCCTCCACTCACTCCTCTCTCTGCGGCAAGCAGGGATATGGGCCGATATGCGATGGCCTCCATGGAGTACCAAGTCAAGCAACGATGACCCACAAAACACCGCTTCCGAAAGCCCATCCTCCCACCCTACGCCCACACCACGATCCCCCAGCTCTTTTCTCGATTGGACAGACTTCATAGAACCTAGAACCATCATTTCTACCATCCTCCTCACAAGCGGTATCTTATTCGGCGTCCGTCTGCACCGTAGCTACCTCCGCCGCGTCCCTGACGCCCCTAGCATCTCGCCGGGTTGGCTGCGTCGCCGCACGATATTCGGGAAGGTAACCAGCGTTGGCGATGGAGATAATTTCAGGATTTATCACACCCCTGGTGGACGCCTAGCTGGCTGGGGTTGGTTGCCATGGAAGAGGGTACCTACTACTAAAAAGGAGCTGAAGGATAAAACGGTTCGTTTGTTTACGCATTGCGCCATGAGGCGTCAAACTTTCCCTTGGCTAATAGAAACTTCTCGGCTCAGATTCACATCCGCCTAGCTGGTATAGACGCCCCCGAACTTGCCCATTTCGGTCGTCCTGAACAACCTTTCGCTCGCGATGCCCACACCTGGCTTACCTCCTACCTACTTGGCCGCCGCATACGCGCATCTATCTACCGACAGGATCAATATAATCGTGTTGTAGGAAGTGTCTCTGTGCGACGCGCATTTGATTTCCCGCCATTTCGACGCCGGGATGTCTCTTATGAGATGCTGAAACATGGACTCGCGACTGTTTATGAGGCAAAGGTTGGGGCCGAGTTTGGGGGTCCGGCGAATGAGAAGAAGTACCGCAAGGCTGAATGGTGGGCAAAGAAGAGATCTAAGGGCCTCTGGAAGGATTACAAACGAATTGGATCTGATTGGGAGAGTCCAAGGGCATATAAGACTCGAATGGGGTTGGGGGATGTGGATAACGCAGGTAAATTGAAGTGAGTTCTTCATGCCGTTATGGTTTTCTTTTTATGTATACGCATGATGAGATATGACCAGAGTGTATGTATAGATACTTCCGGTTCAGGGAATGTGACCCTTGGACCTAATCTGAGTATATGTAGTATATAGTACACGGAATCATGAACGGCTATCCAAAGTGCTCCAGTCGGGCCCGGGAGCATAACAGGGTATATCAAAGCCCGAGATAAACCACGAAACAAGCGCGGAAAATTTAAAACGGTTTAAGAAGGTAGGATAGTTCTTAGACGGGTATTGGTTTGTGTCTTAGCAGAACCGCCTCTCGATCTCTGCAAAGAGCTGTGGAGAAATCTCATCACTGCTGTTTCCTTCGACACGCCACACGCAGCCACGACCTTCGTAGTGCTCGATCAAAGCGCGGCTTGTCTCCTCGAACTTGCGCAGTCGCTGCTTCCATGTATCGATCGAGTCATCTTGTCTTTGGGTCAGCGGTTCCCCAGTGACATCGTCTTTGCCTGGAACTTTGGGAGGATGGAAGTCTGTGTTGTATACTCGGCCGGAAGGTTCATGAACCCAGCGAGAGGCGATCCGAGAGAGAATGACAGATGGGGGTGTAATGAGTTGCACGACAAAGTTGACGGGAACTAATGTATCCAAGCTGGTTGCTTGCGAAGCGGTACGGGGGAATCCATCGAGGATGAATGAAGCGGTGGGTGATAGTGTGTGGGATTCATTGGTAGGTTGTGTAGAGGACGAGGTAGACTGCGGTGAGGGAATGAGCCAGCCCTTGGATTTCAATTCGGAGGAGATGAGGTTGAGGATCATGGAGTCTGGAACCAGGTTGCCGGACTGCATTGCAGCCTCGGCTTCAATGCCTATTTGAAAGCGGTTAGCACCCATTGATCTAATGCATGCATTTCAGATATAAAGAGGCTTGCACTCACCCAGCGATGTCCTTCGACGAACATTTTCTCGTAGAAGATCTCCGGAGCTAATGGAGGCCAGCTGTGGGAAGCGAGACAACAAGCGCTCTGACTGTGTGCCTTTTCCTACTCCAGGTGCTCCAATCAGAATAATCCTAGCAGGCTTCTGAAGCTGCCTAGTAGCTTGCGACATTCCGAGAGGTTTTGTGTGTAGAGTGAGCTATTGGTGTTGTGATTTCTCGTCTATGAATGAAATTGTACCGAGCGTGCCAGGAACTGCCGCGTAGATGACAGGATGCCGAGGAATGTTGAGTACAGAAGTAATTCAACCACAGATGCGCTATCGCGGGTGCGTGACAGGAAGACAGTGTATAATTAACTCAAATATGAGCACAATTACCTAGCGCTTATGCCAACTCTCGATTTCCCCATTTTCCCGGATCTCCGGTGAGGGGGCGCGGTTGCACGCGGGTTTGCTGTCTTTGGTTACCGGTGAGATCCCGAGGGAAGAACAGTCGACCTCAATCGAAGATAGAACAATAGATGTATGAGATCATGGGTAATCAGGTGGAAAGATGTTGTTTCGGTGTTTCGGCTCAAGCTCCAACTCTCACATGCATTTCTCTTGAGACCAATGAAAAAGCAAAGGCATTTGGCTAATGAAAGCCTGAATCCTGAGGCTGCAAACAGAACACAAAGTCACGTGTGCTTGAGTCGCGTGGACCGCGTCGCGTCGCACCAATTTAGTGATCGCGATAAGGTTGAAGTCCCATCTTTACCACCAGGACATACACACTGAACCTGTGTATAGTCGACACAATGATTCGTCAAGATGCTCATCGGATCGACTCAAAACGCCGGGCTATTATTGATCCCAAGAAGAGACAGTTTGCCACACCAATCTACAAGCAACAGGACTACCCACACCGTCTGAATCTGTACGACACGCCGCCCACGGCCGAGATCACGCTTGAGCAATTTGAGCAATGGGCCATTGACCGGTTGAAGGGTAGATTTGCTCTATCTCTGTGTATCTATTTCTCTCGCTAATACCCTCTTGCAGTCCTCGCCGAGATTGAAGCATGCTCCTATCGCAACAAGACCCCCGCGGAGACCGCAACACACATCACCCCCCTTTTGGACAAATACCTTCCTCTTGGCTCCAATACTTCGGCTTCCAACGGTACTGTGGACCAGCGTTTGAAAAATGAGCGGCAAAAGGACCATTACTCCCACTTTATCCTTCGGCTGGCATTCTCGGCCACCGAGGACCTCCGTCGACGATTTGCACGCGCCGAAACAATGCTCTTCCGATTCCGGTTTCAGAAGGATGACTCACGAGAACGACGAGCATTCATCGAGAGCTTGAATTTGGACTGGGAATCCGTGAGTGAGGAGGAACGGAATGAGTTGGCCGACCACCTGATCAGCTCGACACCAGGACTACGTAGACTGGATGAGGAGACATGGTATAAGGTGGACTGGGAAAAGGTCCCCGAGTTGGTGGAACGGCGCTCAGTGTTCTTGAAGAAGGGTAAGGCCTATGTTCCTGGGAGAGAGCAGCTTGCCATGATCATGGCCGAATTCACTGCACGCCTGGAACGGTCCCTTGAGGTATGTTCGAGATCTTTGAATCCTCAGATCACAATGGCATTAGACTAACAACATTATATAGCTTACGAGCCGAGCCCTGCCCCGGTTAGACGAAGATGACCGCCTAACTCCAATCTTGAACCACCTTTCCAAGAACTTCGGTAGCGCCGACTCTACGTTCACTGAGGGCGAGGGACATGTCGATGGGGCGGCAATTACAGCCAGCTCCATCGATCAACTCTCCCAGCACTTCCCATTATGCATGCGAAGCTTGCACATGAACTTACGCAAAAATCATCACCTGAAGCACTTTGGACGACTCCAGTATACACTCTTCCTCAAGGGCATCGGTCTCTCGTTAGAAGAGTGTATTTTATTCTGGCGCCAGTCTTTCAGAGGCAAGACGGATGATGAGTTCAACTCTCAATATAAGTACAATATCCGCCACGCCTATGGTGATGTCGGTGGTGATGCCCGTCGGGGTCGTGGATATCCACCCTATTCTTGCCAGAAAATCCTGGGTGATAACAACGTCGGTATTGGTCAATCGCACGGATGCCCATACCGTCATTATTCAGTCGATAACCTGGTTGGACTGCTTCAGACAACGGGCGTTAATGATAAAGGCATTTTGCGTGAGGTACGAGAGGATGTGGGCAAACAACGATATCACATTGCCTGCAATCGCGTTTTCGAATTTTCGCACAAGAACGAGATTAAAAAAGTTAAGGAAGATGGGACATGGAGCCAAGCTGACCTGGATACCATTGTGCATCCCAATGTCTATTTCAAGCGCAGCTACTTGCTAAAGCAGCTGGCCAAGGCTCCTGGTCGAGACTAGCTTTCTTTGCGCTTCTTGTTTTTTTATGACGTTATGTCGGCCTGCTATCGCGTCCAAGGCTGTTCAACGGGCGTTGTGGGTGTTGGAATTTGTACATTTTTTTTCATCGCGCAATGCATTTAGGTTGAATTGTTCTCAATTGAAAGAGGGATAGCATATGATCATGTTGTTTCATTGTAGTAAAGTCAAGATAAATTTTGATATATTACGGCAGAGGGATGTGACCACAGCTGATTCCCAATAAATCCGAAAGGATCAGAATGACCTTTCAAAACCAGGTGCCCAGCAACGGGTCAAGTCGATCTCCGCTCGACGCGATGACAGCTTCGTCATAGGGAGACAGAAGCCGTCGGATGACATAAATGCCATATTTTGTCGGCGTGGAAAATTTATGGAAAAGGAAAGGAAAAGAGCGGAAGCTCGAGAATTTAAGGATTTTGTTCCTCAACGTTACTAAGCCAGATTAGGTACCATTCCTGCCTGAGGCTTAAAGCAATTGCCCTCGTGTTTGTACGGGTGAGGACAGCAACCAGTAGCGCTGCAACCTGGCCTTAGTTGGGGAACAACCACTCCCTCACACAACTTCCTCCACCCGTTCGATCATCTCCCCGAAAGCCGACGTCGGGGTCTTTGTTATTGGGATCTGGGTCAAGCTCCGGTGTGGTCTATTAATCTAAAATCTCCTAGTATTGTTCCAAACCGAGGTTCTGTGCGCCTTGGTTTGCTCCATCTACAACAACAACCCCTCTCCCCTTGGTCAACATCGGACCCCCGAATCCACCAACCTCTCTCCCCACCATGGATTTCGAAGCTCTGAAAGATCAATGGAGTGACGTGGAGGACCGCGATGGTATCCGGCTCAGCTGGAACACTTTCCCGAGCTCTCGCATGGTGCGTGATGGATTGGCCCTGCTCGCCCCTCAATGTCGCGCCTCTCCCACTAAACCCCGGATTTAGGAAGCTTCTCGCCTGGTCGTCCCCATTGCTGCCGTCTATACACCTCTCAAGGAGAAGCCCGATTCCCCATTGCTTCAATATGAGCCGGTCACTTGCAAGCAGCCCTGCCGAGCTGTTCTCAACCCATATGCGTATGTGCCCGTATTGTTGATTCCCGCATCGCGTGTGTGGAACTAACCCAATGCTTAGCACTGTTGATATCCGCGCACGGATCTGGATTTGCCCCTTCTGTCTGATGCGCAACCCTCTTCCGCCTCACTATAAGGATATCACGGAAAACACAATACCCCCGGAGCTCCACCCCTCGAGCACCACGATCGAGTACCAATTGGCACGTCCGGCGCCGGCTCCCCCGATCTTCCTTTATGTTGTCGATACCTGCCAGGAAGATGACAGCCTGCAGGCGCTCAAGGATGCGCTCATCATGAGCTTGTCTCTGCTGCCGCCCAATGCGCTCGTTGGTCTGGTTACCTATGGAACCATGGTAGGACGGAACACCTCTAATGTATACGCATGTGTGTATTGACTGGGATTTTACAGGCTCAAGTGCATGAACTTGGCTACACCGAGTGCGCCAAGTCTTATGTCTTCCGAGGAAACAAAGACTACACCGCCAAGCAAGTACAGGAAATGCTAGGCCTCGCGCACGGTGTCCGCCCTGGTGCTCCTCAACAACAACCAGCTCGCCCTCCTCTTCCTCCTGCTGCGCGCTTCCTTCTGCCTGTCCAGCAGGCTGAGTTCCAGATCACCAATGTCCTCGAACAACTGCAGCACGACCCCTGGCCTGTTGCAAACGATAAGCGGCCCCTGCGCTGCACCGGTGTGGCTCTGAGTGTTGCGACTAGCTTGTTGGAGAGCTCTTTCCAAAATGCCGGTGCCCGCATCATGAACTTCGTCAGTGGTGCCGCTACTGAAGGTCCCGGCCATGTTGTTTCGCCCGAGTTGAAGGAGCCTATCCGGTCTCACCACGACATTGATCGCGATAACATTAAATACTACAAGAAGGCTGTAAAGGTGGGTCAAACTGCTTCTCAATGCCTCATGTAATCACTAACCAGCTCAGTTCTACGACAACCTTGCCAAGCGTGCCGCCAACAACGGCCACATTGTTGATATTTTCGCTGGATGTCTTGACCAAGTCGGTCTTTTGGAAATGAAGAATCTGTCCAATTACACTGGCGGACATATGCTGTTGACGGACAGCTTCACCTCATCTCAGTTCAAGCAATCATTTATTCGGGTATTTGACAAGGACGCAAACGACAACCTTCTCATGGGTTTCAATGCCTCACTGGAGGTCCTCACGACCAAGGAGCTGAAGGTCACTGGTCTCATTGGTCACGCTATCTCCTTGAACAAGAAGTCCAGCTCTGTGGGTGAAACCGAGTGTGGTATTGGAAACACCTGCGCTTGGAAGATGTGCGGTATCGACCCGTCTTCAAGTTACGGTATTTACTTTGAGATTGCCAACCAGGGCGGTCCCACTGCTGTGCAGCCTGGTCCTCAAAGGGGCATGATGCAGTTTTTGACATACTACCAGCACTCTTCCGGGCATTACCACCTGCGTGTGACTACCACCGCTCGGCCTCTGAGTGGCCCCGCTGGTGACCCGACACTGGCACAGTCGTTTGATCAGGAGGCTGCTGCAGTGCTGATGGCTAGAATTGCTGTCTTCAAGGCGGAGGTGGATGATGGTCCTGATGTGCTCCGCTGGGTGGACCGCATGCTGATCAGGCTTTGCTCACGCTTCGCTGATTACCGGAAGGATGACCCAACATCATTCCGGCTGGAGAAGAACTTCACCCTCTACCCTCAGTTCATGTTCCACTTACGACGAAGCCAGTTCTTGCAAGTGTTCAACAACTCCCCCGATGAGACTGCATTCTACCGTCACGTTTTGAACCATGAGGATGCCGGTGATTCACTCGTCATGATCCAGCCTACTCTGGACTCATATTCTCTGGAAGAGGAAGGCTCCAATCCCGTGTTGCTGGACTCGGCCTCCATTCAACCCCAGCACATCCTTCTCCTCGACACCTTCTTCCACATCCTTATCTTCCACGGTGAGACTATTGCCGAGTGGCGGAAAGCTGGTTACCAAGAGCAGGAGGGATACGAGAACCTCAAAGCACTTTTGCAGCAGCCAAAGGAGGATGCCAGGGTTCGTTTTCCTTTTCCTCGATTTCTGCTACTATCACGAACAGTCAAGCTAACCAACTTTGCAGGAACTTATTGCCGAGCGCTTCCCTCTTCCCCGATTCATTGTCTGTGATGCCGGTGGTTCTCAGGCCCGTTTCCTTTTGTCTAAGCTTAACCCTTCGACCACCCACACTACTGGAGGCTACGGCGGTGGTGTGTCGTCGCAAACCATCTTCACCGATGATGTTTCTTTGCAGACGTTTATGGATCACCTGATGAAGTGAGTTCTCCTCTTCGCACGATCTGATGCCCAGACCGTTCTAGAATTCATACTGACTGCATATTAGACTCGCGGTATCTGGCACCAGCTAGTCATTTATACATGATAGCCATGAGAGCAAAGGGCGGTCTTTGACCCCTCGGGTCTTGTGTATCTTTAGCGGTGATTTAAATTCTCAAGTGTTTGCCTCGATATAGTAGTAGATTGAATGGATTGATACCAATGTTCGATTTACATAAACCCCTTACCTGATGGATAACCGTGGAAACCATTATACTACCCCATACGGCTAAGCAATCAACACGGTACCCGAAATGGCTAGAACCCTCGGAGCCTCCAGCTCCAGTCACGTGATTAGGCGCTAAGCAGCCGCAGGGTTTGCCCTACCTTCCCCATTGGGTTACTCGCTTACTAGCCTCTGTGGGTCCCCAGCTGCCGCGATAGACTTCTCTCGTCCGTTCCTCTAATTTTCTTTTCTTCTTCTCCATCCACCCCTTCGACAACCCAAGGCAGATCGACTACCTTTCGCACTAGCCATGCGTAAGTATCATCACCTGGGTCAGCTATTCAATAGCGGCTAACGTAAATCTCTACTTACAGCTCCCAAGTTCGACCCCAATGAGGTGAAGATCATCCACCTGCGTGTGACTGGTGGTGAAGTCGGTGCTCAGTCTGCGCTGGCTCCCAAGATCGGTCCTCTCGGTCTGTCTCCCAAGAAGATTGGTGAAGATATTGCCAAGAACACTGGTGACTGGAAGGGTCTCCGTGTGACTGTTCGTCTCACCATCCAGAACCGTCAGGCCGCCGTCTCGGTTGTGCCCTCCGCCTCTTCCCTGGTCATCAAGGCCCTCAAGGAGCCTCCTCGTGACCGCAAGAAGGAGAAGAACATCAAGCACTCCAAGTCTATCCCTCTTGACGACATCATCGAGATTGCCCGCCAGATGCGTGCTCGCTCCATGGCCAAGGCTCTCCAGGGTACCGTTCTCGAGATCCTCGGTACTGCTTTCTCCGTCGGCTGCCAGGTCGATGGCCGCAGCCCCAAGGACGTCTCCGACGACATCAAGGCTGGCGAGATTGACAGTATGTTCATCCATTCTTTTTCACACATTGGCTCCAGTTCACTGACAAGTCTTTAGTTCCTGAGGAATAAATTATTCTCTCGAATGGAGGGAGGTAGCTGCCTTCTTTTGTGACGGTGTGGATTTTTGCGTAACAGCGGTCCTAGTTGCAGAATATGAATGTTGCCTCAACCAAAAACAAAAACAAAAATTGTTCATGAGTCATGACTTGATACCATTTTCTTTTGCGCTCGTGCGAGTGTTCGAAATGAACAATTGGATTACTCGCATTCCGTTTCCTTTTCGTTTGTATTCGTTCCAATCTCCCTTTTTCCCAATCTTCCATTCATGGCCTCTCGCTGCATTCCAATGGCGACGCGGTTGTTTGAAGATTTCTAGATCATCTTGGCGCAAGCCCCATTTTCCGGAACCCTCTGATACACTCTGGCCCTTACCGTTCTTTCCTTACGAGGTCTGAATATTACTGCGTGGTATAGGCTTATTTTAAGCAGAGGAGAGCAATTGGCCCATTACTCACCGCGGTATTCTCGGGAGTTGACCTTGTGTTAGCTCCTTGTGGATACCATGGTCCATTTCTTGGGCCTACATCTCGAGATTCAGATTTATCTGTTCTTGATGTAGGTTGTAGACCATTTCCATGTGGATTGTAGATGTCTATGTCTTTTAGGTGTCAAATGAAAAATATATTGAATTTTAGAATTGATCCAAAAAAAAAAAAAAAAAAAAAAAATTAAACTCTACCTACTCCGTTTTTCCAGGGACCTGGACTTTTCTACTTTGACCGCGTATATTAATTGTGGCTGGCCGCCCGCATTACCTGTTTCGCGCCTACTTTGCGTGTGATATGCCAGTCAACTGTACGACTTGCAGATTCTCAAATCAGATACGGCTGCATGGCTCTCCAGTGATGCCGCTACACCCATGTCGAGTTTCAATGTAAATGTCGATCATCCTGAATTCGTTGGTCTGGTCCCAGGGTCTGCCCCGGAGAGTCAAAGAACATTTGACAATTCGTCCTGCAAGCGTGGATATATATATAGCTGCATAATCTACGTTCAATATAGCACGCCTGAATCGTCACCGTAAATTCCATTTTAATCTTGGGAGGTTCTATTTTTGTCTAGGCCCCAAATGTATATGTGTACATCCCTCGGTAGACATGTACTGTACTCAGCACCATCTGTAACATCCAACGGTCGCTATCCACACCGTATTCACGGTCGATACGATGCATGGACAAACCACAGCCTCGTACCTTGGACTTGGACTTGGACTTGGCCTTGGGCCTTGAAATGATTGGGCCACTTGAACCACAGCAAAACATTTCAAGGCTTCAACATTAACCTCGATAGTGAATTCCGAAATAATAGTACAGAGTAATATCATAAAATCTCATCGTACGTGTCCTAGTGGACCTGTCAGCACTGCACACCGAAGGACTGGAGCGCACACGGGCTTCCCAGGCACTGGCCCCAGCAGGAGTCCACTGTCTCCACCACCCCGACGATCATTGCTGGTTGGCCTTGCTAGCACATAGCGGGTGATGTTCGTTGGTCCACCTAGGGGGAGTTCGGTGGAGACCCAAAAAGCAAGAAATCTCATTTAATTTGTTTTCCATGTTTTGGTCTGGTCCTCTACACCACTCCATAGGTGACTTTCGCACGGGCACCGACATGAAAATGGGCCATGGACATTGAACTGCTGTTAAGGTGACTACTTCGGGGAATATCGATCGTTGGACAAATGAAATATCGGCCCCGACTCGATGAGCCTTTTTGATGTATGTTTTGGCTTCTACCCGGTGTGTGGTTCCGCTTCTGTATCACCCGACCCGCATGCCAGTTGTTGAAGCAGCGCGGTGCAGTGTGTCGATCATGAGGAGTTGTGAAGGTATGTGTAGGAACTTGGATCTTGATTTTAATTATTCCCCAGTGCGACCGTATAACTCTGTGGAGCATTAACCTTTAAGGCACATACGAACTTCCCGAGACATGGACGGTTTCATAGGGAAAGCAGCAGATCGGGGATATCCTGGTTAACCCCAGAATCTCAGATAGGAAAGGATCAGGCGCGAGGCAAACAGGGGTGATTTTGCCCCTATAATCTAGGATTGGATTATTATTATTATTACTTTTATTATTTTTCTTTCAAATTTAGGCATCTCATACACAAAACGATAATAGCAGCGCGTACCAAAGGGCTCGACTCGATCATCACAGCGGGGCGTCACCGATCCATGACTAGTCCGAGCGGAACCAATGGTCCACTGACGTTGGCCGCTCGATGGAGACTGTAGGTTCAGCCGTTGGATCAAGTGGGTCAGTGGAGCTAGAGTGCGATAGAAAGAAGTGGAAAGGGGGCTATTTGGGAGATGAAAGTTTGAGAACTTGTAGAGACGATGAAAAGCCAGCGAAGATTGAGCAATAGCGCGCGTACATGAGCTGTGGTGACCATCAAAGAAAACTCATCAAACGGGGACCGAGTGTCTAGGATCCGCATCCTTCATATCCCCCACTCGGCTTGGCTAAAAAGGCCCCAGGTCCACTCTACTATACATGTGGACTCGTTTTCTCTCCCCTCTTTACCTTTCAATCTCCTCAACATCTTCCATTCACACTACTTCCATCGCACAATACCTGCCAAGATCGCCCTTCATTGGCCCCGGATCCCGCACAGAAGCTGAACCCCCTTCTCCCTTGCGTCCGCCCGGGATCGATCATCTTTAAAACCACTTGGCCCTTTATCACCGCGTGGATCCAAATCCCTCGATGACGATATTACGAGCCTGCTGAATCTCCATTCAGCCTTGCTCTCTCTCGCTTTGTGCCCCATAATGCGGTGTCGGAAACGATACAAGGAGGATGCTTGTTGATTGCCCACGAGTTTGAATTCGCTGCTTTTTGTTTCATGTTGAATTCATCTTGGTAATCGATACCCTTGTTATTTTTTAATTCTTTTTTTGGACGCTCCTTCGACCGCTCGACGAGAGAGATAGAGGGGGACTGTGGTGGTCGAGGAGGTGAATCAGAACCGCAGAAGATTCCCAACAGGATCGGAAACATCACGAAAGATAAGAGCAGAAAACGCCTCAAAAGATTTCAAGATGTTTCCGACCGTCGCGCCATTCCCTCCGGTTCAGCCGCACCACCTCCACCACTATCCTACCCACGATGCTCTTCACCAGCCCCCGTACGACCTGAATGACCCGACCTTCCCCGCCCGCAACGACCCCTCCAAACCTTTCTTCAACCCATCCCGTTCACGCCTTCAACTGCCACATCCCGTACAACGCCTAGATGCTCGCGATGCCTCCGGATCCAGCTCAAACGCTCCGGGAGAACATGCGCTACGAAGGAAGACCCCGAACGGCACCTTGGCCGCCGGCTACGATGGAACGCTAGGTGAATCGACGCTCCAACCCGCGACAAAGCACATTTTGGTCTCGCCCATGGACTCGGGACAATTCTTCTCGCCGCAGGGCATGCCGACCGATACCTGGCAGCAGCAGATCATCGACCCAGCCGCCTCGAAACACATGAACTTTCCCCCGGTCTTCAAGAATGAGGCAGGTAACCCTATTGCTCCTGGAGAAGTGGTTCAAGATGTGAACGGTACAAGCTGGGTCCGCCCGGTGAATTACCCGCCCGGGATCGACTCGATGCTTAACCAAAGCTTGCCTTTGCAGGCCTCGCAGCGGTTTCTGCTGCAGAATGGCTCCTATATTCCGACCGTCCTTCCAGCGACCCTCCAGCCTTGCGTGGGGCCGACCGCGTCAGCAGGCACGGGCCCATTTGGTCCGTATTGGCCTGATGGGGCCTATATTCCATATCGCCCGGTGGCTTTCCGGGAGCCGCGCTTTGGAACGCCCGAGCCGCACGCCCAGCCATTCTATGATCTCAGTCAGCCAACCTTCAATCAGCCTCAAGTCCCACTTGCCAGTCGGGCGGACACAGGCTTTGCATGGGGCCAACCTCCGCCTGGGATGCCGACCCAGGACCCGATGATTAAAGCCCATTTTCCTCCTCGTCACTCTGAACAATTACCATATCACACCCGAGTCAGTCGACCCTTGTCATCATACTCATCGAATCCTTTGCATAATGAACAAATGTCATGGAACAATACTCGTCCGGCACCAATTCAAGCTCCAGGGCCCACCGTCCCGGCCAATGTGGAGTTCAAAGAGAAGATCTTGTCGTGGGCCCATGGCGTCTATGTCGACCTCCTTGCAACCATTCACCAGGCTCGTCGCAATAGTATGTCAAATGGGGGTGCCGATGGCCAGAACCCACGATTTTTGAAACCAAGCATCTACCCCAAGCCACCTCGTCAGCCGGGGCTTGATTTTTCACAGACTACTCCTCCCGAAATCACTCGTCATAACAGCTACCCATCTAGTCAACATGATCTACAACGACAGAAATTTGGCTTCCCGAGAATCAATGATCCCCACTCCAATACTGTACTACCAAGTCATGGCCATAATCGTCGGCCATCATTAAATCAATTTGCTCAACACCCTCGTGCATCGGACACACGGATGCATGATGTCGGACGGTTCACTGGAGCGCCACGATTTTCAACCTCTCTCTTTAACGAGGGATCTCCTGTCGCCAACGCCAAATCAGCATTGGAAATGCTATCTCACCTCTGCCACGAAAGTCATTGGGAGTGGATCGATGGCATGCTGCTTGGAGGCTGTCTAGCTTATGGACTGGGAGATTATCATAAAGCCATGCGATGGTATTCGCGGATTATTGCACGAGACTCATCGTAAGTATACTTTAGATCTCTTCTAGAGATGATGCTAATTTAGAGCCAGACATGTGGAGGCTATATCTAACCTAGCAGCAACTTTGTTCGCCCTCGATCGACGCGAAGAAGCTGAGCAACATTGGTTGCGTGCTGTCAAATTGCGTCCGAGCTTCTTTGAAGCCGTGGAGCATTTGATCGGGCTCTTCTGCAGCAGCCATCGTGGTCGAGAGGCGGTCAACATCATTGAATTTGTACAAAACTCGCTGCGCCATCCAAAGGATGGAGATTGCTTCAAGACGGATGAGCATGCCAGTGAGCCGGAGAGTGACGCGGAAAGTAGCGTATCAGATGTCTGCATGTACGACAAAGTATCTTTTGACTACGAGGATGACATGGGACGTGTCCAGAATTTGAATTTGGGCTCCACCGATGCAACTCCCGTTGGCTTCGCAACCAGTGGCTATGCTATCCCTGGCTCAGATAATGGGCGGATGCTCGCACTGGTCCATGCCAAGGGCAATATGCTCTATGCCCTTGGTGACAATACTGAGGCTGCTGGAGCCTTTGAGGATGCCGTTTTGATCGCCGCCGGCAGGAGGCGGCATGGCATCCAGAGCCTCATCAAGCAGATATTTGCTGCTTTCTCCCATGGCGCAGGCACTGCATACCAACCTGAGGAGGCTAATGAGAGTGTCCTCTTGTATCCGGATAGAGCTCTGCAAACATCGAAACTTGTGTTTTCTGCTAATGGGACCCCGCCCGGTCTCAAGTATGTGGCAGAAGGCATTTCACGAAATGCGGCGGTTTCGACCACTAGCAACTCTCTACTTTCATTGGCAAAGATTTATCAGGATGGCATGGCGACCGTGTCATCTGGAGCAATGAGGTCCACACCTGGCGTTAGAGATATTTTGGCTCTTTACTACCTTTCACTTTCCCTCCAGCCCAGTCCATCTACAGCGAACAATGTTGGTATCTTGCTCGCTGGTATTCAGAACAACACTCCAGCCCGTGGACTTGTGCGTCCCAACGGGGAGAGTCAGCATCCAGAGATCCCTGGTGTGCTCCCTGGAAGCGGTATCTCACTCGCATTGGCTTACTACAATTACGGACTGCATCTTGACTCTCGTCATGCGCACCTGTACACCAACCTTGGTAGTCTTCTGAAAGATATTGGTCAACTTCATGCTGCTATCAAGATGTATGAGCAAGCAGTTCAGTGTGATGGCAACTTCGATATCGCATTGGCTAACCTGGCAAATGCCGTCAAGGATTCTGGCCGAGTCAATGACGCCATTATTTATTACAAGCGTGCTGTGAAGGTGAATCCAGAGTTTGCCGAAGCAGCTTGTGGCCTGGCTAACGCCTTGAACTCGGTGTGCAACTGGGTTGGTCGTGGTGGCATTGTGAATGGACGTGGCTTCCATGATCGATGGCATGTGGATGAAAAAGGCATGCTTCGGGACGCCCAGGCTAATGACACGGGCGCTGGTTGGATCAAGCGTGTTGTGGACATTGTTGACCGGCAACTTCGCGAAGGCGAATACTGGGGTCGGGGGCTATTGACTCAGAGCACGACCGAACAGCTTTGTGCGCAATTGGCGACCGCATTGGAATCAAGTTTCACGGGGAGTCGGAGATCAGCTCTAGCTAAGGTCCTCAAGTCATGGGCAGGACAGAAATGGGAGGGTTCTCGCATTGTCCGGCTCATTGAACGTGCTATCCGAGCTATTACGTGGCAATGGTACCAAGATCGCTATGTCTATGGCAAAGACTATCCTGCATCTAAGTACCGTCGGCCTCAACTCCCTGCTGCTTTGAGTGCGCCAAATGCACCCACCGTTTTGCCCTTTCACACTTTCACCTGTCCGCTGTCCGCGAAACAGATCCGTCAGATCTCACAGCGCAATGGCCTCCGGATTTCAACCTCGACGCTGCGACTGCCCTGGCTGCCGGCTACAGTATACCGTCCTCCCGCTCCACCGAACCCAGCTCTTCGAGTTGGCTATGTGTCGTCTGACTTTAATAACCACCCTCTGGCCCACCTCATGCAGTCAGTGTTTGGGCTGCACAACCCTCAAAAGGTGACGGCGTACTGCTACGCCACCACTGCCAGTGACAAGTCTATCCACCGCCAGCAAATCGAAAAAGAGGCACCGGTCTTCCATGATGCCAGCGCATGGCCGGTAGACCGCTTGGTTCAGCAGATCGTCGACGATGGGATTCACATTCTGATCAATCTGAATGGGTATACTCGCGGTGCTCGTAATGAGGTGTTTGCCGCTCGGCCTGCGCCAATTCACATGTCTTTCATGGGCTTTGCGGGAACCCTGGGTGCGGAGTGGTGTGACTACATCCTTGCAGATCAGATTTCGATTCCTACAGAGACTTTGAGTCCTGCACGGCGCACCACGCGTATTGAGGATCGTATTCTTGACGAAGACAATGGGGAAGATCTTGAGAACTGGGTTTACGGGGAAAAGATTGTCTTTACACGGGACACTTTCTTTTGCTGTGATCACCGCCAGAGTGCTCCTGATGCGGGAGAACGACATCTCTCGTGGGATGATGAGCAGATGCGACGGTGGCGAATGCGGAAGGAATTGTTTCCCAAGCTGAGCGATGATACTATCATCCTTGGGAATTTCAATCAGCTGTACAAGGTAGGACTTTTCTACCAATCAAAACATTGACCCCCTGCTAATGAGTCCAGATTGAACCGACCACATTTCGAACGTGGTTACGAATTTTGGCGCGCATTCCCAACGCCGTCCTGTGGCTGCTGCGATTTCCGGAAACAGGTGAACAGAATCTACGGGACATCGCTAAAGCATGGGCGGGCGAGGCAACAGCATCGCGAATTATTTTCACAGATGTGGCACCGAAGAACACACACATTGCACGGGCCAAGGTTTTGGATCTATTTCTCGACACACCTGAGTGTAACGCACACACTACGGCTACGGATGTCCTGTGGAGCGGTACGCCGATGCTCACGTACCCGCGATACAAGTACAAGATGTGCTCCCGCATGGCAAGCAGTATCCTCACGAGCGCGCTCCCAAACACCGAGGACGGGAGGCGAGCCCGGGAGGAACTGATTGCCTCTTCTGATGATGACTATGAGAGTAAGGCCATTCAGCTTTGCATAGATTTGCAGTATGTGGTTGGTGGTGGCGGCCGAGCGACCGGTCGGCTGGCGGATATGCGACAGATGCTGTTTTTGCAACGATACACGAACAAGCTCTTTGATACGGCGCGCTGGGTGCGTGACCTTGAACTTGCGTATGAGGCAGTATGGGCGAAATGGGTGAATGGCGAAGAAGGCGATATCTGGTTATGATGTGCACAGCGATATACCCCTTGAGCGATTTTTTCTTGATTCTTGGTTTTGTATCACATCTACATTGTCTTGCTGTTTCATTTCTTGAGCTTTGGGTTTTCATTTTATTTCTACACTGTCTTCATTCTCTTCTCTTCACTTTCGCCGGTTTATTTCCCCCCCCCCCCCCCCTCGTGCGTGGAGCTAGATATGTACACGTATGCGGTGGAATGCGCAGGAGTTTGCGCTTCAGATAGATTAGGACTCAGCCGTGAATACATTCGCTGTGTCTTTGCGTGGAATCTAGGCAACTGGTCATCCCAAGTTGCGACCAACACGTTCACCGCACTTCCGATACTCAAATCGTAGACTCGGAAAGTCCGATCGTATTCAACGTATCCCTTACCAAATTTGAATAGCTTTCTCCACGGTTCCACAGTAGCACAGAAATCCCACATTTGAAATCCATGATCTCCCCAGACCAAAAACAAGGCGTTCGCACTCACCTTCTCGATCAAGACAATGGCCGCATCCAGCCCGAGAACCTTAAGATCCGGGATCTACAAATAGTCTATTCAGGCAGGTTGCTAACAACGTTTTTCACTAGTGGCACCACGTTTCAACTGTAAAAAGCTTCTTGGACTCAATTTTTCGACGCTGGTGGGGAATGACCATGTGGACTCGGAGAAGCCCCAATCTAGTATATCCTGCTTACTGTGGCACTGTGGCACCGCAAAAACCTTGGAAAATCACTCCAACACATAGTTTGATCCATGGTCCAAAGGTGTAGTTTACGCCACATTGAGATATATCGTGTAGAGGTTCGCATTGAGAAAGCGGTCGATCCTTGTAATAGCAATAACTAGAGTATCGACAAGGTCACCTAGGGGATCTAGTGCGAACTATTAATAATCTAGATCGTAGCCGCCAGGACCAGGACGTCATGGCTGACCCAGTTCCAAGGTTGATAGCTTCCATAGCTACAGGATAAACAAAGAAAAGAATCCCACCACCATGGTTCTTTTGAGTCGAGCGGGAACCCGAATCACGTAGGGCGAAAAAAATAAATTATCACACTATCTTTCTTTGTTACAATGACGATCAGATATGGCCTCGATCTGAACTCGATGTTCGTATCCCGACAGGCGGGTAACTTACATACGCTAAACTGGGATAGTGATAGCGCTCAGATTGCACCGAGATTTGCCGTAGACCAATCAGAGGCTCGAGGTGATGTATTTTTGCAGCGTATGGTACGTACCTGCACTCTTCTGGGCGATTTGAGTTTGGTGCATTGAGTTAATCCTGGGAGCTTGTTTGATGTGGTCTTGGATGAGAGGTATCAGGTTGATAGTACCTAAGATTTAAATTTTTTATTTTATTTTTTATATGGAATTCTACTGTGCCGTAGATAAGGGACTCCATTCAGTTTCGTGGCATTATTCACTAGTATGTATGATCGGTATGTTTATTTACGTCACCTGGAACTAGACTGTCTCCAGCTCAAAAATGGGGCTCGTGTCAAATACTGCCAGGTTAGGCGAGAGGAGACGTCGATCGCAGATTCCGGTGGCTTGGGACAACGGGAGAACCGCTGTAGAATAATACCAGTACCGTATGGATCGTTTACAGATGAAATATTTATCCAGATCGGTTCGTTTCGCCCCTGATCCTCTCCTAAGCGACCCATGGTTACGTTACTACACGTTGTATAGGGGAGAACTCCACATATCAGCCGTTGCCTGACCGTTTTTTTTTCTTCTTCTTTACACCCCCTTTTTGGTGGCGTTGCCTCCTGAACAGGTTTCCCTATTTTAGTAGCCATTTCGGTATGGAGAACCCAGATCTGTTTCGCAGCTTGGCACCCGTTTTTCCCGTCAGCGCCAGTACCGGCTGTTGGCCCTGGCAGGCGCACTAGTCTCTTTTACAAGCCCCTCTGGTAACTGTCAAAATCCAGTAGACTCTGTGCACTATTGAAATAGATGCAACCGTGGCCCTGGGTTTTCAGCCTGGTTTTTGTCTTTGTTCTCGTTAAACCCAGGGGTCGGGTTCGATTCGAGGTCCTATCCCGGGTCCACCGTTCTGGATTTTCCTATATCTGATGTGCCGCTTTTCTTTCCCCCGTGGACATGTATAGTGGGGACTTGATCCCACCACAGTGGTACGTATTATATACCGGGCATTTACAGACTTTACGCAGATTCCCCGTTATTCCAAATCACTTGCAACCTCGCTAACGCTTTTGAGTAATTCCTGTAAGCACTCTAGTGCACGGTTCAAGGTTATGAGAGTTTATGAGGTCCGATCTGCTCTTACACTATTGATTGCTGTGCCCCCGATGATCTGCTATGCAAACTTGCTCTTTGCGAACCTGATTCGATCATGTTTTATATCGTTACTTCTCGGGGCGGGTCTGGCGTCCAGATGGCTGACATACTTGGTGGCGGTTATCACCGTCAGCTGAGAAAATAAAAAATAAAAATAAAGATAAAAACCAAAAAAATAAAAAAAGGGCCTGTTGATGGAATCGCTACCAGTAGTATTTGATTTGTTTCTGATTCCTTTCCTTGTTGCATATCATATTCGCGTTATGATTGATTGTGCTCTAGAAGTTCGAACGGAACGCCTCCGTAGACAATCCGGTTTTTACAGTATTGTTCAGCTTACCACCTATGCTCCTAACTGCGGTCAGATATTACACTCCCGAGATCGTGGAGGTTGTAAATCAGGGGTTCAACGGATTTCAGATTGATTAAGATCCACCATAATCATAGTAAACGGCACAGTAGACCATGGTACGGCGTATTTCGTACAGAGACTCCAAGCCTCGGAAGAACATATCCGTACCTAACGTGGGTGGATCCCGCACCAAAAACACACATTCCAAAACACTTGAAAATAACTGTGACGTCGGCTACAGAAAACATGCACCTAGACATACTATAATGTTAGCTACAGAATCCTACTGTACAAGGAAGGAAATGACTGCTCCGGCCCCCCGGAACCCTCGCCCCGGGCTTGCATGCACGAACACCCTCCACGATCCAAAAAGCCCCGCCGTTCATTCCGTCAGACATGACCAGTCCGATCGATGCATCAGGCTATTGGCTGGAGTGGCGGGAGGGGGGAAGAGGGGCGCCACTCACGCGCAGATGGTGTCACATCGGTCAGCGATCGGGGGCTTGTGGTTGGTGACGGGACCGTTGGGGGGTGATTCTCCTGCAAGAACGGACGAACCTGTTATTAGAGTTTCCAACTTGCCAATTATTATTCTGTGTTTCTTATGTGATCTCATTTGGATCTCCTGTGGATGATGGTTCATGCGTTTATTTACGCCGGTTCTGATCTCGAGTGGACTTATTCTGGTATGCTGAACGGTACATGGTGATCTAACCCTAGAACCGTGGTTGACCGAGTACCTGTGCTCCAAACCACCCGTGATCGTCGTCACTGTGCAGCCGAGACCAAGAACACTTTGTATGAAAAAGGCGCCGTGCAGATACAGTGGGTCCTGTGCCTCACTCTCGACTTTAACAAGGCGTTTTACAGTCCCTTGCGTATTGTCCTCGTGAGTCGTTTTTTTTCAGTGGCGCATTCCTCGGAAAAATAACCCATACCTCGAGGAATACATGAAACAGATGGTGGTGCCCAAAGTAGGCAAATCTGACAGATGAGATTAGGAATGTGTGACCTGAACCAAACTAAACCGTGGAGAAAAGTATACAACTGGAGTAGATCGAGGTACATGTACCATGGTTAGTATTATTGGGCGGAGCTGATGTACGACCTAGGGCTCAATCTAGTCGACATCCCTGTACCTGTGGCCCAGATGCAAGTCCGATCTGTACATGTACAGTTCTAGTGTAATCCTTTTGGCTCTCATTTAAATCATAAAACTGAACATTTGAATTCCTATAGCAGCAGGGGTATTGTAAAATAAAATAAAAAAATTGCTAACCCAGAGAATATGCCCATTCATTTTTGTGGTTCTTTCTCACGTAAAGTAAAACTCCCCGGGACTTTTCCAGCGTCCCTGAGACGAAAATTAGGAAACTCCTAGAAATTGAGCAAAAACCCCCACATTGACCCGAAAACACCCAGGTTTTTGAAGATCCTGATCGAACCGTGGTAATACACATTAGAAACAAAGGAGAGAATTGTCGCCAGCGAAGAAACGAGCGAGGGGGGTTTTTTAACACATGTACAACCTTGCAGGGGGATTGCCCAGACAAGGCACGGGAATAAAGTATAGAACAGAGAAAGCAGATTCAAGGAGAAGGTCGTACAATCATCACAAAGAGATAGGAAAATGAGGACACAAAAAAAAAATAGAGGTAACTCAAATCGCGGTCGTTGCGATTTTAGTTCAAGAGGTTGTTGACTCCCATGCGAGTATCGCGGGGAGCTTCGGGCGTATATGCCTTGGGTAGATCGATGGGCTGGTGCCACGATGCTAGTGTAGGCTGGTGTTCCATCCACCGCCGTTTTGAGGCAATGTCGGAGAGTGATTCCAATGATCTGGCGGGGTAGCTTGGGGAATCCTCGACTACTTGTACGGATGCCACGCTGGGACGGCGGGTATCGTACTGTGTGCGCAAGTCGACCGGCAACGGCAGTAGCTGCGGGGAAGGAATAGTGCGCGGAGAAGAAGAGCAGACCGAGTTGTGATCCGAGACCATGGAAGGAGGCTCGACGGAAAGGGCATTGGAAACATCGGAGAAAGCAGGCGAAGTCAAGGGGGTTTCGATGGGTCGGTTGATGGAGGGGAGTGTGTAGATGGGAGAAAGTTGACGAGCGACGGTGGTAGACATGGATTCCCGGCGGGAAGAGTATGCATCGGAGGAGGCTGTAGACTCGGTGTCCCATGGGCGAGTGCTGAAGCGAGGACGAGTTGGGCTCACCACTGAGGCCCGAGCATATGGTGCCTCAACCCGGCCGCTGTAAGTCCGGGAGACTGTCGGTGTTGATGAGAGACCACGGCGTTTCCGGTTCATGCTTCCATTCCACCAGTTCTTCACGGCGTTGTCGCTACGGTTTCCCAGTCGGCGGGCAATCTCGGCCCAACGCTTGCCCATTTCGTTGACCATGCGCTCGATCATGAGCCCCTCATCGGAGGAGATGGGTTCACGGTTCAACGAAGGCTTGAGATTTTGGTGGAAGCGTTCCCGACATTGTTTTGGCGAACGGTAGTGCATGTGTTGGGAGATGCGCACCCAGTTGTTTGGGCCTTGTTCACGGACTAGCTGCAACAACAGTTGGTCTTCTTCAGGAACCCAAGGTCCACGGCGGTGAGAAGGAGCCATGAGGGGATGTGTTGAGTAGGTATAGGTATAGATATATAGGTCGGGTCGGTGAAGTGGTGAAGTGTTGGAGTTTTGAAGTTCAAGTTGGAAGGGGGGGTTGATATAAATGGATGGGAGAATCAAAGTCAAGCCACAAGAGCAGCACGGCGAGAATTATATCTGCACCCAGGGGGACGGGTCCAACGAAAAATGACCAGCTCCACCCGCACACGCTATGGGAAGAAGATCACGATCCAAGATCTCGGAGCTGACAGTTCGGAACAATACAGGTATTGGTATTAATACAAAAAAAATAAAAATAATAAAAAAATAAAATAAAATGGTACACGTTGTGACTCCACTTTGCATTACCCTTTTGGGTCAATGAAACCTCGGTTTTAGGTAAAATAAACATACAATACTATTTACCATTGACTACCAAGGGTCATTTCAAAAAGAAAAATAGATTCCCGAATTTGACAAGTATCCAATCTCAAGTACCATGATTTCAATTCAAAGACCAAAAGAGAACCATGAAAGGAAAAACAAAAATCAAAGCAATAAATGCTCCGGCGATCGTCAGTACGACCCGGGAATCCGGGCTGAGGAAATACCGTAATGATCGGAGGGATCGACCCTGAGCCCCGTTGCTGGAATTCCAAATCACTGCTCGCGCTAAAGGAAGCTATTTTTTTAAAATCGTCTGAGCACTGCGCATAGACCCAAAACACCGGTTCCAAAGAAAGCATCCATATTTCTTTTTCCAGACCCCAATATGATAAGCGTTTACATTGGATGAAGCTGAGCCAGCCCTTGATTGAATCAAAAAAAGGCTAAGCAGAGTCGATGCCATGGAATTGCCACTGAAGCAACCATGGAATAATAAAACGGTTTAACCCCCTGACAGCACTCAAATTCTCTCCTTCCCCACCATAGATAGAAAGGGGCCAGGGGCAGATCGGTGTCAAGCGAACAGAGGCGCGGTAGGGTCACTGATGTCCCCCATCCTCAGCCAGCCATGCACGACACTTGCTCGATCATAACCGATCCATGAGCAATCGTTCGGCGAAGTCCGCTCATTGGCTCGATCGGCGGCTCTGCACTCATAGCCAGACTTGCGATCCCCACTATTCCAGTGGGTCTAAGCATGAAGTGGAGTTCGATCGTGACAAATTCCCTAGGACCGGGTCAGTTGAAGAAGACCATTGGAATATGGGGAAATTCAGATATTCTCATTAATGAAAAAAACGGGAATCAGATCTGACAACCGCCACTCCGTGCTAGCTCTCCCCCTTTTTTTCTAACAGCTTCGACCCCGAACAAATCCGACGGCGTGGTGCCTGACGGGAGGAATGTGGATCACCGGTTATAGTGCTGAGGGTAAAGTCACAGTCAGCCTGGAGTGCCTTGCAGTCAGAGCCCCTTCAAGGGCATCATTTGTATATTCTACGGAGTACATGTAGCTGGTATAGTGACTTGGCTAGATTAGCGTAGTGCCATAGTCCCATCCTTTCAATGCACTCTAGATAATTTGAGACTTGCGTACCATCTACGTTGAAATGAGTACCAACTCCGGACCATGTGAGTCCATCGCTCGTAAAAGAAAAAAAAGTCCCACGCATGGACCACCTGCCACCTGTCACGGACTGCTGGGGCGATCCCGGGGGAGACTGTGACGTGATGGAAGTTCTGGTCGTTGCGGCAGATCGGGGACGATCACTTGGCTGCAGGCTGCGCGCAAGCAGAAACCACCCCCTGGTAACCAATCTATTTCCCGTGTTGTTTCCCACTATTTCCACCCTAACGCTTTGGCGTACCAAACTTGAACCGCCATGAGGTATCACATCTTTCTATTCTGCGATCGGGCTAGCGGGGATCGCCCTATTACTCTTCCTGGATATTACCCAGTTTGGCGTCTTGCAGATGGATCCCTCCCCACAGTGGAAACCGTTGAACATGCCGTCGCAAGCCACACCTTTTTTGCTGAGTTCTGTTTGGGTGTCTTACTGGCCCACTGTGACGAACCTCTTCTTGCCGCTATGATTGGTCCCTCCAGGTATTTGTCATTGTTGAGCGGGTCTGCTGATTTGGGCAAGGATGCGCTGGGCGGTTATCGACATCGAGAGTAATCTTAACGATACTTTAATCTATTCCAGACGGCCAATCCGACTCCATACGCAAACTATGACAAGTAGCCCGTCGTTTAGACAGAAACGACAGTTGTACTCCATCAAGGTCTGGAAATAGCATGTGGAGCTGAGTCTCCCGATATTAATGTCGCCCCCTTTTTTGGGGGGAGAATTTTGACTTTATCGAAACGAGAAACAAGGAACAAGGAACAAGGAACTTGGATAAGCGTCAATGTGACTGGAAGAAAAACGCCTTCTTCAACTGTGTATACGTATTTTCTAAAAAGCCACGAGATCCTCGTGTGGACCGATCGGGGACCATACTCCTGGGAAACAAGAAAGCCGTTGTCGACCGGATGAACCCGTCCTGGGATGCAACATCGACTAGGGTAGACCCGAGATATGACCTGTCATTCTACACTTGCTTAGCCCACCAATCAAGAGGCCGGCAAGTATTTGAGATAAATCCCTGCTGGTCTGCAGGGATCACCGCCGATCGCGCCCGTGCACGTCCAGACCAAACTTCTCCCCTGCCGTCCCCCTGTCAAGTCCGTCATAGAGGAAACCGAAAATAAACCCCCGTCAGATTCACTAGTTCAGGCGATGTAACCAGGAACCTGGGAATTTCGATGAAAGTTGCCCCCCCTTTTTACCCCGGTTCCCGTCTCACAGAGACTAAGCGTTTGTTTTGGGATCTAGAATACGGAGAATTAGAGAACTCCAAAAACAGAAACAATGAGAAATAACCAAGAACTACCCTCAAATTTTGGATTTCTATAGTAAAGGAAAAAATAGTAGGATAGATGTCCCGGCTTAACGGTTCTGGCTGTCGGGTAGATCACGTGTCGGTGTATAACATCAACCAAGTAATCAATGAATCCCGAAAATCAGGATAAACTACAGTCACAAACGGATTAACCTTTGAGCTGGTCCGTGCTCTCTCGGGCTTTAGAATTAGAATTCGGGGACCATATGGTGCCCGATCTGTGGGAAACCGTTTTGGCACGCGCTCCGGGCTTTTTTCTTAGGGTTTGGGCCATGGAGTTTGGGGGTTTTGGGGGCAGTTTGGGGCTTTAGTGAATCCCGGGTTAACCCCCCCCTGTCCATGCTAGAATTAAAACTTGTGGTAGCAAGGATCCACCTCTTGCAGCCGTTTTGACGGTTTTACGGTACGCCTGCACCACAAAAGTAGAAAATAAAATAAAATAGGATAATATGGAAACAAAAACCAAAATACGTTCCAGATGGTGACTTCTTTTGAAATCGTCATCCGACCTGCCATCATGTACCGATCTAGGACTATCTCTCCGTTCCCTCCCCTCTTGACTCTCCCGACGTACAGGAGTAACAAAAGGATTCAATTCCACCCAGGTCCATTAGTGTACCGTACAACGGCCAAACCGTACCAGATCGGGCGATTAATGGATTCCTATCCCGTGTGTGTGATGTGATGTTCATGAAAAATCCAATGAAAAAAAAAGAGGGGGGAGCGGGATGAGTTCACCGTTCTGGACCTCGATGATGGAGAACGGGCCAGTATAGCCCCGCTTCAAGGCCGTCACCGTATCCAAGGACGGACGATGACTGGCTAGCTTTCGCTCAACGGATGGGTTTGACAGCGGTCCCACGAACCAGTTCGCTTCGAAGCCCGATCCCTGTGGCGGGTTTTTTTTATTTCACAATGCCACAAACAAGGTTTCATGCCTGACGGGTGGGATTAGTGAAGTTTAAACCCCATGTCAAGGCCCTGTTGTAGTATGTTGTGGCTTATTTCCTATACCAAGCGAGAGCGAGAGCGAGAAGTCGGGTTTCAACTGGTCTTAATTAATATAGAAAGGAAAAATCTGACAGGGAGGCGGTCTTGTCAATGTGTCGGCTGGACACACTTGGCTCTTCTGGGTATTCCGTGGTGTCTATCAACGGGGTTACGTTGTGGTTTTGTCCAACCACGTTGACTTTCCTGCTGTCCGGCTCAACCCTATCTACCCGGTTCAAACTCAATCGGACTTTCTCTTACGAACTTTCCAGGACAAAGATACCCAGATGTTTCTCTATGATGCATTCAAACCGTAATTCTAGATTTTCTTGGATCGGAGGGACAAAGAAAAGGTTCAGGATTAAACCTTCAACCGTTGTATTACCGTTTAGCAACAAACTTTCAACGTTTGCCGCCAGGATCAAGGAGGCTGGCCATCTGGCTCTTTTGATTCATTTTTGGCAGTCCACCTGAGGCAAAAAGAAGCTCGTAAAAGGGGCGATGGAGTGGCGGAGGACAAGGCGGGCGAACAGGTGAAGGTGGAGAGTAAGTGCGGAGATGCACGGCAAATGTCATAGCAATTCCAGCCGGTCCGCTCCATTCGATTCATACCGTTTTCCCTATTAGTATGGGTACATGATGTATCTGCATATACAAGTGTATATCCCCTTTTTTTTTTAATCTATTTACTATACCCTGGCAGTGGTTTTTTTTTTTTTTTTTGTTTTCTATTTTCGAATAGGTCTGATTATACCGAGGTATCATACGAAACGGAAGCCAGCCGAATTCCCTGATCTATCCAAGCTAGGTAGGTCCGTAAGATGGCCCCTCTTCTCATCCGCTATATTGGAGCCGCAGTCAGGGGTGCACCCGGGCGCTTCAGATTCCAGCAATGCCTCGTGTGGATGTAGTGTGAAGACGCTATGTGATCCGTGCCTTCAATTAACCGAGTTATGGAGAGGATTGCGAGGCTATGATACCGACTTGACTTGCGCCCTGACCGGAGTTGCCGCAGCCTTGTTACAGGTTTCGATAGTCGCTGTGACAAAGTACTTAAAGCCGCTCAACGGGCTCCACATTAGGCCCCGTCTCTGTACCGTCTCCTTGGGTCCACGGGTGGAAGCGACCGCTATGATGATGTAACCGATCAGCTGTTGTTTTCTTTTTGTTCTAGTATGCACGTGATATGGCGGTCCAAATGCAGTCTAGTGAGTTCAATACTAGGGCTCGATTCTAGGTTTAGGCTTTGACGCAGTACTGTAAGCCCTGGAGGTTGTATCATAGCTATCTGGACTGGCAGTGGGTTTTATTTCCAAGGTTGGAGAAAAGATAGCCTTAATGTCCGAATTTTCTTGTCTCGTGTCCTATTTCTGTTTTGTAGCCCTGGAGGGTATTTACCCATTTCGATCCAATCTATATTAAATTTCGTGTTTTCCCGCTGTCTCACCACAGAATATATTCCTCGACCCGACCGATCAGAAGAATGAAATCTAGAATCAGGTCCACCAATAATCAGAGTAAACAAACCTGAACCCTTAGGTCTAAGAAAGCCCCTCGGATAATTAAACTCTTTATAAGGAACTATTTATGCAAAGACCGATAAATCGAGCGCCATCCATCCGGGTGCCACTGGTGGCGCTCAGCCCTGCACGCCACACCAGTGAGATCACAGCACAGCCGAGAATCATGCTGCCACCCTCCACCATGACTTCAGCCATGCCGTGCATCTGCAAAATGACACCGCACATGGTGGACTAATCCCCCCTAGCTCGTGGAAAACCCGACAGCTGAAAACAGAGAAACGAGGGCGTTAATCGATAATGCAAGGGATGCATGAATTGACAGGGGCGTCGATCAGGAGATCAGGCGATCAAGTACATGCAAGGCTTGGACATTAGGTTTGCGTTTTGACGTTATTGCTTTTTTTCTTATTTGATTTACGCACCATGTCTACTCATTTCGTGATATCCTGGTTTCTGGTTCCATAGTCGGTTCGGCTATCTGGGAATATCCTTGAACAAGGGCCTAGGTTGACACTTTTTACCCCTCTCATACGCAGATCCAGATCATTCTATTCTGACGCCGAATTGGAAAAACAGGAATGTTTTCAGATCAAGTCTTTCCCGACTGCCAGGTCCACGGATTACCGTGGTTGCACCATGTGGCCCGAAACAGGGAACCTGCAATTGGTCCAAGGACGACGGGATTCGGATGCTGGCATGTCTCACACAGATCTACCCCTTACCACACATGCCTAGGTGCTCATGTATGTAATCGTACTGTCTCGTGCAGCCACCCCGGAGATACCCCGTCTTTGTGGAGAATAACTGGTCAAATGGGCTATCTCGAAGGCTTGGAAACAACACGTCGAGTGCAGATACTAGTCACCCCTGCCGGCAGTTGTCTAAGAGTATGAGCGATTAATGAATGATCTCTAGTGCGTATCATCAAGACTAGTATCGTCTACGCATTTCCGTCCTCGTCTGTAATGGACACTTCCAACATTGGAAAGATGATTGGTCGACCTCTCGTTTGCACTACACACCATCAGACGGAGTAGACATGGCTTGAAAGCAGATATTGAAATATACCGAATATTGTATTACAGATATTGAATCAAACAGGATGTGCCTCGCCTAGGCATTCCATCCTGGGAATGTTCAGCTGAAGCCATCTTCAGGGTCGGTCTCGCCGTAAACTATCAAGCCATGCATTTATTTCTTGAGTGGCTATCGCCACGATAACCTGAAAAATATTTAAAATATTTAAAATATCCTACAATATAGGTGATATGTATCATTCACGTTCAACTAATCCCGACCCGTGTATAATTTCACACCTGCATGATACGATCTGAACATGGACTCAGATACAATCAGTCCCAATTGGATCTCGCTCACTGTCTTACATGAACGGCGATGAAATCAGGGCAGAACAGAAGGTGTTTCAGCTCTGACATTTGCTTTATCCGTTTGCTTACTGTCTCACTCATGGGCGGGGCTCTTACTGAGCTCGTGGACTGGTGACGTGCGTAGCACGTCGTCATCACGGCTTCCTTCTACGTGTGTCTCAAGCTGATGCTGGGGTCGATGCATGGAACTCTAGACATGGAGCTCCGTTCGCGGCACAGAATGCCGTGCTCAACTTGTAAATGCCTTTCTGTAATTTTGAGATTTCATCCCTCGCATTGTCAGTGCATTGTGTTATGGATCTTTATTCGAAGGTCAAACATATCGGAAGTGTTCTGGCAGAGTTGCAGCAACAACAATTAGGACCACTATTGGTAGATGCGAGAGTCTATAGCCAAGGTACCTGCTGGTCGCGTCCTCTTACCCGGTCATGACTGAGCCACATGTCGCATAAGAAGCCCATTGTCTTGAATTTCGGCTATTGTAGAAGCATAAACGAATCTGCAAATCTTTAGAAATGGAGATTCTTCGGGGTCCAAATTGCTATTGGCCAAGACGGGGAATTGAACGTGAAGAGGAGAAAAAATAGAAGTAGACAGTAACTGTCAACATTAAAGAGAAAATAACGAAAACAACTGAGGAAATGGCCTTCTGACTCTGTTCAGATTTCCAGCAGAATTATCGTCGCTCTAAGGACGCTGATCCGGATTAACTTCATCCGAATCAAAGTACGTTTCACCTGTGTTTCAACCCAATTTCAGGCAAAATATAGACCTTGAACCCTACAAGCATAAATAGAACAAGCCTCTCAAAAATCATTCAATGCAGGAGTTCAATGAGTAGTGTATGGTTCTGCGGAGGGTCTCCGGGGCGCTCCCGGGGCCACGGGGTGAGCCTGAAGCTTTCCAGGGTTGGAGGTCTGCGACACTGGTTCAGTCCAGACAAATTAAGGGCATGCCTTCAAATGGCTAAGCCTAATTAATCCGAACTCTTGGTGTGCAGCTATCATATTAAAGATCTGCCTTAGTTGTTTATAAATGTGCTAGTGCATCGACCGTTGTTTCGAAGTCTTACTGAAGGGCACGGAGCAGCTGCCGATTTGCGCTAACCACGGTGACCCTTCAATTCTTGTGGACTCCCAATACCCACATTCTGGATTCTAGAACATGCTAATTGAAACATGCAATTTTTATCTTGGCAGAACTCTCTCCACCAGGGGTCAGGAGTCAGGAGGGTAGACATCAGAGATTCAGAGACTCGAACAGCATGTTTAAGAGGATAGCATCTCCACAAGGGCGAAAACAACTCTTCAACTAGTTCGTCTCTTACTCACATCACCATGCCTTCTGTGCGCCAGAACATTCTCCTTCTCGCAGCCACAGCGGTGGGATCTGTGAACGCCGCCTTTGGTCCTGCATTCAGCGCTGGCCCTACTTCTGCGAACTCTTACATCTCCGAGGCAATCTCCACACTCGTCCTGCCTCGCGCTCCTAGCAATAACAATGGCGATCTCGCCCTGTGGGTTGGAATGGGTACATCAGCTGGCGATTTGATCCAATCTATTGTCGATAACTACCAGTCCGATAGCTGGAACGTGTTTGCCTACACATTGAAAGAGACAAGCTGTTAGTTTTAGCTGCGAACAACGGTCTGTGAGGAGGATACTGATTCAGACTCTACTTAGCGGACTCACAAGAGGTTATCCAGGGACCTGCCGAGGTTGCTACTCCAGGAAACCGGGTGACTATGCACTGTATGAAACGAAACATGCCTTCCATCGAGAATACACATCTAATTGTTTACAGACAAATTCGACGAGTCCACCGGAAACTACACTCAGACAGTCCTTGTAAACAACAAGAGCGTCTCAACACTGTCAACCAGTGACGGCTGGGCTGAGGGCTGGGGTAGTGCGGTGGAATGCGCGACAACAGACTGTGGCACTGTTGATGCTCATTGTATGTTGACGACTCTCTAAGGTCTCGCGAAGCATGGCTAATACAGTTCTAGACTGGATAAACACCAGGATTACCCTCTCCGCCGCTGATCCCGGCTACATTGATACCTTGGCTTTGGGTGAGGGTGTCAGCGGTAACATGACAACTGCCGACGGTGGCAAGACCTGGATCGTTCCCCGTATCAACATTCCCGAATACAGCTTCTCGTCATAGACGCATGTCAGGGCATGCTTGACAAGCCTCAATGGCAATAGAATCTGGTATTCTTGTGGCTTGCTGAGCTCGCTAGTATCTCGCCTGTTATATTAGAACAAGAATACGATTTCATGCAATGTCAGTACTACCAATAGACCAGTTTATTTGCTTCCCTAAGACTGGATAGAAAATGCGCAAGATTGTTGTAAATTCTGACAGGAGAAGCATGGCAAAAGGGCTGATTGCTCTTGAGCTTTGGGGTTGCTATTCTGAATTTCCACCAATATTGTCTTAATTCAGTTCTCAACGCACTCTGTCAAAGCAAAAGAAAGAAAAAGTGATTATATTCCAGCCTCACGATTGATATCCTGTGACACACGGAAATCCGCTGGAATAACTCAAGAATTCACGCGGTAGAATACCGGCATAGATTCAATTGGACAATCGACTTCCACCGTGATACCACCTTGGAAAATTTTGGGAATCTCTTCATGCTTGAAATTCACCTTACCCCAAGGGGCCCAGTAGGCTCCAGCAGGAAGGTAGACAGAGATTTTGCGTTGGCCTGGCTCAAAGATTGGGGCAACCAGGTACTTCGACCCAAACATGTAAGCCGTCTCAACATCCCATGCCTGCTTGTCTTGAGGGAACTCATAGAACAGCGTACGCATAACAGGCGTCCCTTTCTCATGAGCTTCCTTCATCAGGCTCCGGGTGTAGTCGCGAAGCTCTTCCCGGATCCCAATGAATCTCTTGCAGATCTCGTAAACCTCATCGCCATACGACCAGATCTCATTGTCGGCTCCGGTGCTTGTTGACCCTGCGAGCTTTGGCTCGCGGTCACCGTGGAGTCTCATTACAGGGCAAAATGCACCCCATTGGAACCATCTGGTAAATAGCTCTCGGAACTCGGGGTCGTCTGGGTTTCCTCCATGGAACCCACCGATATCAGTAGTCCACCAGGGGATCCCGGCGAGACCCATGTTCAAGCCGGCTGCCAGCTGATTTCGGAATGAGCTCCATGAGGAAGCAATGTCACCACTCCAGACGAGGGCTCCATATTTCTGGCTACCTGCCCAGGCACAACGCAGGAGGTTCACGATGTTTGTTTGTCCCTCTTCCATCATGCCCTCGTAGAACCCACGTGCGTACTCCTTCGGAAAGATGTTGCCAATCTGTAGGTTGCTACCGGCGTGGTATCGGTAGATATCAAAGTCGTAGATCGAATACTCTGGCTCAGCCTCGTCTAGCCAAAAGACTTTGATACCGAGATCATAATAGTGCTTCTTTGCTTTGCTCCAGACGAACTTTCGTGCTTCAGGGTTCGTGGCGTCGAAGTAAGTGATATCGCCATCGCATTGCATTGCCACGCGCATTCCGCGATCATGTCGGATCAATAGTCCGCGCTCAAGCATCTCGGAATAATTTTCGGATGCATTCTCGACGGTCGGCCAGATTGAGACCATAAGCTCCACCTGTAGCTCTTTGAGTTCTTTGATCATGGCATCTGAACCGACTATTTGTTAGTCTCGGTCTGAAATACTCGAAGGAAGTGTCAATGCTCACTGATATCAGGCCAGAACTCTGGATCAAAACTCCATTCACCCTGACGCTTCCAGTGGAAGAAATCAATTACAATCAGATCTAGAGGTACCTCACGCCGACGATATTCTCGAGCAACATTGAGTAGCTGTTCCTGATTCCAGTAGCGGAGCTTGCACTGCCAGAATCCAAGCCCGTACTCTGGCATCATTGGGACATAACCTGTGGCTTTCGCATAGGCTTCTGCAATCTCTGCGGGTGTGTCCCCAGCTACAACCCAGTAGTCGAGCGAGCGTGTTGAGTACGCCTCGAAGCTCATCACATTTGTTCCGAACACCGCTCGTCCGATACCGGGGTTGTTCCATAGAAGTCCGTAACCGCGCGACGAAACTGCAAATGGAACACTGGCTTGGGAATTGCGGTGGGCTAGCTCTAAGTCTGCTCCTTTGAGATTCAAGTACGGTTGTTGATACTGGCCCATTCCGAAAATTTTCTCCTTGGGATCCAACGATTCGAAGCGTGTTGTTAGGTGAAAATCACCGCCGAGTATAGGACGCAGCTCCCGTGCTTCAATTTCTAAGGCGCTGCATTTTGCATCTTGAGGGTCGCGTCGATTCCGAGCATATTCTTCGAGTAGCTTGGTTCCGTTCGAGTCGTAGATGATGATCTTTCCCCGCTGAGAGACGGTAGCTTTGATCTTGCCATTGGTGATAGTTGCGTCTTCATCCTTGGGAGTTGTGATGTTGACAGAGGAGCTCGCAGGGTTAGAGATAAGGGCCCAGTCCTCTGTAGGCATGGACGCTAACTTCGTTGCTCGCACCCGCAGTGCATGCTCACCCCATGGCTGGATCCAGAGTAGATGGTCATCAAAGCGAAAATGAAGCTCATCACCTTCGGCATAAAGCATCTCGAAATATTCTCTCAAGTATTGAAAGTGGAAGGTTTGCCTTGGTTCACGTGGTGAGGAGTGATGTGAAGAGGGGCAGCCTCGGCCAGTTCAGAAGTCGCAGGTATGACGAGGGTGACGAAGACTAAGGAAAGTTTCAACACTGGGTACCTTTGTCAATTCTCCGAAATATCACAGAGTCTGTTTGTGTAGTTTTAAATGGTACGATGTCATTCGGCTGCAACCTTCCTAAATAAACACGGCCAGATCTCCGGATCTCTTCTGCTTTTATCAAACAAATCAACCCACCTACAGATTATATTATACGAAGTTCCGTTTCTACGGTTATAGATGCTCAGAATTCTGATCTGATAACAACTGTATTTACTATTGGTCTACTTTGCATATGGCACATGGCCTACCCGAGAGATCAGAGGGACTGATCTCTCCCAGGAGGATGAATGAACAATGTGGGGCTCGGTCCTCCAGAATGTCTTTTTATTGATGTACTAGAGTCCCTAGACAATTCTGTGCAGGACATTGCCTCTGCCAGTGCTTTCTTACCACCGCTGTACCGATGAGGGGTCAGAGCCTCGCCAAGTGAATACTGGTGGTTAGTCAAGGCCTTACATTCGATTTATCAATTGCTACGATCCTGGCAGATTCAATCAGCCAGTCTGCCCTATAAAAGCTCCAGGCAGCCCCATAGTTTATAAGTGAAGGTCTATTAAAAGTAAAGTAAGAACGTGGATCACAATTGTCCCCCACACGCTAAACTCGATCAGGCAACGAATGCGGGAAGCTCAAACCCGGGTTTTCCTCCCTCTTTACCAACCTCACCTTTACTCCCATCTTTACTCTTGTCAATTCATTATGGCCATGACTTCAGATGCGGCCGATCAGGCACCAATTGCCGCAACCATGGATATCGACATGGATATCGACCTGGGGCTGGAGCCTGAACCCGAACTCGAGCCCATTCAGACTGTGAGTGCTCCCGAATACCTCTGCGTGGACCAATGCTGATGTATCCTGTCACTGGATTAGGAGACCATCCAAGACACTATAATTGAGCCACTTACCGAGGAAGCCGTATACGAAAAGGTTCACGTACGCGGCGTTGATGAATTATCCACCGACGACATCAAGCAATTCGCGACCAGTCACTTCGAGCACGAGGCACCTGCACGCGTAGAATGGATCGATGACACCTCGGCTAACCTCATTTACTCTTCCACCGATGTGGGCCTTCAGGCTCTCCTAGCTCTGACTCAAGTCAACGAGGAAGAAGATGCCTCCGCCCTCCCACCTCTGCGTCTCCGGTCGGCGAAGCTCCTTGCAAGTCACCCAGACTCCGTTTTGCAAGTGCGATCTGCTGTCAAGTCAGACCGTAAGCAGGCGCGCTCGTACGAAAAGAGTCGCTTTTACCTCATGCACCCCGAACACGACCCTCGAGAGCGCCTGCGGGAGGAGCTTGCGGAGAGGAGACAACGTGGAGACACAAATGAAGGGGATTACAGACGTCGTCGATTTGATGATCGGGAATTGCGCCGACGGCGCGATCGCGACGACGACGACAACTTCAACGCCAATATGTACGACGATCAGCCTGAGAGCGTCTCGGACCCGGAGCGTGACCGCTCCGGCCGCAGACAGCGAGGACCGCGGGAGTTGTTCCCATCTGATGACCGAGCATCTGGACGGCTGCGCAATCGTAGTGCCTCCCCTGGCAGAGATACCCTTGAGGAGGGAAGCCGTGTCGACCGAAACCCCGATACTCGCAGAAGATTTCGTGAACGATCGCCGCAGCTTGGGCGTCAAAACAGAGGCAAGGAGCTTTTTCCAGCCGAGGCTGGCGCGCGCGAACTGTTTCCCAACAAGCCTGCATCGAGTTATATCAAGAAGGAGCTCTTCCCCGCCAAAGCGAGCGGCCACCGCCGGTCTGATGCGTTTGATGCTGCAGACGAAACTCCGGATCTTCTAGGACGAAGAATCTCCGTTCCCGTTGCCGATGGTGGCTCTGACCAGCGGATTCGTGGCATCGCCAAGGATGTGGATCAAGGTTTTGCGATTCGAGGTGCCGGTGGCATTTCAATCAAAGGACGTGGCGCGTCAGTACGGGAGCTGTTCCCATCCAAGTATGACAACAAGGCAGGACAGTCGGCCAATGCAGGCAAGGAGCTTTTCTCTGATACGTTAGAGGGACGCGGAGGACGCCGGCGAAGGGCAGAGGATATGATGAATTAAAAGGAATATCTCAAACATAGACATCTGCACCAGGGAGGTTGGGCGTTTTCACTTTCAACTTGAAGCATAATTTTATGGCGTTGTTTGTTATCCAAATGGACTGGATGTTCGTCTAGTGATTGCACATAATTTTATCAGATACCCCTAGAGTGCACTTGTGGATATCAAATTGTTGCCGATTAAACCTAACGTAGTATTTAGAGGTAACAGCCCTTGGAACTCTTGCCTAATATCTAATGAGCGCCAATATAGATCGTTTGATGTCATATCTAGATGAATAAACGGTGTTAAAGATGCCGAGGTCCACGCGATAAATAGAGTCAAAATCCAGGGACCGAAATTCTCATTCGCCGGCGCCCTTTCAATTCTCCCAACGACCCACATTGCCATGACCGTGTCAGCACCAGTTCCCAACAGAACCTCCAAATAATGCTGTAGAATCTTCGGAACCGGATGAATTACCAGATTGGGGATCTTCCATGTACCCTACCACTCATTGAAACTTTCATTTCCTAAAACCCCTGTAGCGAAAGCACGGGAAGCAAGAAACAACGCGAATTTTTTTTTTCCAGGGGAATACCCGCGTCTGCCACAGTCACTGCAAGATCCGATCAACTCCATATTTCGATAATCTATTTTAGCATAATGGCTCCACAGCCAGTGCCATTCCCCGGCTTCACGCCGATATCAGATCGGGTCTATCTTCGCAATGGGCCCGAAAATGCCGCGCGTGGCCCAGCAGATGAGCCAACAACCATCGTCCTTTTCGGCTGGGGTGACGGGATGCCTAAGCATGTCTCTAAGTACAGCGATGGGTTCCATGAATTATATCCCTCTGCCAGGATTGTGGTCATCCTATCAGGCACTTTCCAAGCCTCAAACCAGCCCCTGGATGCCAGGATTGAAGCCATGATGCCCGTGATCGACACCATCTTCCCAACACCTACAGGCGATGGAGCCGAGGAAGAGCGCGTCTTGTTACATGCCATGTCGAACACTGGTGGCATCTTCTTAGCCGCCGCCTTCGTCGCGTACCAGCAACGACATGGCGCAGATAAGAAACTCCCGCATCAACTTCTGGTCTGCGATTCTACCCCTGGGGGTCTAGACTTCGCGTCCCAGGTTGGCCGCTGGTCTCGAGCAATGGCCGTGGGTACGGCGAAATACTTCCCCTGGCCGTTCATTGTTACCCAGGGACTATGGTATGGTTTCCTGTGGGGTAATTGGGCCTGGGAACGCCTGCGTGGTTCCGAGCCGTCGGGTGTCTGGGCTACGCGGATTTGTTTGGATCATGACATCTGTCCGGTCGAACCTACTAGACTTTATCTTTACTCTAAGGAGGATGAGATTATTTGGTGGCAGGACTTGGAGGAGAGTGTTGCGAATGCCAAGGCTGCGGGCTTTCCCGTTGAACTTGAGATGTTTGAGGGCTCGCCGCATGTTGGGCACATGAGGATGCATCCAGAGCAATATTGGAACAGGATTTCCTCTTGCTGGAAGGCGACACAGGAGAATAAATAATGTGATATCCATGGATTGTGTGTAGATAAGGTTTATAGATAGATTTGTATATAATTTTACCCATCTTTATTAATTGATCACGTTTTGGAGGCTTTCAAATGCTTATGATTTGGAGATTTGTTTCCTCCGATGATCGAGGTCGCAATACTGTGAACAATCCAAGCCGAACAGAAGAATGGAATATTTAGTTTTCGAGACTATTGTACCCTAAGTAAGGTGGTTGTTGTTGTTGTTGTTGTTGTTGTTGTTGGCTTTCGTGTAGCGTGCTATCGCCACAATCTTCCGCTGCCAGATTCATGCATAACTGGCGCCCCACCCACTTCATTTTGACATCTCTCGGCTGGATGTCCATGGCCTCCTCCACTTCCATAGATGCGCTTGCAAGCGCTATAGTCGCGCGATTTTTGCGTACTTATAGCTATACAGAGACCCTACAAGCCTTCATTCGCGAGGCAGATCTTCCACCGGACGTGGGACAAGCTTCTGGTGACGACACCCACAATCTGACCATCCAGAGCTTGCTGGAAGAGAAGAAGACCTTTGACCACACTGTTAACTTTGAGCGATATGGAAAAGATGATAAAGAGAAAGAGGGATGGAGTGTTCCTGGTGAGTCAGTCTTGTGCTGTTTGCGAGATGGTCACTGATGCCGTCTAGCACCGTCAAAGCCAACAGTGATTCAGACGCCGACATCATCAAATATACTGTCTGCATCTGTAGAGCTTTGGAATCAATCAAGTCACGATGCGGGGTCACCCGCCTCTGTGCAGCCGCTAATTCTTTCTACAGGCGCTGATCGACAAGCGCATTTGTTCGAGACAGCGTCAGATCACGCCTCTCTTGCCTCCCTATCTGGCTTGTATGATTCACCTGTGCTCTCTTATGTGTCCATTCTCCATGGTCGATACATGCTCATGGGCAACATGTCTGGCAAGCTTCTGCTTCAAGAAGGCAATCGTCTCCTAGACAGTAGAAAAGACCACGCTAAATACGTGGTCAAAGTTGTCGCCCATGAGGACAAGAGCTCATCCGGCTCATCACGCAGATTTTGGGTTGCCACCGCTGGCTGGGATGCAACTGTCTACTTATACCGACTCGACATCTCAGCTGAGGAGGAGCCAAACTCGTCGCCGGTTATCGGAGAGCCCGTGGCGCATATCAAGCTGACCACGAACCCCGAGTCACTACTTTTCGTCCCGCATGTTGACACCGGCGAGTTGCTTCTCCTCGTTTCGCGCCGGGACTCGACACATATTTATTACTACGAAGTCGCATCGTCCACCTCCGAGTCCCGCCTTCTTGGAAAGCAGAATCTAGCTCCTCACTCCAATGCCTGGGTTGCATTCTCTCCAGCCTATATGGCGCTCAGTCCACACGACCGTGGTCTACTAGCTGTTGCCACTTCAACACTACCACACCTAAAAGTGATGATTGTGCGTCTTTTGTTCCCATCTACCGAGCCTCTTGGTGATACAGAATCTGGAGATGCAGCAGTGACACAGGCATCTCAAGCCCTTGCATCTTTGGCGCTGCAGAACCGTGAGGATGCGGCTATATTGCTCCAGGCGAATACGTTCGCGCCGCAGACGGCGTACTCGACTCCACAGATTGTGTGGAGACCTGATGGGTCGGGAGTTTGGGTCAACGGGGACGACGGGTTGGTGCGGGGAATTGAGACGAAGACGGGCAAGGTGGTGGCTACCTTGACCAACGGCCATGAGTTTGGCTCCAAGGTACGGACTATCTGGGCGGGTTATGTTGATGTCCCAGGTGAAGATGAGAATCAGACCCAGCAGGAATGGGTAATCAGTGGTGGATTTGACAAGAAATTGATTGTGTGGAAAGTATGATATTGTAGTTGTACTAAATATAAATGACTAGATTTCAACGACTCTCGCGATATGGTTGACAATGGAGTGACGGGATATTACTGCAATATACTAGATTACGAAGTTTGTAGCCGTCCATCCTCGCACCCTTTCGACCACCGAGAAGTCCGAAAGGGTGATAGAGAAAGACAGGGGCTTGTGGGGTTTTGTCTTGGCACGTTTGATAAAATCCTTCAGCAGTCGCGCATAGAAGAGCACGTTGCTGTACACACATATGCCGTGTAACGAAAAATCGAGAAGATACTCGATGTCAAAAGAAAAGAAGCAGGTCAGTCAGAAACTGACGTACGAAATGGCAGCGGTCAACCACAATAAGCAAGATGGAGGATGGAGGAATTGCTGTCCCGTTTTGGGACTGGCACCGCTGCGTGGATATCGAATTTAAGCCTGTTGATTCTTGTTTATCAAACAACCCAGGACGCTAGCGCGCAAGGAACAAGCAGAAACCAGGCCTATTCGACACAGCGAATGTTCTTTGATCATCGCACGTTATTGTAATCCCCATGTCCTTGCGCGCACTGGTTTCCTCTCCAGTTTTCAATTTTTTCCCATTCAGAAAGACATTTACGCGACCTCACGCTTGCCCTCCTTGCGCTCCTTCTGTATGGTTGTTAGTAATTTGGACTTTGGCCGTGGCTGTGGCGAGTTCAACGTACCAGGGCCTTGGCGGTGCCGTGCAGGGCGTGACGGTGGTTGCGGCGGAACTTGGCGTCAACACCACGGAGGGAGGGGTAACGGTTGGTCTTGGGCTTCTTGATACTGCATAGGAGGTGACATGTCAGTCGTTCGGTTCACTCTGGGATAAATGATGCGGCGCAGAGTGAAGAAAGTTCAAGAAGTTTCCGGTTGACTTGAACATATGGCTAAGATGTTCGCTTCGTCTCAAATCGTCATGTTCAAGTCGGACCGGTCGGCCTCGAATTCCTCCACTCTTCAATTGTAAAAGACTTGTCGGTTTGCAGCATTATTGTTCGAGAATTGGGATGTTCAGAATCGGTGGTTCAGGGGGGTACGCACCCGTTACGGTGAGCCTTCTGGCTGCGGTGGTGCTGGGACGCGTTCTTGGACTCTGTGGAGCGCAGGCCAGGTTAGTGATCGGTTTTTTTCATGACAATATGGATGGCGTTGTTCCGGCGAAAAGGTTGGGATTCACATACTGGCCATCTTGACGAATGTTGTCGCTGATTGACGTGGACGGGATAAGGAGAGTAGAGGAGAGCACTGGAGTTGGACCCAAATGAGACTTCGGCTAGGGCTTGCTTCTGTGTGGGATCTCGCTTACCGCCATGGGTGCACGGACCTTCTATACTTAGCAGCTATACTCCGTACTCCAGCTACGTCAGTACAATCCACACGATAAGCTTAATGAGTTCGGGGTCATTATCCATGGCAGTATTGTATTTCGCTTGACTATAAAATTTCCCCTACACATGTTCATCAAGTTGTGGCTTGGAGTTAAGGGTTGCTTACAGAACAGTACAGATGGGCAAAAAAGATCACTCATCACGTGAAAATGACATAATCACAATCAACACGTGATCATGAAGTATGGATCTTTGAGCTTGGTGAAGATGCTCCATATCTGCATCAATTCAAGACCGGATGCTATACAAGCCAGTGGAGTGTATCTTCTCATACAGGAAAATATACTAGCTTTCTCGTTAGCAAGCAATTGACTGGCTGAGAGAAACCCGACGATGAGCTGTCCGATATCGCACCACTGCATGGGCGGTATTGGGCTATGGGAGTGATTTAAGAAACCATAATTTGGACTCATTTGAGCGACTTTGGCCAAGCATTTCAAAAGCTGTCCAAATATCCAGCATTATTATGCAATATCAATAAATAGTAGACTTGGCTGGCATGCCGGGTGGGATCACCACGTGACCCGCACTAGGGAACAACCGGCGTTCCGACTTCGACCTTTGCACGGCAACTTCAAGAGGGATCACCCCCAGTCTTTGCATCCTCCCACCCCATTGCGACAATGAACTCCTTCCGCTTTGCTCGTTCCGCCCTGCGGGCTCGCCCCTCCGCTTTCAGCGCTCCCATTCAGCGCCGTGGATACGCTGAGGCTGTCGCTGACAAGATCAAGCTGTCCCTGACTCTCCCTCACAAGGTATGTAGAACCGACACCGGTCAAACCTCCCTAGCTTGATAGACCTCGGACTAACATCCTGTCTCTTTGATAGACCATCTACCGCTCCACTGGCGTGTGCGTTGCCTCTACTCTTGCGCTCGTGTTATCCGCGCCCTGAATACTGACGAACCTTCGACCACAGGACCCAGGTCAACATCCCCGCCGCCTCCGGTGAGATGGGTGTCCTCGCCAACCACGTTCCCTCCATTGAGCAGCTCAAGCCCGGTCTTGTCGAGATTGTTGAGGAGGGTGGTGCCACCAAGCAGTACTTCCGTATGTCCGATCCTCGCTCCCGAGCTGCATATCGAAAAAGCGCCTTCAGACAAACACGAGAATATTCGCTAATATACTTTTCTTCTTTGCGACAGTGTCCGGTGGCTTCGCCGTTGTCCAGCCCGACTCTCAGTTGAGCATCAACGCCGTCGAGGGCTTTGCCCTTGAGGACTTCAGTGCCGAGGTAGGTCGCGTCACTTTTTTTTTCTGCGACAGCGCGTGGAATACTAACATTTGATGCTCCAACTTTAGGCCATCCGCAACCAGGTTGCTGAGGCCCAGAAGATCGCCAACGGCAGTGGCAGCGAGCAGGACATTGCTGAGGCCAAGATTGAGCTTGAGGTATGCATCTCCTAGTCTTTCTTGAAGTTGTAACCGCCAACTAACCATCCGCTCAATGAACAGGTTCTCGAGACCCTCCAGGCCCATGTCAAATAGATGTACATATTCACTCGCGCACCATTTTGAACCTGTAGAATTATAGCAATTCTTCCTTTTGTCGATTGACACTTCAAATTCGCGCTCCTTCCATTTTCATTTATTTTGGTAGACCACGGCCATGTCTCCCTCTTTTGGCAGTTTCTTGTTCCAGTGACACTTAGACCACAACTCCCCGCAACTTTCAGCCATGCGCTCCATGAAATCGCCCATGGGAAATTTCGACCCTCGTGTGACGATGACTGATCCTCCGGTAGATGTCTTACTTTCCCCTTCCTTTGCATCAGTCCTCGCTTTTGATGAGCCGGATAAACCGGGCCTCCAGGATCTCATAGCACTCGACGATGAAAATCACTGCGAGCACGCCATGGGTTGGCACGGCCAACCTGGACCCAGTGGCACGCGTGACTCGTCTCTGAAACAGGGCACTGTCAAGCGACCTCCATACCCCCGACTCGAATTAGATGTTGTCATGGACAGATACCATGCTCTCGACGGGCCTACAGAACTATTGATTCCACAGAACACCCCCGACTCAGCGAATGGTAGCCCCAGCGAAGGGCATCGAGGGTACAGAGCCGATAATCTACGAACTCGCTCCGCTCCACAGGCACCTGTATTGACGCTAGATTGGCTTGAAGACGCGGAGTCAATAAACCCACGAAGTGAGGGAAAGGGAAAACGCCAGTTACCGAAACGCCCGTTTTCGGTCTCGGATGAAACACGTTCTGCTGCACCAACTGCTCAAGGGAATAACGAATGCCCGAACGTAAATTATTCTCCCATCAAAGACCTTGGCGAAACTATAGGTACGAGATGTGTAAGGATCTCTCCACCTGGATCTCCTCAATGTCGGTCCCCTCGGTCAGGCTCACGTCCTCTCCCATCAGTGGAGCGCAAGCAGGACTACATCTCTCGTTACCGACAGCAAAAGCAGCATGAAAAGTGGAAAGGTGCATCCCGTGCTTTTGTTCCACGAATTTCTCCATGTCGCAGCCCTGTCAAAGTGCAACCCTCTGGGAGTTTGAACCCACGACCAGAAATTCGCTTTTCATCCCTATCCAAGGTGCTCTTCCGCCAAGATGACCTGGCAACTCGCCTACACGGCACGCAGCGGGCACAAAGCCCAGCGGCAGGTCCCATGCTCGAAGACGCACACTCTGACAAAGATTTTCTGCCACAAGAACGAGTGTATGACCTTGTTGTTCTGAACCTCGGCCTGTACCGACCTCGATACCCCGAGCATCTTCCGCGCGATTCAAAATGGGCATTTATGCGAGTTCGAATGAGTCCTACTTTCATACCAGCCCGCAGCTTAGTCGAGGAGGCACAGGGGACGAAGCAGATCGTATGCCGCCTACCAGCTGAGGACTTGCTTCTTCATTTCATTGTCGTTGTGCCCTATTTCTTCGTGCGTATCCCTCTCACTGCGCTCGCTAAGGCCGGTCGGCTGGCAAACTCTCGAGCAAGCCTTACAGTCCTCGATATCTTCAGAATTGCCTGGGCCCTTGTAGCCGCCTTCGTCACATTTGTGGCATATCGAATTTGGGGCATGAAACTCGGTCATGGTGCGAAAGTCAAGGATAAGCACCCGGAAAAAGCTCACCGATCTTGATATCAACCTCAATGAGATTGCCCCTTCAATTGACGGTCTGTGTCCGTGTTGTCGCGAAAGAAAAACTAACTATTCTTACATGTCTAACCTCATATCTTGAAACCCGTTGTTTACCTGTCAGCCTGCGGAAGTCATCATTGCATGCCGAAGCTTGGAAAGCCTTTCAACTAGGCAGCTGTTACGATTCATGATTAGTTTTGTATTTGTTTGGAACTTGATGAGATTCTATCATTGTCTTATCTTGACGATGGAACTATTGAGGTTTATGAAGTTTCGCTATGACATACAGCATATTAGGTTATCGTTTTTACTTTCTTCGCCAGATTTCCTCAAGTAAAATTCGTGAGTCACGTTGAACCATTGTCAGGCTCTAGCAGCACATGATCTTAACAGGATGACCGTTCTGCCTCAGGCCAACAACCCTCCCCACCCGGTTAGACCAGGGCCAAACGTTCCAAACTTTAAACCGCGCTAAAGTCCGCTCTTAGTCCGTCTTCCTCTACCCATCCACGTCAAGCCAGGTCATGTCTCCCCTCACTTATCGACCTGACTGTGTCATTCTCTTCCTGAAAGTTGCCTAAGTACGGCATTCTTCATCGTTGAACCTCCATGAGACCACCTCTGGCTTGTCAGAACTGTAGGGCGCGCAAGAAGAAATGTGATCGTGCGTACCCCAAATGCTCACATTGCTTAAGGTTGGTATCACTGCCATTTTCATACAAGAGCACTACTGACGCCCCACAGAGCTCATGATCGCTGCCAGTATCGGGGGCTGGGCCGATTAGCTCAGCCTGCTAGCAGGGCAGTCCCTTTGGAACAATTTCATTGTACCGACAACTCACCTGTCACAAATGTCCAAACGGCCGCTGCATTCCTGGGCTATCCATACATCCAAGGAAACATCCCACAAGGTTTTGTAAGCAGGGTCTTAATATCAAAAGACTTGCAAGAGTTTGTCGCCGATGCAAACAACGATGACTACCTTGCCCAATTCTTACAGACCGTAAACTATTGGATGCCAGTTATTCCTGTGCAATATATGCAAAGTAACCTGTCACAGCAACTCAATCTAATGACCAATGAAGAGACTCTTCTTCTGGCATGCATCAAGCTTTTAACTCACTACCATCCCGGAGATCATCAGTCTAGTCGATATTACTTGGCCGTGAAAACCAGTATTGTGGCTTTTGAAGTCAATGGCCAATTGTCTATCCATCTCTTACAGGCCCAGATCTTGGTACTTATATACGAATACGGTCATGCCATATACCCTTCTGCCTATTTAACACTGGGGTTTTGCTCGCGATATCTTACTGCCCTCGGAATCCATGGGCCCAAGCTACCTGAAGCTTCTGCTGATTGGATAGACTTGGAGACCCAAAGACGCCTATGGTGGTCAATATATGTGATTGAGAGGTTTGTTTGTTCCCTCGCCTTTCATTGACACGATTAGAGCACTGACCAAATATAAAAAACCAGGACGATGGCAATTAGTCGCCCATGTGAGCCATTACTACTGGCTGAACCTGATGAAAATGACCCTTTACCTTCCGATGATACCTCATGGCTGCGGCAAGAAAATTCCAGGGGTACCAAAAGTTGTAAAGACTGGGTGATGCCGATGGAAAAACAGGAAAGACAGACCTCACTTCAATTGACACTGTTGTCACCTGTAACATCTCGAATGGGAAGCTTCCAGCTTCTAGTACATGCAGCATATCTTCTCTCAAAGGCCATCCAGTGCGCGTCTGAAAGCCAACAAGGCCTCCAGATCCACGACGAAAGATACGTACAGCTGATTCGTACTGTGGAAGCCTTGATGACTGTTCTTGAAATTGAAAGACAATCCGCGATTGTTGCTGTTGGAATGCCGCGCAATATTCTTAATAGGTTTGTGTTTTTGAATACTCTGTGGAAAGTGACTGGCTAACCGACAGCAGTACTATCTTCGTGATCTATTCGCTCTTACGCGAGGCCAAAAATCCTCTTGTCGCACAACTTGAGCGTCCACGCGAGCTATCAGCTGCCTTTTATCTCGAACGCACCCGAAATTCCCTAGAAGGGAATCTTGGAGACGTACGCATAGCACCACCTTTTATTTTGCAGTGGGGCTTTCGAGTGATCCAGTTCTACTCGGATAAATACAAACTGGAAGGGCATGATGACTTTTTGAAAGCAATTCAGGATATCGAGAGATTTTTTGCAATATTTGACCAGAGGTGGAAAATTGCTGGTTGGTCAGTCTATACTTCCCTCGTGAGAAACACTAACGCTTCTTAGGTATTTACATGTCACTTTTGAAGGATATACTATGAATGATATCTGCTCACTATTAGGTGAGCATAGCAAGGGAATTGCAGGAAATATGGTCCTCAGCTGGTATGGCCTTTAGAAGTCAATGCATTGTATAGATTGCAAGCGGACAAGGCCTGACGTACCGAGCGCAAAACTGACTCAACAAATCTTAAAATTCTAAATCTCAACTACCACAAATAAATAGTGACCGAAAAGTTTGAAGCTTTTTCCCATAATGGCCCACGCAAAAAGCAGTCCTGCCAGTGCCTCGCTTAGTAGGGCCGGTGGTCTGTGCACTTCTAAAACCGTATGGCTTTTTGAGGCTTCGAACACGAGACTCAGCCCCTGACTATGCAGCCTAGCGCACAACGGCTAATTTAATTGGTTTCTACATATCTAAACCTTCGGAGCTATCACGAGAGCCCCCCTTGTTGCTAGCTAGTATAGGGCAAGAGGGGTCTTAGCCATGTCTCGCTTCTCATATATCTTAGCCCAGGAGCAGCCACGCCTTCTTTTCTCAAGCAATTGAGAGAAGAGTTCCCTTTTCTTTATAAAAGAAATACAATCAACTAGTCGCCATGGACGCACAAAAGGAAGCGCCCCAAGGTACCAACGAGTGGTCTAGTTCCTTCTGGGATTGCTTCTCCCCGACAAAGACATGTAAATCATCTTGCTGGCCCTTGCCCATATTTCCATGAAGCTTGACTGACATGTAAACCAGGCGCTTTGGCATGGTGCTGTCCATGTGCCCTTTTAGGAAGAACCTCCTCCCGTCTCGAAGACCCTGCACTCAAACAGTACAGTTATATGAACGGTGATGTACGTATTTGCCTCTACACCTCACCTGTCCAGCCCGCACACTAACAAAAGACCCCTTAAAGTGCTGCATCTATGCTGCAACCCACTACTGCTATTTGTGTTGGGTTCCTCTAATGATGAAACGCCGCGAAATCCGCAGACACTTCGGTATCGGTGGCTCCAGTTGCAATGACTGTATCTTGGCCTGCGCTTGCCCGTGCTGTTCGCTTATGCAGCAAGAGAAAGAGGTGGAAGCGCAATATATTCGTCTTCAGTCGGGGTACCAGGCCCCTGCTGGGATGGAATACCCTCAGTAAACTCTGAAGGGCGTAGCTATTTTTAATCTGCTTTTGCCCCCCTTTTCCAAGGTTGTGGAGCCGTGTATACAATCCTTACCCAATCTATTCTCTTCGGGGTACAATAGAAGTCTAATCAGGCTGGCGGGCCATTGAGGTTCTCCTCCACCCTTCTCTTAATTCCCTTAAGCCCTGCAGACCAACTGGATTTTCAGGAACCCTATTTCCTGTCCGTCAGCGCTAGTAACACTTCCGGAACCGCAAAAGGGACCAAGGGAACAGTATTGCTCCAATTAGCAGTATGGCGTACGCTAGAAGAAAGGGTGTCAGCGGCGCAATTCTCTAGTGCTTGGTTTTCTTAATTGGGACAAGCAATTTGCCATGGCCTGCCAAGCCTCGTGTCAAATCGCGTCCCAAATTCTACCGGAGATTCAAATAATTCTGTTTTTAGACGCTAAAAAGTAAATGAAACGCTATGAGCCAGGCTCTGTGACAGCATGGGCCTTGAGCGTAGGTCAAGTAAAAGTCTGTAGCGCTATACTGAGTCAAAGTGCGGGAAGATGGTCAGGGTCCGACGGAAAACCCTGATCTAGGATTGAGTAGGGCCGGGCACGGAGCTTGTGGGGTTGAAACTGGTTAGACCAGAAGCTAATTGACCCTGAAAGACTAATGACTGAACCTTTCCCGGCAATTTTAACCGATGTACTTCAGTATTGCCCTTTTTACTTATTCCAGTGAGGCATCTGGCATTTCTGTTCTCAGTGTTTCCATTATTTCATTGTTCTTCTTTGTCACACGTTAACAAAAGCTCAACGCGATATCTCTGTAATTCAATCCTTCAAAATGCAGTCCAAAGCCCTCGCTGCTCTGTTTCTTCTTCTGGCTCCAGCCCTGGCCATGCCCCAAGCTAGCTCCGTGGCCTCCTCCGACACTTCTGGCTTCGAATCTTCTGGCTCCTCCGGGTCCTCCGGCTCTTCGGATACTACAGACACCGTCTCGGTCCCCTCACTTCCCACTGACTTCGTCAGTGTTCTAGAAACGGCTGTCCCAACTGCCTGGGAGTATGAGATGATGAACTCTGCCTCTATGGCTACAGTCGTCAGTGCCGCTGCGGAAGGGATCTACCCAGCCTGGTACAATGACCTGCCAGCCAGCATCAAGGCTATTGTTACTTCCCTTGGCGGTTTTGACGAGGTCATGGTTGGTGAAACTGGTTCGATGACTGTGGCTATGAGCACCAGCTCTTCCGGGCTTTCTTCTGAACCTACAGTGGCTACCACTGCTGCCAGCTCATCTGGTTCAGTTGTTACGGAGACCCAGGCTTCCGCTACTTCAAGCATGGCTTCCAGCTCCAAGTCGAGTGCTCCTGCATCTGCGAGCTCAACTGGTGGTGCACCAATGGCTACTGGCGCCATCACTATGGGTGTTGCGGGTGCTGCTGGTCTGTTGGGCCTTGCTCTTGCCCTGTAGATCACGGATGGGAATTCAAGTTGCATACATGTCCATATGCTTGAGTCCAACACTACCATACATCTTTACTACAATATAAATCTGCACTCATAACTCCTCCATATACGTTCACAATAATGAAAGATCTGAAAAGGAGCCTTGTCAAGAGGAGTCCATTAGCCATACAAGCCCAACCTTGAGACACTGTGTGATCGAAACGATAATGCAGATCATGGGCGATCATACTATGAGAGAACTACCTCGCTGGAATCTGCAACAACCACAATGCCTCTGGACTAGCCTGGGGCCGAATGTTTTCTCTTCTGACCCCGAGGCTGGATTACGTAGCTCCAACTTGGAGCTGGACCAGTGTAAGCGGCCCTGTGGTCATAGATGATGTCCTGCCAGGTAGTACTGTGGAGTCCACATGGTGTCAAAAGTACATGCCGTTGCTCGTCCCGCACCACATGCTTCTTGAAGATCCCTTAAATTCCTCTGTTCGTATCTTGGATGGATCGCATGTTCTCGAGGCGACCTGCATGGGCTTCCAGCAGCTGACAGATGGTCTCAAGATGCATGAGGAGACATGATGTGTTCCCCCCTAACGTGCGCTGTCCTTATGTACTAACAGATTTGATAATAAAAATGATAGATGAATTGATCACATAAAATATTTTATGCATGACTGCAGTCGTTAAGTACATGTGGGAATCAGGAGAAAATGAGTAAGTCAAATGCGACTTGAACCAACCAAACCCAACCGATAATCATTCATAAACTCGCTTGCCTTCAACAAAAGAGAAAAATAAAGAGATCAAAAAACACATTGCCTACCTTTCCGGTTCATTCCAGTGACCTTGAAATTCGTGCGTAAATGAGAAAACATCAATCAGACATGAGACATATCAACAGAGGCAGACATTTTGTACAGGTCGTAGAAATCCATAATGAACCTGAAAGCACAAAGAAAACATAATAGATGGAGATTAGCGGGATTAGTATTACTCAAACTCCACGCCGTGCTGCTGCTGCCTCTCTTGTCGTGTTCTGGCTCGCTCTGCCCGTCTGCGACGACGGTTATTTGCATATGACCCACTAGCTTCAGTACCTGTCCATGTACCAGGTGAAGTCACGCTACCATAGGCCAATCCGGAAGGTGCAGGTCCCGGGATAGGAGGCGGAGGCGGCATATGGCTAACTTGAGATACGGGAGGCATAGAAGATGCAGGGATACTGCCTGACGGTGCCATGGACATAGGGGCCCCCGAAGCGGCGGCGGCGGCAGCAGCAGCATGACGCTGCTGCTCCTCTTGTTGTCGCTCCAGCTCCTCAACGCGACGCCAGCGATCGTGACTTCGTTCGTCACCAGAGAGAGAACTTGCACTGCCCGCACGACGCCGCGAGTTTCGTCGCTCTCGGCGTCTTGCTTCTCGGCTTGCGGCAGCTTCTTCTTCTGTGAGACGACGCAGGGTGACATGACGACCATCGTTGTGCATCTTCACTTTCACGGAGACAGGCGGAGATTCGATGTGGTCGTCGCGACGTCGAGTTCGGCTTTGGCTGCGGCTGTGGCTACGGCTGTTACGACGGCGGCTGGAAGCTGCTGCAGCGGCGGCCGCTCCACCTGCAAACCCAGCTGCGAGCTCAGTCCCAGTCTCCGAAGGTGGTAGCTCCGATCTCGAGTCACCAGAAAGTTCGTGGTGGATTGGAGGCCTAGGAGGGGGCAGATCTGAGGGAACCGGGTCGTGGACAGCCCCGGATGCTATGGGCTCAGCTGAAAGGAGTGACCCATGAGAGGGGTGCCGCGGAGGTCGGGGAGTCAGCTCGGTTGGTGTGAGATCACTCTCGGTGTATGAACTCGGCCTGCGTCGCGACGGATAGGGGCCTGGCCCCGGGGGATTATTTTGTCGTCGCTTGCTGTTGACTCGTTGGATCCGCTCATCTTCTTCCTCTTGGCGACGGATATCGTCTAATCGCCTCCTCTCTTCTTCATCCTTGTTGCGGCGTCCGCCGAAAATCTTCTTCAGCCCAGCAAAAGCGCCTGCGCCAAGCAAAGCATCTCTAATGCCATGTGATGGGCGCCTCTCGGGCTCAGTGAGATATGTGCTGTTGTAATAGTATGATGAGCCAGGGCTCTGAGGTCGGCTTGGTGGCCGACTTGGAGGGCGGTTGAGGGGCGTTCGGTGACTGGGCTCTGGTCTTCCGTCTTCAAGTCGACTGAGGGACTCCTCGGAGAAACTATCAGTGCGTGAATGGGCTGGGCTATACCGCCCTGACTCGGCATCATCTTTGCGTTCCTTTCGACGATCCCACCATTTCTTCGCCAGAATACCAGCACCGGCAAGAGCCCCGATTTCTAGAATCTTTCTACCCCAGCCGCCGCTCTCTTTCCGGGACATCTCATCTGAGTATTTCTCATCCGAATAAGATGTGCGTGAATCTTCATATGTGCCGCTTGAATGGCGACTTTTGGGGCGGCGTTTGAACATCGCAGCCAGTGCTGCAGTCGCTCCACCGGCAGCAAGAGCCTGTCCCAGCCCGCCATGGTGTTGCTCTTCGACAACAGACGGCCCTGTATAATGACTGTGACTTAGTCGACTACCACCATGCTCACTCGGAACATGATAACCTTCATCGTCATATAGATAGGACAGGATGAAAAATGCCACTAAGTATGCGAAAGCAGCCAGCGCGAACAGAATGAATAAAACCTTGGGGGAGCCATATAGTGTCAGGCCCAATGGGATTTGCACAATTCCTAGAATAGCAAGTGCGCGGCCGAGCCATCGGTGTAGCTATATTCCAAGTCAGCACAAGTATCAAACCAAACTGTTCAGGCCGCCACGAACCACTAGCTTCAATGGGACACGATGTCGCATCTTGTTTCTTTCTACCTTATGGACAAACCAACCCCATAGCGCTTGAAAAATCACCATGACATAGATTGCCAGACCGATTCCATGGTGCGGGTTGGTCAGACTTCTCTCTGGGCCGACAGCGAACCAACCCAACACGAAAACGACAGTTGTTAAAAGTAGTGTTAAGATCTGGAACCATGCATGGAGCTTGAAAGCCCAATATGGATTCCATCGGGAGTAATATCGGATGATGAGCGATGCCAATGGAACAAGGCCCAGGAAAACGATGGCCGCAATGACACCGTGCGCGATTATCATCGATTGGTACCCAGTCATGTTCTTGAATCGATTCCCCATGCCTATCCGAATCCTTGTCAGTCAAGCTTGCCATGAGGCTATTATATCCGCATGTAGGACGCACCATTGTATCGCATCGTCTCAAAATTAACTCCCATGAGATTGGGCAGCAAGAATGTGTCGCGCTCACTGTCCCATGTTCCATCTCCTACATGCAGCGTATTCGAGGAATACGTACTGCTCCCCGGAGCTGCGAGACCGGAGACGGTCATCTCGTCGGCTCGTGTGTATCTATCTCTGGAATGTTCGGATTTATTGACGGAGATCAATTGAGATCCCCCGTTCCGAGGAATGCACCATGCGACGGGATCGGCTACTCGAGTGGAATGTTGAGTGACAGGCTTTCCGATGCTGCACTATGTCAGTAGCAAAGCAGTTGTATTGTAGATGATGATGGGTTTCAGAGGGTTCGATGTCGTAGCGGTGAGAGTGGAAGATGTCGTTCGAGGTCGTAGTCGTTAACAGAAGGGTAGGAAAGGAGGGGAACGAATTGCGCAAGGGTCCAAGGAAATCCAACCAAGTTCCAGCCTGGAAAGATTGGAAAAACAGCCACAAGAATAGCAGATAGTAGGGAGCGCGACAGAGAGGAGTCGTACAGGACCAGACAACAAGCGGGCTGCGTGCAACGCATCCATGTCAACTTTCTTCCTAAAGCGGTTTAGTGTGCCAGCTCATAACCGGGACAACCATAAGGTCACGTGGTTAACTTTGTCGATAACACATCACCTGACCTTATCGGTTACTCAGTGACACGATACAGCGCGAGAATGATGCCTTGATTCCCCAAGACCCCTATCCATTTCTCTTTCTCTTTCTCATTGTGTAGACATAGCAGGTCACGGAGCTCAATAGATTGAAATCATCCAGACTTTCGGCTGGATTATCCATGCGCGATGACTCCATCTCAGCTGGAGATCTTTGTTCGGGCTCTGTCCCGGTAGGTGTCCCCACTGGGCAGAATGTTAGAAATGGAGACTGATAAGAGACAGACTTTTGGGCTGGATATAGTATGTTACATCCGTCCTGCTGGCTCGTATAGGGCTGACGTACCCGCACAGCATGGCCTGCTGGTCAGCATCTTTCTATCCTCAGCCCATCTATAATTTTCGGCGGGGCTCGACAGCAGGAACGTCGATCGATTTCCCCACGGTCAACTGGCTGGGATTCCTGTATTACGCCATATATAATGGCGCTTTTTTATACTCACCAGTGATTCGCTCCCAGTACGCGGCTCGGCATCCGCTCTCGGAAGAGCCTACGGTCCGCTTCAATGACTTGGCGTTCGCGGTTCACGCGGTGATTCTGAGTCTTCTTGTCTATTCCCAATTCTGGCCAATGATCTGGGGTCTACAGGTTTCCCGCTTCCAAAGAATCAGCAAGCCCATAGCGGGCCTATTTTGGGGGTCTGTCTTGGCACCACTAATCGTGATTTGGATCGTTTTGTCAAAGAGCCCTGACGGGGGTTATGATCCTTCGATCTGGGCGTGGATCGATGTGGTAAGTTCAACCTGCAAGGCATTTGTGAAACCTCCGTGTGGCAATCTAACGCAGGAACCATCCTCAGATCTATACATTTTCCTACATCAAACTCGTCATCACAATTGTGAAGTATATGCCACAGGCCTGGATGAACTACAGGCGTCAGTCAACCTTGGGCTGGGACATCAACCAAATCTTGCTGGACTTAGCCGGCGGTGTGCTGTCGCTACTTCAGCTGGTCATGGACTCGAGCCTCCAGAGTGACTGGAGCGGCATTACCGGAAACCCGGTTAAGCTTTTCCTGGGGAATATTTCGATTATTTTCGATCTGATTTTTATAACTCAGCACTATATTCTCTATCGAGGGGCTGAGTCCAAGCCAGTGGATCCGCCTTCGGATTCCGACTTGACCACGCCTCTGCTGGCCGATGAGTCCACGCAAGCTAGATGATGTGGAGGGGACCATCTATAGCTCATCTCAAGCAGATATGAAACCGCGGGGCGGAATTAAAGACATTGTGGAGAACGAACTACTATTTTTGCGTAAACAATCCGGGTTCGGCAGTTGCGGTCACCGTGCGTTGAGACATTGGGGGCGAAAGGCTAGCAAACCTTCCACCATCCAATCTCGGACACTGTCTCGCGTAAATCCGGGTTTACTGGTTTAAACAATTCGAATTCTTGTTTGGGATACTCTTCACATGTGCGGACATTTTGAAACTCTTGGAAGCTGGGGACCTTTGCGTCAGCCCTACCCAGCTCGCAACGATGAAACTCAAATGAATAATAGCACGTCAGTAGGCTACATCTCACTTGCCTATTACATTATCTAGTGCGTCAGCGTCGGTGACTTGGCAGCTCTGGACAGCGTGGCCCAATATCAACGGGTGCTTGGCTGGCAAATTCCCCACCAAGGTTGCAGGACGGCAGAGGAATCGATGAATCGATGGCTTGATAATGTAATGCAGCCACAATTTGCGGCTCGTGGGACACCGCTTCTCGCGTTTGGGGACCTTGCCCCACTCGACCGGAGATTTGGAATGTGAGTGGTGGAAGGGGCTACTAAGCACTAATTTTTTTGCGAACAGGCCAATGACAAGGCATCTAGGGGTGGTGACAAGGGTCTAAGTGGAGCCCCACCGGGTGCTAACCGTCGGTGTCGGGTTCAGCGGCCCCTCAGCTGACCCTCGCATATTCTTAACACATCGCTCTAATCCCTGCTTGTTTCAGGGATTGTAATATGCTGTTTCGTCAGTCCTCGACACCTGAGCTGGCCTATGCCACCTTTACAGGTTGGTTCGGAAACCCGATACTACCTTTATGCTGCCGTTGCTTCGAGGCGCCCAGAGAGGAAAATGAGTTCCTTTTTTTAGAGAGACCGAGAAAGAGAGAAGCGATTATGCGTAGACAAAAGTACGTGACAGGGTTGCGCCTTCTAAATAGGTATCCTGTTCGTACCTAGATTCGTCATCGAACTAACTACAGCATAGTTACTATATCCGGGCCGGGGGGGGGACTCCATTATTCATAGAGAAGCTTCTGGAGTCCTTAGCCTTAGCAATCAGCAATGATAATCTGAATGTCAAATCAATCAAATCCCGGCAGAGTGGGAAGACGTTCTGACCGTGGCTTTGTCCCAAGTGGGACCCCGCAGCGACCATAAGCCGCATGTCTACAAAGGGTTTAACTCCGCGACGCATTCCCATATGGGATTTCCGTATCTAACTCGATCGTACCGCGGACCTATCATCGTCATGGAATGGGATATTTTTTGGCTCTATTTTCAGCCCCGTACCGCTCTATTCGATAGCCGGATTGCTCAGCCCTACTCGACCAGACCAATAAGCGTCCCTCCAACCCTATTCTTTGCTGCGCATCTCCCCTCTTACGTCGATCACCTTGGCTGCCAAAAACCGTGCATAATGTGCCATGCTTCGGGCCCCGGGGTCAGGATTGATCTGATTCATCGTGATTCATGGTTCTGGGAGTCCCACGGGGCGGGTCGATCTCATCGTCCCTCCAATCCCTACTGCCCCCCTGCCCTTTTCCATTTTTAATGAACTTGCGAACTGCATGTTTCTTCCTTCCTTCTGAGTCAACATTTATTGCAGATCTCTTCTCGGTCATTTTTGGTTTTAAATCACATTTATTTTACGGGCCACACCTGGATCAAGAAAGCACTGCCTCGAACATTCTTTCTTATACACAGCTCAGGCTTCCAATCCAGAACTAAATTTACGGTTCCTGAATGCAACAACCACAATCATTTTGGCGCTCTTCAATTCTCCACTGGACGGGAAAATAAATCGAAGCTTATAACTCCCGCTAACTCCCGCCTGTATCGGGAATCCACTTCGATTATCCATCTATTCACGGGCCTTCATCTGCTCTGACTGTCTCGGACTCGGACTTATCGGACCACAAAACATTACGCACACCTTGTGTTGATTGCTATGCGTGTTGATTATTCACCGTCAACGACCTTGTTAGACTTTGATCGGGAGGTTGATCTACTATCTTCACAGTCGGACTGTGCCTTGTTCCATCAACGTGCCAACTCGCTGCCTGACATGTCCAACAAGCGCAATCATTACCCTGTTGCCACCTCTAACGGGCAAATAGCACCTATTAATACGCCGTGTAGTTTGCCTCCACATCTGGTAGGCCTGACGGAGATCCCTGTCAGCTCATCGTCATCGCCCGCACACTCGTCTGGACTGCAGCCTTCCCTGGGCTACGCACCCGTCCGCCCTGAGTCTACAGGGTCTTTCCTAGCCCCAGAAGGCTATCTATCGGATCAAAGGGCGTCCCCTGCCAGCGACGCCATGGGATCCCTCTACACTTGGTCTAGTGCCTCCGATGCAGAGATGCTTCCACCTTCAGCCTCGGTAGACTCTGCCATCTGCTCTACCTCTTCTTCACCCTTCATGCCACCTTACTTCGCTTTTGACTCCACCCAGGCCTCGATGGGTCAGCTGCTTCCAGAAACTGGCTACACCCACCATGAAATTGGCCAGTGGTGCATGAATAGCCTTTCCACTGGCAACTTCCAATCTGCGACATCCTACCCAGCCATCGGTCCACATTATCAGGCCGAAACAGCGGAAATGCGCCAAGCAGACTACGCATCTCTCAACGAGAACATGAACACATCTGCGCCATGGTTCAACATCCCATCCGACGGCTACCTCTCCCCACCCACACTCCCCGCAGTCTCAATCTCAACCCTCGACACAACCTCAGTGATGAGCACCTCTCCAACCCCAACTACTGTCTCCGACCTCGAGATCCCAATGCCGACGCTCCCACCTAGTTCCCCATCGAGAAGTCGAACCGATCTAACCCACTACGGGATCCCAATTGGTGATGGTGAATGGCGCTGCGCCCACCCGGGCTGCACATCTCAGTCCTCATTCAAACGAGGCTGTGATCTGCGTAAGCATTTCAACCGTCATCAGAAACATCTGTTTTGTCGATATGAGGGATGTCCACAGTCCAGGCATGGTGGCTTTTCTAGTAAGAAAGACCGTACTCGTCATGAGGCGAGACACAATCCTGGTGTTGTCTGCGAGTGGGAGGGATGTGGACGTGTGTTTAGTCGGGTGGACAACATGCGGGATCATTTGCGGAGAATTCATCGTCGTGGGGCTAGTAGTTGAGCGAGGGCTGGTTCCCACTCTCAGCAGTTCACTGCTTTTGATTTACTTTCTTTGGTTTCTCTGTTTCGGATCTGTATACGATACGCATGGGATAGCGGGTATGGTGACTTTGGCGAATTGGAAGATGGTTAGAATGGTATTTGGAAAGGAGTCAAAAAAGGCAATGAAGATTTATATCTGGGGCTTGTAGGTTCGGAGCTATATTCTGTGAAGTATAACGGCTGGACGGCTACTATTTCCACTCATCTAAATTGAATCTCCAGATCGATTTGTTTACCTTGATTTACCACACGATATTTCTGTGCTTAGACAAGTGATCACAACGTTTGGAACAAAGCCCTTGTGCAGTATATAGATTTGACCTACAGTCCTGTCAGGTACAGAATCAGACAATATGCATACGCAAGCAAACTGCAGGAGACCAAAATGGTTACAATCAACGCTGTTAACATCTAAACAAATCATCTAGTTTGGTTTCCAATTCCACTGCAATACACAGAGCTCCTAGCGCTGCGCTCAGTCCGTTTCTATACAATACCCGAGTGACTAATTTTGTGCCCCGCCCCAAGTGTCTCGAGTCTTCGCAGCGAAGAAAGTCCATGAATCCATGCATCCTACCTTACATTCCATTTGCGCCTGCGGAGTCGAGCAGAATGCGACCCGACTGCCTCAAATCTGGATCCTTGAATCTAGCCAGGACATTGAGATTACATGTTCAGGTAAGGCATATGGTATGTAGACTCAGCCGTCATGGCATTCATGACTTTTGCTCATCCCTCCGCATGACTATTTCCCCTATGGGGTTAGTCTCATATGTGAAACCGGCAGAATGTATTCTTTGCGACCCAATGCCTTGGGCCCCTCCCCGAGCAAACCCGTGGAATGCTGGAATGAAGGTACCGGATCAGCGGTGACATTCATGAGTTAATCCAAAGGGCGGATTTGGGATTCTCAGAATTATCTATCCTGTGTAATTTGTTTTCGGCTTTAAGTTGGCTGTTGAAATCCACTTGAGCCGCTATGATCCTCGTATTTTCCTCTTTTTCATTTCATGACTTGATTTTGACTTTGGCAGCTCATCGATCGGGCGTGGGCACGTTTAGTGTAGCCGGTTCGTGGGACCACGTTCTTTAAACTTTCATTCCTCAGATAGCATCCAGTGGCTGAATTCGATGTTCCATGCGCTGATTTTTGATTGGTGATTCCTCATATTAAGGCTAGTCGATGCCTAATCCTTTCAGACACCCTACTTAAACAGTACAACAAACGTGGAAGCCTACAAACCTTCTCCCGCGCGGCCCGTGAAACCCACACCTTTTCAAAGATGATTCTGTTTGACACTTTGGGCGTACAAAGCCAAAGACCCTGCACCGTCAATGGCATCCTACACCAGGCATCTACGCAGGACGGGAACTGCTTCAACCTACTTGCCTCGGGCTTGGCTCCAAGGTCAGGCTTTGAAGGGCTTGTTGGATTTAGCTGGGAGTTTAGAGCGAAAGAATGCACCATCACACGAACATCATGGATGATGGTCATCTTTCAATGTTTTTCTCAAGTTTTGGAAAATGGCATGGATCCGTACACTGCCTGAAACTCTCTAAATGATGGCGTTGTCATGCGGCTCCTGCCTTCCAAAATTGGTGCTAATGCTGGCAAACCCTTGCGAGCCCTTCGGGTGGTATAGCCCTGTGATATGTATCACAACATATGTTCAAGGCTGCTCCACCAGGCAAGATTTCAAGGCTCCAAGGTTCTTCCCATGTCAATTCGAGGGTAGACCTTGACTTTCAGAGTAGCATCGCAGCGTTGGAATGGAATCGCTATGAGCTTCTAGTTTAGTAAAGTTCTGCTAACCCCTTGCCCAGGTGGGCAACTCTGGAGTTGATTCCGATATTGGAAGCCTTAAAAATCTGTTCTTGTCTGGGCTGCGGGGTGCATTGGCGAGGTACCGAGATGTATTTTCCAAACCCTCGTGTTACGTCGATCTGGAGACGGCTCAAATCACCTGAGATTTCAACACAACCTGACTAAGACAATGTATGGAGACCTATGTAGTTACAGTTATATTACATCTTATTTTAGAACATATTGGAATCACGCAATGTCATGGTGACGGTGTTAGAACGTTGACCCGAATCCCCCACTTGTACGTAAGTGGCGGAGACAGATCGACCCGATCATATTACCTACCGAGAAAGGAGATTGCCTTACCGCTACTGCATGCAAGGCAAGTCAAATTTTGATCTACAGCCCTACAGCCATCCCTATGATAAAATTCACGTACGATGTCGCAATGGAAATAAACAATTGTCCAAAAGTTTACTTTAGCCCCATTCTACAATACGCGGATTTGGTTAATTTGTTCATTCAGATACGTAATTGGAACATTCGAGGCACAGCCTATATGTACATCATTCACATGGAAATGTTTACCAGCCGGCGCGCTCGCGGGGAACATTTTCGATGTGCTGACGAGCCTGGTACTTGACCTTCTCACGGTCGACGAAGTCAAGACCCTTGGTCTCAACCTCACGGTCGATGAAGGCACCAGCGAAACCGGCCATGATCTCCTTGGCCTTCTCGTGGCTAGGGGCCTTGCCTATATCCATTGTTAGCCTCCGGAGGTCTCATTTTTGGTCTTGCTTCGTGTTGAGGGGCAATTGGTTGGAAAAGGATGGGTCGGGTGGGTCTTACCCTCGCGCTCCTCGTGCTGCTCGTAGGCCTTAGCGGCCTCGTAGCTGGCGGCACCGGCGAGCAGCTCGTGGGCGAAGCTGGCCTCGTGCTCACGGGGCTCAGAGTTGTTCCACTGCTCGTGGTGAGAAGCCTGCTCGGAGTCGCCTGGAGAAGCCAAGATGTTAGCTAATGCTTGGGAAGCTTGGATTGCTTGGCGAAACGGGGTCCATGCAGTCTGGGATGTAGATTGTAGATGTCAACAACTTACCGTCGAACCAACCCATTTTTGATAGATTTATTTGGAGATTGTGAATTGAGGATGAGAGAGGTGTTGATGAGAGAGGAAGAGAAATAGAAAGAGAAGAGGAAGGAATAGGGGATGAGGACGGGTTCATATAGGTACTGATTCGGGGGGCTCCACTGGAGCTGCTGATCATTGATTTCGGTTTTTGCCCGTCTACCTTGAGCGGGGTCACGCCACTAAGCGGGTCAAACAGGGGAGAACGAGGTGGGAAACGTGTTCAGAGTACGAGGATTGGATTGCTATGTATTCCCAAGGTCCTTTTCAGAATTCAAAACGATTGACCAACTCCCGGTCGTGATCCTATCATGGACCCTGTTCAATGCCACATAGGGAAGAGAGATAGAGAGAGAATTCACACCCCAACATATTGGGAAAGAGGTAAATAGAAGACAGAGGAAGAACGAGTGGATCATGTTACAATAGCGGTGACAAGCACCCACAATAACCAACGCATAACGAATGTCCTGTGTATCATCATGCTTCTAACAGTGATATGTGGTATCATCGAATCGAGTAATAAATAAAGATAGAAAGAGCTGCTCAGAATGAATCAAAAGAAAGGTATCGCAGATGGGAAAGTCATTAACTCGTAAAAGGGTCGGATTCGCAAATGTGCCGAGGTGGGCAGTCGTGATATGATTTCATATCCCCTCGGTGGGTCGCAACGCTAAGAAGGTCACAGAAACGCAGATCAACAAAAGAAGTCATCATCCATTGAGCCGCCTCCGACGGCCTCGTGTACTGCCGATAGGGCGCTGTGCGAGAACTCCACGGAGTATTGGGTCATCTTTGCTTTTATCAACATGATGGACTCGAACATGTCTATCAAGAAGCCTCCCAGATTAGCCAGGTGGCATTATAAGAGCCTAAGATTTCTTTTACATACCGTTGAAGATTGTCTGGTCTGGGATATTTATGTTGCTGATCCGGGCAGAACGGACAAACGTAGCCAGGCGAGTTATGCACCAGGCCATGCCGCATCATCTCATTTTTACGTTTAAAGCCTTTCCCACCTACACCACGAGGACAGCCTTCTACAGGACAGAAATGTGGTCGATCTGAAGAGTGCACATTCGCATGGGAACTATTCCTGGATTAGGGACTGATTGGTTGGCATGGTGGGCAGGCTTACTTGAGAAGATATTGGGTTTGAAACGGGGCCGCGGTACACCCAGAATGAGTGCATTTGTAGACACCTATACTCGTAATTGCTGATCCATCCTCCGGCGAAGGATGCGAGCTAAATGATGTCCGCTCCCCGGCAGTGGGGGCTACTGGCTCGGTAGGGGTAGGATAGCTAGTAGCCGGGCTTTTCGCAGTCATCGAGGAGGCGTGATGATTGGGTTCTGATGGGGGTGGCGGCGGAGGTGGCGGCGGAGGAGGAAGTTGCGGCTCGGTCGACACGGCCGAGGTTGGCGTGCGCCAAAAAGATGGCTGTGAGGCTGGAGAAGCATTGGTGGAGATATCTTTAATGCTGATAGGGGAGAGATGAGAGAGCGGACTGGGAGGGATCTGCGGTAAAAGACTAGGTAATTGACGCTCGTGGGGGGAATCATTACGCGACGCAGCAGACGGTGGGTAGGAGAAAGGAGGGGGAGGAGCAAAGCCGTTGATCCGAGCTGAAGAGAACTCGGACTGTGACAATCCTAAGGCGGAATGAATGGAAGGTAGGCTTTGCGTGTTGCTGCCCGTGTCTGGGGAAGCTGCAACACAAGAATTGGGAGGGGAAGCCAGCGATTGGAGCGATGGGAGAGAGATGCGGGAGTGCAGATCTGGCTGCTTGGAATCGGGGGAGAGTCCTTCTGCGGTTGAGGTTCTGCGATGCGGCGCTAAATGTATTGGCGGACCTGTTGATGGAGCGGTGAGGGACAGGAGACGAGGACGTTGCGGCGAGAAGGTTGATTTGAGATCCTGGGAGGGGACGAGCGGAGGGAGGGTACGCTGGGGCGATTGAGGGGATTCCTCCTTGTATTCTTTCTCCGGGGATGGTGTTATTGTTGGCGGACGAGCAGCAGCTCTGGACTCGAACTTCGGAGGCAGCAAGTCCTTGGGGAATCGATCCAAATCTTGGGCCCTGCCCTGCTTGGGGGACCAGTCCAACGAATGTTGCTCAGCATGAGTCGCGACTTCCAGATGGTCTGGTCCCATGGTCCTCATCAGCACACCATCGCCCAAATGTGTTTGCGGCAGGGACTCTGGCTGGTGCGGCTTACGGGAACGGTCATGCGTTCCCTTGTCGCACTCGGCCTCGGAGGCGAACGGCGGCGGCTCCTCCCCCACCCCATAATTGATCTTCTGGGGGACCAGTTGTGGGGAGCGATTGTTCGCTTCTTCCGAGACGTAGATGTCGCACGTCATAGAGGCGGGTGGGGGTGCATGGGCATAAAGGATGATGTGATGTGTAAGATGGCTAGGAAGCGAGCAAATCCATCCGGAATATTGATCTAAGGGAGGGACGGTTAGCTTTTGAAACCCATACCACTCACAATGTATGCCCAATAAGAGGTTCGGAAAAGAGAGAATTGAATCCGAAACACGAAATCATGCAAAACACCTGTACTCGGCGCCTAGAAGGAATGCGACCACAGTTGTAGAACCAAATAGTAGAGACAGGGAGGGAAATTCCCACACACCTCAATCGAAGGAGATAAGATATAAGGAAAACCCCAGAAAGAGGAGGCTCCAAGTACGGAGAAAGAGGGGGAAAGAGAGGGGGGAAAGCTAGGAGAGGATGAGGCTGAAAAAAGGAAGAAAGAACAAACTTACCGAGAAAGAACCAAAATGGAACCTTGAACGGGTCGGATGAGGCTCAACGCAGCGGCTCCATCGGATAAGGTCATTAAAGGAGGGAAAGAGGAGAGAAGAGAAATGAAAAAAAAGAGGGGAAGACCGGATTATGAGCTAGCAAATCATCCACGTCAACGCACGGGGAGAAAACGAGCGTGATGCGGCTCTGGCAGTTGTATTTCTCATTTTAAGTGGGTCGATGCTCCAAGGAAATTCCCCGCAGAGACTCCGTTTTCTTCTATAAAGTCCAGAGGAATTTTAATATCATGAATTCTATCTTTATGATGATCTATGGGCTACCATCTGCTGACGAGTGCAGATGATCGGAGGATTAGGGGAAGGGAAAAAGGAGTGGGAAAGAGGGGGCAATCGACGTGCCCAAGTTGTACACACCTTTTTCTTATTTTATTTTTTCCCTCTATTTTTTCTTTTCCTTTTTTTCTTTTCTTTTTGGAACAGTCCAGTAGGCCCCACTCCTTTTCTTTCTCAATAATTTCGGAATCAACAACCGGGGAAGGTATGAGTGGTGGTCGAGTCCGCGAATCCCCTCTTTTCCTCTCCCCACTTTCTCTCCCCCATATACCCTCTTGGACCTCTCCCAGGATGGCTGCACAAAGCGAGGACTCCACCCTGGTAATTAAGCCCAGTTATACGTCGTACGTATGTCAGATGTGGTGGATTGATTCTGACTTTCTGACTTTCTGAACTTCTCCCCCTCCCCCCCGGAGCCTTGCGGAGTACGGAGTATCATTTTCAACGATGAGATAAGGGATGGGATGATTCCCTCTATGCCAACGCACCACGTTTCAAAGAGCCTTTGTGCCGGCGCAATTCAAAAGGGCAAATCACGCGGCCCGCGCCGAGATGCTCTAACTGGATGATTCTGGCTAGCGAGTCGCGTACTAACCGGGGACGGTGTAGGAAGTGGGTTCTTCACCCCCTTTTCGGGTTTTAGTGTTTCTATTTATTCTGACATGCGTACGGAGTATATGCACGGGAGGTCATGTCGCATTTTAGATTATTTTCCCACTTTTCCACTTTTGCGTTTTCCCATTTTCCCTCCCGACACTCTGGGTCTCAAGGTTTTTTTCGCCCCCTCAGCCTCACTCACGTTTACGTAGAGCCGCAGGGCCAACGCAGCCTCATTCCTGCCGCCCCGCTTTCTCTGCACCAATCATCAACGCTGACCAGAACTCACTCTTCCGCACGATGTCCAAGTCGTGAGCGATAATTATTGAGAGAGATATGAGTCCTCGTTATTGAGGGTAGATTGGAACACTTGGACAGAAATCACTCCTGGAATCATCACAAGAGAGCTCTATGGACACTGACGTGACGAGTGCTGCCGCAGAATTACGGGCCAGAATCAACGTGGTTAGTGCTGACACTGCACGGACTTTCCCGTCGTTGCGCCTAGAACTAATGGAGTAGGGGAAAAGACAATCATTCTCACGTACCCGGTACTTCTTCAAATCATCATTCCCTAGGATCTACAATCCGTAAAATTCAGGTTCCCTATGTACAGTGGAATTTCAAGACCGACTGACTAGTAATGCTATTTATCATGGTCGAACACATAGTAATCTTGGGGACATCTAACAGCCCAGGTGGGAGAAAACCCCCGAAAATCTCATCTTCCCTGCCGAGGTCCTCCTTAATCCTGGCTCTTTTACAACTTACCTTTCTGCGACAGTCGTTGCACCCGCTGCACCCGTTCCCACGCGCCCAACGCAAAAGGTTTAGCCCGTTTAGCATACTCTCCCGCCCGAGCACTACTGGCCTGACGCCCTGCAAACCGGGCCGCAATGCCCTGCATGATGACGGAGCCTCGGAACGCAAAGAACGCATCTCCCCAAAGAACATCCTCTGCAGGATTGTACCCGGCCACCTCACTGTACCAACGCATGCAGTCCTCACGCGTCGGCAGCCCTGGCACCCGCCCAGTCTGGAACGTCTCCAGTTGGGAATCCGCACCCTCCATGATCCACGGACTGCTGAGGTTGCAAAAGTCCGACAATGGGTGCCCGACCGTCGCCATCTCCCAGTCTAGAATTCCTATCACCCGCGGCTCAGTCTTATGAAAGATCATATTGTCTATTTTGTAGTCTCCATGTACGAGAGTTCCGCGGTCGCGTGGCTGCGTGGACTTTTGCGCGAAGAACCGAACCATTTCGTCGAAGTAGGGAAGTTCGCCGACAGGCTCTTTGGTGTCGGCATCCACTACCGCTGCTTGCGCTTTCGAGATAGTGTTGAACGTGGCGATCTGGCGATCGAAGAAGTTCGTTGGCTTGCCGAACCCTTCAAGGCCCACGGATGAGGGCACCACCGAGTGAAACTTGGCGAGTGTTTGCACCGCATTCTTCCATCTAAAACAAGGTAAGTCTGACTTGGACTTTCAGCATGGATTCTCCGTTCACACGTACAGTGCATTCCTCTCCTCTGCACTGACGCCAGGCATTGCTGGGTCGGTAAAGTGCCGTCCATCCAGAAACTCCATAATGTAGAACGGTGTCCCAATCACATGGTTATCCTCGCACAAGCAGAACACCTCCGGCACTGGTACATCCGTCCCACCCAATGCCTTGATAATCTGATATTCTCGCTCCACGCGGTGTGCCGTCTTCGAGAGCAGCTTTCCAGGAGGCTTCTTCCGCAGCACAACCTTCTTACCATCGGCGGTGGTAAGCTGGTAGGTGGGGTTGGATTGGCCGAAACCGAACTGCAATGTCTCAGCAAAGGCATTAATGTCTCCTTATATTCAGTGGCCAACTCACCTGTTTAATATCCAGTGGGGTCTTGAGTGCTGGTACGTTCTGGTCAATATACCGCTCCAACGAGGGCAGGTCTATGGGCTGGCGCACAGCTCCCGCCATGATTGTAGATGTGGTTATATGTGTTCAAGTGAAAGACAAAGACAAATGCAGAAAAGACTTCCAATAACAGCCAGGTTTGAATTCAAGGGATATATACAAGTGGCAAGTTCAAGGCATTGAGTTGAACAGCCGTGAACCTCGGCAGTAACCCATCCCCCCAACCCTCGGCGTTCCCAGCTGAGCGGGGAGAGCTTCCCACACCGCCTACGTTAATGGCATTGCTACAATGGTCGCTAAAGTCCGTCCTACCACCACGCGTGTAAAACGCGTCCCGGCGGTGAAAGTGGAAGCGCAAGGGACAGAGGATCCCCACACCGACACCGCAATTTCTAGAATCAATTAAACCATTGGACGCATCCTTGCTCCAGTTTTTCATTCTTCGCCTCTTTCCCAAATTTTTTCCCCTATCGATCCCATTTCCTTGCCATGACCAGAGAGACCTCTCCACCTACGGATACTACCACCCACCAACCCCCCTCCCTCCCGACCTCTCCACTCCCCAAGCGCACTAAGATCGCCGCCATGACTACCGACGCCCCCGCTGTTACTTCTATTCAGCAGCCCATGCCCCCGCTGCTGGTGAAGAAGCTCGTTGCTTCTGCTCGCGCCCCAACGCGGGGCTCTGCTTTCGCTGCGGGGTACGATATGTACAGCGCTAAGGAGACCGTTATCCCTGCCAAGGGCAAGGCTATGGTTGATACTGGTATTGCTATTGCTGTGCCTGAGGGAACCTGTATGTGGATTGATCGAGTCCTGAGCTCCTAGCTTGGAGCGAGACCAATTGAGTGGGAAGAAGTAATGACTTATTTTTCTCTGCACAGATGGCCGTGTTGCCCCTCGAAGTGGTCTCGCGTCTAAGCACTTCATTGATACCGGTGCTGGTGTTATTGACGCCGACTACCGTGGTGAGGTGAAGGTTTTGCTGTTTAACCACTCTGATGTTGACTTTCCCGGTATGTTCCCTACTAGAGCTGCTTCTTGCAAGGCAAACCGCTGATCCATGGTTCGGATATCAGTCAAGGAGGGTGATCGCATTGCTCAGCTGGTTCTTGAGAGGGTGAGTCGAATTTGGTTTGTTCCTAGCTCGTTGGGCCGTGTTCTAACTTGTTTCGTTCTGCAGATCTACACTCCTGAGGTGACTGTCGTCGAGGAGCTGGAGGAGAGCGTTCGTGGTGCCGGTGGATTTGGCAGCACTGGCATCTAAAATGCCAATATTGATACCTGATACAATGGGCTAAAAGAGCCACGGAGTACATCTAGTGGGAAAAAGTTCCCGGGAAGATTTAATGATTTATGTCGACAACGACCCAATCAACAAAGAAATTCATCACTTCAATTTTGATATTATGCATGCGTTGGTCTAATGGAATCTATATGCAGACCCTGGTCGTCCCATCATGATATTTGTTCCGATCGCATTGTGTCCTATTGTAAATGAGTGGGCATATCCTCCTTGCGCCACTCCTGCACAGCGAACTGAACCAGAGGGTCGCGCAAGAATCGTGCGTTCCGTACCAACCGCACTTCAGCTGCTTTTGTGCGACGCAGGTAATCTTGCTTCTCCTGCTCCTCGGCTGTCAAACCACCATTCGGGGAGGAAGCCGCCGCAAGTTCCGCATCACGGGCTTCCATCGTCCGCTCCAGAATACTGTGCATGCTGGAGAGAACCTTAATAGTGGCCTGTGCTAATGGGAGGTTACTGGGTTGAACGTCATCTGGTGAAACCCAAGAGGCGGTATTTCGCAAGTCTGGGCTGGCGGCGTCGACCGCTTCCCGGAGTCGGGCGACAGTCAATGCGGCGAACATGTCGCCCGTGCCGCTGAAAAAGCAGTCTAGTGCGGGAACATCAATGCGGAAAAGACGAGGGGACCCGTCAGATCGGGTCGTGGAGCCGATGACTGTGAGGTAGTTCTCTGGTGGGCTTGGAGTGGAGCCTGACTGGGACAACTTCAATAGTTGCACTGAAGTGATGATGACGTGGGGAACGGAGTAAATGCGGTGGATAGCGGTGATGGCCTCTGCTAATGTGGATAGAGAGGTGATCTTGATGCCGGACAGAACTCTGTGAGAGGTTAGATTGGTGCACGTTTAATTGATATCGCACCAGTATTGGGTGAACTGACTCGGCTTCAAACTGATTGGGCAGAATCAAGTCTGCATGGCGGATGGTCTCTTTATAGGCTGGAACGACGTCGTCATTGACATATAGTCGGCCCTGGTCTCCCATTACTGGATCCAATACTATACCGAGAATTAAATTGAATTCCAAGCTTATGATTGCATGACTCCACCGAAGTTGCGAAACTCACCCCAAAAGAAAGAACCAGGCTTATTTTCAGCCTTCTTCTGCAGATCGATTCCAATTGCACCGACGGCTTCCACGGCCGCCGCACTTGGGGCATAGCCTGACAGCATGACGTCAAAGTCCGTGAGGTTACTCTGACATAGACCCTGATATAATTCTGTAATCTCCTGAGCAGTAGCACGAGTGCCCTTAAACTGCCGGTACCCAGTATGATTGCCTACCAGAGCTGGTTAGCTCTGAATAAGATATCCCACCGGGTTACTCCGATGAGTCAAACCGAATGGCATGAGATGAGGAGAACGCACTGAAATGCACAGTATTCAAGGCAGCCACTTCACAGCCCAAGGACTGCATGACAAACTCGGCCATTGTATTGCCCACGTGGCTAGGAAGATCAGCTTGATGTCGCATGACTCTTATCATCCGAATGGGATGTTAAACGTACCCATAAACGACCTGATCCGGGTTAGTTTTCACATATTATACCCGAAAATCGAACTTACATGGCTGGCGACTGCCAGCACCCGGGTTTCAGGCACGAGCAACTCGGACATTGTGAGATTGATGAGAGGGAAGGTGGTTGTAAATTGTGGGGGTTTTGAACGGGCAAGTCACTGACATTCCTATTACCTAATTCTCATTGGCTTCCGTCTGACTGTATGGAGCCCGATAAGAGAGATACAGGTGTACGGAGAATGCCTAGGAAATAAAGGGATCATGGTTAACAGTTGAATAGTCGACATGTCTCTTTTTTGGTCAGGAGCTGTAACCTGTGTTTGGACTCCTTGCATAGTGCACGATACCTTTAATTTCAACCCCGCATGTACTGTACTCGCAATCCGGTCGCGATGGGTGGCAAGTGAATAACGGTTGATAAATTGATATAACGTTGGAATCGCAGGCAAAGAAGACCAAAGTAATCCAGCCTCGTAGGATCAGCGCCGAATACCCTGAATATGTATTTAGTCTGCATACATACGGGCCATTCTATAGTTAGCTGCCGCCGCTTTTGTGAGGTGACGCTTCTGCTTAGTAAAGCCGGTTAAAGTGACCATGGCAAAGTCACGTGACAACTGGTGGCTATTTAATGGAAAGAATTGTACGAAGTAGACCACTTTTAGGTCCTAGTCAACAGCTAATTGAACGGAATTATACAATTAGTGTGCATGCTGTGTCGATAGCGGTGCTCTCAGTCACACATGATTGGAGGATCAGCGCAATGGCATCGGTTGAGAAAACATATTGCAATTTTTGCCGACGCGAAACCACCACCATCAATGAATGGATATAGAATCCGCTAATGAATTGGTTTAGCGGCATGCTTGTTTTCTACTCAAGAGCGGCAAAGGGTATCAAAACGGGAATGGAAAGAATTGTGGATTCGTCACAACGGAATGGTCTCGACCAAAGCTGAACACCTCCGTTGAATGACCAACCCCGATCATCCCTACTCCGTGTTATACTTTCTGTTCCAACTAATCCTTTCTAAGCATTCGGTCCTGACGATTGGTCCTTGCACCCATGCAAGTTCCCCTGAACCAGACTCTCCCCCTCGGGCTGCGGGATCCACAGACCGATCTAGTCCTTGCGGCCATGTCTTTTCTTGGTCTTGGCTCAACTTGCCTGAATTTTTTAAGATTAAAAAACCAAACAGGATCAATGCGGTGCTCCGTGCTTTTGCCGGTTTCCCGCTTATACATGACCTGTTTCCCTCGTGGGCAGTCGGCTTTGGTCTACATGACTTGAGCCTCTCGTGCTGTTGGGGGCCGACAACCGTGAATGGCCATGTCGAGTTGTTAATAGTGCGTGGTCGCGTCTTTCCCTTTTTTCTTTGCCCGTTTGTGGCTTGTCACTCGTTTCTAGCTTCCTCATGGAAGCTACCCTTGGTCCTTCGCGCAATAGCCGGAGTATAGACCGTTCGCTCTCTATGAATTCCACACGACCTCGCCGGTCGCAACCCGGCCAAAACAAAAGCCTAGGGTCTCTTTACCATGGCCTAATAATTTTAATTCTTATTGTCTGTTTGTCGCCATCGACGTTGGCTCATCCTACCGCAACCACGGCAGATCTGGTGAACGTCCCGCGATCGGCCTCCAACCCAAGTGGAGAGATCATCGTAGATCTCCAGGATTCGCCCCTCAAGCGCCTTGACTACATACCTTTGGACACGCAGGATCGAGATGCTGTAGCAGAGTCTCTCGAACGCGATGCCAAACACGGCTTACAACGGCGAATCCTCAATGCCAGCACCGAGACCTCAACATCGATGCCCGAGCCCTTCGACACGAGCTCGAACAACTTTGCAAACTCCAGCTGCGTCAGCTTCTTTGATCAATTTCTCGCCAACTCTACGGTAACAAAGTGTCACGCCGTTTCACTCCTTCTCGAAAACTCGAATGCATTCTTCCATGATTTGAGCTCGGCGACAGAAACATCGCGCGTGCTGGATACTACCTGCTCCGAGAACCCAACCAAATGCCAGTCGATCATGACCTCGCTAGCGGCTCAAATGCTGGATGAAAATAATTGTGGGCCCGACTATGAGGCTGGCAACTCGGTCGTCACAGACACTTATCAACAACTGATGGCCTACGAGCCTGTATACCGGGCCACCTGCCTGACCAACCCCACTACCAATGACTATTGTTTCGTCGACGCCGTTACCAATTCTACAGCTCCGAATGATTACAATGTCTACTTTATTCCGATAGGATCCCAGCTTACCAAGGGAAAGCTCACCTGCAACGAGTGTCTTCAGTCAACGATGGATATATACGCTGAATGGGCCAGGGTGGATGGCCAAGCACTTGACACAACCTACCTACCCTCGGCAAAGATCGTTAATGAATACTGTGGCTCCGGCTTCGCGACCACTAATATCACAATCGGCTCCGACAATGTTACGGCCGGTGCCGGGCTCACGGTTCCATTGCCTGGCTCCCGATTGGCCTTGTCTATAACCATTGTCACGATCGGGGCTCTATCACTGGGGATGTTCTAGATCAGAGAGTCTGTATATTTGGCTGATATTTTAGATTTTTATATATGGGATCTCTCCTTTTGCCCATTTTTTTTTTTTTTTTTTTGTTTTTTGAAGTTACGGTCACGCTTGATGACAGCGAATTCCCATATTGTTAATATTTACTCAACCTTGTTTATTTCTAATCAGACTACATATCAACGGCTTAGGCCAACACTGACTCTCCCTGAGGCAACTCTGGAATAAGCGGAGATCTGCAAACTCTATAAATAGCGATCGCTATTCCCTTTGTCCAATTTCCCCTGGTTACAAGCGTACAGACATCAATATTCTGACTGCAGTTCCAAGATACAGAAATGAACTCCAAAAAATAGAATTACATATGGACTGCAGTATCCGAACCTCTTGTCATTACATCCACATGAATTTTGGCCCCCACCCATGATGTGAAGCATTGCGGGGGCCAACCTCCAATCAAGGTAAGAACACAAGCCACTGAAGTCGACCCCAGAAAGGCAAGTCAGCGGAAATCCTAAAAATGGAACTCATCACATAACGTTGGCAGCGCGGCGAAGGAATTTCCAGCTTACTCTACCCCTCACCTGCATTAGACCTCATGATGGGTTCACTTGGGCCCCGCGACCCGACAGCTCAGCTGGCTACTGTTTGCCCATTGGTTGATTCGCTTTATAACTCCACTCGTCTGTCGACCTCACACGTGAGCCAGGCAGCCAGTGAACTGGATATACTGCTTACGGTGTTGGCTTCTACGAGGACGCATGCGGTGCTGTGTACGGATACGCCGTTGACAACTGGCCTACCCAGGGTTTTGGAGCTGTGTCGTGCGGTCTTACTGGATTTGCAGACTGTTTCGTCGTGCCCTGATGGAGCAAGGTCTCAGTATCAGATCAACGAAATTCGATCGAGGCTTGGGTCGATTATTTTTGAGCTCAATATGATTAATGCTAATATGGCCATGTGAGTATGTGTTATATTGATAAAGGCTGCGTCGACTAACGTTGTGGTAGATCGTCGCAGAATAATGTTAATATGGCGATGAGAAGCTTTATTGATGATGTTCATGCTGGCAAGCGAGATGCGTTGATCGTTTCTAATGCTCTTAATGCTGTATCATCTGATTCTCAGAAAAATGAGGCATGGCAGAAACTGCAACAAGAATTGATTGATGTTGGCATTGCTCCGGAGTTATCACGCCAAGACCACGACTTTATCATCAGTGTCCTTCACAAGGCTGTCAAAGATGAAAATCTCTTACAGAGCATCAGGCAAGCATCGCGAACCGAGGACACATCGCATTTACCAAGTACGCAATCTCCAAGAGATTTATCACCAGCAAATAATTATCCCGAAGTACGGTATATGGACGACACAGACAAAATAGCTCTACCACGGGGTCTCTCGGATTTACCGATCTCTATCGCATCAGAAATGCAAGCGGACACCGATAAACAAGTCCTACCAAAAGAACACTTCCCCGAACCAGTACTGTCAGCAACATACAGTCCAGGCGAAGATACAGATAAAGAGGTCTTTTGCGAGAATTTTCCAATGCCCCTAGAAGCTGAGCCAGGAAGCTCAACTACCCTCTCAGGAACCTACTCAGATGCCAGTTCTTCCAGAGGGAGCGCCTCATACCCGAAAATCGTGCGAAGCAAGAAGCCTGGTATCATGCGGAAACTGAAATTCAAGCTCACGACCAACAAGGACGATTTCATCGCTCTTGTAAAACAGGGTGGACTATACTCTGTGCAAAGCGCATTGGATAAAGGCGCCGATGTGAATACGATGGATTTACATGGTCAAACGGCCTTGATGGTTGCTATCCTGTTTTCACAAGAGCATATTGTCGACCTGCTATTGGAGTATAAGGCGAATATGGCATTAATGTCTGCAAAGGGAGACTCGGCGCTGAGTCTTGCTGCTTCGAGGGGTGCTGAAAGGATTGTCCGGACGTTGCTGGTTCGCGGAGCAGAAGTTGATGGACGCAAGAATCTTGGAAACACGGCACTATCTCAGGCTGCAGAGTGGGGACATGAAAATGTCGTTCGATTGCTGTTTAATGCGGGTGCGGATATCAACGGGCTTTCTCATACGGGAGATACTGCTCTTTCGCAAGCTGCTATGAATGGTCATGTGGATATTGTTCGGTTTTTGTTGGATAATGGGGCTATACCGGATCATACCGCCTACCCGCGGAAGACTGCTCTTTATAAGGCTGTTGAGCAGGATAGGCCTGAGGTGGTGAGGGTGTTATTGCAGCGTGGAGCGGATCCCCATCTTCAGGAGTCTATTCGAGCCTGGACGCCGTTGACGTTGGCTGCTATGCATGGGAGGACGGATTTACTTGCTATGCTCAACTATGGGACGGCTGTTACACCCTATCGGTACCAAAACTGAGGGAGACTAATCATTTCAAGCGTTTGTTTATGGATTCAATAGCGTCAAGTTTAGCGTGTTGTTTATGTTTCAGTTGTGCCTGACATGCACTTGCAAAGATATCCATATAGTTCACAATTGATTCAACCTGTTGAACCAAATCTCATGTAGGCTATACATTTCCTGAAGTTGTGATGAAATATTTAGATTGTCGGCGATGAAGGCACCTGGAATTGTTTCCCATTAAACACCGGTAATGTATGTCCAGAGCGACAGCAAGCGGCCAAGCGCGAGAAAGAGGTATGAACAGGCAATATGCAATGAAGATCATGTTCAGAAGCAAAGACATAGCTCTTATCGTCGTCAGTGAAAGAAAGAAGATATGTGCGCAAAAAATGAATAACGAAGAATCGCTCAAGTGAAGTAAATCAAATCTATATGTTCAACTCTGGCGTTTGAAGCTGTCTCCAAGAGCAACACCGACAAGACTCTGTGGTGCACCGCCAAAGCTAGTACCGCTGTTGCTTGTAGGAGAACCAGCACCGGAGACAGGGCCAGAAATAGGACTTTGTGCGGCATCACGGTCCCGCTTCACGCGGAAATAACCCAGTTTTGCGAATCGGCTGAGATGAGACCAGAAATGTCGTCCAGCTGGGTGTGCTCCAATACGTTCAAGTAAATCGCATGTTGCCTCACGTACGACCTGATCCGGATGGAAAAGACCCATGCTGAGGTAGAACAGGCCAGCCTGATTCTCCGGGGCAGCTGCTAGCAGTTGACAAATGCCAGCATAGTCCTTTACTGCATGAGCAAGAGCGAGATAGATGGCACCCGCTTCCGCATGAGATAGCTTCAAAGACCGTAGTCGGTCGTGGTGGTGATTCAAGTCTGGCCGTTGAATAGGGCGCGCAGGCCAGTACTTGGCTGCAATGTCCTGAATATAAGAATAATATGACCGGGTGTTTCGCCAGCCCTCGATTCGGGATACAGATGCTGAAAGCTCACGTTGCTTTGCAACTTCGTCCTGCCATACATATCCGTGGCCCCGAAGGGATGATGGATCCAAGGCATCTGTTTGTTGGCCCGTAGGGCTGTCAGGGGACAGCTCTTCGCCAGGGCCGATGATATAGAGATTAGAAGCTCCATAAACAGCTTCCTCGAAGGCCGCAGAGACTCGGACAAACTTCATAATGTAGGCGCACCACTTCGCCCGGATTGCATTCTCACCATGACGTTGGCTGATGCTGCGCAAGATATCCTCCATGAACAAAGTGTCTCCGGTGGGATCCTGATTGGCATTGGAAGCCTGGCTGGGCAAGAGTGAATTCTGTTGTTGGAAAAACAGGAGACCCTCTGTTACAGGAGCAGGCTCAATGTGACTAGAAATCTTCATTCTGCCCGTTGGCAAGTCGCATAGCACATCCCACCATTCTGGGTGATTCGCAAAAGTCGGGTTTGTAACACCAGCAATAAAACCGGGGACATTCAGAAGATCATCAATCTTGGTGAGGTCAGTATAAGGGAAGGCATGACGGGTAAATCCCCTCAAAACACCACCAGACGCAAGTGCGCAGGCTGCTAGAACTGCTTCGGCTACTTCCCCTGATGGGCGATTGTGTCCCAGGAAGACCACCCGTTTCTGGGTAAGAATTGCATTGACGAGGACAATAATCGGATGGGTGAGCGGGCCACTGGTGGTCAAATGAGGATGGCTCGGGAAAGGTTGAGGAGACGTAGCATGAGGCCCGGCGAAAGTCTGGATGAGCTTGACGAGGGAAAAGTCGCCCACTGTCTCGGGCCAAATGACTGTAGGAATTTTAACAGGGATTGGTATGTCGTTATAGACCACTTTCGACTCGAACTCGTGGGTATCGCGCGGGAGGACGTATCGACTCATTTTCTTTGGCGAAGGGGGAACATCTCCATTTTCCATCTCCTCCTCTTCCCGCTGGCGGACCATTTGCTCGAACTTTTCAATAAACATTTCTTTTGTGTTGCTGGACTGCAAGATGTGGCGTTCCAGGAGGGACATTTTGGGCATTAACGAGAGGTCCATGGAGTTAACAGCATCGTACAGGGAAGCGAGGGTCTCGGGATAGGGTGATTTGAAGTAGTCTTCAAGCGCGAGGAGTAGAAGTGGCTAGAAATATCAGCTTTGCGCTTGGAGTATTGCAACGGAGACGTACCTTGTATATGTGGAGGAACGAATGCCTTGTACAAATTGCCATCGCCTTGACGACTGCACCTCTGGGTTGCTGTCAGTACCTGCATGCTGCTCCTTGGATGAATTGACCTACCTCCGAACTGTGTTATCCTGCTTGGTATTCACCAAGTTCAAAACATACATCAAGGGTGGACCCTCTCCGCCCTCCTCGTCGTCACTGCTGTCCTCATCCGAGGCCTCGTCCGGCTGCTCTTCCTGGAGATGAGCGGCTTCCTCGTTTGCATGATATTTTGACTTGCGTTTCTTCTTTTTCTTTCCATCCTCGGTCTCTTCCTCTTCTTCACCGCTAGTATCCTTATGCAAGAAGAAGATTGTCCAGTCCTGGCTTCGCACGTGCGTTTGGTCGGGCAGCATTAGCTCTGCCAGCATGCTCTCGTCACCACTGATCGCTGCCGGGTACTGATGCTCCATGATCGGACCCCGATCAATGTGGAAAGACGCCACCAGGATATACTCCACATGGCGCTCCGGCGAGTCTAGCGGATATTGTGACTTGCATCGGCGCTGCTTATACCCCGCCGAATTCTCGGTTGATGTGCGTCGAAAGGACACCTGGGAGCCGCTTGGCGAGCGGCCCACAAACGAAGGTGAAGGGGAAAGACGAGGACGGCCATTGGTCTTTGGATTAGAGGTGGACAGGGAGTCGTTTGACGGTCGATACGGCAGCGTTGTGGCCATCTTCGGAGGGGCAATTTAATTGAGACAGGAGCTCCGGGCTAGGCGATGGGATTGAATGGCATGCCTGGTCTAAGCAGGCTTGAAATGCAAGGATTATAAGAAAAAAGTGACTGATCAAGGAGTCGAAAAAGTGTGTGCTGCAAGCCAATCACTGCAGGCCCGAGCGACGGTTCAGGGGTCGATGCTCAGAAAACGGAGGATCTCCACAGCGGGGGCGATAGGCGATAACAGCTGCAGTATACATGATGTCGAGTTACAAGGAAGTCTGGTGGAATAAGAACTACATGGATGAAATCAGCATATCTACTCAGTCAAATTGATCTTCTTGATCCATCAGAATAAGTTGAGAGCTCCAAACCTCAAGAAATCCCTTCTATCAGTGTTGATACACAGCTCCGCACGTGCCTTGATCGGGCCGACTATGTTGCCGGGGCATTGTTTACTTACTTTCGTCACTCCGATCTCCGCACTACTGAGATCACAGCTCTTCAACCAACGATGGTATGACCTAAGAAAAACCAAAGACATGAAAAGGACATTGGCTAATAAAAACGAAGGCAAACAACCCGACTTTCAAGCCTTCACCGCTATCTTTTGGTGGGCAGAGGGCATCGCCTTTCCGGCGACCGTCCACGCCCAACTCCCCGCCCTCCGCAGGTCGCCCGGTGACCCCAGGGAGTTCCCCTAGCCGAGGGTACACTCCGATGGTGTCGCCGAGTAAATTGAATCAGACATACACTGTGGAAGATAGGGAATCAGTTTCCCCACGGGCGGAACCAATACCGCAACCAAAATTCACTCGTGAACTTCCTCCTTCTCCCACCAAGGGAGCAAGGTCACCGGGATATACGTCGCCAATTGCGGGCAGATCGAGTGGAATGGCGTTGGCGAACATGGATACCTCCTCGAAACTACCGCCAGCTCAGCTAAGGGAGATTCGGGAGGCATTTCAGGTCCTTGATAGAGATAACGATGGACTGGTCAACAAAGATGACGTCGCTGATGTTTTGACAAATTTAGGTATCTCGGACAGACCCAAAAACCCGACCTAAGCTAAACTGCAGTCACTGACCCAACGTTCTTTGCTAGGCCAAGACGCAAATCACTCAACCCTTTCGCGGTTCTTCCCACCTGGAGCTGAACAAAAGATCAACTTTGCAACCTTTCTGAATACCCTATCTCAGTTGATGTCCCCGATGTCTTCGTCCCAGGAACTTCTCAACGCCCTGGCGGCATTTGATGATGACGACAACGGCCAGATTGATGTCGCAGAATTACGTGATGCCTTGTTACATACGGCGCCCGAAGATGGCGGGATCCCATTGACGGAGCGACAGATTGATGAGGTTCTCAGCGGGTTTACTGGGAGGCGCGCGTTTGGAGGCCGGGGTGCAAAAACTGGTGGAATGGGTAAGAGAGCCGAGGTTTTCCAGTACCACGACTTTGTTCGCAGCATAGTTGGAGGAGACAATGGGAACAATGGAAGGCGGGAGACTGGCACCGCTCCAGCTTGAAATGCATGATGCGTAATGCGGGCGTTGGTGGTCTTTCCTTGGTTTCTATACTCCGTATTCGCGCGGGCGCTCTAGCCAAGCCCTTGTTTATGAATCTATATCTTGAATCGATCATGCAATATGTACCAATCAGAGTGAGAAATGAAATGTTTCAGATCTAAGCAAATACGTAGCTGATTGGTGTATTGACGCGTGCGCTCACTCCAACGGCAGAAAATCACCTCCAGCCACCGCGGCAACTTGAATTCCCTCCCAGCCCGTTACACAACCACCACTCGGTGCGTGTAGTGCCTATCAAATGCACACACAGCCTTAAAATGGCTCACAGTCACGCTTCCTGGGCCTTCGACGGCCCTGCCGACGCTCCGCCATCGCCGCGGACAATGCGCACGCTGCGGAAGATCCGATCGCATCAAGTCCTGACGACCTCGAGCGCCCTGATTGCACAAACCCAATCCTCTCAGTCTTCAGGGGCTCGCGACGCTGAGAATGGAACAGCTGTAGCACTCGGCAATGCTGCCGCGCGAACACCCGCGCATCGTCGAGCACGATCTAACAGTGACGCAGCTGCTCGCATGGCAGCTCTGACAGCGCCGGTTCCAACACGACGCCCACCACGGAAGACTGGGTCAGGAATAGGGATCAAGAGATCGCCATTGGAGACCTTCTTACGCGATGGGCCACAGAACGGACAAGGCCGAGAAGGGCTACAGGAACTGAAATTACTTATTCTCTCATGCAGAGTGGATGCAGATGGAGATGGCATGGTAAGATCCATGTTCATTGCTCTAATGCTTATCTAACAATGTCGCAGTCGCCTTACCGAATATACCTATGGCTTGTGCTGCTTAACATCCCCCCTGTACCCACCGACGAATACCTTGCTTTCATTCACCGCGGCCGTTCCCCAGCATACGCCAAAATCCGCAATGACACATTCCGCACTCTAGCCACCGATCCTTTGTTTAAACGCCGCGTCACAGAAGCCAGTCTGATTAGATTGCTGAATGCTGTGGCATGGAAACTGCACGACTCGAAAACAAAACGGAAGTCTCGGCCTTCTTCCCGAAGACGCGAGATGGAGCTTCTAGTGAATACACCACCGAGAATCGACGAGGAACCCGAAGACCCAGGCTCTGCGAATAGCCCACCTGTCAATGACGCTGCAATCTACGTTCAAGGAATGAATGTCCTCTGCGCCCCCTTTCTGTATGCAGCCCGCAGCGAGGTCGAAGCATTTGCTCTATTCCACTTCTTTGTCACTAAAGAATGCCCGGGCTATATTCGCGGTGCTATGGATGGAGTACATAGGGGTCTTCGACTAGTCGACAGATGTTTGGAGATTGTGGAGCCTAAACTTGCTGCCCACCTTTTCTCCAAGGGAATGTATGCAGAGCTTTATGCCTTCCCATCTGTCCTCACGCTCTGCGCTTGTACACCACCCCTTCCTGAGGTTCTTCACCTATGGGATTTCCTCTTTGCGTATGGATCCCACTTGAACATCGTTTGTATCGTGGCCCAATTAGTCCGTATGCGAGATACGCTGCTTGCAAGTGATAAGTGAGTACTACAATTCATATTCCCGACCCGACTGGTGGAGCTAATAGGTGCAATAGTCCGAACAAAATCCTTCGAAATCTCCCCCCTCTCAATGCCAAGGAGATAATCGCTCTGACGGTGCTCCTGGTGCAGAGGATCCCCTCTGATCTATATGCTGAAATGGTCATCCATGCGAAATGAACACTCGACTGTCCTCTTGCACTATATTGCTTGTACTACATTGTATTTTTGTTGTGATTTCATGATTCCTGGTTATGGAGTTGGTGCGTTTGCTACGTTTAATGCAGCGGATGAGGCATGAGATACGATAATTGTATCACCACGAAGTCTTAGGAAATGTTTTGTTAAATGAAATGATGACTCTACATGATTCAATATTCTCTATATATCGGCAACTTTCAAGGTTCTTCGAGACCCGTCAGTGCTTTTCTTTCTCTAATTATAGGCGTGTTGGGCTTCTAGTAAGCAGAGAATATAGGTTTACCCGCCTAGCGAGAATCGACGAGTTACTACGAATGCAATAACAACTCGGCATCCAACCTTGGAACAACCGCCCCGAATTACCACCCCCCCCCCCCCAAAACCACTTACAGGGCTGGTTCATTTGGCCCGTGAGTTATGAGGGTGTGATTAGGTACATCGCCGATGGTATAAATACAATTTCCCAGCGACGTTGACCCCTTCTGCTCAACACTCAAGCCAATTCTACGACACAACTAGAATATCAACGAATATGTTTGCACGCACAATCCGACCAATGATTGGAGCAGAGGGGCTCCGTGTTTCAAATATTGTTTAGCGGGTTCAACTGCAGGTTGGTGCGCAGGGTCATATCCGAGCTGTACTTGACATACTTGATATTTAAAAGATTTCAAGGCTGTTGCGATATACCTGGTTGGGTATAGGGGTCCAATAGCGAGTACAAGGTGGCTAGATAATATAAGGGTTCTTGAATTACCTGAGCCCTAAGCAGAATCCATATCCATCAATCTGCGTAGAATCACACATAGTCACGACATGTCAAGCTACACCAAGGTCGAAACCAACAAACTCCATTCAATCAATCAACATAATACATTACATCCATAACAATAGCATCCATGCAGCCAACCAATCGACCAATCACCAAGCCTAGGTAGGCGCCGACGTCGACAACAGCTCTAATGACGGGGTCTGGCCCGATCCATCAACAACAAGCGGTTTACAACGATCCACACTCTGGGCCACACTCTCCTCACCAGTCTTGGCAGACTTGGACCCCATTTTCTTCGAGATCAATTCCAGTAGATCTGGATCCGAAGGCCCCATAGACCCATGCCAGCTTCCACTACGTGTGATAGTAGGTCTGGTATCCATCTTCACGCGAATCTGCGAGCCCATGAATACCATATTATTGAGCATTGTGACAGCCCGCTTCGCCTCTTCGACGCTGTGCATGATCGCCGACCCATAGGTCTGCGCTTCGTTCGACTTGGCGTCCGAGGTCACGACAACATTACATTGTTCCACCTTTCCAGCGCCCTGGAGCAGATTCTCGAGGTCAGAGGCGGTGGTTATGTTGTGAAGGTTCTTGATGCACAAGGACCGTTGGGCGAGATCGCTTGTCGCGGTGATGGTTGAGTCCTTGGTCCAGGCTTTGCACGGGTGCGCGGGGGGGTACTCGCCCGTGGTTGACTCTGGGAGTTGCTGGATAGGCGACATTGGGTACATGGGGTACATGGGCATCACGTTCCAGGCTGGAGAGTCAAATGTGGTGCAGTGCATCATTGGAGAGGGCGGGAAGCATTGCATTGGCTGGGCGTGGGGGTCTGGCATTATGGGGACGAATTGCTGCGGACCCATTGGCATTGGGCTCATCATGTGTCCAAAGTCACATGGATATGAGTAGGTTGTATTAGGCGACTGGACGGATCTAGTAGATGTTAATCTTTGCGTAGAAGATCTGCCGTTCTCGAGGACTTACTCGGGCGAGATTGGCGATGGGGGCATGGCTATACTACCCGACCGCGGTGGGGTCGAATGACCGGACATGTAGGCCTGTATCACAGCTGGCGGGCTCCTGGTAGGGCCAGCAATAGGCTTTGTAGGAGCACTGGTGCGCGCTAGCGTAACAACCAAGCTTTGGCCTTCCCATCCGTTAGTTGATAACCGGTCTGCATATCGGTCAGTATGGCGCACTCCAGACTTGAGAACCCTCGAAGCACCTACGATAAGTCCGCCACGCTTCATCTTCATTCTTGACGATGATTTGTCCCAGCCCGGTGGGGAATCCATGGCTGTCATCGTATACCACAGCCTGTCGGATGTGTTGCGCCGTTTGGCGCACCAGGTCTTTCAGCTCTTGCCAGCGACAGTGCGCGGGGATCTACACCCAGTAAGAAATGGTTCATGGAGGCATTGGGGGAGGCTTACTCCCTGAAGAAACACGACGAATTCATCGTCCGATCTGCGCGATCTCGGACTGCGTCCTTTTTCTCGGCCTAGGAACGGCATTGTATAAAGCTCAGAATACCCGATTTGTTCACTTCGGATGGAGACAGCTCGTTTGACCGGTGACTAAAGAGGAGTCGAGGTAATGTTGCGCCCCAAAGTTGTCTCTACTAATTTCCGATAGTAGATGTTATGTATCCGCCGATCTCGTGTCCGACCAGGATAGTTCGGTCGGGGCTGAAAGTAGAATAATGGCCTTGTGTACCTGCAAGTAGCTCCCCTCAATTAGCTCGAGACCATTGGCGATCGATGACCGTGAACAGGAATTGGTTGTAAATCAAGCTTCATCGAGTCCTGTGTGTCTCGACATCACCAAGCATGAAGTCAAGACATTTGAGTGTTCTGGGGTACGGATACGCAAGGCACTCAACATACCTAGCCTTTGCGAAGTCAATGCAGATGAATAATGCACCGAAAGAATACAGTCCACGAGCTGGATCGTTGGACTATTATATGAGTCTCGATGCGAGGAGAGAAAAGGAAAGGTGTCTGGAATGTTTCACAGAGACTTCTCATCGTGGATCAGTCATGGAGCGACTAGTGAATAAATTGGAGAGTTGCTAATAATGGTAATTCTGCACAAGCCGGGAGGCGAGACCCAGAGCTGCACCAACAGACAGCGCTAGCCAATGATAGCCAAGAAGTATGGAGAACGCTTGACTGTGATGCTGCGATATGTCATTTCTGTCGCAACGAAGCCCGAGCTCAGCTCCCTTCCAGCCGCCAAATGCAATAAATCATGCCTCCCGTACCACCCCGCTGGTAATAGTTCCCAGGAACAGGAAGATACACTGGTCATCTTGCTTTTTTCTTTCCCTGGATGGGTGGTCCTAGTTTGTTATAGGTCGATCCAATGACTAATTGTTGAAAATTAAAAGTCGCACACCCGTGGAGTGCACAGAACACAAGTGACAAGATCTTCTACCAGATGGAGCGCTTAGCATGTTTCGGGTTACACCGCTAGATCTGATCGGACAATGTATCCAAAGGTTCATGGAGGTGGAGTCGTCAAGGCGGAGCGGGCCATACCGTATCAATCACATTGACTTTTCTCTGCAGAAAGGGCATCCCGTCTCGAAGTGGAGCTCAGATGTCATCAGTCAGATCCGATCCGATGAACACCCTTAGCGCGAGGAAAGAAAATTCAAAGATCGACAGGGTGGCCGGTTTTGCCTAACCTGAGCAATCAACAAATGCACGCCATCCGGGCCGTGTCCAGTGGATGAAGATCGCCAATCAATATGTTTACGGGAGCACCGAAGGTTCCTGCAGGTCTATGATCGTGGCTGGCTGTAAAATGCGGGTAGCGTCCAGTCTATTGACGCTGACCCTATTCCCCACATGGATTCCTCGTCATTCCGGCTCTGCAGAGCCTGGAAGCTCTACGGTTGATAAGACAGCGGCATCCCCTGGTGGCGAGATCAAGGGTCTGTCACACTGCAGCTCTCCATCCCAGTGCTCGTTTTTGTCTCGAGTTTTGTCGGGCCCGAGATGGCGTAATTTGGCGCAACCTTGCGGATCCGCCGAGAGATCGACATTAGTGCTTTTGGGTGCTGATCTGACGATCTGAGGCACCCCTCGTCAGGGACCGGTTAGGGCGAGGGGTTCGAGTGTGTGACTCTATAAAGTATATCTTTCATACTTTTCAAGTTTTGGTCAAGTGACAGGTATAGAATTCAAAATGCTGAACACGCGACCGTGGGAACCTTGGGAACGTAGAGTAGCATTGGAACGGGTGGGAGCGCTCGGCTGAATGGTGAAGTGTGGCGTTTCCTGACCAGGCAATGCATCTAATTCAAGTCAACTGGTCTTCAGCGCTTAACTTCTAGTAAGCTAGTAAGCCTTATTTACTATTTACTAGGTCTCGGGTCTAGAACAGGTGCACTTGAAATTCAAATCATGCATTTTACGCTCTAATTCACAGGTCGCAAATGATCGCTCAGAAATAGCATGCAAGATACCAGGCTTCAACGTGCATGCAATGCAGCAGTATATGATACAGCACAATGCCGAGGTCCCAGGACCTCGACTTCTGCTTCCCCATTTCCCCCCTGTTTCCAGATACATGCACCTGCACTTTGAAGGAGTGCATGGTTGAGTTGCTCGTGTACGGTATATCAGGACGAAATTGATCATTCGATCGGAGAAATAAATCAATATCTGTGACCGGAGTGCGAGGGAGTGGCCGTGTCCCGCACAGGCCCTTCCACGAGGGTCAGCCAGTCGAGTCGAAATGAAAGGTCACCAAGGCGACCGTAAAGTGTCGGATTCTTTGTTCATGGTGAACAGGAGAGGAGACAGGCCAGTTGTGGTTGTTTCGGTGGAGTCCAAAGTTGGTAGATATCATTCCAGGTGGGTTCGAGGTTCGGTTCATAGTCGGGTCCGTGGAATGATCATCACCGGACAAATCCGACCTTTGAAGCACATCGATTACAATAGTAGGAGTTCATGCCGAACTGTACCGCGCCGCTGGACTGGGTCCCCACGCTAAGGGATTGTTGACAGCGGGAGCAACGGACAATATCAAGGGTGATGGGGGATGAGACGGTAGGACCGGGCACGCCGGTTGAGATTGCAAGTGGTGCATCCATGATGGTCTGTTTGGAAGGGAAGAGACGAGGAGCGGAAAGGGGTTTTATGTTTACTCATGAGGGCATCCCTTTTTAGGGCCCCAGTAGTTTAATCCGGTAAAACCCCCAAATACCACTAGAGCAGCCACAACCATAACCCATTGAAATCCGGTTTTCAGGGAATGTCATACAATTCATTCACCTGGTCACAAGTTCTAGAGTCGTTGGCGTCATCCTTATCTAAACTTAATCAAAGCTTTGTGATCTCTGACAATCCACGTTTGATCGGCGCCGCTTATCTGACCATATAATATTGACCCTTGCCCGGAACTGGGAATATAATACGGGGATTTCGATGATTTCACTCATCCCCGATTTTTTTCCCTCAGCTCCATCCTCGTCTGCACGGTGTTGTCATGGCGGGTCGGAAAACAACGCATGGCGCCCAACGGGGGCACCACGGCTAGCACCTTGTGTGCGATCTAGCGAATGGTGAGAGAAGGAGGGGCAACTAGCCTGCCGATAGAGTGTGTTCAAGCCGTGGGCTTGCGTAGATCCTAGCCCGATTCGGTAAAACGCAAAGACTTGCCATTTCGTAATTTCAGTGGTCGACGTCATCTAGTTGGAGATGCATATCCGATGGTCCTGTAACGGAGTCACAGATCTCGATCTAGAGAAAATCCATGGAACTGGGGTGGGAAGGACATCGGACATCTCAGGTGAACCGCGGAACCAATATTGATATTTGCTTTATATCAATAGTGGATTACTTAATGATCTACGGAGTCTGTGGCTCAGCTATTGATTTCAGAAGAGATATCCCGTGGCTGCGGAACATGGAGACGTTCATGGAAACCCTGGAAGAATTATCCGCGTCAATTGGACGGTTGAATTGGTGGGATTCTTGGTGTGGGACGAGTGATGTAGTCGTATTCGGGTCAACGTATTGATCCACCGGTTGATTCCGACTCCCGTTTGTTTGGGGATCGACACGACCCGGCCTTCAACACAACCCGACATATCAGGGAGTGACACGCAATGTGGCTTTGAACCAACATGCCCATTCCAACCCGTTCGGCCTCCCTACGAGAGCCCCGTCAGGTGAATACCCGTCAGAATCACCCCCCGCTTCATGCCAATGGCTAAATTGCTGCAGACCTCCCATATCGCTCGTCTCGCGCCCGGAACCAAGGCACCCGCCCGTCCCACATCTACCGAGACCACTACGAAAGATACCGTTACCTCCAATCGGGCTCGAACGCTTCTGCCTCAGCGCAGTAACCCCCTGCGCGACGATGGCGCGACCAGCCGACCCCCACCGCCTGAAAGACGGCCTCGAGAGACGTCACCCAAGAGACCGATAAGCGAGAAGCAGGGCCCTACCCCGGCGGCGACACCCCCGACCAGCGCCACGGCTTCTGCTCGTCGCCAGAGTCTCATACGCCCTGTGACCTTGAGAACATCCAGTCGCAATGTCTCGGTCCCAACAAAGACCACGGCGCCTAGCTTTACGCCGCCATCCCCAAGGAAACCGTCGATGCGCTCGCCGACGCAATCCTCCACCCCCAGACCCCCTTCTCCAAAGAAGGCAGAGATGCCACCGCCCCCCCGTCCGGCTCGATCCTCTTCGCTGAGACAACCGGTAAGAACCGATCCAACGGCGACTGCGAGAGGCCATGCGCGACACCGCAGCCAGATGATTCCCCCAAACACAAAGCCAATCCAACCAGATGCGGCTCCGAAACCTCGTTCAGGCTTTTCCACCTACCAACAGCAGTATTCGCCGAAGAAGCCGACTAAGCCTCCCACTCCCACTCCAGGAGAAACACCTGCGTCGGGTGGTCTCATTCCGACGACCTGGCCGGACATTGCCTCTTTACAGACGGAGTTGCTTCAGTTGAGCCTCTTCCATTCCAGCGCACTGGAAAGACATGCCGAATGGAAAGCGGAATCGGAATCACAGTTACGGACGAAGTATGATGATGTCGCGGGCCAATATCGATCTACACAACGAGACGAGAAGATGCGCCAATACAAACTCAACGTACAAGCGCTGGAATCCTGGTTACAAAACTGTCGCGACCACAATGGGCAGCAAGGATTTCCAGAACAGATCCAGATCCTGTCTCAGGTTTTGCAGGAAGTCTCGGATTTGACCGGCACCGCAACCGGACGCTATGCTCGTGTTGTCGCTACGTTTGAAGACTGGTTTGACCGTGCAGAGAACATCCGGAGCCGTCGCGAGACCTCTAGAGTTCTCGATGGGATCGATTTCATCGACCCGTTGGACCGAACTTGGAAAGAAGAAGTACAAGGCTTGCAGGCCAAGCTAGAGCTATGCGCGCGGCAGCTTCAGACATTGGATATCTTGGGATTTGGGGAGGTTGAGCGCCTGGAGCAGTCGGCTCTCACCCGAATCGCTCAGGGTCTCGTGGAATACATCCAACTCCTGATGCAGGAAATCCGCGCCATGCGCACGATTGAAACCGAGATGATTCATTCTGAACGGGAGATCGTGGGTCGGTTTGCGACACAACTGACCTCGACTCCAACGGGCGGTACAAGAACACGGGTTGGAGTCTGGAAAGCTTAGTATAATGTGTACCACTACTTGTAGCAGGCTGACATGTAATGAATATGTAATCCATAATGACACAATAATTTCTTAGTACAAGAATTGCATAACTCTGTATTTATGCTGCCTGGGACTCGGCCCGAACTACATCGCAGAGTTTCTTTCTGCTCATTTGACCTTCGGAGTAATGAAATACTCCGCAGCGGGGACTGTACGAAGAACGTTGACAATTGACTGCAATCAGCTCATTCTATTGGTCTACCCGGCCGGTCGAACGAACGATGCCATGGACATGAGAACAGCATAGCCTTACAACCCTAGAAGCCTCACTGGTCATATCAGGGGCTAGTGCATCAAGATGATACCATGTGATCACACGTATCATATTCCCAGGCCAAGGCCAAAACAAACTTCACTTCCACGCCAATGCAATTCCCACAATGGAGCCCCTCCCGCCGCTGCCTAAAGTCCGGCTATCATCTATCCATCGTTTGAATTGTCTCATTCACCTCTGCGTTTTCAAAATCCTAGCGGTTCTTTATTTCACTTTCCGCAGAATCTACAATTCTACACCTGCGTCACGGCCTACATTCGTTAAATGCTATCCCTGCCGGCCGAGTCTGGGATGCCGCTTTTTCTTCCCGCCAACGTATAGAAGTGGACAGAATCTAGCGTTATACTTTGACATCCACGGCGGAGGCTTTGCTTTCTGTGATGCAACCGTGGATGATGAGTTCTGCTCGTCTTGGGCCGCGCGGACAGGGATGATGGTCGCGAGCTTGAACTACCGCAAGGCTCCACTGCATCCGTTCCCGACTCCAACGTACGATCTCGCTAGTATTATCAAGGCAATACTTAGTGATGTGACTCTTCCTATTGACCACTCGCGCGTTGTTATGGGTGGGTTCAGTGCCGGTGGGAACCTCGCGTTGTCCGTGTCCCAATTACCCGGTTTGAAGGGAATTGTCAAGGCGGTCATCTCCTACTACCCCATTCTTGACTTTGGTCAGCCCCCAAACGAGAAGTTAGATGCAAGGCCGTGTCAAGATGGACCGAGGGATAGCCTGGAAAAGTCGTCCTGGTGGCTGGATTGGGGATATGTCTCCGTTGGCCAGGACAGACGTGATCCCCTGCTAAGTCCTTACTACGCAAAGAAACAGGATCTTCCACCAAATATTTACATGGTCGGTGCGGAGTGGGATATGTTGCGACTAGAAGCTCAAGAGATGATTCATTATCTGGCGGGACTCGAGAGCAAGGAGGACCACGAAGAGCCGTTTGAGGAGGGGGGCTACAAGTGGACCCTTGCGTTGGGATGCCCTCATGGCTTTACTCATCCCAATAGGAAACGCTACTCAGAGGTGAGTAGGTTGAAACGGGAGGCTGACGTGATCTATGAGGAAGCGCATCAATGGTTGAAGAAAAGGGTCCTCGCTTGAGACGAGGCTCTGTGTATTCTTTGACAGAAGATCAGAGTAGCATCAGACCGGTTGTTGTTTATCCACACATGTGTAATTGTGATAATATTGAATAGTAGGCTACCTGCAAGCTGCATCATCGTTTTGGGGAGAGCTGATCATATCGTACTTTAGCCCCGTACACTTGTGAAAGATTTGGCTTTCTTTTCCCACACTCTTTCTCGATATTCCCCTCAAAAGGTGCATTGACTTTTTCAAGATCTTGATTCATGAGATTATTATACATAACCTGCTCGTTTGAGCTGTTACCTAACAAGCTAGCCTGAAGCCTGAAACGCAAGTCAACGGGGTCGCAAAATCTTTGGGTGTTTGATTGGGCGAGTACAGCAAGGCTTCAAGCCATTCTACTAGTATACAGAATGATTCCTCAGTCAAAGTATGCGTAGGTATCAGAGGACGTCAAATTTGTTTACGAATCGAACAGTTTGCTGCAACCATAGGGTACCCGAAGCATATATTAAGACATTCTACCTTCGAGACAGGTAGCAATGGGGACAATTAAACTAATCAAGCCATGTCTCCAAAAGGGCTCCATCCTCCTTCAACCATCTCCACGGTCCGCTTTGTGGCTTCATCAAGGTCCTCCTTGGGCAGTGCGAGAGTCTTGTTCGCCACCGAGAGTGTAGAGGCATAGTCACTCTTGTCATTGTCTGTCCGAAATACATTTCCGTACAGCATCTTTGCAAAACCGGTGAAGACACCATTGGCAAGTTCCTCGGCACCATCCTTGATGCGCTTGGAGATGGGCTCATATCTGATCTCCCAGTCAGAGTCCGTCGTGCCAAGCACTCTGTTCAGACTATCCAACATGTCGCGCTGGGAGACTTGGAAGCTGTAAATATGGACTCCCTTCTTGAAGTCCGTCAGGCTTGGGCTGCTTCCGGACTCCGGTAGACTGAGCAAAGCGGCGAATGCACGACCACACTGGTCCCACGTGCTGACCGTGATAGTACGCTTGCCGTCATCGAAGAAGGTGACTTTGCGATCCTTGATCGTGAAGCCGAACCACTGCTCACCAGTCGCCAGACTCCACTCGTACCAGAATCCACAAGAAAAGGGGACTGCCGACGACACACCGTTACTCGCATCGCTAATTCGGTCGATGACGAGTTTACCATAAGTATCGGCGGCACTCGCAGAATCCACTGGATACCCAAATGTGTTGGGCATGACATAAGTGACGCCGGCCTTTCCAGCAGCGGCGGCGATTCTCGCATGCAGGTCGCTAGGTGCCTGAACCCCAAGGGTGATAGCAAGGAACTGTTGGCCCTTGAGGGCGTTTACAATCGAAGCTTCGTCATCGTAGTTGACTCTGATGACGTCTACTCCCTCGGGAAGCGTGCCTTTGCTGTCCTCCCGTACGAGGGCAGTGACGTTGTGCTTTCCGGTCTCCGATAGGGCCTTGGCGAATGCACCACCAATGCGACCAGTGGCCTATATCGAGTCAGTATGAGCATTAGGATTGGGGGTGCTCAGGATGTAAGTTCACATACACCAACAATTGCAACGTTCTTGATGGGTTCGGTGGACATAGTGAAGTTGATAAGCAGTCACAAAGGGTAGACTTGTAAGATTGATCAAGAGAGGAGCCACAGGAGGAGTGACTGAAATGAACACTGGTACATGGGTCATTCCCACGACATCAAGCCTTTATTTATAGGTATCTGAAGCATCATGGACTTTACGTTCCAGCGAGCGGAGCTAAGGCCCGGAGATATGGCAGGAAACGAACGGAGATTACAGCGCGACCCATGGATTCCACCAGATTCATTTTCACGCTAACCTCCATTCGTATTCTATCCAACTCTAACTGGAAGGTTGTTTTTGTCTTTCGGGAGTCTGCCACAGCATTTAGCCCATGATCAATGAATTGTGTACTGTCATAAGGAGGGTTTTTTGAAGTCTCCCGGAGTTAGTTTATTGCCGGACTTAACACCTTCAAATGCAATGTCTTCACTTGGTGTGGAAAAGTTGATTGCCAAGTTGTTTCATGAATTAGAGCCAATGTGCTACAATATGACAGAACCTGGCAACGGCCAGGTGGGTATATTTCAATACTGTGGCAAGGCCCGTTCCTACATGGGTTAGAATAACGGGGCTTGTTTCAAGCCAGATTGCGTGTTCGATCCTTCACAGCCATCCTAGCTATCAAAATAAAAATCTAGGCGCTTATTCCCCTGATCAGTAGTAGTCTCCAGATAGGCGGCCCTCTCTTCTTGGTTCATTTTATCCCACTGCGCCTTCTTCCAACGGTTCCTGCTAACATAATAGACCTTAGCAAGAGCGTATGCTACAATAGTAGCGACATTGATTGCGATAAGTTGTCTGTTGCCTCGGCGGTATAGGGGCTTATCGTCGGATCGGTAGATGTTTGAAGAAGCGATCCCAGAAAGCTGGATCATAATGTTGAACAGAGCGGCACTGACAGCTCTGGTTCGAACAGAGTTACTCAAGCGGGAGCACCATCCAACTTGCGCAGCCTGTGGATTGGGCCAGCCCAACAGAACAAACGTGACACCGTATAGGCCCCAGTTGGATAGTGTTCCTGCTGACGTATACAAGACGATGAGGAGCGGAAGGGACCATAGCTGGGCGAGGAGTCCGACAAGGGAAATTTGTTTCACGCGCACACTTAGTTCAGTAATCAACAGCAGGTTGATCGCTGCGAAGACAGTCACCGGGATTGACAGGAGCGTTGTCTGGAAAGTCGTGAATCCAATGCCGGTAAGCGAAAGGGTGAGGTATGTCTTCGGAGGGGACGTGGGAATTTCAAAAAGGATACCAAGGATGTAGATCGGCCATAGATCGAAGTCCTTCAAACTCTGCCAGAGCATACCGAGGGTAAGTGCTTGTCGATTATGCATATCGCCTTTGGAAGGGTCGTCGCGTAGGACTCGATTGACAATGATGGTCTCCTCTCGCTCGTTGAAAATCCCTTTTGGATTCCACCATGTCTTGGTCTGTGTGGGACCGGGGACCAAGAAGAGGAAACTCAGAAACCCAATGACAAGACTGATGAGCGCCTCAATCAAAAACAACCACCTCCAGCCTTCGCGCCCGTCGACACCGCGCATGTGCAACACACCATACGCAATAAAAGACGCGATGACACCGGATATGGAGTCGGTAAACCAGAACAATGCAAGCCGGAATGGCATTTCGGTTTTTGTGTAGAAGTAGGACAGGTAAAGAATGGAGTCCGGGATAAAGCCACCCATGAAAAATCCGAGTAAGAACCGGCAAGCGAAGAAGCCAGCCCGGTTCTGCATAAAGAATTGTCCACCTGAAGCTAGACTCCAAAGAATGATTTGAACAGGAATCCACCGATCGGGTCCAAGTCGCTTTCCGATCATTTGCGATGGGATCTCCGCAATCAAGAATCCAATTCGATACATGTTTTGCGCGTTGTTATAGTCGTTGGTTGTCAAGTTTAGATCGTCCAGCAGATTATCGGCAGCGGCATTTCCCAAATTACCTCTGTCGAGATTGAGACCGAAGAACATGACTAGAATCCAGAGAAGAATTCTCCAGTCGGTCTTTCGCCTGACCCTGGCTTCTTCGGCAAATGTCCATCTCGCCTGTGGATCGAAGCGGTGCAGATTCTCGTATCCAGGATGTGGCGCGTAGAACTTTGCCAGCACCGGGTCATCGAATACACTGCGAGCTGTAGCGGTGACATCGGGATCGTTCTTGGTGTGGTGTCGGCGAAAGAACGAAAACAGTGACTGAGATGAATGCGCAGGTTCAGCTTCTGCTAGATTCACAAACCCCCCTTGTTTGAGGGTTCCTTCCTCATTGGACCGCGCTCCAGCAGGTACTGCACCTGCTAGAGAAGAATTGTTATCCATTTAGACACAAGAGCCAAAGTCGATCACTGATATGGAAATCAATATGGGAGTATGTTTCCTTTTGGCATTGTCCTTCCAACTGTGCCTCTATTTAAGTCCAACTACAGGCTCGGCTAATATTAACTGTTCGCAAGCGCGTGCTTCAGAGAAATGATGGTGTCATAACGCAGACTTGGTGCGATACTAACGTCAAGGCACTTGTACTCAAGGTATCTAGATCCATACCGTTCAGAATGTGGAAACAAACAAATTGAATGTGTTGACTATGTTCCTTTGTTACAATCTAACTTGTTCGTATTAGTCACTTTGGAAGTATTCACGCCATGCAAGTGCGGATGGCATCACTTTTTACACACCAATCAAAGAACTGCGGCATTAGATGCATTTATCTCAATTTGCCCCTTGATATTAGCCTGGTTCAAGGGCCCAACGATCTGGTAGCCCGACAGAAAGAGCATTGGTGGAAGATTCTTGATCACCCGTCAATCAGTTTAAGCGATGAGGATTCCGCTTTGCTAGGGGGCAACTCTGGCGATCCTCTCATATCCTACCGGTTCTATGGAATCACAATGAGGCTTTATAGCGAGTATATCTCAGTATTCGAAAGCATACCCAGTGGAATAGATATGCCGTCACCATCAAGTGAAACGTCATCTAGCAAGTCTATCGCCCCCAGGTTCAGTGTCATCGCACTAGCCGCCATGATATTTGTCATTTCTTGTACCCTTGTTTTGCTCTCTTTTGAGGCCTTGACAGGGCGCATTATGCCTTCTTGCAACCAACTTGGTTCGATCTGACCGTCCCAGTCAGTATTGGCTTAGGGTTGGCTCCATGGTCACGGGAGGATGTACTACTTTTAGGGTTTCTTCCGTGGAGTATCTCTTGAAGCTTCAGTCGGCCAAAGCGACAACTGGAAATGCAATTTGAATACGTGTAGTGGCCTTGGTATTTCAGTTTGAACATTATTCAACCAGAGATTACTATGATGAGATGTGGAACTTTAACCGATCTCCAAAATATTAATATTATTAGTAGTGTCAGTGGCTTCTCATGGTCATCAAGTCGAGAAATGGCTCCCGAGGCCACAGTCCGAAAGACTATGGGTTTGACTGAATACCATTTGGTTATGCACGCGACCTTGCTCGCTTGATGACACCTTTGGTCTCGTAACTCATGACTCTATTGTCGCAGCGACTATGGCATGGCTCAGTTATTTATGCGTTCGCTCGAGATAGGCAACACTTAAAGACGGTAAATATGCAACAAGGTTTTCTGACAAATTTGTGAGAACATTGCTTTGCCAAGTACTTATCATGAGAAGCAGAGTGACGATCCTGCGCCGCCGTGCTTAGATCAAGCATCAAATACCCGACACCAAAGCACATCATTCATGAGGGAAATGACGCTCTTTACCGTGAGATCACATCACTTTTCGGGGCTGAACCTTTTGAATCTAGGCCTTTTTGCCAAGCAACTTGATGATAATTAATCCACCACTACTTGACTTCGCTTTGTTCTCAACAACGACAGTACTCCCGAGCGGGGTCAAGTGCACCACAATATGACCCCTCAACTTTCAATTCCCAAGTCACTTGTACTCATGTGCTTTCTCTCTTTCTCACTGTTTCTATCACCATGGATGGACACAAGAATGTGCTTCTGCTTATAGCAGATGACCTCGGAAAGCAACTGAGCTGCTACGGTGCCAAAAGTATTCTCACACCAAATATTGATCGGCTAGCGGGTGAGGCCACTCGGTTTGATTATGCATTTGCGAGTACCGCCTCGTGTAGTGGAAGTCGCTCTGTCATATATACCGGTCTTCATACTCATCAGAATGGACAATATGGACTCGCGAGTCATCGACATCACTTCGTCACTTTTGACCACGTCGAAACTTTGCCACAGTTATTGAATCAGAGTGGCCACCAGACGGGGATTTTAGGCAAGATTCATGTTGGGCCATCGAATGTTTACCCTTGGAAAGTGACAAAGGAGAGTGTCACCCGTGATGTTGCAGTTATTGCCGACCAAGCCAGGTCTTTCCTTTTTGACGTCAAGCAAAGCCAACTGCCTTTCAGTCTGACGGTTGGGTTCCACGACCCCCATCGTGATCAAACGCGGGGCGGATTTGGCAATGATGCGGAATACGATCCTCGGATTACTAGAGGGAATTATACTGCCGAAAACGTTGAAATTCCATCATTCATCACCGATTCTAACGGAGCGCGATTAGAATTGGCTGAGTATTACAACTCCATACATCGCCTTGATCAAGGCGTGGGGATGATTCTGGATGCGTTGGATGATTCAGGCCTGGCTCAGTCCACTCTTGTCATTTTTGTTAGCGACAACGGCCCGCCGTTCATCAATTCCAAAACAACGCTATTTGATGCTGGAGTCCGACTACCCTTGATTATAAGGCGTCCCGGTTCGTCACCAACTGTCAGTACAAACATGGTGTCGTATATCGACATTCTTCCCACTATCTTGGATTTTGTCAATCATCCAGGAGTGAAAGATCCCACAGGCAAGCGTCTCGGACGTTCACTTCTTCCCCTGCTTGGAACTGCATCCGAATTGCCGGAATTTGATCATGTCTTCGGCTCTCACACCTTTCACGAAGTAACAAACTATTGGCCAACTCGTTTCATCCGAGACCGACAGTATAAGTACCATCGAAATTTGGCTTGGCGGTTGGACTTCCCATTTGCGGCTGACTTGTACGGGTCACTTTCATGGGAAGATATTCGAAACTCAACAGAAAAGGAGATAATGATCGGCGGCCGAAGACTGAAAGATTATTTCTTTCGCGCGCCCGAGGAGCTGTATGATTTGGTAAATGACCCAGACGAGGTGAAGAACTTGGTGAAAGAGCCCGAGTATGCAGAGGTATTAGAGAGTCTGAGATCGAGGTTGGAGAAATGGCAACGTCGAACCGAGGACCCTTGGCTGTATCGAGATGGGGTATCATTATGGTTCATACGCAATCACATCAAAAATGGGTTGAAGGTTCCCGATAGACTGGACTTTGATCCAAATGAGCCAGGAAACAAACCAAGTGAATTCGTTAGAGAAACACGTTGGGGAGAGGATGTCCAGGGATAAACCCGGTTCCCCACCTTCAAGCTTTCAAGTTGAATCAAACATCCTTTATATTCGAAACTTCGTCTTTCTTGGCAGCTTTCTTGGTGCTAAGTCACATTGTATGTTCTATCCAGTATTCAGCGCATAGCCCGCTCATTCGGATTCAAGAGCCGCTCATATGTCTGCCCATGCCCGTAGGCAGTTGACGGCAGAGGCTCAGGACTCATGTTGGCTCTCAGTTCAACTTGGTCCCCAGTCCCCCCTGTATCACGATCGCCAACTTCCTGTGCCATATCCAATCCGAATTTTATCGCGCGAAGGATCTCCATCGGATTGAAGAGCCCCATCCATGCGCGCACGCCCAAGGGTCCTCCCTCATATCCATGTGATATGCTGACTTCGGAAGATTTCTGGTAATTACCCGCTGCGGATTCCTGTCCTTTGGGGTCATAGCGTTGACTTGCGTGTGTGAGTATGTATGGTCCCACGTTGTAGGCATAATGGAAAAATATCGAGAACGGTACCATCTGCAGGCAGATGACAAGGTTGGGAATTCCAATATTGACATCAGCGTAGCTCAATGTTGATGTGGATTTGAGGACATTGGTCGAGTGCAGGATAGTGAAAATAATCTAAAAGTATTGTTTAGTACAATTGTTCATGCAATTGCCAATAACTGACATCCTTGCTTACTCTTTCGAGGAATGTCAGACCGACGATCAATTTGAATGCGAGTAGCTTTGAAAGAGGGCGATGACTGGCTAGGTGAGACTTCAGAGTTCGGTAGAAGCTAAGAACTGACATAACAGCGAATACGATCGAGACCGAGGTGATTATCGTCAACTGATAGTATTTGTTAATTTTTTTTAAATTTCCCGGCGAGTCCAATGGTTTATGTTTCGGCTTACCCAAAGATGCGCAAAGTAGACTTTGTTACTATCAAGACAATAGACACCGGCAACCTGAGTAAAGTCGGTGGCAAGGCTCGTTAGAAGTGCAACGATTGGGTATTGGAAAATTGCAATCCATTTTTTCTGCGAAAATAAGCGTGTCAGACTCGGTAAGCCCCAGCGAGATAATATCGGGATACTTACTCTGAACCATGCCGATCCTGTTACTGGTGCCTTGCCTTGCTTCTTTGGCGGTGGTTGAAAAGCGATAAAGAACACGTCCAGATCGGATTGACTATCGCTCGAGATAAATTCGCACAATAGAAGAAAGAATGATCCTAACGCGACCGCCTGGAAAAGTTCCAACCAAGGCGAGAGGTACACAAACGCATGCGGATAGCAGATAGAAAGAAAAGATGTTATCGTATAGAGAGGTATAAGGAAGCAAATTTTGAGGATTCTATCTCACGTCAGCGTGGCTTGATGATTGATAAAGAGGTCTCGTACTTGATTTGCTCTCTCGGCTTGCTTAGGTGAGTGGCATGCCAGAACATCAAACTGAAGATTGCGATACAAACAAATGCTGTACAAGCTCCTGATATGATCATGTTGAGGCGATAGAAGGACAAGTTTGCAAGTATATCTTGTTCAGCAACTGTGCATGGGGTTAGCCAATGTGTACGCTATGTGAGATGCGACCTGACGGTTTGCTCCCGTTGCAGCATCAGGGTAATATACCGATAGCATATGATTTAGGCATAGGACATGTATGGTTGCTGTTGCCATCATTACTGAAAAGCCCCATATTGACTGGATTGATCAAATAAAAATAAAATAGAAGTGAAGACTAGGATCGATAGAGTATGTGATGAAAGAACTGAGGAAGCTGATTCTAATAACAATTTCATCAGCCAAGGGACCTACCCCCTTTAAATAGCCATCGGTGCGCATAAATGAAACTGGATTTTCACAAGGTCCAACAGCATGGTCCGAGTTTAAAACCGACAAGCCTTAACAGCATAGTCCAGTCCAAGTTTAAGACCGACAAGCCCCAACAGCTGAACATCCTGGATCCCCACATGGCGAATACTACCCCAAACAGGTTAGCCTCGAATGGGACATCCTAATGCGGTTAGCATGCTTAGTCTAGACTTTATCCACCGAAGTATCAGCCAAGACGAAGTGCAGGAAGCATCAGGTTTGAAATTAGCGCATTGCGTCTGACCAAAAGCTGAATCGAAGGAATCTACCCGCTTGGGAGAATCCGTGGTTTACTTGGCTGGTCGCAACTTACTGCCCAAAACAGACAGTGTTGCCTCGATTCCCGAGGTCATAGGCATTTTCTTAGATGAGGTTCTGGCTCAGGCACAGCCACTCTTTCTAATCCGCCCTGGTCGGCTTCTCGGTTCGGATCCACCTCGAAATTTTCCAAGCTTATATGTGCGTCCAAATTTCTGTCCAAATGAGAAAAATAAAGAAACGTAGGGCTTTGTATTTATACTATTGGGTTTACTATCGATTTGATGGGATAAAAAGAACCCATGGCCTGCCTGATCCCCACTTCATGCGCAATCCTTCCTAAGGTCTGGCTTGCCGCCTGCTTAGTCTCTGGTTCGATTGCCGGCGACGCAAGTATCATCCTTAAAGGCCACATGACCCTAAGAGACTCTGCCCAGCTTGGAGTGATATGATCGTTATCTGGGAGAAGACATGGCAATGTGCTTAAGACGCGGACTGCTCTAGTTCGTGATTCAGCGGAGATGAGTTCTTGCAAATTTGCAATGTGTGCGGCAGAGCTTTCAGAAATATCTGGTAGACTCATGGCATTGAACAAAAGGGCTAAAGCGATTAAGTGCGCCCGAAGTATGCAGGCATCGACATGATTGCGAATTCGCAGCTGCCCACTTTGGCTTCTTTCAAGTTTATCCTTGCTGCTTTCCGAAGGGAAGGGGATAAATTTACCAAGGGGGGTATCCCTTAATATGTTGCGGTGGCCGCAGGCATAAAACAGATCATCAATAGCTGCAAGTTTGCCGGCGGTAGATGCAGCTTTATGAAACGATGAATTTGCCACCCAACAGGCTCGTGCAATTTCATCTCCATAGAAAAGGGACGGGACGAAGGACAATTGCTTTGTATCAATCCGCGGTTGAAGTTGATTCAACCATTCCCTAGATTCTGGGGCTGGGCCTGTGATAGATCTCAAGGATTGGATTTGCTTTTTGAAGATTAGCGGAGCCTAGATAAGAGAATCATGACAGCCGACGAACAATAAAATGATAGGCAATGTGGAATAGTTGGCAACCTGTAGACGTCTTGAACTGTTGGGACCCTCTTGATCGTAGTAGGTGCCCAAGGGCCCTGCTGTGAATGTCCCAATTCACGGGGCCACCGTAAGAACCGCAATCGCCACGCATGAGCTTATTTATCATTTATCGTAAGAAAGTTGCCTTAATATAGGATGCAGAGGAGCGCTCACCTCATATAAACATGATAACCAAACTGCTAGCAGGGTCGAATCCTCCCTTTGACGGGGAGGGTGTGATAGATCTGCCCTCAAACTGCGTAGGGTTCTTCCATAAAGAGATTTATGCACGATTGCCGGTTCGCGTGAGCTGGTTCGATTTGCCAGATAAACATACCCCACTGCATGGGCTACTAGAGAGAGTGTAGACTCCGCCTTGGCGTTGCTCAGCAGGATAGGCAGACATTCCAATGATCCGTTTGTGCGGCCCCCGTGTGCAGTCGGGAAGGAGAACTGATTCACAAGCAATGGCACGATGTGAAGATCCCATGATTCTATGATCTCCCGGGAGGGATTGAGAGTCAACGCATGCTTCGAGTGCGAGTTTTCATCAGAACGACGATCATTTGTCGTGGTAGGCCGCCAGGGCTCCGGCTGGGGTCCCCAAGCGACCAGGGATGCATGCTCAATTCTTTTGCTTGCTAGCTGCTGCCGTGATCGGCCTTTTTTATTGACAAAAGTTTTTGGTGTTAGGATATGAAACGCAATATTTGGATTACTCAGGTCTCGATAACTGCAAGGTCGACCACCTTTCTGACATCGGCGACAAGACGGACGAAGGAGATCGCACTTTTTCTGTTAGCTGCTCGCATCTCTGCGATTTCATCTTCTTAATCGAGCGCACCTTCACCCGCCGTTGTCGGCACGTTTCACAGTCTCGGCTCGGCAGGCCGGTGTTAACCATCTTGAGTATGGGTCCACCGTCCTTGTAGCTTGGTGGGTCAAAAATGTTTGTCAGTCGCCGACGCAGTACGTCATACTAGTAGGAACAGGTCGCGTCTTTGGCAATTATCTTGGTGATAGTCGATATGTACTGGATGCAACTGATGACATTTTCAAGAAGGACGCTGCCTAAAAGAAAAATTCTATAAGGGACCTTCATAACGCTCATCGTAGCTGAATGGGGTCGAGTGAGGCTGAGCCACCATTAGCCTCACCCAATCAGGTAAGCATCGCGAAATATTGATGCCTTAATCCACAGGCTGAAAATATCGACTACCCAGAAATTGGCGACATTGATAGTGAAAGGTAAGTAACCAAGGCAAGAGCTATATATACCACCGGCAAGACGGGTTTATCAATTTTGATTTCACTGGCATCCAAGAAATAGTATCATCAATTACTTCAACATCTTTCAAAATTCGTGAAAATGTGCCAACCGCTTTGCACATAATGGGTGTAGCCTGTTTGTTTCTTATGACCACTGCACATAATATTCACTATCAGATTGACCATGAAACAAGGAGCGAAATGAAATCCAATCAAATTCATGCATCCCGCCAGCGACATCTACTGTATTCCCGATATGATCATTTGGCCGACATGATAGAAGTTGGGACGCATCGAATGAGGGACTACAAGTGTCTTCAGTTTCTGGCGGAGCCCACATCGAAGATCCTCGAACCACTGAGTGGGGTCTCGGATCAGGGTCAATCTCAAAGAAGTCAAGATTTACCAGGCTTGATGACATATCGTGCGCTTCCTGGTTGCTTCGCTGAACTGGATTGACCTTGTGCCCAGTATTGAGCTCTCCAATGGAAGATTCGTTTTCAAGAGTTAAGCCATCATCGCTTGAGTCCATGACAGCTTTGCCTGCCCATGAATAATCTCCATCCGATACAACTGACCTTAAGTCCATAGCGCCTAGCCCTTCATTCCCCCACGATTGTGGTGAAGATGTGTGTGACTTGTCGTCCAATGACCATGGGAGACGGGACATCGACAATTGATTTGAAATTCCTCGCACAAGTGTTGGGAGAGAGTTTTCGTACGGTAGGCGACCCACAGAGAGGCTGTAGTCCACAGATGTTGAAATCAGAAGATAAGCACGAGGGCACAAAATGAAGGCGTCTAGCCAATTCCTGGCTCTGATTTGGTTGGGTAAATGCGAACGCTTGGAGATATTGTTCCTGTGCACGTTATCACAGCCCACAGAGTCATTCATCTCGCCCGTTTTGCGCTTTGTTGACGAAACGTCTGTGGAAAGAAAGAAGTTCTGGGTAGTCAAATATGCTAGCTGGAGTATATGATTGGTTCCGGCTGCAACAAAGTCCGTCACATCATATAAGCTTTCTGAATGTTGAATGATCTTTTTCAAGGAATCCAACCGCTTTTGCCTAGACGCTGTTTCGGCTCGTGAGGGTGAGAGCTTTAAGTCGATGGCGGCTAAAACGAGCGGCATCCCCACATACGCGAGACTGCCGCCAGAGATAGTGTTATTGGGTTGTTTGGTGTGCAACAGATTTAAGACAACTTACACGCTCAAAGGTAGATTTTCCACATGACCAGTAAGGCTGAAATATTCCATAATTCGTGACAATCCATCTATTCCACCCTTCAGATCTCTTCCAACGCTCATCAGTGCCTGCTGATACCTGTGAGATGGAAGGCCCTGATACTCTTCTATCAAAAGAGCCGCATATTGTGCCAGATCCACTCTAGCCGCGCTATTCAAAAGTAAATGTTAGTATTCATTACGATATAAATGAAGCGCGAAGTGGCCCAGTGTCCTCTTACTGGTAATACATGAATGTCATATTTTTTAGTGCAGCGGATGGATCGGGACACCTATTGCCTCTGAGATCTGGCGGATATTCTGCTTTAGAGTGCCATTGGAGTAACGAATCTTTGACCTTGTTTAAGGCGACCATTTGGCTTTCAAATTCTTCCTGGCTGTATGACGCTGTAGGGGTCAATCGAGGATTGAAAATCAATGAAACAAGGTCCGTCAAAAGAATTGCCAATGTGCATTGCTCTTGAAGGGCAGACAAAAGCCTCAACTTCATCTGGTAGTCATAAACTTCTGAATGGTGCATCTCGTTCTCGAAATCATGCTCTCGGAGCCAATCTCGACAGCCATGAAGGTTGATTGAGGTCACTTGAGGACATCGACGGAGACCAATGCACAGGCTCCTATCCCGAAGTAATATTGACCACCACAATCTCTTTTTCATAGAGTCGCTGACATGATCTTCCACAAGTGATGGTTGAGCATCAATGAGCATGGCATTCTCAATAGAAGTCGTCAGCCATAAGCTTCCTGCTAAAGGTGCAATGGCTGAAGTATGATGTGTAAGTAGAAGTGCTCCCTGCGCCTTTGCCGATGGCTTCACCTCGACTTTGAGGTCAAAAAGTAGCTGATATGGTCTTCATTTAATTATCCAAATGAGCAGGAAGTCATAGTGAAGTGACATACCTTTGCTCTGTTGTACAGCTGTTTCCGCGCATCTCGCTTGTCAACAAACCCACATTCATGCAAAGTATTAAGGCTCATAAACTATGCAGATCTGTTGTGAGATTCTTTCATCCTTCATTTCTCATGGCCAATGGGCTTGTCTTACCGGGGATATGGCAAAAATGAGAGCCTGGAAGACGAATAGAGATATTTTCTCCGCCGGGTCACCTCTAAAGGCACGCCAAAATTGCGCTTCATCAAGTACTGGGAGCATAGGGTGGATTCTTTTGAAATAATCCTCAACAAGCTCTCTCGTTGTGTGATGGCTCGGTATGTTCAGAGAACCTTTTATAGAGAGGTAATTGATGTCTTCTGATGGTAAGCATTTCAGGTTTTGAGTGCACAAGAAGCCGTGCTTATCGATATCAATGATGGCGACGTGGGCAGATATTGAAGGTTCTTCAAGATTGAGATTGTCAACTCCCGCGAAGTGATGTAAGTGATCTAGCTGTTCAACTTGGGCTTGACCGGAAACCACTCTATCGTGTGGGGTAAGACCAGCGGATTGCTCTTCGGGAGATGAGGTTCCATCGGCGACAGATGTGGTTTCGTGAGGTCTTGATCTTGTTTATAGATCAGTGTCATATTGCACCTCAAGCCAAAGGTTAGAATAACTTACTGCTTTGGGAGTTTCCGTCGCAGGACACAGTCCGTGCGACAATCTTGACGGCAGCGAGTACAAGGGGAACCGGAAATTGATGCATCACATCGCACCTTAACAGAGAGTCAGTGCCGCCAGGGGTGAGTCAAATGCTGATAATACCTTGCGGTGATGACACCATGCACAAGCTGTGGGTGCTCTGCGAGTTCGTCGCAACATCGATTTCGAATATCGAGATGAGGTAAGGGCGAGGCGACGGTTCACAGGCGTCTCCTGGAAATGAATCCAACGAAGACAACGGAATTGTTATTAAAAATATACTTTGAAAGGAAGTTGGTGATTATGAATTCTATCAAGAAGCTACCAAAAAGCTACCAAGGTGGCCTAGCGGAGCATCACCTGATTTGTGCATTAAAATATGAATTTAGAGTTCCGGGTTATGCCAACTAGTGAAGTGACAACACTGCCCGATATAGGCTTCTCTCAAACTCTTCAGGCTCTAGAAATAGATGCTATATTATAGCATTTTGTTCATTCTTTGTATCGTCGATTTTGCTTCGCTGCAAAAAACCTCTTCGCTAACGTAGTGGGTATGCTTGTGCCTGCCACACAGCGAGATCAAACATTATTATTGACGCCATCGTAAGTTTCAATGACACACGCAAGAGGAATGCAAGGTACAGTGATCAAAGGCATCAACAAAGGCTTTGAGTATCATGATCACCGGTGTCCATACCATATGCCCCGCTCCTCCCCCATAATTGCGGGGTTCCCCACATGGTTTACCGCGGAACTCGGTTATCTGATTAGCCAAATGCTTCCCCCATATAACCGGCCTCACCATTGACTATAACACCATTATCGTTCATAGTTAACTGACCAGTAGCATGAAGCCTTAATGCAATAGATAGTCAATGGACCGTCACAATATGCACGTGGGGCAACCTAACACCGTGTAGAAAATTTAGAACATGGACGTCGATTTTGGTGCTGCCATCTTATAGCTGCCATCTTTCTCCTGGTCACATTCACTCCAGTACTATGAGTGTGGGGTCCACAAATTCAAAGCAGAGTTTGTACGGACCCTGTCAGGCTGTTTACAATAAAAATCCCACCGTGTCGACGAAGGGGAAATCCATGGGCAGCTGGGAGAAATCAAGGCGCTTTTCACGTTGAACAAGACCATATAGGTTGAATAAGGAGAGGAGTCCGGAACATAGACGCCATAATCTATCATCTCTCTAATATACTCAGCCCTCGGCGAATTGCATAGCTACAAGGTAACCTTCAGCTTTCAGCCTCTGGCACTCGACATTTTATAATGGTGTTCATTTTCTCCCACTGTGAGGAGGCTTTGAACAATTTGACCTTGACAGACCAGACTTTTGGCCTGGAAGTCATGACTGGGGCACTGATACTACCGGTAAACCTCAAGTATATCAACAATGGCTGCTTTGACCACGAAGGATAGATAAGATTGAAAATGAGAAATGAGAAATGAGAAAATCCGCTAGACTGGGTTCCTACTTATCTAAAGCTTCGGCTTGATGATGGCTCCAGTCTCGATCTCCTTCTTCGCATCCTCTCTGAGGACTCGTTTGAGGATCTTTCCGCTCGGGTTCTTCGCAATGGATCCGACAAACTTCACTCCTCCGGTCAACGCTTTGAATCGTGCAAGCCGCTCTAGAACATATTTCTGGACATCTTGCTCCATGATCTTCTCTCCTGCATTTCCAGGACGTCGCACTACATAAGCACGGGGGAACTCGGTATTGGCGCCCGGGAAGGTTATGCCGATTACTGCCGCATCGACGATCTGGGGGTGTGACAGAAGAACAGCCTCAAGCTCAGGTGGTGCGACCTGGAAGCCCCTCACTTTGATAAGCTCCTTCTTTCGGTCGACTATGTACCATTTTCGAGTCGCTTCGTGGCAGTATGCAATATCTCCTGTTTTATACCATCCGTCTGAGTCGAAAGACTGTGCGTTGGCTTCGGGGTTCTTATAGTACCCTGGGGTGACTGTCGATCCTCGAACACACAGCTCTCCACGAACACCGTAGGCGGAAATGTTGTTACCGTCATCATCAATAAGCCTGAGACAATGTCCATCAGTAATCTCACTCACAATACAGTTTTGGTGGTTCTTACTTTGCCTCCAAGTTTGGGATAAGTCTTCCGACCGACCTAAGTGATTCATGAGGGTTAAATTACCACTTTTGACGTATTAGCACATAAGCTTACCCGGTATCATCATGTTCGGGGTATGGGAACATCGTCGCAACACATGATGTCTCTGTCATACCCCATACTTGCGTGAAAGGGCTACCATCAGCCATCAATGAGCGGAAACGAGCTTGGAGTTCCTTGTCCAAGGGAGCAGCTCCACACGCCGCACCCTGAACCTTTTTCAGGAAGGGCCTCTCCTTGGAGATAGGAGACATCAAAACGGCGATGACGATGGGAGGCACCATCGCAAGATCGGTGACGTTATATTTTTCCACGTTGGACAAGAACTCTTCCAGGTTGAATCGTCGCATCATATAGGCCTCTTGTCCTGCCTTCAAAGTGGATATATGGGTCACCGGGGCAGCTGATGCATGGAAGACAGGAATTGCAATGATTCGCGAAAGCTAGGCGGAATTCAGCCAACGATTACTCGAAACTTCCACACGCGCCTGAGTCACTGGAATTGAGGATTTGACTTACTGGGTACGGGCGAGGATGGAGATCAACTGCGAGCTCATGTTGAGCAATGAGATTATAGTGAGTAATCATGACAGCCTTCGGCAGACCTGTAGTTCCGCTGCTGAAAAGTCTCGCGGCCGTAGTCGCCTCTGCTGATTTCAAATCATTGAAACGCACCCAGTCTTCTTCGCCGTGTTCCATCAGGGTCTTCCATGATTTCTGGCCAGGCAGGACATTTTGCGCTACATTGTCAAAGATCCAAACATTTTCGCTTGAGATTCCAACTAACTTGGCTGCCGAGAGAAGATTGTCCAAGATTTCTGGCTCTGATACCAGAAACTTGCATTCGGCAGCTCTGACATGATGCGCAAGTTCGTTTGGTGTGTACGATGGATTCGAGCCAGTATATATTCCACCTGCGCCAATGATGGCAAGAACAAGGATACTGTAGTTGATCTAAGGTACATAGCCCAACATTAGTCTCGAGGGTAAGTCCTTGCACTGATTTCAGCCCATCAGACTTACGTCATTGAAGGAGTGGATGAGAACGCAATCCCCTTTGCGAAGGCCAGCAGCTCGCAGGCCAGCAATCAGCTTTCGGATCGTGCTGCGGGCCTGATTACATGATATTGAACGACTTGGGTTTTTCGCGTCAATATAAATCTAGTTTTGGACCCTGAGATTAGTCTCTGCTTCAGATGGAAAGCAATGTCTGGGATTTACAGGTTTGTTTTGATCATAGGGTGGATCATCAAATATATAAGACAGCAGGTCTTTGGTGGGGAGCAGCACACGCTCAGCTGGCTCGAAAATCATGTTGGTACGATCGCACTGGGGGCAAAGATATATGTATAATCAAGACGAATACAAAATAAAACCACTAGAGGAAGCTTGAACCGGGGGCAGGGTTCAAGTAGCCCTGGTGCGTGATAATGAATTGCACGGCTTCCCCTCAGCGCAAGGATCTCGGAACTCGGTTGGAGGTAAATGACCAAACCAGTAGGATCAGCCTAGACTTTCGCAATATGGTTGTCTCAGCCCATGACCAATCGTTGAGAGTATGCACGACTGCTCGTATCCCCATTTATCCCCACACAGCCTCTTACCTAATCCAGGAGCTCGTCTCCTTCATTTCACGTTACCCCACTCGGCTCCACCTGGGAAGCGTAGAGCTGCAGCCAGAACGAACTCATTGCCTCCCTTCCCGGCCGGTCTTCTCAACAGGGTTGGAGAACAACAAGCAGTTCTTGATCACACTAATCATCTTCTAGCAAGTCAACATCTCGGCAACTCCGATTTCACTGACGCCAGATCGATGACGTCACACCGCCTTTGCTTTAGGTGCATTTCACTGCAAGACAGCAGAACATGGATTGGAAAGTCAAAGAGAGTCAAAGAGAGTCAACATCCAAATATTTGCTTGAAACTGAAATAGGATTTATTCTATACGCATTGTAGCGCAGTCTTCACGTTGCGAAGATCCGTGAACACATCGCCGGAGCATTATTTTCTGCAACAGGAGCCGAAGCACATATCGGCCGCTGTTTGACTATTAGCAGGTTCACGACTTGGTGACAATATAAAAACTCACGATTAAATCGTTCGGGCTCTGGGGGCCGCTTGGGTTTCGAATGATTGTCTTGTCTGCCTAGATGTATCAGTCAAATGTTTCGATTGGGTTTTTACTTATCGTACATCCTTTATCGTACAATATTGAAAGTAGAAGACATACCGGGGCACTAAAGTGATATCGGATTCACTATCCGACTTGAGTTCTTGACTCTTATTACCCCGTGAAAAGATATCGGCAAACCGGAAACGCCATCGTGTGCTGTCGAGATTTCCTCCCATGCTGAAGCCTCTGGTATTTGGAATGTGGTTCTGAGAAGGAGATCGCCTTCCAATCTAGTAGGCGTAGCCTGTCAAGAAGTGATGGATGTTCAAACACTGTGATGTACAAAGTATGGAAAGCCTCTGATCTTTTATATCCATGTCTCGCAAAAGTTCGGCGACCATCAGTCACCTACATCCAATCCTTGATTATGTTTTCAAATTTTCTCTCCTTTGAAGATGAGCGTTGAGTACCATCTATTGGGCTTCAATCTTGAAATGTGCTATAGTGCCACCGAGTTGGCCGACAGAGGGCGATATTGATTTGAAGCTGAAGGACTCGGTCATCCGATCATAGTGATTGACTTGACTGGGAAGGTTTAGTCGGGGACCGGCGGCCGAAGGCGAGACTGCCATTGGCTGGAAGTAGATCCCCATCTTCAACCAGCCAATAGGAAGACTTGGCTCACTTGAACGGAGCCACCATCTCGGCCATCTCGGCCAACTTCGCCGCTCGGCCAACTATGCTCTACTCCACTTCGAGTATTATGTTAAAACCCCTGCCTGCCTCTGTACGCGCGTTGATTTCGCCGATCCCTGCGAAAATTCTTCATACCAAACATGTCATCTCCTGCTCCCGCTCGCCCATACCGATCAAAGCGTCATCGGCCGTGTGACCAATGCCGAGGTCGGAAACTAGGATGCCAAATTGATAATGGACTTCCATGCCAGCGTTGCCGGGCTTCGAAGCTGGATTGTACTTTTGATGCCCCTCCACCAAAGCGAGTGCGTCTCTCGCAGTCCCTGTCCTTGGCCGAACCAAGCGTTGAGGAATTGTCGGCGACGGCTCACAGTGATGTAGGCGTCTTGGGCCGAGATGCCTCACAAGAAGTCCCGCTGAGCACCGCCGAGCCAGTATTTCCCTCGCTGGAGTTTGATCAAGTCAATGTTGCATCACCAGCATCCGGAATACTACTTGCCGGTCGGCCGCCGACTCAGTTTGTACAGAGCATTGACAAACTTGACCAAGGATATGCGCAATTGTTTGGCGCTTCCTCTGAGTCGGACCCGTGGCTTCTCCGACATTGTCGGTTCGATGATTCTGGTATGAAGCACTTTTACAAGGTTCACTATCGTAATGCTGGAGGAGTACCCACTGCTCAACGAATACCGGTGCATTTTATGATCACCTCCCCGGAACTTTCAACTGCAATCAAACAAGAAACAAATGCCGGCCTTTCTGAAGGGGCACCTGAAACACGTGAAAAGCTGGACAATCTAGTGCCACCAGAGTATGGAAGAAGATTAGTCGCGCTGTGGGTGATACCATTCTTCTAGTTCAAGGATAATCATCAATTCTGACGTACAGCTTTCTATAGGTTTGTCAAGTACGTGTTTCCTGCGCTACCAGTGATATCACGCTCACAATTAGGGTTGAAAACGGCTTCAAGTCAGCTCCCAGAACAAGCAGCACTGGCGAAGGTACCGGTCCATCTTCTGGCAGCTATTTATGCTTCTGCGTTTCCCTTTGTTGCGCATGATGATTATTTATGCGTCCTGAACACCTACCATGCGTCTCCGGTTAAAAAACTATGGCGCATGGTATATGAGCTTTTGACAGTGGAAATACATAGCCCGCGCCTTGCGGTCCTCCAAGCTGCATTACTTTATATTCAACAACAACCTATGGATGAAGCTCGATATACCACCGCTGATACCCCGTTCGTATGGTCATTTGTGGGTCAAATTGTCGGCCTAGCCTGCAGTCTCGGTGTACACATTGAATGTCGCATGTGGGGCATACCGGCATGGGAAAAGCGGTTGCGCCGTCGGCTGTGGTGGGCTGTCTATGCCGAAGACAAATGGCGAAGCTTGTTAATGGGACGTCCTCCTTATCTCTACCCGGCCGAATGGGATGTGAGTGATTTAGACGAGGGTGATTTTCTTATCGGTCCGAGACAGGGCTTCTCTACGCTGGCCTGCGATATCGATATACCTTTTCGATTTTTGGTAAATCTTGCCCGGATCGCAGAGGAAATACAGGGAACATTCTAGTAAGTTACGTTAAACTTCGAGACCACGGGAACAAGAACTGATCGTTTACAGCACCCTTCGTGCATCTCAGGTATTGAACGCGGATTTTGATACTTCGATTGCTTTGGGGAGAGAGCTTTTGGAGAAACTCAACTCATGGTATTCTTCCCTGCCAGAAACATTCCGCTTACCAAACTGGAGCAAATCTGTCCATGGTCAGGCCCCTTACCCTACATCTATTCACTTTGCATATCTTCTACTGGTTGTTTACGTTTATCGTGCCATGCTCCGACCAATGGCACGCTCGTCGGACCCACCCATGATATTCGATTTAGAAGAGATGGCTGCTACGTCCCCCCTGCCGGTCGATGACCCATCCCTCGACTTTGCAGATCTCTCAGGACTGGATGCTATACCCGATATCTCTATACCAGATGTATCCGACACCAGTGAAATCACCTTGTATGCAGCAGAGAAATGTGCAACAATTCTGGTCAATTTCACGCGGCGCCTCACTCCTAGTGACTTTACTGGATTTTGGTACTCATGTGAGCTGTTGCCTTCCCCGTGTCCTCTCATAATCCAGGGTCTTGGAGTGCTGATATTTTTAGGGTCTCGTATTGGCTTTGCAACAGTTTCAAACTTCCTGATGCTACTACTAGTACAAGCCCCGAACATGGCCCATGCGATGCGAGGCAAGTACTTAGTCGAATCTTGGTTACAAGTACTGCGATGTCAAAGCCCAAGCTTTCCACTTGTAAAACTAGGACTTGCACGCCTCGATGCATTGCAGTGGGGTGGCCTGGCTGATACATTCATGCTCCCGCCCCATGTTCAAGATATTGCTACGAACACGAATGCCAGCCCTGGTCTAACTTAAACCTGACCGCTAAGCCGGACTAGATTCTCCCAACTGCGCATGTTTGAAGCAGAACCCAAGATTAGACACTCGAAGCGTTGACATTAGGTTTGTGTCCTAGTAGTTTTGTGAATTATAATCCTCTCCCTCTATTTCTCTAGTCTATATAGATAATCCGAATCACCCTCGAACTAGGGAATTTACTTTTACCTTGAACCAGGTCAGCCAATCATATTGACTCAATACTAAGCCTCTCCTTCCTCTGCTGGGCTCGTTCCCGGGGTATCTGTAGGTGGCGCAGCCCCACCTTCTTGTAGGCATATTCTCACGCCCATGCATAAAGCGGGGATTCCGACTCGGCAGTTCGGCAACCCATATGATAATCCTGCAGTATCACTCTGGCTCCCTCAATAATACCCTATAATCCTGACTGATAAGCTTACATGGTTTGAGACTCAGATCATTCCAAAGCAATACTTCGTCAAAATGGGTACCCCTCAGACGATCGATATTAAGACCTATGCCGACTCCACGGGAATCTTCGAAACGCGACCACTGGGGGATAAGAGTGTATTGAAAGCGACCGAACTCTTGAACACTAACCATGGCGACTATCACATATACATTCATAATCTAGGACTACACAGTATGTGGATCTCACCAAAGAAACGAAATAGGTATTGAAGTCTTTGTCAGATCATATTCTCCATCATCTCTTAGCTATCCTCTCATTAGGGGGTACTGCAGAACAACTCTCCCAGGCATACTCTCTTGCCGTTGACTCCCAAAAATCCACACGCCCCCCTAATGCTCGCGTCGTATCCGATTTCGCCGACCCGGAAAAATTCAAGTTGTTCCTGGGCCAAGGGAAATACTACGATGACTACTTCGCCTACTTCCAAAATGAGATCTCTGAGAACGGAGTTCCGAGCACTGTTACTGAGTTTCTCTTTAAAGGTGACGAGAGAGCCGAAGATATGTTGCAACGGTTCTTCAGCGGTAGGTTTTGGCGGACCGTCAATGGTATACAACATTAAACCCGATTTATAGGATTCTTACACTCCCCCATCCATTTGGCATATGCGATGGAATTCGAACAGCCATTGGTCGTGGCCGAGGCCCTCGCTCTGACGGCCATTCACGACTGTTCGTTTGGTCAAATTTTAGCCCAGATCGAGCAAGTCGCCCGGCATTCCCCTACCAGCGAGAGCCTGATCGATCTACAGAGGGAAATACATGACAATGCGGAGCTTCGACAAGCCATGGACTACGCTCACGGTGTATCCCAAATCCGAGACGGCTTGCTGGTGAACGCGAAACAACAATTTATGAGACTGATGAGTGCGTGGAAAGTTCAATCCCATGAACTCGAGGAGAAAACAGCAGAGTCGCTGAACTCTACCCGTACGGACATTGTGACCTACCTTTTGAATCCAGCTCTGACGTGTACCAGTATACTGGACAGCCCTTGCTCAGCGACCTGAGAAGCAGATTCGATTTGACTTTTTCCTCCTGCATTCTATCACGGCTGGATCTCTTTGGCCGGTGTTTAATAGCGTGCCCTGGATCACCTCCGAAATCAAATGTCGACTATTAGAATGGAAAGGCCGCGCAGATCTGATGCTTTACTGCCAATCGGGAGCTCCCAGTATAGAGCCTGATGAGTTGACTAGCTACCAACCGCAATCCCCCTCGGGGTGGTCTGAGATCTTCCGACGGGCCTGTGATTACAAGGACGACGGACATTTGGTGAAATTCATTCGAGGAATTGCCACGGCTGAGCAGGTTACCAAACCATTTGCTGCAAAGTCACATTTCATGCTCAAGACGATTGACCAGTTTCTCAGGATTGCTCATATGGGTAAGGGTTTCTGCTTATCATTCGGGGCGTACTGTGTTAATCCTTCGTACAGTGATTGATTCTGCAGAACAGTTTAATCTAGAGTCAGTCGAGCAGGAAACCGAGATGATTTGTGCCAAATATGAATACCCTCGTCTTATGTCGACCGAGATCCAGCGGGTCACAGCCCGCTGGCCGCGCCATGTGGGGTTCGAGGAGTCTTGGTTCCATGTGCCCGCGCGCAAACCCAGGATTTCTGCTCACCTTTGACAATGGTTGGGTTACGCAGCGAATAAGAAATCATGAATTGAAGTCGGGAAAACAGTAGATCCATAATATGCATAGTTGAATCAATCTATTCTTTTGCTACATTGTCATGCAACGATGCAGTTATTTTCACACTTTCCCCACAATCGGACTTCATCCCGCCATGCCATGCCAACAATGATTGTTTTGATAAAGAATGTAACGCTGCCATTGGAGATCGACGCACTGTGCCCCTTGCTTCAACTATTATATTCGAAGTTCCCCGCTTCGTCAAGATCTGCAATGTCGCACTAACATGATCTGGCACATCTTTCTCCTTGCTGCGGTTGCTGCGGCCCTGCAAGCTCTTCCGCCAGTCGAATTCGCGCCGGCTCAGATCGATCAGACCTTATACAGAGATGAAGGATTCTCCTTGAAAACCGCCGACAGAATTGTTTACGTCCAGGACGACTTCGCGTCGTGGACCGATAAGAATGGGCTCACGTTGATCCCTCCGTCCGTCGACCAATTCGCGCAAACATTTCGTGATGATCTTGAAGAGTTGACCAATGCTTCTTGGAGCTACCAAGCAGTGAAGGAGCTTCCAAATGGCGCGTCTGGTGTTTTTCTTGGGCGCTCGAAGAGTCCAGCAAGCCGCTTCACATACGAAGATGGCACAGTAACGGAGGAAGGGTACGAGCTTGTGGTTGAAAAGGGGCGCGTATCCATCTATGGGTCTGGAGCTCGAGGGATGTGGTGGGGAACACGCTCTTTCCTCCAGCAGATCCTTCTCAATGGTACACTCTCACCTGGTCGCGTGACTGACGCACCCGCGTATCCAACGCGTGGAATGATGCTCGATGCAGGACGGAAGTGGTATTCGTTGCATTATTTGAAGGAGCTCTGCACCTACGCTTCATTTTTCAAACTCTCCGAGTTCCACTATCACGCGACAGACAACTTTCCTCTCAGTCGTGGCCCGAACGTTACCTGGACAGATGTTTATTCCCAGTTTGCTTTGCGACCAGAAGATCCCGAGCTATTACCCCTGGTGCAACGCATGAACGAGACACTGACTCGGTCGGAGTTTGAGGACTTCCAACAACACTGCGCTCGCCGAGGGGTTACTGTCATTCCTGAAATTGAGAGTCCCGGTCACTGTTTGTCCGTCACGAAATGGAAGCCCGAGCTTGCCTTGGATAGCAAAGATCTTCTTAACCTCACGCATCCGGAGACCATTCCTCTGGTCAAATCCATTTGGTCGGAGTTTCTACCATGGTTTCATACAAAAGAGGTTCACATCGGTGCTGATGAGTATGATTCCACTCTGGCAGATGACTACGTCCGCTTCGTCAACGAGATGTCCGCCTTTATATACGAAACTCACGGGAAGAAAATTCGCATCTGGGGCACGTATGAGCCCAGCGCACTTGTGATCGACAGCAACATCACCATCCAGCACTGGCAATATGGCCAATCAGACCCGGTCGCACTGGCACAAGATGGATACCAGATCATTAATTCTGAAGACTGGTGGGCCTATCTTTCGCTGAAAAATAACCATATACCAATCACACCAGCACCATATCCACAATTTTTCAACAACAACCGTGTCTTGAACTTTGGCGACGTTGAGGACTGGCAGTGGACACCGGAGCAGTTCAATCCCGTCAACACCACGGAGCAACCGGCCAAGAATGCAGTTCGCGGTGCCATCCTCGCCGCATGGAATGATAATGGACCCGATGCGACTACACAGTTGGAGGCTTATTACGCTATCCAAAATGGTATTCCCGTTGTCGCATCTCGTGCATGGACAGGGAACCGAGGACCGCTTCTGGAACCGTCGACCCTGGATGAATCTATCTCTATTCTCACCGCTAATGCGGTATCGCAGAACCTTAATCGACGGATCGCACGAGGTGGCAAAGGTCGGTCCGAGGTACTATTCTCGTGGTCTCAACCTGCCCACGCTGCGCAGCAACACCAGATAGGTCTCGGGAGCAAAGGAATGAACTACACACTAGCGCTAGATGTCAATGGTCCATTTTCTCTTCACTCTGATGACGCAACACTTTCTTTATCACCTGAAGGCGAACTGGTCTTTTCTGCGGACGGCCGGCCATATCCCCTTCGCTCCGTTGCAGAGACTGATGGATTTGATCCCGCAGAGCCCGGACGGATCTGGGTGAACAGTACAGAGTCCTCGCACCAGATCGTGAATGTTCCCCATAAAGGTCAAATTACTATAACAACCAACCAGTATGAAGGTAGTCGAGTATGGGTCGATGGTCAATTTGTGGGACGCTTCGAGGTGTTTGTATATGGTGGCAAAAATAAAGCACTCTCATGGAGCCAGATGGCATTCGTTGCACCGCTTGAGTATGTTAGCGGGGCTGGTTTGCAGAAGTTAGACCTGCGCTGAGCATACCCATAACTTCTTTATACTTCTTTTTTTTTCTTCTTTTTTTGATATAAGGATCATGATTCCAGTCCTTCGAGATACGAGATGGTCATTTTTTTTTTGGAACAGCGCCCCCCCCCGAGTCGACTTTAGGCAATGTTGAGCTGGCCTAGGACCTCGAAGCTGCGGACGCATTTAAACATTGTTCATTACAGGTTCCATTCGTCATAGAGTCTTGTCCTTGGCCGTAAGTAGCATCGGCAAGGGCGGGATAATTTTGAGAGAATAAAATAGAAATTTCACTCGCGATTTCTCAAATTTGGTGAATTGCATTGGTTTTCCAAACGTCCAGCGGTTGTTTACCCCGATAATGCTATCTGAGAGCCTTGGGTTGATGGATGGTGATGAAGAAATTGCATCCCGAGTGACCCCGACGGTGTCGTCCTCTTCCGAGAGCATTGAGAGTTCGTCATCCAGTCCGCACTGTGTCAAGAACTTCTTTTACAAGATGGAGTGTGAAGAAATTAGAATTTCAGCTGAAATGACCGCTCTAGTTTCTGAGACATTACCAGGTGAGTAGCTGATACTGCTCCACAAGTCAAGCCAATTACCAACAAATTAGACCACGGAAATAGATTCGCTGGGATCACTGAAATTGAAAATCTACAGAATGTGCACAAAGAAATCGCAAAGCGATTGGACTATTACGAAGCCGTTGCCAAAAAGGCGCGAGAGGCAGAAAGCCTGTCTAATGTGAAGCTTCGCCGACAAGGCGAGCTTCTGCAAGATGCTCTAATGTCGGCGGATGCGGCGCTAAAGCAGAATAATGACCTCAGAGTCAAGCTTGATAGCCTCAGAACAGAGACGAAAGATTTGAGCGATGAGGAAGCAAAGAAGACCACAAATAGATTATACGACGATCTTGAAAATTGGATTAAACGACACTATGGAGCCTTGCAACCAGCCTACCCGGAAGTAGATTCAGACGTGGACTTGGACCAACAACAAGAGTCTTGGCTTGGCATATATGGGGAGTTGTCGCAGCAGATTTTCCATGGTATCCTAAGTCGCTTTATGGTTGGCACAGGCAGTTCGGGGATGAACCATGCGCTCCGCATGCTTGATGAGAAGGTACAAGAAACATGTATGTCCATTTGCCGTAACATAGTGTGGTGATATGATTGTCTAACCCTCAACAAAGACCCCAGGGATATCGGTCAATATTGGCGTGCTGGTACAAGTAGTGCAGCTCTGATGCTTGCAAGGCCTGAGCTGGGAACCACAATCGGTCAAATGGTTGAATCTACTGAGGCACGATATTTGCATCATGCGATTCCTAGGACGCTCGCAACACGGAGCGGGGAACTGAAAGATCTATTGTGGAAATTTGTGGACTGGAAAGGGCGATTGGAGCGTCAAAGTGTCCTATTTTACTTCTGGTGGGTTATGCCCAGGGTGCCATTTCGAACGGATTACATGTTCAATCTCACTGGGGAGAATTATCCAAATGCTATTGTTAATCGCAGTTTATCGCCAATCCTTTACAGGCTGACACTGGGTGATTCCGAGCCCACGCTTGTACGCCGGGCAGTAGTACAAGTTACCGATGGTCCCTCGATCAGTTTCAACATAGGGTGAATCAATGGATATCTTTGATGCGAGACCATGGATTGAAGGCTTCAATTGTAAACGAAAAATGGTTACTGTATGGAGAAATCATGTCTAGCTAGCCCACACCTTGCAATCTCATTCAGTTGCTAGTTACCCGCTTAGACACCGTCCTCGAAGCCATCGCCTCCAGCCTCAGTATCCAGCTTCACGGACTCCATCAACCCGCACACCTCAAACAGTTTCTTCGGTCCAAGTCCTTCTGGTGTTCCGACAACTCCTTCAGTTTTGAGACGCAAAAATGCTGCTCTGATTCCCATGTACGCAGGGATGATCGAGGCGAAGGAGAAGATCATGATTCGGAATCCCATTTCCTCCGCCTCCTTGGTTGTGACAACGGGGGACGCTCCGTTTTCCACCATATTGAGCAGAAGTGGCCACGGCGCGAGGTCCTGGACGGCTTGACGCATTTGCTCCCTTGTGGTGAAACCCTCGAGTAGACCCACATCGGCGCCGATATCGCGGGCTGCCTTGAGACGAAGAATACACTCGTCATATCCGTGTTGTTGTAGGGCGTCAGTTCGGGCAATGAGGACAATATCAGAGTGCAAACGGTCCTTGGTCAACTTCGCGGCCCGGATTCGTTGCAGGTACTCATCCACGGAAACCACCCGCTTGCCGGCAAGATGACCACAACGCTTGTTTGAGATCTGGTCTTCGATGTGGAAACCTGCAACACCTGCTTGGATGTATTGCTGGACTGACTTGGCTACCATCAATGGGCCTGTATACCTTTGTTAGCAATGCATTTTGGTTTTGCGAGTCTCTTCTTGCTTTCTCATACCTCCATAACCTGTGTCCATGTCTGCAATGAGGGGCGCTCCAAATGGGTCGAGGTTGGCAATCATTTCTGCATTGGTTTTCATATCGTGAAGTTGAGCGAGTCCCAGATCGGCCATTCCGAGTCGAGATGCTGTAGTTCCAGCTCCGGTCTGTAGCCAAGATTAGTCTGTATGAGCTGGACGATGCGACCAGGAGGCCCTTACCATGTACATTCCCTTGAAGCCCAGCTCCATAGCAATGCGAGCCGAAAGGCCATCGTAGACACCGGGACACACGATCATATCCTTGGTGTCCTTGAGCATCCGTCGCAGCTTGGATGCCGCAGGAATAACGTAGAGGGAGACAGATGGCTCTTGCCTCATGCCGTTCACCTCATAGTAGCCATCCTTCTCAACGGTAATTGTGATAGTCATGATGAAAGCCCAAGATATAATCAAGTACTGGTTGATGATAGAATAATTATAAATCGAGGCAAACCCGCATCTTTATATCTCTCTCTCCACTTCTCGGACAAAAGCGTCCCACGAGGGAAGGGACATTCGGGTCGGATAATCTCCAGATCAATGGAACCAACATCATTACACGGGCTATGAGCAGGTCTTGGTATCTCAAGGATGCAACATCTCACCGTATGCCAAGACACAACATGCTTTATCTCTCATTCTTGGGTCGTACCAACTCGAAATCACGATGCGAATGCCCCTCATGACCACAGGCCCCATAGGACCTGAATTATCGATACCCTCGATTGCCACGGACAGTCGGAGGAACTGCTGAATGCGGACATATCGATTGCCACGTTTTGCAGAATGAAGAAATACCATGCAGGGGCCAGGGATCTTGATAACATATGCGTGTGACGCGGTTGCCAAGAAAGGTGTACCCCTTCTGAGTTTGGCCATACACAATATAACCCTACCTCTATTATCATTTTTCTGTCGCTTGGCGCCTTATGCGCTGCTGCAGATGCATGTGTGCCATCCTTTCTGACTCGCATGGTGGGTTCTTACTCACACTACGGAGTACCTACCGTTGGCCTGTTCCGTTTGCCCACTCTCGCCGCTTTTGACTGGAAGTTTGCCTAGTTGACTTTTGCTTAAAGACGATATGTAATGGGCTATGTAGGTATTTGGGTAGCAGGCTGTTGTGACTGTCAACCTTTTCTAGACACCCGAGCATATTTAGACAGAGTGCTATCTGCGTTATCTTTTCAATCCCTGCAATCATGACAATGTTTCCATTGAGGTGTGGTGTTAATCTATTGCCTTTATTGAAACTTTAGTATCTTATCGGCACTTGGTTTTACATAGAAGAACCGAATGAGCTGCAGGGACTAATGCGCAAACATCTGGCTACGCCACTTAATTGCGTATCCCATCTAACATACTCACAGCTTAGGCTTCTCCTAAAATGGGTTAGTTGCGCTATCGGCAAAATTCACACGAGGCCTTTCTTTCTAGCATTTACTTTCGGACTGGTCAAATAGGTAGAGCCTATGGAGCTAATGGACCCATTCAAGCTCTCCCCAGGATTCAAAATTTGGGAAAGTTGTCTCCATATCCCCCGTATTTCAACGTCCTCCCCTGAAGAAATAAAGTATCACCGACGGCCTGCAAGTCAAGGACAAAGCCATGGGTTCATCTTCCGGGGGCTCAGGCCTCGATAATGCCGAGTTCATGATAAATTCTCCGGTTTCCGAGCTTGTAACCTTGCAGCGATAGTATGTGTGGACTGATTGGAACTAAAGAGGGCAATTCAAGCGCCGAGATACACAAGGCAAGGATTATTGCGCATTGTTGAAGCGACATACGCCAAGCAGAAAGCTAATGTCGGGCAGAAGGCATTTCGAGCCGAATGAAGGCACTGTATGCATAGTGGTGCGTAACAGTTTGGACAGAAGTCATCATGAAGGTCGGAGTATAGCATGTAGGGGCGCGTTTGGGGTTCTGCAAGTTGCCCTAGAAGGAAAGGATCGCACCGGTGGTGATGGAACCCCCTCAATCCCAGATGCCGATATGGGTCTTGATGGAAGCGATTTTTGAATCTCTTTCGGCCTTACGCTCTGGCGCCCTCTTGGCGCATTTCAGGGTTACGGATATGGAGATTGTGCAGCCCTGAGTGAGGGAAAATGGAGACCGAGGATGTGCAGGCCACGAATCATTGCCCACTTCAGACTACATCATATTACCCACATCATCAAAAGCACCCAATATTGCTCAAGAAGATCAAAGTAAGGCTGCCCCTGATCCTCTCCACCCGTTATTTAGCCGAAATTTGGCAGGCTTGGCCCCCGTCGACCCGTATTCGGTGGGTCTCGACTTCAGTGGGAAATTGAGCCGAGACTAATCGATCATTTTGACGATGGGAATTAGTACTCGCGGAGTCCGAAATCCCTCGCAATGGCATCTGTTCATACCAGTGGACTTGCCAATCAATTAGTGGACTGATACGGTCTAGAGGACGAGGAAGATAAGGCCCACCAGTCCGGACCCACAAAACATGCATATTCTACCATGACAACACCAAGAGATCAACGGAGAAGTCCATGCATGACTCGTGTTTCCAGGATGGTAAGGCTGACTTACAATGCCACTGTCTGCATCAGTTCAATCTCTGCATCAAAATCTTCAAAATAAATTACTATGAAGCCTATTGATGTTCGAACTGTTCAAGATTCAAACCAGATCTACGCGACGATCCTTAAAGCAGCGTCGGGCCGAATCGGCCAAGTACCTGTGCAGAAACATACTTTGGAGAGATTCGGCCTTCCGGCGCGCTAAACATTAACTGCCTCCGTCTGACTCGGGGGTCAAGAACACCCCTGTTCGCCAAGTTCTCTTCTCGGGACCATCATTCGGGAGATCAGCAACCCCCGCCCCTAAAGAAAAGGCTATGTGGCCCACTGAAATCCCGCAATTTCAGCCATGCCAGTGATAGATAGCGCTTTAGCTTCACCCACTCACATTCAATACGCATGAATTCACCTATCATGCCCTTTCTCAGCCCTCCCACACATCTCTAGAGAAGGCAGAGCAATTATTCCAACAATGGGAGTTCCCGAATTCTTCCAACGCCACAATCTACTCTCATTCCCAGATCATGAAACTGAATAAATTGGCGCCAAGGTTCTCGGCATGGCAGAAATTCATCCCGATTCATCTTGGCGGCTTTCTAGGCACTGGATCGAGGTGAAGAGAACCGCTCGGCGTAAGCCACAACTAAATTGCTATGTTACACTCAAGGTTCGGAAGTCGTTGGTGAGTGGGGATAGTATTCAGATGTGAATCCTTCGCGATTTGCTAATAGGCGTTTTGTTCTCCATACTGGCCTGCACCTTGGGATAAGTTGCGTTTAGCCAAGTAAGAGGGGTTGAGAATAAGTTTCACTTGCTGGGATTCACCGAATCCTTCATCGTCGCGATCCATAAACGCAAACAATAGCGAGGAATCCCCTGCCATTTCTACTGCAGGTAGCATATCCGTCCCTTTCTTTCACATAATGGATCAAAATAATGGCCGTGCGGCAGAAGTTACACGTTTCTTAAGAGAAGAAGTCGTGTCACGACATGCCGATCTGCTCTTATTCACCTGCTGCTTGACCTCTGGTCTGGTGGATAGTACAATCTACAACGGTGCGAACTCCTTGTTTACATGGCTAGCTTTCATACCTAACTCAAACAGCTTACGCAACATTTGTCTCAATGCAAACCGGTATGTCTCTGTTCTCTTCTCCACGCTCGGAGCAGTCCTGGGAAGGAATCGTACTAACAGGCCGGGTATGATACAGGAAACACCATTTTCGTTGGCCTAGGTACATCAAACCAAAACTCACGCCCATACGGCTGGGCCCGCTCGCTCACATCAATCGGATGCTTTGTCCTGGGTGCCTTTTTCTTTGCGCGGCTTAACCAGTGGATTGGGGCACACAGACGGGGATCACTGATGCTATCTTTCTTCATCCAAGCCACTCTGATCATGATTACCGCAGCTCTGGTGCAAGCTGGTGTGGTTTCCAGCGCCATGGAATCGAGCCAGCTGCAAACTGCAACAAAGTGGGACTCCGAGGTGCCAATCGTTCTCCTCAGTTTCCAGTCTGCGGGCCAGATCGTCGCAAGTCGAGCTCTGGGATACAACGAAATTCCGACGGTAGTGATCACAAGCCTTTTGTGTGACCTGATGTCGGATCCAAAGCTGTTCCTACTGCGGAATGAAAAACGGGACCGGCGCCTCGCGGCCTTTATCCTCACTCTGCTTGGGGCTATCGTTGGAGGCTGGGTTACTAAAGCCACTCAGCAAATCTCGCCTGTATTGTGGTTGGCAGCCGGAATCAAATTTTCAGTGGCTTTATGCTGGGGGTTTTGGAAGAGCAAATCATAGAATGCGTTACACTTGGGTAGAGTTTCAGAATTCAATACAATCTGGTCAATATTTTCGGGGCCTGAAGTTCTATGCCGGCAGAAATTTGTCTTATCTCTTTCCCCTCACCCCGGAAGCCTAGTTACGTCCGGAATTCCCTATCTAGGGGTATCTCTCTTATCTAAGTTGAAGCTGTGGGTATAGGGTGCATCTTATGGAACACGTTCGTCGGGTCGTACGTGGCTTTGACTGTTTGTAGACGCTCGAGATTTTCGCCGTAAATATTGGAAACCGCCGAGTCTCCAGCTAGTATTTGGTAAGCATCATGTAAAACCATCCATGGAACATCTGATAGCACTTACGTTCGGCATAGTTGATATATTGTGGTACTTCTGCCCGGCGACCCTTGGTCTTTGCGTCCAATTCAGTCTTCCATTTGGCTTGGATCTGACGCGCCCAAGCGCGATGTTCTTTGTCTTTCTTCTCATCAGTCCATCGAAGGCAAATAATTCCGTTCTGGGTTGTATTGCGGCTTGCTAGCGCAGTTGCTGATGAGGGGGTTTCGCAAATTTTGCGCATGTCCATGAATTCAAGAATGATAGCAGACTTCTTCAAGTCGCTGTCGCTCTGGACCTTGGCCATGAAGTCTTGAAACACGGTCCGCACAAAGCTCAGATCCATCGGTGGCTCATAGAAGATTCCTTTGAAAGATTTCCGGTCTCCGTATGTGGCTTGGGGGTTCTGGAGGGTGTTCACCATAGAATAGGGCATTGTGTCCAGGGCATTGATGACAGGGCCCAGGTTGATGAGTCCAGTAAACCGTGCCAGGCCCTCTTCGCGGCTGCCATTGTAGAAGCAAATCACGACGATGACCGGACCCGATCCATCTGGAGCATGGGTGAGGAAACACATGGCCCCGGAACGGGAGTCAGGGTTTGCGAGGCTGGTATTGAGTTGCTCAAACACCTGTTCGAGCTTATCAGGAGTAAATCCCAAAACTCCCGAAAAGACCGTCTCTGCTTGGTCGTAGGCCTGGTAGGTAAAATCAATCACAACACCAAAGTTGTAGCCCGCCCCGCGTAATCCCCAAAACAGCTCAGGGTGATCCGATTTGGATGCTGTCACAAGCGTCCCATCAGCCAGCACAACCCGCGCAGAGAGAAGGTTGTCAATCGTGAGCCCGTACTGCCCACTCAGCCACCCATATCCACCGCCGAGAGTCAGTCCACCAACTCCTGTGTGATTCACAGTTCCCCCGACCGTTGCCAGACCATGGGCCGCACCCGCTTCGTCAACTTCTTTCCATGTCGCGCCACCCTGGGCAGTGATTGTCTTCCTGGAGGAATCAACTGTGACCTGATTCATGCGCGACAGGTCAATCACCAGGCCCCCGTCGCTGGAACTGGTACCAGCTGTGGAATGACCGCCCCCCTTCACGGCGACTTCAATGTCATGCTCCTGTGCCCACAACAATGCGATACTAATATCAGCGGGGTCAACTGGCTGAACCACAATACCCTACTTTCAGTCAGCTTGTTGGCCTTTGTGTCACGCTCTTTCATTCAGTTACCGCGGGTTTTATGCCAGTGTCCGACCACCGAGTCAGGCTTTCCTGATAACCATCTGAATTCGGGGTTAACACTGAGGCTGTATCCAGCCGGCTGCGAAGAGCCTTGATCCCTGCATCGCTGAGTTTCGCCATTGGTAGGGTGTTAAATAGCTATGTACAATCCTCCTCGTTCGGTCTGCGGAGTCTTAGGTGGAGCGGGGTGGGACACAAATCAAAATCGCGGGGTATGTGCTCCGCGTTTGGTGACATAACAAATGAGGCATTGCTGGCCTTGGCACCATCATTTTTTAATATAGATTCAGTGTAGCTGAGAGAACAGATATTCATTGAGTAACTATTGATGTAGATAAATGGTTGTTTCACAGGTGGCTATGTGAACTTTGAGCTATAAAGGCTGTGAACGGAAACCTGCATTGGATATCGGGAGATATATTTCACAGATTATGTCAAATGCTATTGTGGTTCTACCCCAGATGTCTTTTAGTACCAGAAACATCCCTGTCCCATGTGTTCCCAAGTATAACATACTATATCTTCATGATATCAGGGGGTGTTGATATCCATTCCCGCACTAGTCTACCACCTGGACACCGAGCTCTCCACCTTGGGCTTTAGTTCGTCTTTGATTATAATTTCTGGTGACTAACCAATTCCAAAGTCGATCCTCTATTTTCACAGTCAGGTGAATGCACTTGCTAGAGATGCATCAAAGGAAACCTGTTACGAAGGAAGAACGCAGGCATGAAGCCAGGAAAATGGGGGGTAAAAAACATGGCATAAGGGAGGTCGGAAGGACCGAAACTATGGGCTATCTAGCTATGGGTCGGTCACGTGCTAGCAAGCCAGGACGGGATCGTAACAAAACCCCCTTTGTATATTTTCGTCGCTTCCAAGGTTCTCTAGGTATCGCCAAATGAATCATGCCAGCCTCTGCCGAGAGTACTTGGCATAAAGCTCCGGGTACCACTGCTGCCCGACATCGGGATGGCTCAAGATACGATTTCTTAGGTGTGCCTCTCCGAACTAGCATCGGTTAGAACTGACGATTCATAAAGACAGAAGACCTACACAAGAATACAGTGGAGACAGGAATTCACTGGGAACATCGACTGCCCGCTTTTTCTGATCATCCGACACAGGAATGCGACGCACAATGTGAGCTGCGGACTCCTCAAGCTGGTCGAGGGTCAAGTCCAATCGCACACCCAAAAAAAACGGAATACTATATCGGGTTTTTGATGTCGGTGCCTAGATTAATTCTAAATCAGCATAATGCTCGTCTGGTTGAGACCGAATTCATACAATAACTCGATGTGTAGTAGCGGCACAAATCCCTCCAGTGATTGCTTCAAATCCTTGTTGAATGTTTATCACTAGACTTCCCTCTACTGGAGGAACATCAATCCACTCGCCGTCTTTATTCAGGACCTGTAGTCCACCGGTATCATCCTGGGAAAGGAACGTGAACAGACCAGCAGAGTCCTTATGAGGACCAACCCCTTGGGAATTTGCGGTTGATGGTGGGTACTTTACAAACTTCAACCGACTCATGTTGCCCTTGAAGTCATCGAAGGTATGGGTGGGTAGGGACAAACATTCCGCCACTAAATGCACGAATTTTTGTGCCAAACTATCAATTTGGAAGATATAATCATCAACAAGGCGTTGCGAGCCGGGTTGATCTGGGTACTTCATTCAAAAGTCAGTCGTCACATCCCTAGCTGACTTGTATTATTAAATACCTGATTTGGCCCTTCCAATCGTTGCCAGAAGGGATCTCCCTTTGCCCATTCTCTCACTCCTGGTGTCCCGAAATCAAATTGCTAGCCTTGTCAGATGAGCTCGAGGCTGCACGCACAACGTGATACTAACCTCGCGAAGATCGGTCTTCGAGGCCGTCGTCTCAGCACCGAGACGAGTGTAGCCGAGGAATGAGGGTGAATTCATCATATTACAATTTTCTTTCACCCCCGTGGGCAAATTGAAAAGGGGCGGAAGGGCTTCATGGGTGCGGCGAATGAGGTTCTATTCCGTCAGTATGGGATCGGATTGTTTGCAAGATATCCATACTTCCAGGCCAGTGTTCGTCAAGTACAGGAAGCCGACCACAAATATAGCCTCTTTTAATTTGGCGAGCTCATCTGACTTGGTATTGGGGTCAGTCAAGCGAGCAAAGTCAACCGCTGGTACAGACGAAAATGTTCCCACCATGGTCAGACCATGGATCATTTTCAGCTCTAAAAAAGGTGAGAGTCTTAGAGGAAGAAGTTATGAGCCTCGGATATGGGTGATGGTTTCCCCGCATCGATGGCGACACATTACTCAGCCATCTGTATAACTAACCAACAAAGAAAAAGAAAACTAGATACTAATCGTCATTTCATGCAAGCCAAGCAGATGAAGAGTGATTGATATGTATATTAAGAAATTATCAAAAGGTATCATCCAAAATACAGAGGCTTTTCAGACACCACTAATGCAACCTAGCCGAACACCAGAACCGTCCCAGAAATGCGGAGCCTTCACTTCATGCAGCGTGCTCTTTTAAAAAGGAATGCAAGCTCACCATATCGTCACTCGGCGCAGGAGTAGGGAGAGTAATTTGAGCTGCATCAAATTCCCACGCAGCCTCGCGTTCATCTCGGTGACTTCGGAGATAAAGCGGCATCATCCATTCTTTGAGACGACTCTCCAGCATACCCATGTCCCGATTCCGATCCCACATGCGCCCAGACTCTTTGAATGCATGGTTAATTTTGTCGCGACGGAGGCCTTCGTACGCATCGAAAACTTCGGACAAAGGCTCGGACCGATAGCGGGCCAGCAAGCGTGCGAATAATATGGCATCGTCCAGCGCGTATGCTGCGGACTCATCCCGTGGAGGCATCTGTGGTGTCATTGTTAGGCACTGTAGCTTAGCTCAAAGAATGGTGACAATGGGACACATACCGCGTGAGCTGCATCGCCGAGCAGGATAACGCGATTTAAGCACCATCGTCCTCCGGGCCGAACTTGATAAACTGGATAGAGCATCCAGTCCGCTTTGCTGGCCACCATTTCTCGGATACAATGGATCGAAGATTTTGAAAAGCGGTCCTGCATCTGTCGTCGCAAAGCACTTCGAATCCGGTTTTGAGTTGCCCAGTCTTGACCCGGCTCGAGCTTGTGGTAGCTCAAGGCTTCCTGACTGAACTGTACAATAGCAGCGGCAAATATTTGCTCCCGATTCCGATCACAGTAGGTCGTCAGGATGGATCCATGGCGGGAATAGTTCATCGCTGATGAGCGGAAATGAATGGGCGAAGAAATGGTTTGCGACGGGATAGTGGTTTGCAAGAACGAGATGCCTGTATATTGGGACGGACAGTTAGGATCGACCCAACGGGTTCGAACGGCGGAGTGAACACCATCGCATCCGATGACTAAATCTCCAATCGCTTTGGATCCATCTTGAAAGCGTACCACGGCTTTTCCTTCGTGCTCTTCTCCACCAACTACTTTTTTGCCAAAGACGATGTCAATATTGCGCGTTCTCTCCACCACCGTTATCATCGCAATGGAGAGCATGATTCGCATGACCCTGCGGCCTTTGTACCCTCCAAACCCATTCCCTTCTTGATCGACAAAATCAATCGATCCAACGGAGCGACCGGAACGCATAGAATAAAACTCGATGGCATCTACTTCCGCTCCACCCTCGGGACCCATGCGGTCAAGTTCCTCTAAAACCCCCAGCTGTGCCAGATGACGCTGGGCGACGGGCGTCAAATTGATCGCACCGCCGGATGTGGACAGGATTTCATGTCTCTCGTAAATCGTGATCGTGAGGTTGGGAACGAAAGGAGTCAGCTCCCGAGAGAGGGCAAGAGCACAAGCGATACCGGCGATACCCGCCCCGACGATGATGACATTGTGTGGTAACGAATCCATGTTGATCTGTCTTGGTCATATAGCGTTGAATCTCCTCTGTGTCGATCTCGATTGTCCCCAATCCCGGATAAATTTGATGTGTGACTGGGGTGGCGAATGTGGTCTTCAAATCTTCATGTACTAGGCGTGGACAGATGCGTAGATATAGATCATCTTCTAGAAAGCATGAATATTCATCACCCAACGATCGCCACGGTAGATGCCCCTTCATCCACACGGGTAATTAGCAGATATATATCTGATCCAGAAATCAGAGCAAAACAAGGTTTCCTCGGCCGGAGTAGGGGATCTTTCGGCATTTAAACCAAGATTTATCCATGGAACCGTGGTGGAGCTCCGCGATGGCTTTTTCTCACCCACGTCAGGACTGATGGATCATAAATTTCCAGCCAACTTGGACTAGTAAACGAGCCCGGGTACGCGCGGGTCAGCGCGATTGGATCGAGGGGTTCAGGGGCTGAACTTTACGGTCAAGGTCCGATGAGGCACAAGAAATCGGACATGCACAGCAAGAGAAAATCTTTTCTATTTTTCTAAAACCGTTGAACGTGACGGGTAGCTCTTCCGAGACTAGAGGCGTTACTCGGTCCGTCTCTTACCGTTTGAGTCCCACCAGTTCCACCTTTCCCTAACAGAGTATTGGTCCCCGTGAGTTGGACAACAGAACGGAGTACACAGTCCGTCTCCGCTTAGTTCATCGCGTAGCGAAGTCGGGAGGCATGAGTCCCGCTAATTTTGATTGATCAAAGAAAAAAAGTACAATAAAAAAAGGGAAATAATGTGCACCGGGCGTAGTAGTTTCTTTCATAGCCTGCTGCAACCTGCAGGGTGACCCACGCCACCGCTGACGAAAACCCCTGCGAGACACCCCTGCAAAACCTTGAACGTGATAGAATTGGACCAAAACATGTCGCTATAGAGCCAGTTCCGGTCGCCCCATGCCAATTGGAGCCTCGTGCATCTGACAGCTGAGTTCATGGGCCTGCTTTTGGGCTTGCGACAGGTCGAACCAGACTTCCTAGCGAACATCAGTGGAGCTCACAGACTAAATGAAACGCCCGGCTCCTCTCTCCCTATTCTGGACTCTGTCTAGCTGGGGGACTAGCCAGCAATTTGGTCACATTTAATATATGTAACGCGGCTCGGTAAGCTCGGTCTTCGTTTCCCCACTAGCGCCTTCCCGGGACGCCGAGGGACCGTGGATTTCAAGTTCCAGAGCACGAAAAGGGAGCACAGTGCGCAGATCCCCGCTATTTGGATATTAGCAAGGGCCTGCAGAATTGAAACAGGGGGGATGCGAAACGAACCCAACGCGCAATTCATCGTGTAATATCCGCTTCGCTCGCTTAGCATTCCCGAAAATATGGGTCCGACAAAGGTGCCAAGCGTTGAACTCAATCGAGTGACAAAGACCGCTCTAGTATACCCTTCGCGAGTGCCGAATAATTCTGGATGCTCATCCTCGAGCTCATAAACGGCGCCTTGGGAAATTAGCTTAGCACCGCCGGACATGGGATGGCGCTTACTCACTGGTGGCTTCCATCATGCCAACTCCGTTTAACAAGGCCATGGAAATCCCAGCACCCATCACACCCGCGACATACAGGAAGATGTCTCGATTTTTGCCGTTTGCCCCAGAAAACTGCTCGTCTCCGGGAATGCCCATCAGCCATAGCGTGATGGCCAGAGTAGCAAAGCCAAACGTGGTTGGGTGGCGCGTGCCTATTCGTTTCTTTAACCACGCGACAGGAACACCGAGAACTGCATTGGGCCCTTGAATGGCCGCAAAGAGAAGTCCGGTTGGAAGACTTCCCCATTGGAAAACGTGGCGAACGTGCAGCGGCAGAGTGGCACTGAAACTTGATGACACAATTGCGTAACAGATACTACTGACGATGCCTCCGACATATCGGGCATTTGTGACTAGACAAACATATAAGTCCAGGTTGATCTTCCCAGATAGCAGACCTTGCAACTCGGCGGCATTTCCCGTCACAGCTGTCGATAATAACGGGCTCTCTTCGTCAACTGCAGGTGCCTCGCTCCCACATTCGTCGGTCGGCATCACCTTCAAATCCCTGTGTGGCTGGGTTGTGTCAACCATCAAAGATTGAAGCCCAGTACCAATCGCACTCGCAATAAACGCACAATTCCAAGCCCCCCAGTACCCCGCCAACTGAAGAAGCGCACCGGCGATCAGAGGTGCAGCCGTTGTGCCGACCGCGAGGGAAACAGTTATGATGCTATTTATCTTATCGAAGTCTTCCAATGATACCTTTCGTGATAAACTGGATAGCCCAAGGACACCTACACTTGCATTAGCGACCGCCTGCACCAAGCGACCGGAGAAGAGTAGCATTACTGTCGTCCTGTCAGCCCGGTAGCACGGATGAGGGGGTCAGTCTTACATGAATCAGCAGAAGCAATAATTATAGAGCCGAGCAACTGGCCTACCAGGCCAGCGAGCAGCCAGTTATCATTTTGGAAACGGTCAGCATGGTGGTGGACGAATGGACTGACTATGAACGACACCAGTGCGCTCTCGGCCAGCAAAGCCAGACTGGCGTTCTGGATCAGTTCAGCGTCCAGATGAAGGCGGTCCTCGAGCATCGCAGGAAGAATGGAAATCAGAAAGTCATGCAGAAACATGTCTGCCTAGGTCAGTCTGTTTCTACCAATCCGCCCTTTCAAGCGCTTTACCTGTCAACATCGTCGTTGCTACTGCTACCAGTACGAATTTCTGTGAGGACCTCCAGCCATAACCCCAAGGCCGATCATTAGCTTTGGGGTCCCACATATTTGAACAATTTGCCAGGTTTCCTCGGCTCTGACAGAGATGTCTGAGCTGAGACGCAGGAATGAGGACCAGCCAGCTCAGATCCCAATCTTTCGCTTAGACCTTGAGATCATGCCGTGACACCGTTGGGCTTGAACAATTATTTACTATTGGACAAATGCGTCTCAAATCTGCAAGGCCCACAGAGAAAAGCAATAAGGGTCAGTCTTCAATAGCGTTGATGGGGCAGATCCCGAAGAAGACACGATCAGCCCATCTAGATCGCGATCGCGATCCACATGCGTGTTTCCACAGCGTGTTTCGGAAGGATCAGCGTCTATTCCTCTTGAGATGCCATGGCTTGGATTTCCATAATGACAATAATTTACTAGATTTAATTTAAATTTGCTAGCTTTCTTTTTTTTCTGTTTTTGGCGGATGAAGGTTGACTAAATGACAACAATCCGGGTACACTGTAGTTGTCTCAGTCTCAGAGCTGTAGCGTTAAAATGCAAGGGAGGGACTCCGTACACCTTGCATCTCTTGATCACATGAGCTTGTGTGATGTTATGGCAGATTGACCTCTGCGTTTCCGAAGTACTCCTTACAATAAACCAAAAGAAGTACCATGTATTGCTTGCAAGATGAATATCGAATCAAGGGGAAGAATAGCATTCAGGATGTACTAGTGGGAAGGTTCCTGCAGCTACACGTGATTAACCTAATGTGGAGTATTAGATGTTGGCATCAACATCATTCCTGTTCCTTTTGCTCGGCAGGGATCCCCGCAATATCCTGCGTTTCCTTTTGGGGAAAACCTCTGTCATAATGCGCGTGCTCAGCTCTTCTCGGCTTATCGCGATTGCAGTGAAGATCAATTTTAATATCGACCAGGTGGAACTCTTGACTTAGATCTATTGGACAATTTGTGGGTCGATTATGAAGAGAGGATACCGACTCAATGGCACTATACCACACTATACAATCACCATACAAGCGCAGGCAAAAGAGCCGGGAATTATAGCTCGGTCTCGCGATGAGTCTTGGAAAGAGCGATAGCCTATCTCTGCAGGACTAGAAGATTCCATAGTACCTGAGATCCACCGGCATGCTCCGATACTTAATTTTCACAATCTTGGTGATAAGCAATGGGGATAAGGGTCCACCAAGATTACAACGGACCAGTCATAGATATGCGGAAGATAAACGGGTTATCAGGTACGGTCGAGTCAATGGAGCTTGACCGATTTAACACCAATCAGAGCTGCAATTGCCCTGGGCGACCAAATCTCGGTTTGGTTGCATGTTGATCCCTTCCAGACTGGGTATGCAGCATCTCCACTCGCGGATCATAGCCTTGCATAGCGTGAAAAACGCGACAGAAGATAAATCTTGCATGATTAGCTTTCAGTATTTATTCTTTCGTGTCTCCGCGTCCGTCGGCACAATTTAGTGGTAAAACCGGTACACAAGATGTTGGCTCCGCAAACTGGTCTTCTTGCGTCGCTGCTGCTGGCTGGCAGCACCTTATGTGCTGCTGCCTCGGTGCCACAGGCTCACCACGAAAAAGCTCACCACGAGAAAATCGCTCCAAAGGTCTTCATTGTGTCAATGGTATGTGGATATGGAATCAAGATCTAAGAACCTCCACTAATTGTGACATAGTTTGCACCCGAAGCCGAGATTTGGTGGAACATTCCTGAATTCGACCTCCTTGCGCACAACATCACCGTCCCTGGTCTCTCGCCCATCTACCCTGATGTTCACTGCACTGAAAATTTCGAGATCTGCCAATTGATCACCGGCGAATCTGAAATTAATGCCGCTACCACCATCACTTCCGTCGCATTCTCCTCTCTGTTCAATCTCACCCAGACATACTTCTTTATCGCGGGTATTGCAGGTGTCAACCCCGAACGCGCAACTCTCGGCTCCGCTACATTTGCACGATACGCGGTTCAGGTTGCTTTGCAATATGAGATCGACATCCGCGAGCTGCCCAGCACCTACAAGACCGGATACTTCCCTCTGGGCGCTGACTTCCCCGACCAGTACCCCACCAGCATCTACGGCACTGAGGTCTTCGAGGTGAACGATGATCTTCGCCACATCGCCGCCAAGTTTGCCCGCCGTGGTAACTTGACCGACTCGACCGAGGCCAAGGCCTACCGCGCGCACTACAACACTACCAATGGGCAGTACAAGGCCGCTACTCTGCCCCCCTCTATTGTGGAGTGTGATGTCGCAACTTCGGACGTTTACTACAGCGGTAACATCCTTAGCAATGCATTCGCCAACACCACCAAGCTGTTCACCAACGGGACCGGTGATTACTGTACCAGTGCCCAGGAGGATAACGCTACCCTCGAGGCTCTTATGCGCGCTGCCGTCCACAAGCTGACTGACTTCTCTCGCATCATTGTCATGCGCACTGCCTCGGACTTTGATCGTCCCTACCCCGGATCCTCAGCCACTTACAACCTGCTCTACTCTGATGCCGGTGGTTATACCCCTGCCATCGCGAACATCTACCACGCCGGTATTCACGTTGTGGAGGGCATTCTGGGTAACTGGGAGACTACCTTCGCTGGTGGTGTTGAAGCTTCCAACTACATTGGTGATATCTTCGGTACTCTTGGTGGCCAGCCTGATTTCGGCCCTGGACGCGCCGAGGCTCTTGTCAACAGTGGAGCTTACAAGAAGCGCAGTCTCCGTCGCTAGTGATGGTTCGTGACTGAGTTGTATAAAAGTCGATGTGTACTAGGCAGTTGGCCAGTTGTATATACTGCATCCTGTTGATGTGACGTCATTATCAGCTAACGTTGATGTACAAATCTCAAGATTATGCCATTTGAAAGAGTTGAGGAGAAGTCCGAATTGAAGTAGTGGACGTAGTTAAGTTACCTATTCAACAGTTCAATACTCGCTGACCAAGCATAATAATGAGTCGGTGAGTGACGTTCTGCCATGCCGGTGTTACCCCTCACCATAACATCCACTCGTAGACTAATATTGTGGTGCACTGTATATTACAATATCCTGTCAAAATGAAGTCTGTGATCCAATCGCAAAATACTGCCCTGATCACTGGGGCTGCCTCGGGTGTTGGGTTTGCCATAGCAAAGCTCTGCCGCAGCAGGGGCATGCATCTTGCCTTGCTGGATATTGACCAGGACAATCTGGCAAAGACGAAAAAGGTCCTGGCTGACCTTGACCCTTCTCTCAAAACAGAAGCATACACGTTCGATGTTGCCGACGCTGCGGCATGGAAAACAATGGCCGCAGGGATGGATGCGATCTTCCCCGACATTGACCTGGTGGTGCTGAATGCGGGGAAGGCCTATAAACCCCAGGAGTCCTCTCCAAGTCGCCTCAAACAATGGCTGGATGGAGAATACTGGCGACAGGTTGGCAAGCACCTCTATAATCCTTCTGAATGCTCGACTAATAGGCTCAGACTCTTGACACGAATGTTTACGGCCCCCTCAACGGGTTAGAAACTCTTCTCCCTCTGCTGCTCTCGTCGAAATCCCAAACACCTAAGTCTATTGTTGTGACAGGCTCCAAACAAGGCATTACCAACCCACCTGGCGGAGGCAATCCCGCATACAATGCGTCCAAGGCCGCGATCAAGAGTCTGACCGAGCATCTCGCCTACGACCTGCGGTCTGATCCGACTACTGCCCATATCTCCGTCCATCTCTTGATTCCAGGCTGGACTTGGACTGGACTCATGGGGAACGTCGGTCCAACCAACGAAGAGGAAATTCAGAAGCCAGAAGGGGCTTGGTACCCAAGTCAAGTCGCAACAGAGTTGTTGGAAGGACTAGAAAGGGAGTCGTTCTATATTATCTGTCCCGATGGTGAAACTGATCGTGCCCTGGATCAGGCACGTATGAAATGGGGTGGTGAAGATGCTGTTGAGGGTAGACCGGCACTGTCACGTTGGGAGCATAGCTGGAAGGGCCGTGCTGAAGCAGCGATCAGCGCAGATGCGGAGGTGCGTCGGGGTTAAACATAGTGTATTTTCCCGGTGGAAACCAACTTGGTCATTATATATTACCGCCAGGTCCCGAGGCCCCAATTAAACATTTCAATATCTATGGATACATTTATATATTAGATTCGCTGCCAATGCATTTGCATTTGTTTCTTTTTTATCGACTCCTGTGGGGATGTGCGGCTGATTGGGTAGGAGAAATCCAAGGTTAGTGAGGTCAGTGATGCAACCCTACGCACCGCATTTGGATAGACTGAGGCCCAGATCTTGAACTCGGTCTTTTCCATGCAACATCCACAAAAGCGAACAAGATAATAATCAGAGTCAATGATGAGTATTTCACGGCGTGGAAAACGTTTTCCATGATCCCTGGTCGGAAATGCTGATCCCCTCGCGCTTCCAACCTCGGCAAACATCCAATCCGAGAGCTTTCCCCGCGACTGGACCGCTTGGACCCTGAGTCTAAGATGCAACCGTCAATTCCATAGTAGATCGACTCCCCTTTCCCGTGCCATTGTGCGGAGAAGCGTGGGGGTGACATGTCGATGCAACATTCTTCTTATCTAATGAGCAAGGGGTGCCTGCGTTCCAGCGCTTGATAACGATCATCGCCCTCGAAGTTCTTCACACCCACAGGCGTGGCAACGAGTCTTTACATATACCGTTTGCTAGCATATAATTGCCTAATATCCAATTATGACGACTCATTCCCCGCAGCCATCGTCGGTTGACGATATCACCAAAACAGCCTCGTTCAAGGCTGTGGACGACGACCCTAGCAATTTACGGGGATACGCGTCTGCTCCAGGGATAGTTGATGAAGTCACTCGTGTAGTGGACCACAAGGCTGAGCGGCGTCTCTGTCGAAGATTTGACTTTCGTCTGCTGCCTATTCTAGCAATTATGTGTAGGTTTCCCATTCGATAAGGGTCTCGAACCTTCATTAACAATGGCTAGACCTGTTCAATGCGCTTGACAAGGGAAATCTGGGAAATGCAGAGACTGCTGGGATGGCAGAGGGTGAGATTATCAGATCGATCTAACTTTCGCCGAATGCTAATCGCCCTTTCAGACCTTCACTTCAAGCCTAACCAGTACAATCTTCTTTTATCAATCTTCTTCATACCATTCGTGATCTTCGCGCCACCATTCTCAATGCTCGGCAAGAAGTTTAGCCCGGCGCGTGTGCTACCAATCCTGATGTTCTCCTTTGGCTGTTTCACCATGCTCTCATCTGCTGCGCACAACTTTGGCGGCCTCTTCGCTTTACGGTGGTTCTTGGGCATGTCTGAAGCAGCGTTCTTCCCATTGGTGATTTACTATTTGACCACCTTCTATCGACGTGGCGAACTCGCGCGTCGCCTGGCTATCTTCTACGCTGCCTCTAACATCGCGAACGCCTTCTCTGGATTGATCGCATTTGGCGTGTTCCAAATCAAGGGATCGAGTATTCCAAACTGGCGTTATCTGTTCATTATAGAAGGCGCCGTCACCGTGGTCTTCGCAACTTTCGCCTTCTTCTATTTGCCGAAGAGTGCCGCTGAGGCAAAATTCCTTTCGGAAGAGGAGAAAGCGTTGGCATTCCATCGCATCCAAGTCGATTCGAGTGCGGTGGTGAATGAGAAATTCAGTCTACGCGAAGCTCTTGTCATTTTCAAGCACCCCACCACATATGTTTTTCTGTGTATTGAAATTTGTCTCGGTGTTCCGTTGCAAGGTGTTGCCCTGTTCATGCCGCAGATTGTCGCCCGTCTGGGCTATCCGACTGTGAAAACAAACCTCTACACAGTGGCACCTAACGTGACAGGTGCAGTTATGCTTCTCGTTCTGGCTTTCCTCTCTGATTGGACACGGTTACGATCCCCATTTATCGTCCTCGGTTTCCTACTCACCTTTTGCGGATTTATGATATACGCGTCGATTGACGACGTCCATAGTGAGCTGCAGGTGGCTTACTTTGCCACCTTCATGATGACCTGGGGCACATCAGCACCGTCAGTAATGTTGAGTACATGGTACAATAACAACATTGCACACGAGGGTCGCCGTGTGTTGCTCACCAGTATCGGTGTCCCATTAGCCAACCTCATGGGACTGGTAGGCAGCAATGTCTTTCGTGAGCAAGATGCGCCCAAGTATATGCCCGCATTGATTACGGTGTCAGCCTTTGGTGCGACGGGTGCCTGTCTAGCAGGTCTGCTGGCATTATACATGTGGCTGGATAATAAGCGGCGCGATCGGCGTGATGGAGTGACTATTCGAGCCCGGGATATCCCTACCGAGCGAATGCGAGACGGTCCTGCCTCGCCCGAGTTCCGTTGGTTTCTATAAATGTGGTTGCATAAGCACGTATTATTGAAAATATGAACTTGTGTATACCTGTTTCCTTGTACAATCAGGGACTGTTGCTCGCGGGGAAGTTCCTAGAGCGATAGAATGTGGGGAGGCATTCATTTCTCTCTAACTCGCGACTGTACAGATCGTGCGTATTGACGCAGTTCTTGGGCTAGATTACCCTCCAAGTACCCCGCACACCCCTCCATCATGCATGCTTATTGGATTCGGCTAATTATGGACACCGAAACCAATGCGAAACTTGCTGCAGTTTGGATGTGACTACGTGTGACTGCCCATGAAAAGAGGGGTCAGGATAAGGACCTGCAGGTGGACCTCTATGCCTTTGAGAGCTGCGTCTGCTTCTCTTTTCTCATCTTCAAAGTCCCCTTTAAACCCAAGTACATTCAAATTCTCCTCACAATGTCCGCTGCACAAGATTACATGGATTGCGTCGAGCGCCACAAAGCTACAGCCCTTCGGCCTGTGACTAGACACATTACCGGCCACAATGCAGAAGGAAAAGCTATCCTGCACTCGTCGATTGAAGTTCCTCGCTCCTACCACAGCCATGTCGCTTCGGGCCAGTCATACCCAATGTCCTTCAGTGTGGCCTACACGACCTCGCAGTTTCCGCCAGACCTGAATAACGACGCCGACCTAGAAGCCCATAACAAGCTCATCGCGTCAGGAAATCTGGGCTTGGTGAACCCCGGCGGCTCAGTCTTCCGCATTGTGGACTTTGCGCCTAATAGCCCGGGCGCCGTTCACCGGACCCAAAGTCTTGATTTTGGGATCGTTTTGGAAGGTCAGATTGAGATGCTTTTGGAGGAAGGGGAGCCGGTCCTGTTGCAGCGAGGGGATCATGCTATTCAACGTGCTACCATGCATGGCTGGCGGAACCCGAGTACGACGGAGTGGACACGAATGGCGTTTGTGCTGCAGGACTGTAAGCCACTGACGGTGGGTGAGACTCGTCTGAAGGAGGACTTGGGTTCTATAGCGGGCGCCATTAACTCAAGTGGGAATGACCAGTGAAGTGCAATATGTGTCTGGAATCTAGGTACTATCTGCTATCCTATCACTGAACTTTGATGACCACTTTCCCAAAATGACTGCCGCTTTCTAAGAACTTGAATGCCTCCTTAGCCTCAGCGAAAGGGAACACCCGATGAACCACCGGGTGAATCTGGTTCTTCTCGTAGAATCGAATCATCTCTTCAAACCGATCCTTGGGGCCGTTTATGATGCCTTTGAGGGTCACTGTGCGTCGCAGAGCCAATAGGTTCACATTGAGCCGATCATCGGCCGCATCCACTTTGCCCGACACGTAGCCAATACAGTCGATAAGGCCACCAAACGCAATGCAGTCGAAGCTCTTTCTGAGTGTTTGCGCTCCGCCAGTCTCAAGGATAATGTCGGCGCCATGGTTCTCCGTGAATCGCATTACCTCTGCTTCCCAGTTCGGAGTGGCGAGGTAGTTGATTGTAAAGTCGGCACCTAGCTTTTTGGCTCGATCTAATTTTGCATCAGATGAGGATGTGATGATCGCTAAGAAAAATTAGCGTTGAGAGGTCCGTTCCCTTATTCGAATTGTAAGCATGGATTACCTTTAGCCCCAGAGGCCTTGGCGATTTGCAATCCTGCTATGGCTACACCCCCAGTTCCCTGGAGCAGGATGTACTCGTCCTTGCCGCCATTATGCCCCATTGGTCGCATGCCATTAATAGACATCCAGGCCGTCAGTGCAGCGATTGTCAATGTACATGCTTCCTCATCAGACATGAACGCAGGAGCTAAGACCAATCCGTGCGCGGGGAAGATGCGGTGAGTAGCGAGGACGCCGTCCAAGGGGAGGCCCAGACTTCCGGCAAGCTGATTCTCCGTCACTTGGCCAGATTGGTGCTCGGGTAAGAACGTGGAGAGAACACGGTTGCCTATGGCCCATTGTGATACATCGGGTCCGACGGCAATGATGGTGCCGCACATATCCGAACACGGCACGATGGTGGCGTCTTGCTCGGCAGTTTTGTGGTGCTTATATTCACCCTTTGTCACTAATAGATGTAAGACTACGTTTGATCCGTTTGGAGGAGGTTCTCACCTTCAACGTCTCGATAATTGAGAGAGACTGCGTTAATCTTAACCAGTACCTCGCCCGGGCCGGGTGATGGCATCGAGTCCTCTATCTGGCGAAGGCTGTCCAAGCCTTGGAGAGGCGTGGTCCATTTTTGCACGCTCATGATTAGACGTGGCGAAAGATTTTAGAAGCAATTGAATATTATAACCGGGGTGTCAACACTTAGAACTCTTTGTTTGATCGGCCAAAATGAAAGTCGCCGAGTCAGAGAGGTGCCAAGCTTAGTCATGTCCATGGGCTTCAACCACGGGAGTTTCGTCTCGTCTTCCAAAACGTTCATTCTTTTCCCCCAGGCCATTTGTATATTTTATCTAGACGCTTATAGAACAGTCGAGCTTTGCCCTTGGACACAGAACATGATAAAACCCTTGCACATTTTGGCAGCCACCCTGCCCAAAGCAGAGACGCGCATGGAGGACCTATAGCGGGGCAGTGGAGAAAACGTTAACTCCGTGCAAACTCCGAAAACATAAAAGCCTCGTCACTTGCACGTTTTCTCGGTATGTCCCATACTCTTATTAACTTGGCATCATGGCAGACGATCCTTCATCTCCCAGAGCTGACATTCCAGGTTTGTGACTTTAACACCAGTATCAAGCCAATGCCATATGCTAACGCATTGATAGCACATTTCTTACATTCGCCCACGTCAGGTGATGCTTCGCGTCTTCCACAGACTATCGCCCATCGAGGTTATAAGGGTCACTACCCGGAAAACACTATCTATGCAATCGATAAAGCTATTGCGGCAGGCACTCATGCTCTCGAACTTGATTTGCACATCAGTCGGGATGGAGTGATTGTTTTGTCACATGTGAGTATTGCTGTTTTGAGCCGACCTGTGAGACGCATGCTCACCATAGACAGGATGCATTGCTACAACGCTGCTTTGGAGTTAAGAAGAAGGTTTTCGAATGCGATTGGGAGTATTTGCAAACTCTTCGTACAGTCGAAGCTCCGCATGAGCCAATGCCCCGGCTGGTTGATGTCCTGGAATATTTGCGACAACCAGGGCGTGAGCATATTTGGGTTCTATTGGACATAAAAGTATGTTTAAAATCGCCAATCGGTCAGCCTAAAAGGACCCACCGTAGCTGACCGCTGCTAGCTTAACAATGATCCCACCGTCATCATGCAGGGCATTGCCAAGGCCGTCGAATCAGTACCCATCCCAGCCATAGGTCCAGACTGGCATCGACGTATTGTTCTCGGCTGCTGGTCAGCCAGATATTTGACGCCTCGTGCAAAGTTTCTACCCCGCTATGAGATGGCATTGATTTGTGTCGACTTTGGCTACGCTCGCCAGTTCCTGCAGGTACCTCACATCTCATTCAACATCCATCAGATGAGCCTGATGGGCCCATTAGGCCGTGGGTTCTTGGAGGAGGCGCGTGCGGCACGTCGGAAGGTTTATCTGTGGACTGTCAACGCTCCAAATTTAATGCGGTGGGGTATTCGACACAAAGTCGATGGTATCATCACAGACGACCCGGCGCGATTCCAGAAAGTTTGTGAGGAGTGGGAGCTGGATCAGAAGAAGGGACATCTGGCCTCACTTGACCCTAAGGCTGATCGCTTGACGTTTAGACAGCGGGTAGAGGTCTTGCTAGTGGCATTTTATGTTCTGACGTTTGGCTGGTTCCTCAAGAGGAAATATCTTCCAACGGTGGAGCATGTACAGTTTGAGGAGCGGAAGATGATATAATGGGGTAGACGACCTGGATCAAACAGGGTCTGTAATAATGTCATTTCGGGTTCCTTCAATTAGGCATTATGTCCACCCAAGTTATATAGATAAATGAATGACACGCCACCGACCAAACACCGACCTCAAGAGGCTAAATGAAGATATGCCGACATGCCTTGACCGAACAGGGAAACCCGTTGGTCCAAATCGCAGCGCTGGAAAATGACAAGGGTGAATGAGCAGGTATGTAGGTCAATTGTTACATTGAAAAGGCAAATCCATGCAAAAAGAATGACAAACGCCAGGTCGGCGGTAGCCGGAAATGAAATGCGTCAGAGTCAGATGAGGGTATAGCGCAGCCTGAAAAACAAGGGTAATTCCAGGGAATGAAAAGGCGTCAAAACTTGGGGAAAATTTTTGTAAAAAAGATAAAAAGGGCCCAGCTAAAGGCAGGATGTCCCAGTGGACGCCGCGCCGGGCAGCTCAGGAATGAGATCCAAAAACCTCTCTTTTAAAACATCATGAGCTTAGTCGTTCGTCGCTCAGGGAAGCGTCCGGCACCACCCGGAGGGAAGCGCGGCCCGGGACGTAGACCCTGGTTGTGTGTATGAGGATGCGGGTAATTGCCCTGGGGAGGATATCCCGCAGATTGAGCCAGGGGTGAGGAGCCGACCGTAGGTCGCCGACGACCGGGTGATGGGGGGTGGTAGGTTGCTGCTGCGCGCCGCGCATCTCGTTCACAGTATACACCTCCGTTCCACTCAAAGTAATCTCCTTTCAGGAGCACACGGCATGTACGACACTGCAAACAGTCGGGGTGGAAGCGACGGCGCTCGCGTCGATTCTGATTCCGCTCAACAGTTTCCAGATATTGACCTTCAATTCCGCAGTGGCAGGTAGAGCATAGAGATCCGTTACGCTCGTGGTAGTGTTGTGCGCAGTACGGGCGGTTGTTCAGAACATAGAAATCGGCCGTTGGGAAAGGCGAGGAACATTCAAAGCAAACGAAACAACTGCGGTGGTATCGTCCTGTCAAACGACCGTCTGACGAAGAGACCGACTTCCCTGTGATCTCCTCGCCACACCCTTTGCATTGGCCCTTGCTCCGCGTTGTAGACCGAGTTGAGGGCCGGGGTACGGGTGCTGTTGCCGACCGTTGCACTGGCTTGGGCGAGAGTGGCGCTTGAGGTTCGGGTTCCTTGGGCTCTTCAAGATCGCCAGTTGCTTGGGGTTCCTGGGGGATCAGCTTTGGGGGGTGATTCTCTCGTCTCTCCGCAATCAACGACAAATTTCCATGGTGAATAGCTGGATCGGTGGGGGAATCAGGACTAAAAAATGCGGCAGGGATAGTAGGAACGTCATCCATCGTGCTACGCACCCGGCCCGGCACCTCCAAGATGGTCTGTCGTGTTCGTGCAGGCAACTCCTCGACCAAGGGACCAAGGTTAAGAGGATCACCAGGCTTATATCGGTTGAGACTCGCGTCAGATGGAAGGCTGGACATGGAGCTTCCACTGCGGGTCTCAGATCGTGAAGAGTCAGATGATACAGAGCTCTCTGCTTCGGGCATGTGGTCATCTAAACCCAAAGCTCGTGCGAAGCTTGTGATGGACAGAGCGCTCTCACTGGCATCGGAATTCTTTCTCGGAGCATCGTGTATGGACTCTGCAGCGGCAGGATGTAAATGACTCTGTGGAGGTGCGTTGAAGTCATGATTAGGACTGCCTTTAGACAAGTCCGTGGGAGATCGCTCTTCGGGCAAATCGTGCAAGGCCTTCGATCCTGCTGGGAGATCGAAGTCGAATCCACTATAGGTTTCCCCAGGTCGATCACTGCGATTTGATGAACGTATCGGCAACTGTAGGTCTTGGGGGAAGGAGCTCTTTTTGGGAGTACGAAGTGGTGCAGGCGGCAGCGGCGGCATCTCATCTATGAAAGTGCGTAGCCCCCGTGAGAAGCTAGTTGTTGAGGATCTTGCCGTCGAACTGCCATAACGAGTGCTTGCCAATGAGGTACGATAGCTACTATGGCTAGCTAGAGAATCCCCCCGTTGATGCCTCACCTCCATGGTCTCAGGAGCTGGTGGGAGGGGGCTCGGCGGAAGTTGTATAGTTTCCGGTACCAGATCCAGCCCAAGCCCAGGTCGTGGGGAGGGGGTTGCCGTGGATCGCGATGGTGCTTCACCCAACAATCCCGGGGTCGAGATACGAGTGGGCGCCCGGTTTCCTGGCATGGGAAATGAAAAGACCGAGTCTAGGTTAATCACAGATTCATCATCCGGTGATACCTGCTCGCGGGGCGATGGTTGAAAGGGCGAGCGAGGCGCCGACACTGATAGCGGCGACGGTGCATGCCCAATACTGCTGGCTGGCGTCGGTATGTTCGGTTGAAGGAAGGCGCGATCTGGCCTGGTTGTTAGTGACCTGTCCGAAACATGCCTCTCTAGTCACATACTTGCGATCGATGGGTCAATCCGCGGCGGAGCCCCAGACCGACCGGATTTGACAGCCATGGCAGCCGTCAATCGGTCTGGGGAGTCGAACCCCGCGGAGGGGGGCGGTGATGGAGGTGCAATAGGGGCTGGTCGCGTGTCAGCCATGATTATATATGGTTTAGAGATGAACGCCTCACCATGAAAGACCGGGGCACACACATGGTCCCCCATAGTAAAGATCTCAACATTGTTCCCACAACTGGAGCATTTAATAGTGGGCAAGAAGCCCATATCCATCGCCATTTTCTATTTCAGACCTGATGGTCATGGGAATTGCGGGACAACCCCAGCTTCATCCCTGGGAACTATTTGCGGGGATGTTCAGAATAGGATGATAGTAAGGAAGGTATATGGTTTTCTGGAAGAATAGGATTGATTTGAAGTGACCTGGTGAAGTGGAGGGAAATTGGGGGACGATCGCCTATCGCAGTGATGAGTGGGAAGCGGGAACCAGTCAGTGTCCCCATGCACCGCGCTAGTCACGTAGCGGCTCCAGTGCGGATGGAAGGACTCGTAAGTCCACGTTCAGGGGTAAAATACAAGTCCAGTCTTGTTCAATGCATATTTTCTTGCATTTTCTTATTAAATTTTTTTTTTTTTTTTCTTATTCCATCGGTCTTGTTCCACAGAACCCACAGAACCCACAAGCTGATGCAATCTTTAGATTGTTTCGTGCTACAAGTAAAAGGGAAGTACGTACTTAACAACCCCACATGACCACGTATGGATGTATGGTCCGATTGTCATTATCTCGGTTGGCTGATCTATATAGTTCAGGGGTAAAAGAATAGAAAGCAAACACCCCTTCTCATGGCGTATTTGGGTACGCGTTTATGTACATCTCTGAACAAAAGGGTCCGAGGATCCACGGACTGGTTCCACTGCCCATGCTCCTCAATGTCCAATCATGCTTCAGGCTGAAGCCCATGCAGGATCGGTGGAGCCACTAAACACCACAATTCAAAGGAGGTAAACCGTAAACTGCAAACCCCCCCCCCCGATCTAGATCGAAGCACGCTGACGTGCCAACTCTTGCCCCCAATCAGAAAAGTCCGTGACTGGTTTTCCAGAGAGATTGCATTGATCATCGCCTGAGTCCTTCCAATCTCTCTAGAAAAAAGAAATGAGTCTGTCACGGTGTCACCGACTTCATCAAAATGTGCTCTGATCGGCTGCTTACATTTTCCGCACCTCCAGCTCACCGTTAGCTTCCCTCTCATGCAGGGCGCAAACGAGGGGCCTTGGCCCTAGGCACGCCGCTTACGTACGGCGGCCGGAAGATGAGAGAGCCTGCCATTGAAAAATTCTCCTCGCAGATTTTTGCTGGATCACTAGAGCCTTGCCGTTCATGCCATGCCCCATGTGTCGCGAAGTTGACGCTCTAGGAAATGTGTTGGCCAGCCGTGCCGATCGGAGGTTTTGGTCAAAACTTGGATTAACCGGTTCTGTTCCTGTCGATCTGTGAATCGATCACCACCTGCGCCCGTTAGCTTTCTCTCCTTTCTCTGGTTAAGCAATGCACTAACAGAGATGAATCGCCATGCATCCCACAACCATCGCAGGAGGGACAGAGGAGTTAGATAGCGCCACACCACACACGCTCCACACCCCCTTACGGATTTGGTACTAGGCCATGCATCAGCGTTTAAAGTTCACCATGACATCCTACAAGTCACTCACATCGGCCTCCTCCACAAACCGCCTTCGCAGAGGCCCAACGGTCGGGATACCAGGGTTGTGCACTGAGAGGAGAATCCGAGCCAGTTCATAATATTGGTTTCCGATCGCTAGAGATAGGTCAGAGTTTCGTGGAGCACTGGAGAGGCCATTTGCGTCGGGAAACCTACCATGCCACGGAGAGCTAAACCGAATATCAGGAAACGTAACACCTACCTCGACCTCCTCGCCTACAAAATAGGGGTCGAAGGATGCTGGTCGTCCGGCGCTCCATGCATCATTCTGCTTTCGTAGGTTGTCATGCTCAGCCACTGAGCGTGGGCCCGTGCCAAAGGAGAAGAGGAGAACATCTGCGCAGTGGGCGATCGCTTGGTTGGCCCAGGCACAGTCTCCAGCATCCGGTCCTAGTGCGGAAAATAGAGAGTGGAGAGAACTGAGATCGATATCCGGAGCCTGTTGCAGGCTCAGTGCATTATAAATTTCCTGGCGAAGACCACTCCAGTAGACAGCCTGCCGTAAGCTTGGAGTGGTCGTCGCGGACGGGGGCGGACCCTGAATGAAAGCCTTGGTTCCAAAAGAATGGCCTCGGAGATCTGACCCAGCCAGTGGGACTATGGGGTGTGATCGTCGTCAACGGGGTGGACTTGTGACAACGTCGCGGTGGGGTGGGGAACTCCACTCACCATCAAACTCCTCTAACAGTCGGAGAATCACGGTCGCAGCTAGCAGATCGTCATCCATGGTGACCCCATGGTCATTCAAGGCTGGAATCAACGTCTTGAGGCACGCTTGGTAGTAGCAATCTGATACATATGTGTCGAAGGCGGTAGTGCAACTTAAATGACGGGCGGACAATGCCATGATCGCGTTGAACAAGGTATCACAGTACCGTGCACGATAGGGTATATGAACAGCAAAATGCTGTTGCCGGTCGGTGCAGTCGAACTAGAGGCTAATGGTCAGAAGGGAAGCGACCATCGCAAGCTGCAGTATAACTCACAAATGATGAAATCTGATCCACGAAATGCATCAAGAGGGATGCCTCTTCTGGGTCTCTCAATGGCCAAGAGCGTGTCCTGGCCTGTGAGCCTGAAACCCTTCTGCTTCGTCCATAATTTGGATAGTCATATCGATCGGCTTCAAGGCGATAGTTGGGTATATGTCCTGCTTCCTGCACACCTGCCTCGGGAAGCGCGGATACCTCTGGGCTGGAAATTTCATTGCGATCGCCCAATGAATCCTCGTTTTCAGATTGTAAATCCTTACAAGATAGATTCACCGTTCCATCTAGCTCTCCATTTCCTGATTCCAATACAAAGTCCACTAGGATCGCAATGTCAGATCGCGGTCCATGCCAGCGTCGTAACTAGGACCAACCTCGAGGTGGCGGTCTGAGCCAGACCTGGTTGGCTGGGAATCGAGTTCTATGCTCTCGACCTCTCGCCTGGCGGAATTGCGCCCGTTTTTGGTCTCGTGCACATGTGCGCCCTGTTCGCGCACATCGGCCGCATTGTGGGAAAGTCCCGTCACCTGTTCAGGTCAGGAAAAGTAGGCATGAAGAGCGAGGGTGATCACATTTATGATGAAGTAGCCGGCATGGGTCACTGTGAAATAGTTGGTATTTATCTTGGTTCCTAGTGGTCTTCTTACCAGCATTGGGACTTTCTTGCTGCTATCATGGCTGGGTGGTCGAGGTGGAAGCGGGGAAGGTCTTCAACTGTGGATTTTGCGTGTGGAGAACCACAGAACACACCGACTTGGGAAACAGGCTTTTCTATCATTTCTGAAAAGCTAAGTTCATGCGCACCAATTGTTTCCAGGGATGAATTGTTCTCTATAGCATCATATGCATGGTATTTTCAACTATTTTCAATTCCCCGCTGTGCTCATTAACATTCAGTCTCTGTAAGATAATATAAGCCAAGATGGTTCCTGGCTTGACAGACAGCTAGAGAAAGGGCGCAGTGATTGTGTAAAAGTCGCTATTTTCAAGGTTGATAGACCTCTCGATTAGAATAGGCACGCTAGTCGGCTCACTATAGCGTAAGACACCACATCAAAATGAACATCAACCCACATGGGCGTATATGGTTATATGAAGGCTGGATCACTAGCCTGTAGAGTTGACGGTTTTGTTGACCTTTTGAGGATCTTAAAATGCCTACCCTTGGCCTGGCTTCTGAAGGGTTCACGCAAAATGCCGGGTTTGGCCTCCGAAAAAGGCTAGAACTAAGTTCAACATGTTAGCCACAAGGACACCGTGACAGACTCATTTCTTGATCGTAAGTACTAAGAACTTCAACATTGGATGTTGGAACTCGTCCCTGTAGGTGAACTCAGCAAGTGAGGAGCATAAGGAGGTATACGTGCGGGTTTCCTTCGACGGACAAGGATTTCCTATCTTGGCTGCCACCGCTTTGATAAATGTGCCCAGATTCAAGATCACTGACTAGCTAATCATCATCACGTAGAAATATCACCTGCAATGATGTTCTGCCGGAAGGCGATAATGGCCCCTACTGTAACCACCCGTGGACAACCACACCTCGGCACAGGATCTCGCAACACTTCCAAAGTTATCCCTCACGCTGATTTCCTAATCCAGTGAGCCTAATTACCTTTAGCACCGTGGCTCAAGATCAATGTGGCCTTTGACTGGGATTATTGCCTTCTGGTCAAATAGATGAACCTCGATCGATCTCCTTGGAATCAAACGTGCTTTTAAGGAAGGGTATTCAATGATATATTTGGTACATTCTTTTGCCGGCCATTCAGTCAAAAATAAGTATTCTTGTCCGGCGCATAGCTTGATGGTGGTCAAGATTCAGACAACCTATGCGTACACAGTCTAGCTGGCAATGACTCTGAAGTCCCTAATCTAGATTAATGTGTTCTGGCATACGTAGATGGCGAAGCCAAGATGTCGGTTTTTTATATATATATATATATGTATGGCACGACTCTCTGGCACAAGCAGACTTCAGACTTCCTGTTTTTAGGGAAGCTTTAATTTCACCAGGCCGATTGTTTCCTTATAACAAGCCAAAGCAAGTCACCTGCATGCTTAATAGAACCATATGATGCGAGAAGTGTCTCTCTAGATTGTTCATTGAATGTCCTAGCCTGTGTATGCCCATCCGGTTCCCCCCGCGAAAATACTACAGCAATGAGAAAAATCCCCCCTCAAGCAGAGTTGAAATCAGTGGTGTAGTATACTACAATGTGCTGCTTTGAATGCAATCATGCTACCATCCAACCAGGCATCCGAGTTTCTGAAGCTCGCTGAGCTGTCGTGGGCTGATTGGAATCAACTCGAGGATCGAGCTTATTTGCGATCTTGGAGTCATGCAAGCTGGTCACCTTATCACAGCACTGATCTTTATCTGTAGCATGAATTATAGTTAGATACTGTGCTGCGATGGATGTGAGAAATAAGATTCTCGAACCTTTGGTCTTGTGCTCCGCCATGCTAGTGTCACCAATGTTCGCATCATCCTTCTCCGTATTGTTTGCTTGTTCTGTTTTAGTCCACTAAAGGATAGACTATTCGGAATGCGGATAGCATACTTACTGTTGATTTGATCAGGATGTGTGCCTTGTTGTCTTAGTTTTTCGGAATTTTGACGTTTTTTGATTGAGTCACTCTGAGGCTTAAATTGTTGATTCATATTGGATTCCCTGTCGTTGGAGCACTGTTTGATATAATACCGAAGACCCACGCGCAATAAAAATGCCGATGTGTTTGTAGTTGTTAACAAACCTTGTGTTATGTGCATTCGCCTAAAGCACGTATGAACGTATGACGTATGGTGCATTTCGTCATAATCTGGCCATGATCGCGTCGTGTGGCAATTGACGACCATGATTTTCTTTAGTTTGTTTATCGCATCGTCGACAATACCATGGCACGAGACTTGGTCCTGAACTTTCATGAGTAAAGAAATTCTATTTACTAAATCAGTTAGTATTCATGTTGTAGAGTGGTGGTTTTATAAGATAAAGATGTGCTGGGTTCTTATATGCGCCCACGCACCCGGTCGCTGGTGTCGGTTATTGTGAACCATGAACCCGCTCGCGACAATTAGCTTTTGTCAGACACCAGGTAAATCAATAGTGATATATTGCAGTCATTGTAAAGTTTCATTGTTTCGATCTGAGTATTGCCACTTGATTTATCTTCTCAAATAAGTCATTTGTCCGATATGGCTTATGGATGATATCATCCATGCCAGCGTCCAACATCTCTAATTGTTGAGTCGCTCTCACGTTTGCAGTGACACCCAGAATCGGGATATTTGCCGTACTCTCTCGGTTGAGATTGCGAATTGCGATAGTCGCGGACTTCCCATCCATAATGGGCATTTCTTGGTCCATGAGAATGCAGTCAAAATCATGACACTGGACAGTCTCCAATGCCTCTCGGCCATTCGTCGCCTCCGTAATATGGAATCCCAAGGATCGCAGCTTCCGGGAAACAATTTGCCGATTGATTATGTTATCCTCGACAACGAGAACATGTCGAGTTTCTCTCGTATCGGATTTCACGTCAATCGGGCTGGAGGCTCCGGGGCTTTTTAAGGACTCGTCCACTTTGAGATCAGGGCGACCAATTTGGCATGGACTCGCAGAGGGCTCACCAGGCTGAGCCTGCTGGGTTACTTTCATAGTATGTATGTATTTGTCATCACTGGCAGCTTCGGGTGAAATTTCCGCAATGTGAGTGATAGTGGGACTTTCTGGGATTTCGGGTGACTTGGTCCGGTCATCGACACCGGTGACCTTATTGCTTAACGCTTGGATGCCACCACATAAATGGTCAATTTCGGACTGTTCATGATTAGGCAGATCAAGGCTAGATGGCTCAACGTCCCGCCGGACCCTGAAGAAGAATCCGAATGTGCTTCCTTTCCCTTCTTTTGAGCCGACGCCGATCTCTCCACCGTGAAGGTGACAGAGTTTTCTGCTCACATTGAGGCCAAGACCAGAACCACCGTAAACGCTCTCAGTTCTAGGGGTTGCCTGATTGAAGCGCTCAAAGAGCCGTTTTTGAGCGTGGTCACTAATGCCAATTCCGGTATCCTTCACAGCAACCATCACATACGCGACTTGGCCCTCTCCCCACTCGGGGGTGGTGGTGGCATCTAAGCGACGTACATGTTCACTGGATTCAAAAAAAACGACATTAGGAGGGTAAGATGGTGGCCGCTCTGTGGAAGCGCCCATGGAGACTCTGATCTCTCTCTTACTGTGCGCTTTTGCAGTGAACTTGATAGCATTGGAAACCAGGTTGATGAGAACCTGGCCCATTCGACTTAAATCGGCCAACACCCAGTCAATCCCACAGTCTGCGTAGGAGTTGTCAAGCTTGTATTCAAACTGTATGTCTTGCTTCCGAAGCTCGGGCCGAAATATAGACAGGGTCTGCGCGAAGTGTCGTCTTGGTTGATCTCTTCGCGGTGATAAGGTCATCATTGATGCGTCTAGCTTGGAGAACGTAAGGACATCGTCGACAATTTTCTTCTGATGTGCAATGCAGAGGCTTATTGTTTCTGCTGCTTGTGCAATATTTGCCACTGGTAGCCCTTCACTTTCCTTATCCTTCACTGCTTCGAGAATATCCTCCGTGCAATGGAGAATAGCAGAGAGAGGATTTCGGACTTCGTGGCTGATCATATCAATGAAACGTTCTTGCTGTTGCTTGCGCTCTTGTGCTTCTCGTGCAATGTCCATTTGCAGCAGCTCCGCCATCTTTTCCTGAGTAATGTCTGCGATAGTGCAGATAAAGCCGCCGTCGCTTAACTTGAGCCGGTGTGTATCAGCGTCATCCAACGGAGCCAGCATCAGAACACGCCACAGAGGGATTTGGCTGCGTGTGCGGAACTCGATACGCAGAGCATGCTTAGAATGAAAAGTCTCCAAATAGGCAGTGACTACCCGGTCAAAATCTTCTGGGTGGATGGATTGTGACCAGCATTCGAAGGATTTAGCGCTGCAGCAGGTCATAAGCTCCCGAAAACGCCGGTTCACCATGATTGACTCATCATTCTGATTGAGAATCGCCACGCCGGTCGGTAACATATCAGCAAGGTCTTGTGCAGAGAAACACCCATCGGGAACAGAAGCCATGTTCATCTCGCAGATGCCGTCGATGGTGGACCTCCTGTATTGGAAAGAGAGATAGTATTGAGTGGGCAAGCATATGTCTTGGCTACCAGCGGAATGGCGATCGGTGGAGTCAATTGATCAGGGAAGTACATTTGAGAAATGTCGTTCACATTTAAGCAATTGGACGTTTACATTTTCTGGTATTTGAAAACGAGCAACCAGATTTCACCGCGACAGATAGTTGGGACTTGGATGGGCGTCCATGATGTCACCGAGATCGTCTCTTGACGCGGACTAATATTTCCCCTTTCCCTACAATTATCTTATCGCCAGCCGTGGGAAGTCCTGGCAATGCTAGCGCTGATTTGATCAAAACAGCAGAATGATTTGAAATGTCATTGAAGACTTGTTATGATCCGTGCGCCCGCGGGCTTGTTTTATGGAAGGCATTATTTCCAAAGGATTTCAGGTCGCACAGGTTGCGTCAATGTAGCGATGCTCTATATGGACCTACGCAAAACCCGCACAATCTTGCCATTTCTCTCCCCAACGCGTCACACTCAGTTTGTTCCGCGTCTGCATTTACGAAATCTGCCGAATGAGTTCCTCTTTTCCCGTTCGCAACGCTACGTTTTACTATACAGCCCCCACTCAATTTTTTTCTTTTGAATGAAAGATTTGCGCCAAGCAAGTATATAACGCCTTTTTACTCTGGTCTTTCATGCCGTATCACAATTGGTGCGTCTCTAACTTTCCTGGGATATGAATGCGATTGGTACTTCACATTTTATCTCAAGCTTCAGTGCGCCACTCCAATCATAGATTCCTTCGATATCTAGTTGATTACCTGATTGCGGGGTATTCTGGCTATGATCATGAACCATCTCATCCCCCAGTAAAACCCCTAGATCCCAGGCGGGCGCGATCCAATATGCTACTTCTCTGTTCCAACCCGTGCCCCTTCGGCTGCCAATCATATGATGCGATCGTAGTAACCATTTGAGAAGTACCATGTAACCCCGTCTAAGGAATTACCAAAGTGGGGGGAAGGGACGAAAAGAAAAACCCCCAATCACCCACAGTTTAATTGACTTAAGATAAGACAAGATCTATTGCTTTACCAAGACTCAGTCTAGCCTCAACAGCAATCATAACTTCTTGAATGCGTAACGTGTTCAAGGTCTTGAGCGCACTCGATACGACCCGGCTCAAAAGCAACAATAATGCTTGAACCGCTGATTTGGAAATAACCAACCTCATCACCCTCCCGCAATTCAGGACCCTGTTTGATTTCGTCATGAATGCTTTCTCGTCGTTGGCAGAGAAGAGAACCTTCGGCGACCGGTGCTAACTTGACAGTCCCCACATTTGTAGCGCCGATTGCCATGAAAAGGACATCTCCAAAGGCATCGCTTTCCATACAAACACACCTCCTCGCGTTCTCAGTTGGGATGTTCACGGGGCTGTGCAGCGCCGCAGGGCCTACTTAAAGGTAGTCTCCTGGGGTTTGTTTGTTACCATTTCACCCTTCCCTCGGCCGGCAAATGATATTGGTGGTAGTTTTAGGGACTTAATTTCAACCTGGCGACTGAGCTGTCTGGTTGTAATACTTCTGGGTTATGGGGTGTTCCAGAAACATGGCTGCGTGGGTAACTCTCCAGTACTGGTCAAACTGCTCTCTTATCATGCGCTCTTTCCGCATAATGAACATGACATTTCTGACAGGGGCCATAGAAGATAAAGGCGTGCAATCTAGGTCGCTGTATTCAAATAGAGAGGAGACAAAAATGCATGACTAACTGAAGCAACTCACGGCGCTCTTTCAATTGTGGAGATGCCAGTCACGGAGATAACCAAAACGCTGTCGGCGAAGTGAATGCCCGAATACGATTAACGCAAGGCCACCCCCGGCGGGACGACTGAACGCACGGGTAGTGGGTACCAAGGTTCAATTACAGTGACGTGTCCGCGACTCTGACAGACCAAAGGCGATTCTAGACAGGTATCAGATCCCTTAGTTTGCCCGTGAGACACACTTGTAGCCCGGGAGACTGATCCGTTTTACCAGTTACCGTATGGCAGAATCAATCCAGGAGCCCCGACAGTCGTCCAAAGCCAAGTCCTGTCATAAATAGGCATTTGTGGATCACGAAATGCCAAATTTGAGGGTGGTGCAAAAAATTCGAGCCTGGATTGTAGTTCTTGGTGAAGATAATTCCTCCTGCCGTACCGTGGCTTATAGTTCAAGCCCTCAGGCTGGTCAGCTGCAGGTCTCTCGAACATAGCAGGGGAAATCAGCCGCCTGGCTCGATTGTGACAGGCCTTCGGCCAGAAACCCTGATCTTTAAGGAGCTGGAACGGGACTCTGCGGCATTCGTCTTGTCTTTTTTCTCCTAGTCAAGAACTGCCAAAGATGCGAACGATGCACGACTCAACTGGATTTGACGTTCTTGTGGTTGGGGCCGGTAATGGCCGTATCTCTGCCTCACATGCCATTAGATAAAACCGCTAATACACGTGCCAAATCAGGTATTTCCGGCATTTTTGCGGCCAAGTTTTGGCTGGACACGCACCCCGAGTCTCGGTTAATTATTCTAGACAAGGACAACTGCGTTGGGGGTACTTGGAACGCGCGTGAGTTATGCGCCTGGTCTCATCCACTTGGCTTCACTAACGTACTATCTTTCAATACTAGGGCGCGGCTACGATTCGTTTTGGACTCAGTTCTCAGTCGGAATGGGGGAATTCTCGGACCAGCCCATGCCACGACCACCGGATGAGGATGTCTATCTCGAGTTCTTCAAAGCAAAGCACATGACAAATTACCTGGACCACTATGTTGACTTGCATAGCTACAGTGGTCGGACATTACGCGATAGAATCAAACTCTCCACCGAAGTACAGTCACTCCTCAAGCTCGATAGCGGATGGGCCGTAATGACCAAGCCAGGAGAGGATTCAAAGCAGCATACGCTCATAACCACCAAATTGATTGTTGCGAGTGGCCTCACTTCGATTCCAAATATGCCCTCCCTGCCAGGAATAGGCAATTTCCTCGGTCAAGTCCTCCACCAGGACGGTTTTGGCTCGTCCAATGTACTGATGTCGCCTGATATCAACAAGATCACCGTCCTGGGCGCCGGGAAATCATCTGGCGACATGGTCTATGAAGCAGCCAAAGCCGGCAAGACCGTATCATGGGTTCTCAAAGCCACAGATACGGCTGGGCCGGGGTTCTTCCTTTCTCCGAAAGGAGTCGGTCCATACAAAAACGCATTCGAGATTGCCATGACTCGACTGGCTGCAAATTTCACTCCCTCTTTCATGAGCGGACCGAATTGGTGTACAAAGCTTCTTCATTCATCTTCATACGGGGCAGGTCTGATGACGGGTTTCTGGAATTCCATCGACGCCAAAGCTCGGACGGAAGCGAACTTTCAGAGAGAGAGCCTACAAAACTTTGACAAACTTTCCCCACACTCACCGTAAGCGCTTTCTACCTCCTGCGGGCAAGATTCCGATCGATTTACCACTAACTTAAACAGGATCTTCTGGCAAAATTGCACAGGTGGCCTCCTACATCACCCGGACTTCTTTGACACCATCGCACACAAAGTTCGCATATATGTTGGCGATGTGGACTGCCTTGAGAAGTATATGCTTTGCCTCAAAACTGGCGAAAAAATTCCTACCGACGCGTTGCTCTGTGGCACTGGCTGGCATCCGTCACTCCAATTCTTTACCGAGGAACAATGCACGGAGTTTGGTCTACCCCACTTACTAGCACATGAGGCCCCGAGTTGCAAGAGACACTGGGCTGCAATAGAAGCCGAAGCCGAAGCTAGAGTCCTAACCACCTTCCCGCAGCTTTCCAATCCACCCCCCGTCTTTTGCAAGCCCACTACAAAGACCCCATACAGACTATATCGACACATCGCTCCTCTGTTCGAGTCCGGTGTTGCCAGTAAAGACCGCTCTGTAGTCTTCATTGGTCAAGTCGTTGTGGGTAACTATTTTCCAGTTGTGGAATGCCAATCAATGTGGGTGACAGCCTACCTTGACGGGAAATTGAAGTTACCAACCCTGGAGGAACAAGAAAAGGATGTTGCCCTTTTCACAACGTGGTGTCGGCGTCGATATCTTAGCAACGGACAGCGTGGAAATAACATGACCTTCGAGCTGGTCGGATATGTAGATACCTTGTTAAAGGACCTAGGTCTCTGCAGTCACCGCAAAGGATGGTTCAAGGACACATTCTTCCCTATCTGGGCCAAAGACTTCAGAGGCCTGAGAACGGAGTTCAAAATCAAGTACGGGTACCGATAGGCTGCACACGGGTGACGTCCCGCAGCAAGATTGAGTATTCATGATCATATTCTCGTGTGGCTACTGTAACCCTCCACACCGGAGGCCTTATCGATCTCATCGGAACGTCTGACTCGTATATACCGTCAATTACACTGTCCAGCTTCTAGTCAATTAAATAATCATGCTAGGAGAGCAGACATATCACGGTCGAGATCCATACAGGATGTTCAAGTGAGTAGTTGATAATTGAAACAGTCCGTGTACTACCTTGTATAATGTGGCTGTGTAAGTCGGTACCGTACGACGAGACCACTTTATGGAGGCGTATAAAACTTTTATCGCACAGGAGAGACCAAAAAGACAGCGCTAAGACTAAGGTGCTAATGCGTTCTTACGAATGGTACTCTCTTTGTTTTCAGGATTATTATGTGCGATTAAACATACTCTATATTAGAACCCCACTAAAGATGGAGATATCTTCACGCTTCCCCGCACCGATCTAGGCGCACAGACCACTCGGGCCATCGTCGCGCGTCAAATTCCCTCTTCCAATCTTATCGGGGCAATGATCGACAGGAATGGCAACACCAACACCCCAAGGTTGTTCAAAAGAGGCGTTCCCGCGGCGCGTTGAAGCTGCATTCCACAAATGTCTACCGGAGTACCGCCGACTTCATTGCAAGAGCTCAGTGAAAAAAAAGGGTAACTTAGATCGGACCGAGTGTACTTCATCTTGAAGTATACTGTATAATATGTGAGGACGTCCTCACTCCTCTCCCTTTCGACAGTTACCCATCGCCATGATATCCATCAGGCAAACCAAACTGATCCGGCCACCTCCCGGTACCGATCGCCTTCAAATTCGGGTCGGTAACACGAGTTATCTCTATGCGGTCACGGCCTTTGTGTCCCTTGGAGCCTTTCTATTCGGATACGACCAAGGGGTGATGGGTGTGATCGTAGCGGACCAACGATGGATTGATCTGATGCAACCGAAAAACTCGTGTACGTGAACTGGCGACCTACATGATGAGAACTAAGCTGAACTTGAATCAGGGGTCACTGGCATGGTTGTATCCTTATACGATGTTGGATGCTTTTTTGGGGCCATGTCACTCGGATACCTTGCAGATCCAATCGGACGTGAGCGGACCCTGGCGGTTGCTTGTTTTGTTTTCATCATTGGCGCCGTCCTTCAAGCGACATCATACTCAATTGCACAGATCGTAAGGCCTTACCCCTGCTTCGTTACTGCTATAAATGTCGTACTGACTGTATAGACAATCGGCCGAGTGATTCTAGGATATGGCGTTGGAGCATGCGCTGGTGGTGTTCCTCTCTACGTGGCCGAGCTTGCTCCACCGGCTATCCGCGGCCGAATTGTCGCCATCGAACAAATGATTCTGTGCCTGGGAGAGCTGGTTGCATTCTGGATGAACTATGGGTTCAACTTCCTTGAAACAGATGACTGGTGGCGCATTCCATTAGCCATTCAAATATTCCCAGCCGTGGTTCTTGCTCTCGGATGCTGGTTCTGGCTTCCTCCCAGTCCCCGATGGTTGGTCGGCCAAGACCGACAAGAGTGTGCAAGAGAGGTTCTCACAAGTCTGCACGGATCCGAGGCAGCTGATCTTGAATTGTTGGAGATTCAAGCTTCGATTGATTTTGAGCACACTGTCAGCGAGGCGACTTGGAAAGACATGTTCACCAAGCCCGTGTTGCGAGTGACTCTTTTGGGAATGGGCATCCAGTTTCTCCAGCAGATAACAGGGACTAACTCCATTCTTTACTACACGGTGAGGAATATCGCCATTGCAAATAAGGGTGGTGTTTACTAATTATACTTCCAGCCATCTCTATTCAAACGTGGAGGAATAAAGGACCCGCGCACCGCAAACCTTGCAACGGGAGGCGTGGGTATTGTGTTATTTGTCTTCTCTTGGGTGCCAATCTTCTACTTCGATCGATTGGGTCGGAAGACTTGGCTGCAGATTGGGACCGTCGGAATGATGGGGGCCATGATCGGAATTACTGTGCTGCAGTGGCACGCTGAGCATCACCCCGATGACAGCGCAAATTATACTATCATAGTATTCCCATATCTGTTCTATGTGTTTTTCAATATTAGTTGGGGCGTCGGGTCATGGACGTATGCGGCTGAGATCTTCCCCGGGTCTATGCGAGCAAAGGGCAATGCTCTCACCACCGCATCACTTTGGGCGGCGTGCTACATTGTGGCGCAGGCAAGCCCACCAATCGGTGATGCCATTGGCTGGGGGTTGTACATCATATACTCTGGCATCTGTGTCATTGCTTTCTTCTTCGTGCGATACTGTCTAGGTCAGTTTTTATCCTTCCTGGAAACTCGCACAAACTGACATAGTCCGTTCACACAGTGGAAACTCGGGGACGTTCACTCGAGGAGATGTCCCGACTGTTCGGTATCGAAACCAGGTTGGCGGACCGCAGTGCCGTCAATAAAATGGCCATCGAAGAACACGTGGAAAACGTGGGTTCGTCCTCTCGAGGATAATGCCTTAGGAAGGTAATTCATACATGATACCAAGATAGAAAAGCGAAGGTGATCTCAGGCCAAGCATCGAGAAGCAAAAAACAGAAATGGTTTCCATGGTATCAACCTCGATTGGCTGAAGAATACTATTCAGATAGCACTATCTTACTTTTACCTACCAGGGAGTTTGGCTTATATGGATGCCTGCGTTAACATTAGATGGTAGAGATTGAACTGGAGAAGATTCACCATTTACTATACGCCGCTAGAGAGCTAATATACTCGAGGATCATACTATCTGGATGAAACCCATGACTCCGTTCTCGCTAACGTCAAAGTGCGGTGTGGACAGGGTGGGGCAGGATGTAGACCGCTTGCTTTTCCACTTGTTTTAGCCCCGCGCAGGTGCCGACGTTCGGCATGTGCAGAGGCACGGATCACTTCCTGGTGTGAGACCGAGGGGTAGTTGATGATCTGCTGCATCCGCAACTAACATTTCAGTGCCGCAACAATGAATGTCAAGCTATTTGACGCGAGAGAGCAGCAGGACAGCCTTGGGAGGGGGCAGCCAGGTACCGGAACAAAGACCACCGAATATGCTCTCCCGTCCCCGGTTGGCGAGGCCATTGGCCCATGGGGACTCGTGCCTCATGTAGCTTTATCGGACATAGACGGACCCCACTTTTTTTTTTTTGGCTGTATTTTTGTCTATTTTACTGCTTCCTTGATTGCATTTATCTTTTTTAGGCGAGCATATACACTCTCTACGGGCAAAGATCACTAGTGCCCAACCACTCAGCACTGGGCAATGTCTCAAGAGAGTTTAGTTCGGAGGGATTGGCGAACGTAAAGTCAAAAAAAAAAAAAAAGCTCGAATCCACAATAAAGGGGGGAAATAGGGCAAATGAAATGGAAATCAGGAGAACTCCGGGGCTCACGAGAACCCCGGAGCCCGGCGGAGTCTCACGTGCGGGCCATACTATTTAATTCCAAGTCAACCGTCCTTCCTCTCTCTTTCCCCAACAATCCAATTACCACTTTCCTCTTCCCTACCGTTACGGTTCGTATAAGCCTTATCAATAGGTTCGATCACATCTCGTCGAGACGTGATCACATACTACCGGCACCATTTTCTCCACACACCTCAACTCGTAAGTTCCCCCCCTCAGACCCTGGAGCATACCCATGGCCTCCAAATCGCAGCATTGCAGCTTGGGAACAAATAATTGATTTGTTTTCTTTAGCCGCCACCACCCGTTCAACGGCCGACGCACCTCCAGCCGCGGAGGAGCACCGGATCAACCACTTTACACTCAGTAAAGCTTCCGCGCTCCATAGTTTCTCTTCAAGTTCACTCTTTTCAATCTCGTGAACACAATGGCTCCTCACGCTAGCTCGGATGGTGCCAATGGCTCCGTGAACGGGTCGGCTCGTCAGGACTCCCCGCTGTTTACCGTTCAGTCGCCCAATGTCCAGTACACAGCCGACGAAATCAAGAGTCAGTATGCCTACCAGACCACCGAGGTCACTCGTACTGCCGATAACAAGCTGGTGGCCACCCCCAAGGCTACCAACTACCACTTCAAGGTGGACCGTAAGGTCGGCAAGGTCGGTATGATGCTGGTCGGTTGGGGTGGAAACAACGGTTCCACCGTCACCGCTGGTATTCTTGCCAACCGCCGCGGCCTTTCCTGGGATACTCGCGAGGGTCAGCAGTCCGCCAATTACTATGGCTCTATTGTCATGAGCTCGACCGTCAAGCTGGGTTCGGATGCCAAGACCGGCGAGGAGATCAACATCCCCTTCCGCGATTTGCTTCCCATGGTCCACCCTGACGATCTGGCCATTGGTGGTTGGGACATCAGCAGCCTGAACCTCGCTGCGTCCATGGACCGTGCCCAGGTGCTTGAGCCTAGCCTCAAGTCCCTGGTCCGCAAGGAGATGGCCGAGATGACCCCTCTGCCCAGTATTTACTACCCGGACTTCATTGCCGCCAACCAGGAGGACCGTGCCGACAACGTCCTTGAGGGTACCAAGGCTTGCTGGGCCCACGTCGAGAAGATCCAGCAGGATATTCGGTAAGACTGAAACTATAATTATGGCTCCCTGGTATATTTTACTAATGCTGGATATAGCGACTTCAAGGCTCAGAATGGTCTGGACAAGGTCGTTATCATGTGGACCGCCAACACCGAGCGCTACGCCGATATCATCCCTGGCGTCAACGACACTGCCGAGAACCTGATCAACTCGATCAAGACCGGTCATGCTGAGGTTGCTCCGTCCACTGTCTTTGCTGTGGCCGCTATCCTGGAGGGTAACGTTCCGTTCATCAACGGTTCGCCCCAGAACACCTTTGTCCCCGGTGCCCTCCAGCTTGCTGAGCAGCACGGTGCCTTCATTGGCGGTGACGACTTCAAATCCGGCCAGACCAAGATGAAGTCCGCCTTGGTCGACTTTTTGATCAACGCCGGTATCAAGCTCACCTCCATTGCCAGCTACAACCACCTGGGTAACAACGATGGCAAGAACTTGAGCTCGCAGAAGCAGTTCCGCTCCAAGGAGATCTCCAAGTCCAACGTCGTCGACGATATGGTTGCCGCTAACCACATCCTGTACGAGAAGGATGAGCACCCTGACCACACTGTCGTCATCAAGTATATGCCTGCTGTCGGTGACAACAAGCGTGCTCTCGATGAGTATTACGCCGAGATCTTCATGGGTGGCCACCAGACCATCAGCTTGTTCAACATTTGTGAGGACTCGCTCCTGGCCTCGCCCCTAATTCTGGACCTGGTCATCCTGGCAGAGATGATGACTCGTGTCAGCTGGAAGACCGATGCCGAGGGTGCCGAGTACAAGGGTTTCCACAGCGTGCTCAGCATTCTCAGCTACATGCTGAAGGCTCCTCTGACCCCCGCGGGTACTCCCGTCGTCAACGCCCTTGGCAAGCAGCGCTCGGCTTTGATTAACATCTTCCGTGCATGTGTTGGTCTTCAGCCAGAGTCTGAGATGACTCTTGAGCACAAGCTTTTCTAGGGATCATTGCCTGAACTGCATATCAATGCCTTCGGCTATCTGCTAGCTATCCAACTTTAGTCGCTCCTTTATCAATACAAGAACGAAATATTCGTACCAGCCACTCAGTTACTTGTTTTCACTGTAGTAGTATGTGCAGTAGTATGTATTGACCGTATAATGTCGCGCTTAGTTTGTGAATCTCTACCTATTCCTTAGTCGCACCAAGTTCAGAGTACGCGTTCAAGGCCAGCTGGCCACCTAGGTGTGCATACAGCACATTGCTGCCCTGGATTTCTCCACGCTTGATCATATCCACCATCCCCGCAAAACTCTTGCCTTCATAGACTGGATCAGTGATGAAAGCCTCCATTCGAGCGGCATACTCAATCGCATCCCATGTCTGACGATCGGGAATTCCATAGATTCCAGCATGGTATCGGTCATCCAGAATGACGTCTGCGTCAGTAATATCATCCGCAGTCAGACCAATCTTGCTAGCCGTGTTACGAGCAATGCGGAGAACCTGTTCGCGTGTAGCATCGACAGTTGCAGAGGCATCAATACCAATGATCTTGCGCTTGGGGTCTGTCGGGTGCAAACGCTCCAGAAGCTTGAAGCCCGCAATCATACCCGCAAAGGTAGAACCCGTCACAGCGCAGACAAGAACAGTATCAAAGAAAACACCTTGCTCCTGCTCCTGTTGTCGAACCTCAAATGCCCACCGTGCGAAACCCAATCCACCGAGCGGGTGATCCGACGCTCCAGCCGGGATATAATAAGGCTTCTCGCCTTTCGCCTTAGACTCCTCAACGACCGCCTGCGCAGTATTCTTGTGCTCAATCCCGAATCCAGAGGGATCCAATCGCACATCTGCGCCCATAAGACGCGACAATTGAATATTGCCGACAGAGTCATACCCCTTGTCCGTCCAATCGACCCAGTGCTCCTGAACCAAACGAGCCTTCATACCCGTCCGCGCAGCGACGGCCGCGACCTGGCGGGTATGGTTGCTCTGGACACCACCGATGGAGACAAGTGTGTCGCATCCCTGAGCCTGCGCGTCGGCCAGGAGGTACTCCAACTTACGTGTCTTGTTGCCTCCATATGCGTATGCGGAATTGAGGTCATCCCGCTTGGCATAGATGGCCACTGGAGGGTAGGTGCTAGTACGGGCGAGATCGGCGCTGATGCGGGGAAGAGGATGGATTGGCGAGGGGCCGAGCAGGAGGGGAGTCCGTGCAATGGAGGCGAAGGGCTCGGGGAGGGTGAGGGTCTCTTTGGTCATGATTGCGGATTACGAGAGTTGGAGAATTGGAGATGTTGTATGGACGGTGGACGAATGTTTTTGAGGTTTGCTTGACAGGGTTAGGACGAACGAGTCCTATCAACTGAGAGATGAATTGGAAAGTATGGAGGGTAGATGTTGATAGTTTACACCAGTCAAAACAAAGACATCAGTAGAGAGGATAGACTGTTTATATAATTCATCCTCTCGCTCTCTCCTTCCAATGTTCGCTCTAAGTCCGGACATCCTCCGTTAGTCTATGGCATCATGTAGGCCAGCACCGTGGAGATCACTCCATTAGGGGTATCCCTATCTAGGACCGCGATGTTTATTCCGGCAGCATACCGACATCGGGCAGCTTATCGACTTGCTGCGGGGAAAAGGTGGAGAACACGGACTCTGCCCGCCTCGACTCGACTGGCTGTGAGATATGGTATCTAGCCAAGATCGCCGAAGTGGGGATCGAGGGGAAGATGGTATCATCTGCGATGCCGCGTATAAGCGATTCTGGCCATGAGATATGAAACACATCTTGGATGATCTGCACAGGATCTGCAAACAGTGTACTGTTAGTTTTAATGGGCTGTGTGCTAAGCAACACGTAACACCCACAAGGTGCTGCGGGGTGAGGACCTTGGATGTTCTACTCAGCCCTTCAAAGTCAATTGAAACCCCTAGGAATCGGGAAAGATACCGGGAGCATTTCTACTGGTTTGTGAGGAACAATGCTTGCACACCACAAAGAAAATCATATTTCACATCAGATCTTTTGACAATCGACTATTTAACATTTATTTCATATCCACAACACAGCGGACGCAGTCACCCTGCTTCATCTGCTCGAAGGCAGTGTTGATGTTGGAGAGAGGCTCGCGGTGGGTGATGAACTCGTCAACCTTCAGCTCGCCGTTCAGGTAGTCGTCAACCAGACCAGGGAGTTGGGTACGGCCCTTGATACCACCGAAAGCACATCCCTTCCATACACGACCGGTGACCAATTGGAATGCTGTGAAAGGAAAGCATTAGCAAAGAAACTCGAGGAACAGGGGTTTCAGATAATGACTTACGTCGAGTGGAAATTTCCTGGCCAGCGGCGGCCACACCGATAACAATGCTCTCACCCCAGCCCTTGTGGCAGGCCTCAAGAGCGGCGCGCATGACACCGACGTTACCTGTGCAGTCAAAGGTGTAGTCGCAGCCACCGTCAGTCATCTCAATTAGGTGCTCTTGGATAGTCTTGCCAGAGAGCTTGGTGGGGTTAACGAAGTGGGTAGCACCGAACTTGCGGGCCCAGGCCTCCTTGCCGTCGTTGACATCGACAGCAATGATCATACCAGCCTTGTTCTTGACGGCACCCTGCATGACGGACAGACCGACACAGCCAGCACCGAAGACAGCCACGTTGGAGCCTTCCTCGACCTTGGCAGTCACGACAGCAGCACCGTAACCGGTGGTGATACCGCAGCCGAGCAGACAGGAGCGGTCGGTGGAGATCTTAGGGGTGACAGCGACAACAGAGATATCGGCGACGACAGTGTATTGGGAGAAGGTGGAGGTACCCATGAAGTGCAGCAAATCCTTGCCGCGAGCCCGGAAACGCGAAGTTCCATCAGGCATGACACCCTTACCCTGAGTGGCACGAATCTTACCACACAGGTTGGTCTTACCGGACTTGCAGAACTTGCACTCACGGCATTCCGGGGTGCTAGAATAGTCAGCTTCCGGATCTCCATGCTCAAGACAGCAATACAGAGGAAACCTACTAGAGAGCGACGACATAGTCGCCAACCTTGACGGAAGTCACACCCTCGCCAACGGACTCGACAACACCGGCACCCTCGTGACCCAGGACGACGGGGAAAGCACCCTCAGGATCCTTGCCAGAGAGAGTGTAGGCATCTATTCGGTGTCAACTCTTGTCATTCTCTTCCGTCGCATAGCGGAGTGTATCTAAGGGCTTACCAGTGTGGCAGACACCGGTGTGGTGAATCTGAATGCGGACCTCACCAGCGCGAGGAGGCAGGACCTCGATGTCCTCGACGGAGAGGGGCTCACCAGCACCCCAGGCAACCGCAGCCTGTCAAATTGAATCAGTACTCTTATCTTTATGTTTCTTTCTTTCTTTCTTTCTTTCTTTCTTTCTTTCTTTCTTTCTTGTTTCTTTCTTAATCCTCTCGTGAAAGCTTCAATTATTGCCAAGTGGAGCATTGGTGGTGTTCCAGCGCGGGGGATAGACGACGTCATTATTGGCGGGGTTGCATAGAAGCTCTTACCTTGCAAGTGATGGTCTGCGACGAATCAACTAATTAGCTTCATGAACGCGAGGTGATCAGAGGAATAGGAAAATTTACCTGTCCTACTGTGCTAGCCATGGTGTATGTTGTCAAGTAATTGAAACCTACCCAACTTGATCGGTGTTAGTAGAATGACAGCGATGGTGGGGGGGGCGGGGGGGAGGCCAATACGAACAATGATGGTTGACAAGGAAGAAAAGGGAAAAGATGGGTTTTTGAAGGGGAGGTTCGCGAGAGGAGTGGAGCCGACAACGTGAGGGGAGTGGGGGTGGCAGGTCAAGAGGAGAAGATGAGGAGGATGAGGGGCGCTTCTCGAATATCCCGGTCTCCAACGGGTATTGGGCCCGATGCCGGGCAATGACGGGGGAATTTCTTAATGATCTTCCACGGGGGGACCGGGTCAATCAGCCGATGACGGCACAATGGGCTGAAACACGCAGCATCTACAGATCCATCTAGACATGATATTAATTAGTACGAAGACCCATAGCTTATCTATGTCCCGAGCCGGGAACCGAAAGAGGCAAAGTTTTCCGGCAATTGGGGCAATTACATATGCAAGAATCTCCCCATATACCCCAGTCGGAATCCTGGGACACTATAGGTGCCACACATCTAGTACGGAGTTTGCTCAGGATTAGAAATAGAGAACATTTGAGTCACATCCACTGCGGCGATGCCACATTTTTATATTTTGGGGTATCAGGGATGGGAGAATTCGCTTTCGTTCCCGATCCACCCCGCCCCGGAATTCACTATGGTACATGAAGAAAGCCAAGCCTGGTTGAATGTCAGTGGTCTGCAGTGACCATACGAGGCTCATCAATCCGAGCTGGCTTCTATCAGAAATGGGAGGTTTTCTAGAGCACTTTCACGGGTGGCTCCCAACCCTGCCCACCCGAGGCATGTTTCTCGGATGTCTCATCCAGCCCGACCATTCTTAATCGACGCGTTACTTTACTGGGGGCCCATCTGGCCACTCTGCATCATGGCAGCGTTCTGCTCCTGGAAACGCTCTTGCAAGCGGGCTGAGCTCTTCAGGTGTTTGTCGACACAGCGCATGACACACTGCTCCTCACGGTTGATGAGAGACTTGGTGGTAAAGTCGTTCACGCAGTCATCGAAGCAGCGCTGGACCATCTTGGAGTACATCTAGCGAGGGCATTGAGTCAGTCGGAAAAGATGAACGTGTGTGAAAGTGGGAAGAGGACAGCGTGATTTCTCGCAGGCTGTGGATCGGGGGTTGAGGTTGGTAGCCCTTCCACTGAGAGCACCAATTGGAGGGGATGATAAGTTGATGGAATTGGCACGTACGGTCATAAACTCCTTCAGCTGCTTGCGCTCCATGCGGTTCTGGAACTCGCGCTGCTCTGCTGCGTTGAGGCTAGAGATCCGATCAGCCTCAAATCCTCTATAAAACCACGACATCCTGACAGTGTGGCTGCAAACCAAAACAAGGACAATCCATAACATACCCTTCCATTATGTGATGATGTGAAAATGTAAGAGACAAAGTTTGAGGTGAGGGTATAGAGATGAGATTAGATGTTGATGGTTCGTGATGCCGGAACACGCCTGCAAGCTCCGAAGCTGTTTCTTTCGGGCCGCAAGTATGATGATCCGACCTACCGGGAGCTGACACGTGATGTATACCACGTGATCGGCAACCGAAGGGGACCGGCCCAGACACCTGAAAAGTCTGGAACAGTCACCTGACCTGGGGGACCGTTTGCGGCGCCAAATGATTCGATTCAACCAATTTTCTCTGCTTTCTATAGATCCTGCTATTTAATTCCAGAGTGGATATATTCTGTAACCCATGATAATTCTCTGATCTTCCACTAAGAATAGATCCCATATGGGGTTTTTTTTCATTGGTGGTTAATTAAGACTGGTGCCTGACTCCACACCAAAGGTACCTCCCCCAGTATGCCGCCTACCGAGCGAGTCCAGGTACCTGGATCCGGGCACAGCCAGACCCCTAAATTAGAACACTGAATATCTTTTTTTGCAAAGTCCAGATTATTCCACGGAATGTAGGATGAAAACATCATTCAGTTCAATCTTGCAACTTATTCATCTTGTTTCTTGTAACCGATTATCCTTCAAAGTTCTTTTTGCGCCCTCCATGAATCATCTATCGACCGCCTCTTTAATCTATATACAAAGTGACAGCCGACCCTGACCCAGTTTAACCCAGTTTCATCCCCGGCCTCGAACCTTGGGTCTGCATGAGATGACTCGACATATTCGATTTTCCTGATATCCGTTTCCCCCCTTTCAACTCGACCTCCTCAATATACTAGAATACTAGACCCTCCGCCGCTTCCACGAACAGAGAGGGCGTGGGTGCTGAAGAAACCGAGGAGCCCACAACGCCCTTGGCTCGTGCTCATCCTCCCCTCCCCCATTATTGTGATTCGACTCGAACCCTTTCCTTCCCCTTGTCCATCCCTTCATCCTTCCCCTTCTATTAATTATTCTCGAACCCGTTCCTCCCCTATATCCCTGCCATTCCACCCTTCACTCCTGTCTCGTTTCCTTTTGGGCTCAGCCCCAGTATTTCTCACGGGCGGTGACGTGCACGTTGACATTCCCGCCATCCCCCCCTCCAAACCGTTCGCTGAAAGTCCTCGAATCTTGAACCACCCGAAAATCTCGCTCACAACGTGACTATCGCCCACGCTGACGCTTTTAATCCCCCGGGCCTCACCATGGTGACCGGCAAATCGCAACCGGGCGTCGAGCCGGTCCAACTGCCCGCGACATCCCCCGAGCCCGTGGGCGCCACCTCCCCACCGTCCAAGCGAGACCTGGCATCGTGGTGGAGACAATTCAAACGAAACACAAGAAAAGATGAGCTGAAAGGTATGTCGGCTATTTCGGGATTCCAGCCTCGTATGCGTATCGGCAACTTCAGGGACTCCCGCATCATGTCGCATCCTGCGTCATCGGTTCACAGCGGCTCGTCAATTTCCACTCTTTTTAGACATCCCACCCCCGGGCGCCTGGAGATGAACGGAAAAAATGCTGTGACCGCAAGGAGCGACTCATTTACCCGATGAAATCGCGTTTCGCGTACATATGAGTCTGCTGCAGAGACCAGTAAGCTAACACTGTGCGAAATAGAACCACCGCGAGGCATCTTTGGCGTGCCGCTGAACGAAAGCATCAAGTATGCGAATGTGGCGATCTCCCTTACCAATGAACATGGCGAGAATTTCATATATGGATATGTCCCGATTGTCGTGGCCAAGTGTGGTGTCTTCCTTAAAGAAAAGGGTGCGTGGAACCGTCAACCTCTTTCCCAGCCTCGTGTATTTGTGCTGACTGTCTGGATATTAGCTACGGATGTGGAAGGAATTTTCCGACTCAATGGATCTGCGAAGCGCATCAAGGATCTGCAGGAGCTATTCGACTCCCCTGAACGATACGGAAAGGGTCTGGACTGGGACGGATATACAGTTCACGATGCGGCGAACGTCCTGCGTCGGTACTTGAACCAGTTGCCGGAGCCTATTGTCCCATTAGAGTTCTATGAGCGCTTCCGAGAGCCTTTGCGAGCATACCAGAAGCAGGTCCAAGCCGAGACTCAGACGACCGATACAGAGAAGTTCGACCATGCGAATGCCGTTGAGACCTACCAGAATCTGATCATCGAACTGCCCCCGTTGAACAAGCAATTATTGCTATACATTCTGGATCTTCTTGCGGTCTTCGCCTCCAAGTCAGAACAGAACCGCATGACTTCGGCCAACCTGTCTGCGATTTTCCAGCCGGGTATGCTGTCGCACCCACAACACGATATGTCGCCTGAAGAGTACAAGCTCAGCCAGGATGTCTTGATTTTCCTAATTGAGAACCAGGATCATTTCTTGGTGGGCATGAATGGCACCAAAGCTGATGAACAAACTATAAAAGAGGTTCAGGCTGGGGTTCAGCCCAAGATTATCATCCCTACTGTCCAGCCTACCACCGGCACGAAATCACCCAACTCAACAATCCGGCGGTCCGCCTCAAGCGCCAGCGGGAGTACAGAGGGTCACCGCAAGATAGGGTCACTGCGTCGCAATGCTTCTGTCTCATCTCGCAACTCACGGGCGTCGCGTGTATCTAACACGGTCCCCAGCCCCGGCACTCCTACCTCCATGTCAGGCAGCATTCACCGCAGCAACACCCTTCCTTCCAAAATGGGCCCCGTCGTTGCCTCTGCACGATACGCCCGGGCAGGTGAGAGCGGCTCGGCCAACCCATCCACACTCTCGGTCTCCCACGCCAGCTCTCGTTCAGCGAGTCGAGAACCATCTTTGCGAGAGGAGTCTGAACTGAAACCAGAACAAAGAAATGACAGCCAGGCTGCGTCTGCGTCATCAACGGGTTCAGCCTACGTTCACACCTCTACTCATGGCCCCATTCCCCACGCGGCTGCGGCGCGTCTTAGTATCAGCGACCTTCCTCACCCGCATGAAAATCTTGATACACCAACCTCACCCCCCCGTCAACCTCATGTTTTGCCCCCTCAAGTTGTTACCCCAACTCGTGAACGCAAGCTCTCCAGTCTTTTTGCCAAATCCCCACCTCCAGATCGCGATAACCGAGAAGCACGGCAACCAAATCGCTTACGGAAGAAACGGATTCCAGGAAGTGCGAGCATCAGTGCACAAAGTTCCGCAAATTCCTTACATGGACCATCCTATGAGCCACCGCTTGAATCCTCGGAATCGAGGCTCGGAAGGCAATCCATGGATTTGACAGTTGGTGAAGCCACCCCGAAACCTCCTAACACCGCAACTCTCCATAACCATGATTACCCATCAGAATCTCACCTTATGTTGGCTGAGGGCACTGCGTACCCGAATCAAACCGACACATCCTTGCGACCGCATCAATCACGGACACCATCCATGAACTCGAAATCCTCATTTACTGATGCGTCTGACTTGGAACAAAATGATGATGTTAGCCGAGCTGAGCGCCGAGATCATCGCCGCAGCTGGCGCTTTAATCGTTCTGCAAAGCGCAGTAGCGAGCAGGTCGGCCTTGGTCTTGCATCTCCACCACTTGGGGCCACTCATCCCGAATTCCAGCAAAGTACCAGCTCGATCGGCAGTGGCGCCCATCAGAGTAACGACCCTTCTACTCAGCCCCTCAGCTTGGATGCTGGTATCCAAGCCAATTCCGTGTCTAGTGCTGAACCAGAGAAGAAGAGTTTGTTTGGAAAATTCAAAGCCAAGGTGGCCCAAGTGCGCGATGGTGGCCATGATCGTGAGCGGGTCAAGAGTCCTCATCGGTCTGACAGTGAACCATCCACGGCCAGCCAACCACTTTCTCCCACAGCCAACCACACAAATGGCAATCCGACGATAGAGGTTCCAAGTGAACTGCCAAAGGACGACCCTTTACGGTCCCCAACTTCACCTTTACCAGGGGCAGGTCTACCGCCTCCGATTCCTGAAGAACCACATAGCCCAGAGGTGGCATCGGCTGCCGCCGTTGTCAATCCTCCAAGGGAAGTTCCAGCGACAGTTACTGAGTCCACAAAGCCAGAGGGCTCCCATGAAGTAGTCCAAGAGACTCTCGCAAAAGAGACATCCGCTTGAAGTATTTGGAGCTTTCCAGGTTTATTGTTATGTTTAGATATGTCTGTTTTGTCTGATATCCTGTACTTGCTTCCATCAGCCTTCTCATGAATAATAACCTTACGATTGATTTTTCTCAGACAGTTCTTTTATCAGGGCTGTAGGTCATAGTCTGGCCCTAGGGAGCTTAACGTTTAGCTGGCGCTGCTGATGTAGCCTCTGGTACATCCCAGCGGCTATTTGATGTGTTTTCATTGTGACTTTGGAACCATGCAGGTCCTTATAGCTATTGCTGTGTCCTCCTTCCAAGTTTCTATATATATCTGTATCAACTTTTAGCTTTGCGGTTACTTCCAGCAGTTACACCACTATGCGATATGACAGTATGTATGCTTGTGTGATATTCAAGCCCAGTGATCATCCTTCCGTCTTCGTTCTCGGCATGAGTGTTTGGCCTTGGAATTCCCAAAGTAGGATCAGCATACAACGTGAAGCTCCACGGAGTTTGCCCGTCTTGCTTGTGTTGTCTGTATATTGTTTATACGATATGGAAGCCAGTCTCAGTCTGAATAAATTGAAATCTAACCTACTAGTAGCAGATCCAGCAATGGCCTGAAGTAGTGGGCAAAAGTAAAGTCCATTCATTCATGCCTGAATTACCGGGCATAAAGCACCAATGCAATCAAGGCAAACAAACCCTCGACCCTTTTATCCGCGCGAACCGGGAGCTTCATAGACACAAGGAGCAAGGAAAAAAAAGGACAACTTACCGGAAGTAACGGCGAGGTCCAATACGCCATGGCCTCTCACTCCCACGTGTCTTCAATCAACCAAGCTGGCTCGCCATCTCAGGCCGTTGTTGAAAAACCCTCTGCGCCGCCCATCAACGTTCTCCCCTCCAAACTAGCGCAGGCCTACTCATATGCGCACCCCATACTTCTCTTGACACTATGTGCTACTCGGTTCGAAGCATTGGTGGCTGATCCAGTCCAGGAGCTCCTTGCTGATCTTCCTTGGCTGGCTCTGCTCCAGCTTTTCTACGTGTTACTCTGCCTTCCACCTGCCGCATCACCCTCGGTTGACAGCTCCTCTGCAAGTGATGCAAAGGCAGCACGCTCCCGCTCAGGCAAACCTGGTTACCGTCGAAAGAACTCTGGCAAGAATGTCTGGGCTGCAGTGTGGGCCAAGTTGATGGTACGCGCACCGATTGTCTACAATTAACCATTTTGCTGTCTTGATGTATTGACAATACCATGGTAGCCTGCCTGCCTCTCGCTAGGTCTCACCCTCCTTGCAACACCGATAATCGCAGCGCTTCTCGTCATGTTCGGCGCCCCACTCACCACCCATAACTACGAAACTGTGCTCTGTGCAGCCCACATGGCGCTCCTCTCCGCTTCTCAATTGGCGTACGTCCACGGCGTTGATGGTTCCGTGTGGAAGGAGGTTTGGGGCATCGCTCGACCAGCGGATACAGTCTGGGGCAGTGCCCTTGGCACGGGCTTGGGCGCTTGGTTCGGTGCTATTCCCATCCCACTGGATTGGGACCGCCCATGGCAAGCGTTCCCCATTACCATCTTGGTTGGCGCATACGTTGGCTACGCGCTCGGCGCATTGCTCTCCCGGACACCCTTGCTCTATGGTAAGTGTATCCAGTTTTCGTCGGAGTCGGAAGAAGAAGATGATGAGAAGAAGACCAACTAAGGCTATGGGGTATGTTACTCCGGCACGCAACGTGATCTCCCTATTCCACTGGGTTCGCAAAATTACATGTATTATTATTTGGATATACACACTTCGCATTCGAAATTTCATCGTTTAATGTATACTTTTCCAAGGCCTCCAGAACCGCATATACAGTCTGCAGCGTATTATCACATCTTGCTCAATTCTTTGAAGCTCCCATGTCTGCCAGACTCTTTGCTGGATTCGAGGGCGCCTTGATATGCTTCTCTGGATGTGACGCTGCGCCCCACGGTAGATTAATAAGATAGAGCTCCGTCAAAAGAGTTGGCTTCATTTCGCTGTAGTAGTAAGATTGACGATCGGTGTTGAGACATAAAGCAGGGAAGGGCAATGAGCTGCCGTGCGAGCTCCAATGACTGGTTCAACGGCTCTCCCTTGGGAACTACACGGCTTGCAAGGCCCATGACGAACGCCTCCTGAGCCTCGACTTGCCGGCCGGTGAGGATCATATCTGTTGCAGGACCGAGACTAACAAAGCCTTGGAGTCGGACTGTTCCCCCATCAATTAGTGGAACTCCCCAGCGCCGGCAGAACACGTCAAAGACTGCATCCTTGTTAAGGAGGGGAAGATCTGCCAACAGACTGAGCTCTAGCCCCCCTGCTACGGCATAGCCTGCAACTGCACAAATGAGCGGCTTCTGGACAATCAGCTGGAGGGACTTGTGGGATCTAAGCTGTGTCCATTGACGGCTTGCAGTTCATCACTGGGGACATCATTATGCTTCTGATCACTTAGCGTGAATCTGCTACTGCACAGAATGTACTACCGGCACCACTCAAGATACATACCATCTGAGTGGCATCAGCTTCAAACCCCAGAGTAGCATTGTAGAGACATTACGCAGTCAAAGGGGCCACTGCAGTGTTTTTCCCTACGGTCGATTTGATCGAGATGATAGTGACACCTGGGGGAGATGTAGTACCAGTCCACATAAGCTGTATCTCTCCGCCATGTTGGACTGTTGTAGCAGTTAAACATTCCATCGGGCGGGAACAATGAAGTTTGAGGAAAAAAGCCACTGCCTCGGCTCGACCCCACACTTTGATCTTCTCCAACCACCTACGATCTACACCATGTCAAGCGCGTGCATCATCTGCCATAAGCGCAAGGTAACATAGTGATAGGCCTCTACCGCCATGTTATTGGTTACTAACGGCTACAGGTGCGGTGCGACTTCGCGACCCACAACCCCTGTACCAATTGCGTCAGATCCCAAGTGGAGTGCAAGTGAGCGGACACTGCCGCCCGTTAAAAATTCGTATCAGCTGATTCCATATAGACCATATACGCGAAAGCGCAAGAGATTCACCAACAGTCTGTCGCCGGGACGCAATGCACCGGCTTCGGATTCCGTGAGTCGGCGCAGCTCAAAATTGCCGACGGACCCGCCCGTTCAAGGCGATGTCGCAAGCCTATCTTTGGGAGATGTGCACGGGGATGCTACCGTCACCAACAATGAGACTTTGATATCCATTGAGAATAATGTGACCGAACCTTTTATCAAAGAGGAGAGCTACCGCGGTCGTGGTGAGTACCTTGGCGGTAGTGTTCCATTCGATGAAAACATGGTCAAACCTGGTCATGAGGCCACATACACCAGCCCGAAGGCCTCTGCGGCGGACCTGCAGATGTTACGCGAGCAAGGGGCGTTTGAGCTCCCCCCAATATCCATTCAAAAACAGCTGATGGATAGTTTCAATAAGTATTGTGCTCCGTGGACGCCCGTTGTTGATCCGAAATGGCTTGATGAGAAAGCCCCACCGTCTATGCTCCTGCTGCAATCCATTTTCCTAGCAGGAAGCAGGGTTTCTAAAGCACACCTAGATTATGGATCAAGTGAGGTCTTTTATCGACGCGCAAAATTGCTCTTCTTTTTTGGCGGAGGCCATGGATCACTGATCTCCATTGTGGCTGCCTGCCTCTTACATTGGTATAACCCTGTAGGACCTGAAGATGTGTCAACCGATACCAGTGGGTTCTGGATACGGACAGCAGGGGCAATGGCGTTTCAAATTGGATTACACAAGGAGCCGTCGCCAAATGCTAGAGATCGGGGGCTTCGTCGGCGATTATGGTGGTCTCTGGTGGTAAGCCTGTGACTGGCCCGAGTAATGCCCAGATGTACTAACGATGCCAGATTCGCGATAATGTCATTTCCGTCGGAGTGGGGAGACCGCGTACAATCAATCTACGCGACAGCGACGTCCTACCTCCGTCGATGAAAGATTTCCCGAAGAAAGATTTCCAAGCACAGCTCTTTTTAGCGTACTGCACAATATCATGTCTCCTGGGAGATACTGTCGAGTGCTGTCTACGCCGGGAGATTTCCCGACAACGACGCGTCGATCTTGAAAATGCCGTGTATAGATGGGCTAAACAGGTTATCCCAAAATTGCACTCCTCGGCAACGATTCAAGAAGATGCAATGACTTGTCAGCTCGAAGTCAAGCAACTCTTGGTGATGTACTTTGTTGGCTTGACGATCCTCCACCGTTCACCGACACCAAACAGTGTTCCGCCTGCTGCATCTCTGGTCGCATCTTCATTTATTGCGGGTATCTACGAGGAATTTCTCCTACGAGATGAATTACGCTACCTTGGCCCAGTGTTCGCATTCTATCCGCTCTGCGCAGGCCTCTCCCTTCTTTCCTGCTGTCGTTATCCGCAACTACAAAGTACCGCCGAGCATGAAATGACCGTCATGAAGCTTTCACTCCAGAAATTATCAGAGAGATGGCTCTCGGCGGTCGGCCCACTGAGAGCTTTGAACAAATTGACCGAGAAAGTCCGAGAACTAGAACCTTTCGATGGTGCACCCACTCTCGACTTTGACACCGTGGCCTTTTTTGAGGGATTTGACGTTAAGACGTGCAAGCAGTGGCGATTAGTCGGACAAGCTTCCGACTCGGAAACCACCAATGCCGTTACGACAACATGTACATTAGCCGAGGTGCAGGACCCGGAAGCCGCGCTTCCGGCGTTTGAGGCGCGACCGGACGAAACAGTTGAGAATTATGCTTCCCCGACGTTGGACACTGGAATGGAGCTTTTTGGCACCGACTGGGAAGGTTCTGGGTTCGATTGGAGCGGTTCATGGTTGCTCAATGTATAGATGGAGTGATGACAATGTATATATAGACTTGTGGATTTTTCGAGGTCCTGGAACATTGTTTTGGAGTCCAAGAATGACTAGAATACCCTCCCCTTGCAGCAAAGGCGGATCAAATGAGCTTTCCATCTATGACACCCCCTCATTGGCCCGGGTTTGCCTGTGATATCAAGGTTGTATACACATATCATGAAAGTCTAGTCACACGTGACCAACATGAGGGGTTTCGCGATCTTCCGCAATGTCACGACATCCTGAAGGCTAATCACCTAGACTCTCGGACGGCATGGAATATGCCACAAAGGCCATTCTTCGATCTTGAATAAAACGTGTGAGCCTTATAGGTATCTAATTTTGCAATGGAGGGCGACCATTTCAAGGTCCGGAAACGCAGTCCCAAAGCCTGTAGACGCTGCCATCGTCGGAAACAAAGATGTGTTGGCTATCCGGTCTGCACGAATTGTGAGAATGCAAAATCGGCATGTACGAGATCAGACACACCCACTTACCCTCCTGCATCCGAAAGATATCATGGAATGTCCAAGGATGCCCTATTCGACAGAATCGAGGAACTCGAAGCCCAGTTAAACGCAGTTTCCAAATCCGCCCACGAGCAAGCCCAACAGCTCCCCCATGAAAGTCCAGAGCCACTTGCCTTTCACCACTTGCCCGAAGTAGGTCATTTGTTCGATGTGATGGAGTATTTGACGATGGGACAAATGTCAGGACGGACACCGATCAGATCATTCTTGTCTCCGGGAACCTTGATCGCCAAAGAGATGGACCAGATCTTTGACAACACGGTCTTAGGAAGCGATCATTCAGGCAGTACCGAAATAGAGCATGAGTTGCCTACCGATGATACCCAGCCGGCCGCACCGGTCGACCAAGAAGGGTTGAAGTACATCCAAATCTATATGGAGACAATGCATAACCATATGCCGTACCTGGATAGCGAGGAGATATATCAAATGCACAGCAAAAGTGTTGGGTCACTTGACCTGTATCTACCAT